>CM031945.1:5469022-6129022 GCA_018749465.1 Paracanthobrama guichenoti
CACTAATTAAGAATTTCTAATCTGAATTTCTATTTTTAAGGTTTTCCATGATCGTGGGAACCCTGCAGGATAAACATACCACAGATTTTGAGTGGTGCTTCCAGCTCCAACAGGATTGGCTGGCTGAGGAAAATTTCTCGAGATTTGAGACAGAGGCCACGGATCTCAGTCTCCGTCAGCTGTACGTTCTTGCCTGGCCTGGAGCCTTTAACTGGAAAAAACACGAGACAAAATGAGAATAGTAGGAAAATAAACAAAAACAAACAACTGTGCCAGATTAGACCCAGTTATCAGAAAATAAGTGCTTTAAAAACTAGGAAGAACTAGAGGGATGGAAAAACTCAACTCGAGAGGCTCTCTGAAATTATGGGATGTACAGACGTCAGTACACTCAAACGCCATACCTCTACTGAAGCAGGCATTCAAAGATCCAGCAAAGGCATTTACAGAATTTAGCAGGTTTGTTTAGGGCTGGGCGATATAGCCAAAAAAATCATATCTCTGTCTTTTTTGGTTGAATGGCGAAACATGGTATATATCCCGGTATTTTTATTTTTTAATCTAATAATAATAATTTTATTTCACATCCTGCCCAATGTCCTAAAAACAATGTTGATATTGACGGCTATAAACAAATACAGTGAATGTAATGTAGGCTATGTAATATATTATGTGCAAAAAGAGGGTTTACAACCTAAAAAATCTAATAATTTTGTTTTTAAATTCACTAAACTAAAAAAAAAAAAAAAAACATTTTTAGGCTATTAGCTGCTATTTGATTACATAATGGTCACTTTCATTAAAAAAAAAAAAAAAAAAAAAAAAAAAAATATTATATTATATACACACACTTACTTGTAGGTTTAAAATTCCACATATGGCATATTTATTGTCCAACAACAAATATTTTAGAAATATGTATATAGTTTAGCCAGAATTATTGCGCGCCGTCTGTTTGGCACGAATGCATGTGGCGGCACTCATTCACATAAGCCTGAATTTTAGTGGAGATTCACTTGCAGAAGGCTCATCCTCTCCGGACAGCAAAACTGACATGTTTGCATGACTTTCTAACATTTATAGATGGAGAATATACCGGTGAAATGTAAGTTATGCACTAAGGAAAGCACCACATCAAACAGCGCAAGTATTTATCTGTCAGCACAAGTAGCCTATCTCTCCAAGCATCTGACAGGGCAAGCTGCTTTAAACTATACGTGTTACCTATAGCTTACCAATTATTTTGAAGCCCTTAATATAAAGAATGAATCATGTTTAGGACAAATTGTATCATGCACTTTCCCTGCATCAGCTCATTCTGCATAATGTTGCTCCGCTATTTTTCAGATGCGTTCGTATCAATCTACCGTATATCGATATAAACCGTATTGCCTCATTCCATATAATTTCTAAAAAAAATATATTAATATATTGTACAAACTCGATATACGGCCCAGCCCTAGGTTTATTAAGTTAAAGCATTCCTTCGTGTTCGTCAAACACAACTGTACAACCACAATACATGGTAAAGATATTACTTCTGAGGCACAGCTGCCAGGTGTTGAAAATCATGTGCAATTTAACTTCAGATAGATTTAAATATTCACGACAAACAACCAAACATGGGTCAACAGATCCTGTACTCATCCTTGCAGCTTCTCCACCCTCACCTCAAAAAAAAGCCCCAAAGAGATTTGCTGCCGTGCTGAGAAAGAGAAGGCTTGCAGGGTCTAAACAGACTGTCATCTCACACAACGCAGACCTGTGGTATTATTCAAACATGCCCTTTTAGACTGACTGCATGACACGCTGTTCAGAGAGTTTAGCTGGCAGCAGGAAATGAAAGAAAGCACATATGATGCATCTGGAAAAGCTAAATATTGCCTCTTAGGACAGAGCTGAAGACGACATCTCCGAGGTCACAATGGCCATACATCTGAGGTGATGTATCTGTGCATGGGATGTTCAGAACAGGAAGATAAAAGACCCAGAGGCAGCCCTGCAGTTGTAGTCAAGCAGTTGCTGGGTTTTAAATATACATTGCACATGGCTTGCTTCAGGCAAGAAATATTGTAGCGTATATTGAGCGTATCCCGGTGACTCACATAATCGGGCAGTTATGCAAGGATTTAAAAGATGGCTTATTTGTGCAGTCACAAAATCGATCCAACCAGCCTACACCTCTAAATAAATGTTTAAAGCATGCAGCTTTACGCAAATTAAACAAGGACACAAATAGTCAGTACTGAAAAAGAATTAAAAAAAAACTTTATGACATCACAATGCCCACTTCATAGAAACTGAGCAATGTTAACGCCAAAACAATTTTACGGTGCATGACAAAATTGTTCTTTGCATTCACCAATCTCTATCAATTTAAAGCAGCAGTACAGAAGATATCTCATTCAACATGACAGTCCACAGAGAGAAACAGCTGGCTGACTGAATGTTCACCCACACTGAATACATATTCATGCAGCTGTTTAAAAGACACCTACAGCACAATCCTTTACAGTGCAAAGTGAAAAACCTGCATGCCAGCTCTGAAATACGATTAAATCACTTGCATATGTGACATTTCACTAGAGGCGAAGAAAAAGAAGAAAAAAAAAAAGAAAAACACCTTTAATTAGCCAACAGCTAGTAAATTGTACGATTACAGTCGCCTTTAATTGAGTTGGAGGCAAAAAAATACGTTTAGTGCATATATTCTTTGTCTGTTGAGTTCTACGAATCGTCACTTTCTCTCACTTATGCATACTCACTGTGAGAAAGAGATCACATGCGGTGCTCGCTGACAGAACTATCACTTTCCCGATCAGTGCTGCGCCGTCATGAACGTTTATCATTAGCACAAGTTAAACCTTACCAATTTAAACATTTAAGCACAAGACATGAAAAATTACTTCTCACATAGCCTATATACTGTATTAAACTCCATACAATTTCACAAAATTATGTAAATATGTCAGTTTGCGAGTATCCTAGTCTACATAGTCAGTTATGCCTTAACTGATGGTAAGCAGTGGATAAAGAAAATGCATGTGTAACATTAAAGTGAGAGCAGCCTATTATTCCTGCTGCCTGTTTTTAATGTTAATCAAACAACAATCACTCAATGCTCTTGACTGAATACATTTCCCAACTATAGGACACAACTGTATATAGTCGTTATTTTTGTTTGGGGTTTTTTTGCGCATAAAAAGTATTCTCGTCGTTTCATTACATTAAGGTTGAAGCACTGGAGTCACATGTACTATTTTAACGATGTCTTTACTACCTTTCTGGACCTTGAAAGTGTTCATTAAATAGCCGTATATGGGGGGTGGTCAGAGAGCTCTCGGATTTCATAAAAAATAAAATCCTCATTTGTGTTCCGAAGATGTAAGTAATTAAATGAGAGAATTTTGGTGAACTATCCCTTTAAGGAATATGGTAGTCATACCACTTATTACACGGCATAAATCGCCAAAATAATAATTAATAAATAATTATGGGGATAAAATATATTGAATTGATATTTAACTGTTTTGAATAACAGTATTAATACCAGTTTGTTACCTTATCAATTACAGTGTACAAAACAACTGTTGCAAAATGGCAGCAGCTGCGTTTGTATGACACGAGAGAGATTTAAATACTGACAACTTAAATTGCATCAATCACTATAATCGATCACTATTGACCAAGAAGTGTATTTGCCCATTCAAGCATGTACACTACTACGCAAGATTTTCTCTTCTTTTTTTATTAAAGAAATTTAAAGAAACAACTTGATACTGAACTAACCAGTGTGTTTACCTTTGTGTGCAGCTTATTTGCACAAGATCTATATTGATCTTCCCTCAGGTTTATTGTTTGTGCATATAGATAATGCATATTGTATGGTTGCTACTGTTCTGTCACGAACAGTGTGTTTGCATCAAGGTTACCTGGGAAGCTACATTTCATTTTCTCCCCTGCACAAAGGATAGACAATACACTGAATTTGACTTTCATATTACAGAACAAGCACTTCACACTTTTTTTTTTTTTTGTTACTGATAACTGACATTAAATAACTTGGTTTAATTTTATCAGAGGACTTTTAAGCAAACAAATACATTTTTTTCTAGTCGACTAGGGCCTGGTTTCACAGACAGTTTAGATTAAGTCAAGATTAGGCCTTAGTTCAGTTAGGGCATTAAAGTGGCTTTTATACACGCCAGTGCCTCCATGTCATACAGTCCCTTTGTCTGCACACAAACACGTGGAGATGTGCCCCAATAATGGCAACTTTTTATCTAGGTTAACGTTTAGAGTGCGCGTTTAAAATTACTAGGGCTGGTCAGAATACCATTTTTTGAGCTTTGAACTGTGCGTTCATGCCGCCGGCTGCGAGAGCGTCAAAATTAGCTCTGGCCGCCCTGCCAACGACGCTGTAGAAAGATTTGTGGACGCGCTGACGTAGATCGAATGCTTGGTCATTTTTAAACTGTATTTAAAGGGGCCGCAAAGCAAACATGCATGTTGATTGGCAGACTGACCACAAGTAGGGTATAAGTTAACCTCATGAAATCTTTTAAATGTGAAAGAATGAATTGCATTCCTGCTGAAAAAACAAGCGTTCTAGCACCTATAAAATAGTGTTGCGCGTCTTCTTAAATTAAACATCACTATGAATGATCACATTGTAAATGACAGGGAAATCCGCACAGCAATGATCAACTTCTCCATTCTGCTTGGGAACTAATGTGATCGAAACCAAAGTTTACAGGACTGCGTTCTCTGGATTTCTCTCAGGCAGAGCACTTCTACATTCCAACTGGTTGCCGCCAAACCGCGTCATAGCTCATTACCATGAAGTTGACCTGATTTCAACTCTTCGACGCCAAAATCGTCCACGACGCGCCGCTCTCGCTGGAGCTCGCCGCTGGCTCCCATTGAAAATGAATTACTTCCGGCCACCTTGACGCTCTCGCCGCCGGCGGTGTGAACGCACAGTAATAAAGGCAGGAATCTTGAGAAGCAGTGCGCCTCACGCGGGCAGGACTTATATGCTCCGAGAACTGACACTGCACTAGTGATATAAAACACACAGGTCTATTATATCTCCATTTTGATATAGTAGTAAAAATAATTTTGTTCAGTTAGAGAACAGATGAACTACAATTCAAAACTGAACAAGCCGCATGAGCCGAACGAGAGTCAGATCTCATTCGAGCTGAATGACAAGATGATCACGGAAGATTTGGTTTCAAACTGAAATGTAAAAGCACCTATTTAAAGGGAGTTTGTCATTGTACTGTTTTGTTGTGTTTTTCATTAAGAATAATACATTTACATTTATGCATTTCGCAGACGCTTTGGATAAAAGCGACTTACATTGTATTCAAGGTACACATGGCTAATGGTACATAATAGGCTAATGAACCCACAATTCAAGCAACCCGCAGCCAAATTGGCAAACCGAAAGTAAACTGCGCACGGCTGCATTCGTTCACAGCTGCTCAGCGCACAAGCACTGCAATGCAATGCGACGGTGAGGGAAAATTCACGGTCACCCCCCTAACGGGTAAAAGGCTAATACTAGGGACAACCATTGCACAACCACCGCTCATTATCCGATTATTAACCGTTAACTGATAAGATTATAATATTGAATTGGCATTAAATAAAAATACAATTGACAAGTGTGTTTTCACGTATTTATTTTACTGTGCAAACAGCAGCATACAGAACAGCTCAACAACAGAACCTGGATTCACATTATCACATTTACACGCACACAGCGTTTCTGACAACAGAGAAAAACTGAATAAAAATCATAAAAAGCATAAAATAAATAGGCCTACACTAAATATTTTCACTTAAATAATTACCAAATTAAGACACTCAATCTGTTTGAAGCTTTGAAGAACCGGAATGTTTTTTTTCCCCATCAAATAAAAATAGCAGGCCGTCCTCAATTCACACCTTGTATGTTTTTTGAAGTAACATGTTAAGTCAGTGGCGGCGTTTCACAAAAACCTACGGTATGAGTCCTTTTGGCCATACAACGGCATTCCCAAATAATCACATTATATCTAAACAAAATGTGGACAAAAATCCACTAAAAGAACTTAATACAAAAATCAATGCAAATACTGAAACAGTCCTATAAGCTTCACTGTGCCCTAACAAAAAAAATATATTTTAGGCTACTGTATTCATGCAGTGTTGTGGCTGGAACAATATACAAAGTATGACAAGTGCAGATTATGTGCTTCATTTAATGTAAAAAGAATTTAAAGGGAGTTTGAATATTTTCCGTGACCTTCATAGGCAGCCTTACTGAAAGCAACAATGGATAATTCACTGTCAAGGTGAAGCAGCAAGTGTATTCTATGATTTAAAAAAATGTTTCAGTCACTCAGTATGTATTTTTAATCATGCTAAAATTGTGTACCATTTAGGAATTCGATATTGTAGGCTACTTTTCAATTTCATTGCAAATGCAGTCAGTGCGCTTGCAGAGAGCCCGCCCACACACTCTTCTGATTGGCTGTGATTTTTGATTGATTGATCTCGGGTCAAGTCTGGTTTGCCGCTGAAAATTGTCACGTCTCGTCTGGTTAGGACATGGCGTCAGGCTGTTTAAATTTGCTTTTCAAAGCTGCAACAGAACTAACGAGCAGCATCATGAGCCGTTTATTTCCCCTGCTTGTCTGAACGCCAAGGTATGGCAACTGCCATACTCTACCATATGTAAACGCCATAAGTGATGTGGGTTAGTCGGCAGAAAACACCCTCTCAAGCCATTCATACTTTCGTCTGGCTACGCAGCGTCTGCCGCCGATGACTGGGGCCAAACAAAATGGGGTCACGCGCTCTCAACACGCATGACCGCCCACTCCGCGTTGACGTCATTTTTGCCGCACTCACGCTAGTGCGGACGCGGTGAGTATAAACAAGGCTTCAGATGGCACTGATGTCCTGGGAATACAGAGATAATGCCTCGCTAGAGTAGGCAGCCTTGGGAAGCACCTTTCATTTGCTTTCTACCAGTGAGGAGCTTGTACTACTGCTGTATTTTAATACCGCGTAGCATATTTTGTAAGTAACTTCGTCGCCCTTTCTGTCGAAATGGTTCCACACAGTAGGCCTAAAGTTACTTTTTCATTGCTTCATTTTGCGAAATATGTCTGTGTAGGCAGGTGTGGTTGCATGTGTCGATACGCCCCGTGAGTTAAATACAATCGTCAATTAACTTTTAGTCGACTGCTAGGGGGCAGTCCTAACAAACATGCACCAATGGTGTGGTATAACAGTTAGGTGGGGTCTCTAAAAAAGGAGGCCTTTAAGATTTCAGCACAAGTGATCTGAGGGCTTGGATGGTGACCGGAAGCATGTCAGCTCAGCCAGTGAAAAGTGGGTATAAATAGGATCCTGCCACTCGTCACTTTAAACCCAGATTAAGGCCGGCTAATGCCTTAACAGCACTTGCTCTAAAGTTAGTCACGGGGCCAATAAGCAGCACAGAGCTTAGAACCAACACAAGGTTGGGGGTGGACCTAAATGACAAACAAGCAAATAAACCACTCAACCGATAACCAGTAGGTGTTCTAAGTTAGGTGTATTAAACTCCATAAATAAGTATAAATAAACAGTAGTGCTGAGAACAGTACAACTGCCCACAAAAATGGGGGTGTTTGGTTGATAAATAAACCACTTGAACTGTTGCTAAGTAGGTGTGTTCAGTTCTTTAAATCACAGAGAATGTAGCGCAGAGAACAACAAAAGGCAATCAAATTTAACTACACGTTTGCACCTAGCCGCCTCATGCAACAAGGACGTAGTCATGCTAACAGTCCAGTGCTTAATAGGTTTAGCATGCAGACAGTCATCACACGGACATCCATGTGTTTTCCCTCAAAAGCTTCAGGTTCTCAGAGGTGATTCCCTCTACACCTAATCCAATGAAGGCAATGTGAGGGACAATCCGAGAAGAAAACAACTTATGAGACACCTCAACAGAATGACAAATGTTAGCAGATGCAGGGAAAACACAGCAACCAGCATAAAACCACCAGGAGCATCAGTTTGTGCAAAAGTTTCCTTCATGTCACCTGCAATCAGTACAATTGATTTTCCGTTGGTTGGCCATGAGGCGTCGGGCACAACAACGCTGCAGTACAGAACAGCATGAACTGAAAGGATCTAGACTTAAAAGCTGGAATCTCTGAACATTCCACCAAACAAGTCTTGGGATCCGGATTTAAAAAAAGGGTACTGCCTGTCAAAAGCGGCACCGCTGTGTTCATTAAAAGCGAGGATTAAGTTATGCAACTTCTTGTAATTATTTCCAACCTACAGGCACAGTAACCTAAGTACAAAAGAAAACTTTGGTATACAGGACACTCAGATTCTGATACGTTCACTAGGGGTGTAACGGTACACGTATTCGTACCGAACCGTCACGTTCAGTACAGGACTTCCAGTAAAGTGCATGTTTATCGAATGCAATCTTTAACAGTTAAAAGTAGGCTTATTTTATGCATGGAACATACTTCAAATTCAAGTTCCCACACAAACATTAAGTATTCGGTCCATTTTATCACGAAATTCAAACGATAAATGCCGTTTTGATGCTGCTTAATCTGACGTGTAATCACTGTACATACGCACGAGTGAACAATCATCTCTTCCTAGTCAAAGAATAAACATGAATTACCATCTGAAGGTGTGTTGAGGATACATTACAACTGACTGAAACACATCATATGTTGTGTAATCGCTCAGTATTTCAACGGTGGAAAGACGTCAATAAAACAGCTTGTAAACAACGTCACGTAGCATTACATTTACCTCAGGCGAGTCAGTCAGTGTCCACAGCTGGTTAGTTTGCTCTTTCGCTAAATATATGCACTATATTAGCCTATATATTCATTATATTCTACTTAACCTATTAATAATGTCTTGATTATTTAATTTATGTTTATATAAATCTGTCATGAAAATGACAGCCACTGTGTATAAATTAATACATTTCAAAAACTAATTGGAGTAGAAACAATTGTATAATTCGATTTAGAAGTTAATGCAAAAACTGCATAATACGTTTGCATACAATGTGTTGTTTGAGTGTGGATTATTATATCTAGCAACTGAATTTAGTCTAATATTAAAGGTTAACAACAGAGCCCAAACTATTATAGTAAGTAAGGGCTCCCTATATAGTTCACAGCATTAACGTTAAGAAACATTCAATTAATTTAAGGACATACAGTGTGTTCAGTGTGTTATTTCATGGTTTAATAAAAATAAATAAAAAGCTATTTTATATTTAGTTCCCTCCCCTGCTGTACTGAACCGTGACTTCAAAACCAAGGTAGGTACAGAACCATCAGTTTTGTGTACCGCTAAACCCCTAACGTTCACTATTACACTTGTGCCTTGTTGAGTGCAACCTGCCTGCATACCTTATCCATATGTGTGACCATATCCGCATGTCAGAGCAATGCGTTTTTTCCCTACCCTCAAAATCACTGACTGCAACAACTCGGGTCCAGAGAACAGAAAAAAAACAAATAACTCTACATTCACTAATTACCCCTACATTATGTATAATAATATCAGAGTAGACATGATCATTATAGACACAATAAATATATCAAAAGTGTCATATCTATACAATAGCGATATCTGTGCAATCTGAAGAGCAGCCATCAAAAATATCACCCTCAGGAGAATCAGGAATTTGGATGAAAGCATCAAGCTTTGATGGAAAAAAAAGGACAGCAGGATTACATAAGAGATTTATATACAACTATTATCAGGCTTGTTTATTTTATTTTTTTTTTTACTGTGATTTACAGAAGGTTTACACAGTCGTACCGCCAACAGGACCCAAAGGTACCATGTATATGGAAATCTGTTTTCATTGTATGACTGTGTTTTCTTTCCCTTTTTCTTACATAAAAGTACTGGACAAAGAGACATTAAATTTCTTGCCAAGTAAATAAAATGGAAACTGTTCAATCACTCCTGCAAAGGCAGACCAAACTACCCAGCAACATCAGTAATTACGATGTCTAAATGACCAGGCCCACACAGAAACTGCAAATACATGTAATTGTGCAGTGGATTCAAACATAGTAAAATGTGTTAAATGAAGCAGAAAGCATAATCAAACAAGACAAAAAATATTTAATAAATTAATATGCAAGGGGCGGTGATTTGCATGAATTTTATGAATGATGAATTGTTCTGGGGGCTCAGATGCCGTGGCCTGCTTATGTCCTTACTCAACTTCCTTTGCTACGGAAATGGCTGGAAAGATGGTACAGTTTACAAAAAGGCCTGAAGCATTACCATTTTGCAACACGGATGCTGCGAGTCAGAGATATTTAATAAACTGCTAGCTTAGGTTTAAGCCCATCTGTGCCATGATTCGCAATGTTTACCCTCAGTAGGCATCAGTAAGCATTAAGTACAAAAGACATTTCTGGTGCAGCTAAAGAGACACGGAGCAAAATCTGCTCCCACTTCCCATCCTTACTTGATTCAAACCTCAAACGTTAATTACAACTAAGTATTTCCTGTAATATTTCAACTTTGTAGAAACAAACATCAAATTGTAAAACAACATTTAAAAAAAAGGACTCTTGAACACTGGGCTTCCAAAAGGATGAAACTGTGGCAGGCCTAAAGAATAACGTTCAATCAGTTTAAGTGCATATCACTAAACATTTACGTACAAAAATTGTCTATTTATATAGTAAAACAGGTTAAATTTAGAATATCCTCAGCAAAAATTAAAAGGAATCATGTTTTGCCATGTTGTGAAGGCCTCTATTGTGAAGATCACTTGGTAATGTACTTCCACTAACTACATCCTCATTAGTTAAAAGTAATCCTATTGCTGCCTGTTTTACTTAGACATATGAAATTGAAGGTAACTGCACAACAAATTTGAAACGGACACAGATAATAAAAATCACTTGAAACACTAGAACACCAGTAGTCATCGAATAGACTGGCCGATTTCCCACTCATTTCGGCTCATAACTTTAAAATCATGGGAAAAAAAAAAAAGAGCATACAGTTGTCATCTATATATGCTATTTATTATGGCAGATATGTTATTTTGAATACAAAAAAAAATAATTCGCATACAGAGTTTTAGTAAATTAATGTAGACTGGTTGGCTAGGAACTGCTAATTCGCTCCACTTCCCCCGGCTTTTTTCAGAGCACAAAATATGATTACAGGTATTCTATAACACGACATAACGTTACATGCAATACGAACACAAATGCACAAGTATTTGTTGACTTTATACATTTAATTCCCGGGAAATAGTTCATATTTAAAATATATGTTAAGTTCTTCTCACCTTCCAGGAGACGCTGTATTATGGAGTCAATGTTTAATTTGTCCGGCTCCGCCATTTTAGTGGATTTTTGTAGGGTTTATTCAAACAGGTCTGTTATCTTGGTGATTGGTCAAAAAATAAGGCCCCAATCCGAATGAGTAAAGCGTATAAAATATATCGTTATGGAAATGTGAATTTACTGGCTATATTTCCTTTGTCGTTTGGTTAATCGCTAGCTGCTAACGCCGTTAGCTTGCTAGCGCTAGCTATTGCCTACCCGTATTTAAACACCAGGAAAAGGTTAATATGGTACAAAACCGACCAGATATTCCCCTTCACCTCTTCTTTTGATTATTTTGTGTCCCGTGAGCATCTAAAATATGCAAACTGTTCCTGTTTTCCGTATCCTCACAGCCCCCTTTCTCTCATCGTCTACGGAACTTTAAAAAAAAGACCGTGTAGATGAAGAGCGAAATCAACGGAGGCTGATAGGGCCCGCCTCCGCTTGTAAAGGCATGGAGATGATTGGCTTACTTCTCACATTTGAACTGAAGGTGTGGTCGTTCATTGGCTAATGTCAGAACTCAATGGCTCTGGCTCTGGCTAAAATTCACACATCTCATTTCCAGAGTTCCGCCCCGAGTTGTAAAGTAATGACGTCAATGAGGTGAAAAAAGGAGAGAGCGAGCGGTGAGGGGATGTTCAAGTACTATGAAATTGCTGGCGGTTATAATGTACTTTAGGTTTAGGGACTATATGCATTATGATAAATAATAGCTCAAGGCCACATTGTTATATCGAGGCGCTCACGTTGTGATTAACATGAACTGTTTAATGACAGGCTTGCTCATCTTTCACAGGATCCTTTTCTAACACACCAGCGCCCTCTCTTAGGCGTTACAGAACACTGCACCTCCTTTTCATGAGAACGTTTCCCGTTTGCAAGTTGCGCTGTTTATTTATTTTTTTAATTATTAATATTTTCAACTCAAACGTAAATATGCATGTAATGTAGTTGTTTTTATACATTTTAAATTGTTATTTTGTAAATATTAATATTTGATTAATAAATCAAATCAAACTTCCTAATTCCTCTCCTATCTCATTTGCGTATAAGTTGTCGCGTAACCCCCGGAGCCAAGGTGGAGCAGTTTTGATTGATAGATGTACTTTTATGGACTTCAAAACAGAAACAGCCATTCACTGCCATTATAAAGCTTAGAAGAGCCAGGACATATATATATATATATATATATATATATATATATATATATATATATATATATATATATATATATATATATATATATATATATATATATATATATATATATATATATATATATAAACAGGAAGCCATGGCTGGACAATTTCACTCTGTTGTGCTAAAAATTGTACAAACCCGATTCCAAAAAAGTTTGGACACTGTACAAATTGTGAATAAAAAGGGAATGCAATAATTTACACATCTCATAAACTTATATTTTATTCACAATAGAATATAGATAACATATCAAATGTTGAAAGTGAGACATTTTGAAATGTCATGCCAAATATTGGCTCATTTTGGATTTCATGAGAGCTACACATTCCAAAAAAGTTGGGACAGGTAGCAATAAGAGGCCGGAAAAGTTAAATGTACACATAAGGAACAGCTGGAGGACCAATTTGCAACTTATTAGGTCAATTGGCAACATGATTGGGTATAAAAAGAGCCTCTCAGAGTGGCAGTGTCTCTCAGAAGTCAAGATGGGCAGAGGATCACCAATTCCCCCAATGCTGTGGCCAAAAATAGTGGAGCAATATCAGAAAGGAGTTTCTCAGAGAAAAATTGCGAAGAGTTTGAAGTTATCATCATCTACAGTGCATAATATCATCCAAAGATTCAGAGAATCTGGAACAATCTCTGTGCGTAATATTAGACTAAATTCAGTTGCTAGATATACCGTATATACCCGAATATAAGACGACCCTGAATATAAGGCCCCCCCCCATTTTCCAGACTTATTTTTGGGTAAATTTTTTCCGAAAATTGCATTCTGTGACTCCAAATTTTTTGGCAGCTTTGCAATTATTAGATGATTCTTCCTCATTCACGACCATAAGTTTAAAGTTGGTGTCATAACTGTTTCGAACGTGTTGGTTTATTTGACCAACTTTTGAAGCTCTTTTCTCAAAATGATCTCTTGACTTCTCCATGGCGGCACTTTACTGTTTATTTAATTCATAACACTGTCACTAATTACGTAGCCTATGGTGTTGGCGCCCTCTACTGTTTCCCTCTGCTTTCTCCCTTTCCCCCCGTGATTTTGTCTATATCGCGAATATAAGACGACCCCCCCATTTTTCAGCCTATTTTTAGGACACAAACCTAGTCTTATATTCGGGTATATACGGTAATAATCAACACTCAAACAACACATTGTATGCAAACGTATTATGCTTACCAATACCGTAAGGGTCAAGGCCGGAAAACCATACTGGACGGCACTGCATCACATACAGGAATGCTACTGTAATGGAAATCACAACATGGGCTCAGGAGTACTTCCAGAAAACATTGTCAGTGAACACAATCCACCGTGCCATTCGCCGTTGCCGGCTAAAACTCTATAGGTCAAAGAAGAAGCCATATCTAAACATGATCCAGAAGCGCAGGCGTTTTCTCTGGGCCAAGGCTCATTTAAAATGGACTGTGGCAAAATGGAAAACTGTTCTGTGGCAGGACCAATCAAAATTTGAAGTTCTTTTTGGAAAACTGGGACGCCGTGTCATCCGGACTAAAGAGGACAAGGACAACCCAAGCTGTTCTCAGCGCTCAGTTCAGAAGCCTGCGTCTCTGATGGTATGGGGTTGCATGAGTGCGTGTGGCATGGGCAGCTTACGCATCTGGAAAGGCACCATCAATGCTGAAAGGTATATCCAAGTTCTAGAACAACATATGCTCCCATCCAGACGTCGTCTCTTTCAGGGAAGACCTTGCATTTTCCAACATGACAATGCCAGACCACATACTGCATCAATTACAACATCATGGCTGCGTAGAAGAAGGATCCGGGTACTGAAATGGCCAGCCTGCAGTCCAGATCTTTCACCCATAGAAAACATTTGGCGCATCATAAAGAGGAAAATGTGACAAAGAAGACCTAAGACAGTTGAGCAACTAGAAGCCTGTATTAGACAAGAATGGGACAACATTCCTATTCCTAAACTTGAGCAACTTGTCTCCTCAGTCCCCAGACGTTTGCAGACTGTTAGAAAAAGAAGAGGGGATGCCACACAGTGGGAAACATGGGCTTGTCCCAACTTTTGTGAGATGTGTTGATGCCGTGAAATTTAAAATCAACTTATTTTTCCCTTAAAATTATACATTTTAAGGGAAATGTATAAAATTATACATTTTCTCAGTTTAAACATTTGATATATCATCTATGTTATATTCTGAATAAAATATTGAAATTTGAAACTTCCTGTTTTTATTCACAATTTGTACAGAGTCCCAACTTTTTTGGAATCGAGTTTGTAAATATGAATGGGAATATACTACAGCGATCTTCAGATATTTTACTGATAATAAATTCTAGGGGTACCAATAATTGTGGCCAATGTGTATTTGAGAAAAACATTTCATAACATTATTCTTAGTAATAAGGATCGCCGCTGAACATTTTAAACTTCTCCAATAATCATTCTGAAAATGCAGCTGGATCCCAATTAACTGACATCACACCTGAGACTTCTAGCAGTGCCGTTGTAATTACACCTTTGTTTCAATTTACTCACCATACTACATCGGGTTGATTCAATTACTTTAGAATGTTAACAGAATAAGAGACCAATAAAAAGTTTCAGTTCCAAAAAAAAAAAAAAAAAAAAACAACTTCAATTACTTTAGAAACAACAGTTCAACGATACAACTCTGCCACCTCACTGCATCAGGCTGATTCAGTTGTGTTAGAATATAGGCTTAAGAACGCCTCCTGCTAATACTGAATAAATTAAATTATCTTCTGTCCTTAGTTCTCTTTTTAAAAAGGCAACAAAAGAAACAACCTTTCCCTGCTTTTCTTTTTCTGGAAATTCCTCACTGGATGGCTTGCCAATGTAAGATTGTAAAAATATTGAGGATGTTACAAACTTGGTGTTGAGCAAACTCACGAGAACTCAGAACAGGAACTTTTAATGACAAACTCAGGAAACATGCAGGTAAAACACCAGTATACAAGAACCGACAAACACGGAGGGCAAACAGAGGGCTTAAATACATAGGGAAAACAAGGTGATGACTAGACTAACGAGACACAGCTGGGACAAATGAACTCAATGACTGTGACCATGGGAACACAGGAGTGGTGGGAAAACTAGAACAAAAAGGAACATGTGACAGGAAAAAAAAACACAGCTGAAAAAGACTAGACATGTAACATTACACCCCCTCCGTGTAGGCGCATCCTCGCGCCGTAGAAGGAACAACTGAGGAGGGAGGGTGGAGGCTCTGGAGGAGGGTGTGGAAACATGGGAGAAAAGTCCAAAACAAAGACAGAGTCCATGGGGCAGGGAAGGAGGGAGGAGCCAGTGGGGAGCCTGGAGCTATCCCAGATAGCACAGAGACCAGCCAGGACGAGGCCCCAGGGCAGAGTCGGTGGCAGGAGCCATGGAATCGACGACTTGGAGGCAGACGACACCCTGGGGACGACCAACGACAAAACCACCAGCGATGGAGCCACTGGAGGAGCTGCCAGGTTGATGAGCCTGCACGAGACCGGAGGCCCAGGAGACCGAGGTGAAGCTGCGGCAACAGAGGCTGAGCCAGTGCGACCAGGGACGAAGGTGGAGCCAGACAAAACTGAAGGTGTAGGTAGGTCGACGACTGACCAAGGTGAAGCTGGAGAGACAAGGGAGCCTGGAGAAGCAGTGTGGCTGAAGGTGTCCGGTGGAGCCGAGGGAGGGAGGAGCCATGGCATAGCCGAAGAATCGATGGGCCGTGGAGGAGTGTAGGGCGAAGAGGCTGGCAGTGATGACAGGGATTCCTCAGAGTCGAACAAGACTGCTGGACAGAAGACCCAAGGCAAGTCCACACTGTATGTGGGTGGAGCAGAGGGGATGAAGGACAGCAGTGTAGGTAGGGCTGAGGAACTGGCTTCAAGATTCAAGAGTTTTATTTGTCACATGCACAGTTATATACAGAATATACAACCGGGAGTGAAATGTAAACAGGTCCGCTCCATGGACAGTGCAAATTCACAGTTAAAAACACGAGGAAATAATAGAAATAGAATTAAAAAAAAAAAAAAAAAAATATTGTAGAATTATAGATAAATCAAGTCAAGTAGAAAAAAAGTAAAAAAATAAAAATAAAGAAGTGGAATAAAATCAGTGGAGTAAACTGTGCAGTGAGTAAACTGTAGACTTATAAATATGTGGTTAAATGTACAAAGAGTATAATGTGCAAACAGGTTTATAACAGGTTGTTACACAGTAACAACGAGAACAGAAAGTGCAGTGCAATGTCAGTATATCGATGGTCACGTGATGTTAAGTGACTGAGTTCAGGAGTCTGATGGCCTGGGGGAAGACGCTCCTCCTGAGTCTCTCAGTTTTGGCCATCAGGCTTCGGAAGCGCTTACCAGATGGCAGCAGTGTGAAATGAGGGTTTGCAGGGTGATTAGAGTCCTTGATCTTAGGATCTCTGCCTTTGCAGCATTTGGTGTAGACGTCCTGCAGAGACGGGAAAGCTGACCCTGAGATACGCTCGGATAAGCGCACGACTCTTTGCAGGGCTTTGCAGTCACGACTGGTGCTGTTCCCATACCACGCTGTGATGCACTGAGTTAATACACTTTCTATCACCCCTAAATAGAACGTTTTCAGGATAGCTGGTGAAACCCTGAATTTCCTCAGCTGGTGCAGGTGGTACAGTCTTTGCCTGGCTTTTTTCACCTGTGTCTGAATGTGAGCAGTCCAGGTCAGGTCCTCGGAGATGTTTACACCCAGGTACTTAAAGCTGCTCACTCCCTCTACTGGTGACCCGCTGATCATGAGGGGGGGGGGGGTATGTCCATTGCGGTCTCTTCCTGAAGTCCACAATCATTTCTTTGGTCTTGCCAACATTCAGAGAGAGACAGTTGTCCTGGCACCATGATGTTAGATGCTCCACCTCGTCCAAGTATGCCGTCTCATTGTTGTTGGAAATGAGGCCCAGGTCAACAGTATCATCAGCAAATGTGATGATAGAGGTGGACCTGTGTGTGGACAAACAGTCATGCGTGTAGAGAGAGTAGAGCAGGGGACTCAGGACACAGCCCTGTGGAGCTCCCACACTCAGGGTGATGGAGGTGGACTGGCCTATTCTCACCACCTGAGGCCTGCCAGTGAGGAAGTCCTCAATCCAGTGGCAGAGAGAAGGATTCAGGCCGAGATCCAGGAGTTTGGCGGTTAGCTTAATGGGAACTATGGTGTTAAAGGCTGAGCTATAGTCAATAAATAGCAGCCTTAGTAGTTCCCACTTTTGCTGTCGATGTGAGTGAGGGAGGAGTGGAGGACATGAGAGATGGCATCTTCAGTCGATCTATTGGGACGATAGGCAAACTGAAGAGGGTCCAAAGTGTCAGGAATGAAGGAGCAAATGGTGTTTTTAATGAGTCTCTCAAAGACCTTCATGACTATAGACGTGAGAGCCACTGGACGATAGTCATTTAGGCAAGAGGGTTTACTGTTCTTAGGGACAGGGATGATGGTGGATTTTTTGAAGGAGGTGGGGACCACAGATGTAGCGAGGGACTCATTAAAAGATAGATGTAAACAACCCGGCGAGCTGATCAGCACAGGACCGCAGAACACGGCCTGAAATACCATCCGGCCCAGCAGCTTTCCTGACATCCACACGCTTGAGTGCCCTCCGAACTTCATCCTCCGAGACAGAGATCACGTGGTTGTTGCTGCGCTGAGTAATTCCCTCTGACGCGCCACTTGGCGGAGTCGCGTTGCCGCGGTTACAGTCAAAGCGAGTGTAGAAAGTTTAACTCATTCACAAGCGACGGATCAGCGCTCACCTCTGCAGAGGATTTAGAGCCAAAAGAGCAGATGGACCTCAGACCCTGCCACATGCGCCGCGAGTCGTTGAGTTGGAAATGAGACTCCACTCGATCCCTATAACGGAGCTTTGCGGCTTTAACTGCACGCCGCAGAGCATAGCAGGACGATCTGTATTCAGTCATGTTCCCTGTTAGGAGACCGGCGTTGTAAGCGGCAGTGCGTGTGTTCACTGCAGCGTGGATTGAATTGTCCACCCACGGTTTCTGATTTGAGAAGGATGTTATGGTTATTGTTTGTGTGGCTTGCTCTGTAAGCGTGTTGATGAAGCAAAGCGCCACATCCGTGAACTCACTGACGTCAGCTGAACTCGCTCGGAACATGTCCCAGTCGACGTCATCCAGAGCTGCCTGTAGCGCGGTCTCTGAGTGGGGTGACCAACGCTTAACTTCCTGCCTCACCGGGGGTTCCTGAACGAGCCTTTGTTTGTATTCGGGTGTGAGGAAAATGGCGACATGATCCGATCTGCTGAAAGCTGGAAGTGACCGCGCTTTATAGGCGTTCTTAAACGGAGAGTAGCAATGATCCAGTGTGTTTGCTCCTCGTGTAGGACAGGAGACGTGCTGGTGAAAGTTTGGCAAGACTTTCTTTAGGTTTGCTTTGTTAAAAATCGCCCGCGACGATGAATGCCGCATCGGGGTGTTTGTTTATGACGCCGCTGGCAACATCATGAAGGCCAGATAAAGCCAGCCCTGTGTCTGCCTGTGGTGGAATGTAAACAGCGGTCGCGACAACCGCAGAAAACTCCCTCGGCAGATAGAATGGGCGGCAAATGATTATTAAATATTCCAGATGAGGCGAGCAGGACCGCAAGAGAACGGTGATGTTCCTCGGGTCGCACCATTTCTTGTTGATCATGAAGCATACTCCACCGCCTTTGGATTTACCGGCCTCGGCTGTTCTGTCCATCCGAAAAACAGAGAAGTTCTCCGACGGCGTCACAGCGGTGTCTGGGACCGCGGGCGTGAGCCATGTTTTGGACAAACAAAAGATGTTACAGTCTCTCATGTCCCATTGAAAACTTATCCTGGCTCTAAGATCGTCCATCTTATTCTCCAGGGATTGAACATTTGCGAGCAGAATGCTCGGGAGAGGAGGGCTGAATGCCCTTTTCCTCAGTCTGTTGCGGATCCCCGCGCGTTTCTTGATTCTTCGCCGTCGACTCTGGCCATTGTTCAACTCGGCGTTCCGAAGGATCTCAGATGGCCACAGAGGATCGGCGAAAGTGTCCTGAAACAGTCCAGTGTAGAGGTAACCAATGTCCAAAAGAGTTTTGCTGTCATAGCAGATCAATGCAGTTGATAAGTTTGTAAAAATTGAGAGCAAAAGAAAGTAAAATAGTAAATAAAAGCACAGTCTTCAAGGAGCGACCTGAACGGCGACCGAACACGGCGGCGCCATTTTGGGCTGTCTTCCTTAGCAGGGCCGATGGTAAAGGGCGAGTTGTTATTTACCAGTACCCACTCCACGAATGCAGCGAAATCTTCCTTTGGACTGCCCACTGGAACACATGCCTTCAACCAGGGAAGTGCATCTGCCACACAAGGTCCAGGAATTCCCATGTATGAGATTCCAGTTGGCGGTCTCCCTGCTCTAGGCAGAGAAGACGGACAGCGTGAAGGGCCATGGGAAACCTCAAACAAAACAGAAGAGAAAAAAACACCACAAAAAAAAAAAAAAAAAACGTTTTCTTCGGTTCTTCTGTTACAAACTTGGTGTTGATCAAACTCACAAAGGCGAAGGAGAACTCGGAACAGAAACTTTTAATGACAAACTCAGGAAACATGCAGGTAAAACACCAGTATACATGAACGAGAACCAACAAACAATGAGGGCAAACAGAGGGCTTAAATACACAGGGAAAACAAGGTGATGACTAGACTAATTAACAAGACACAGCTGGGACAAATTAACTCATAATGACGGTGACCATGGGAACACAGTAGTGGCGGGAAAACTAGAACAAAGGAACATGTGACAGGAAAAAACACAACTGAAACAGACTAGACATTTAACAGAAGATCTGACAGAAAAGCACAGAAGCACCTTGGTTTCAATGGCGTCCGAATCAACCCAGAACATCCAAATCTCAAACCTTTTTTTCTGTTACATCTTTATTTTTTGTTTGTTTTCACACAAAAAAAGACACAGATGCAATGATGAAATAAAAGTCAAATAACTGGAAAATTGAAATAATTGGTGTCATTGGATTTTTCCTCAACATATTTTTCTTGTCCAGCATCAGAATTGCAGTGTATTACATATCAGTAAAAAAGTTCACAAAAAAACCTGACGAGAGAGAGGCCAGTCGTGTTGTAATCTTCCTTATACCCTTCCTTCTTCCGGCTCTATTTTTGGTCCTTAAACCTTCTGCCTTTTTTCCTAATCTCTTATTTACATTTTATTTATAATCCATTCTTGCCTAACCCATCTGTTATTATGATGTGTCTCCCAATCCTGATGTTTCACAATTTAAAGCCCACCCTCTCTAACGTGTGAGTTTCTATTCGTCACGTGTGGTTTCAACAGTGACTAGGCAGAGCGTATGAGGAGAGGGTATGTGGTTGTTTTTGAGATGTCATTATGATTATGACAGAAGATTCAAAGGCTTTATGATTCATAGTATCATGATGCTGGACCCTCATGCATACGTTTCCATTTAGTTGCATGGTAACGTGATGAACATTGGTGGAAAAATATGATAAACTAGTTGTATGTTATTAGTGTACAAATATGAATACTATTTTTCTTTTTTTTTAAAGAAAGCAATATCAAACATGGACCTCCTCTACACTCAAAAAATAGCTTGTTGGTGTAACTAATACAATTATGACACCTATTTCCACACAGTTGAACTGATTTATTTGAACTTAAACTAGGTTAATTGCACTGATCAGTAAAATTCATCTTAAGTGAATGAGATCACACCAGTTTCATTTGACATATTCTGTGAACGTTTCCTAAACATAATTTACTCTTGTTGAGCCAACCAGTGCTGTTGCTGTTCAGACTGATTGCCAGAGTTTCATGAGTTTTCTGTTGTTAAGAAGATTGAAAGACCTGTTAAGTTTAAGTGTTTAATGTGTAGTTATTTTGAACATTTAAAAGAGTTAGTAGAATTTATTATTTTTTATTATACCACTGTGGTGAAGAGTTGAGCTTGTGGTTAGGTTGTGAGTAGCTGTCATGCACACACATGTTCCATGATCGTTTGATTACGAGAGGTAGAACTGAAGACTGTGTAAATGATGTGCTGACTCTTAAACTAAATTATTTTATTTATTTCTTTAAAAACTAATAGCCAACACAACACTTGTTCACATGACAAGTGTAACATTTGTAGCTTGCAAGTAATGATCAAGTAAAAACTTCTTATCACTGTCATTAGCACAGTTACAGCTCGAGAACATCATAGACTTATTTCATGCACCCACAGCCTAACCACAAGACCTACACTTCACTTATATAAAATTTGAGGAAGGTGATACAAAAAGTTATAAAGAAAGCAGTAGAGTGAAAAAGAACAAGTCCAGTCTGGCCTTTTCCTCTTTACCAACCCGCCTCTGTCTCATACCCCACCCATTGCATTCCTCTACAAAAGCAGCCCCACATCCCAAAACCTTCACAACAGGTCACCGTTCGGTAAGGTGGGAGACTAACTTAAAGACGAAGCGAAAATACATTTTCTTCAAAGAGCTACAATAAAAGGTAATGTTCAAACTTTTTTTTTTCCTTTTTGCAAGATTACATAAATTATTTACAAAGAAGGATAAATGATTTTATATAGGGTGGTGCCTTTGTGCATTGTGTTATCAAATAAGTATTTTGAATAAGGCCTGGCAGATATACACGTTTAGATGTTAAAAAAAAAAAAAAAAAAAAAAAAGTTTATGACATTGTTTACATAAATGTATTGTGTTTTCTTTGTATATAACATCATACATAAAACATATTACAAAATTACTTAAAGCACGTCATCAGAAGTTTCATATTTTTTTATATTTTTAGAATGTAATTGACCTGAAAACTGGACAGCAAAAGCACACATGAATACATAAAATAGCAAAATTCCTCCCTCATTCATGATTTTAGCTCAGTTAAAATCAGAATTATCATTGCTTAGATCGAAAGAATACAATTTTGAAGGAGCCGAACAGCATGTTAATCGCTCAGAGAGCTGTTGAATGATTCACAGTCAACTAAAAACAGCCACAATTACCATCATTTTGCTGGTGCCCACGCACCACCTGGTCACCCCTTCTATCCATCCTTCTATACTTCTCACTGATCCCTGACGCTCTGTGCCGAGTAGGAAGATAATACAGTGCACTATAGTGAACTACGGGTGTAAATTACGTTCCACACATTCTAGTAGTTTTATGAATCAGCCAAGAGCAAACCCTGAGGGGATATAAGAGAAGTTCAATGAGATCGACATGAATATAAAGCTATCGACATTTGGATAGTGGGTGTGTAGAAATAAGAGCAGTTAACTAAAAAGGTACACAATGTTTTTTTTCCTGCATCCGAATATAATAGAATAGAACGAGCGGGGCCTGAGACCCCTCTCAGGGAGTGGCAGTTCACTTAGTGCAGATAAAGATTGTTAGAACCTGTTGAGACTTGAGGCTTTTGCATTACGATGTAGGTTTCCTTAGAGATTATGTTTTTTTCTGCTATAGCCTTAAGATACAAATTCTTGTATAGACTTGTCTAAAGGGAGGAGTCATTGAGTTTCTGTGAAAATACATAAGCACTACACTATAATATGTCTTACAAAACATACCACTTATCAATGACGCAAGCAGGAAGAAGTTAAGACTTATATCTTCACTACTGGATTCACAAAGTGTACCTTTGTCATGCCTTTTTTTTTTTTTTGGTCTTTCAGTTTTAACCATCTCCCTCACTCACTCTTTCAGAATGGGCTCCTCTGGTGTACAGATCGTGTGTATGGCACTGGGAATTTTAGGTCTCATTGCTGCAGTCGTGACCATTGCTGTTCCAAGATGGAAGATTTCTGCCTTTATTGGTCAGAATATTATCACTGCACAGGTAAACAAATAAAGAATATATTTCATAATAATTTAATTTATTATAAAGAGATCTTTAACAGAATGTCTGAAGATTAGGTCCTGTCAAGCACAAAATCATAAAATATAAGCTTACATAAAATATCAATATTAGAAGAAAACTTTTTTAAAAGCTACGAAAATGAGAAATGTTGCTTTGGCAATCAACTGAAACAAAATAACTGAAACTGAAATAAAAATAAGAAAAAGCTCAATAGAAATATTGGTAACACTTTAGTTTAGGGTCCAGTTCTCACTATCAACTATAGTTGCTTATTAGCATGCATATTACTTGGATATGGCTGTTTATTAGTACTTATAAAGCACATATTAATGCATTATTCTGCATGACTATATTCTACATCCCTTAATCCTACACAATACCTAAACTTAACAACTACCTTACTAACTATTAATAAGCAGTACTATTTTTTGTAACTAAGTCGTAGTTAATATAGTTAATAGTGAGAATTGGACCCTAATCTTTATAAAGTGTGACCGAAATTGATATTTAAAAAAAAATAAAAATGACAAAAACACATTACAAAATGACTAAAATACCTAGATAATGCAAATATAGTGTAGCTTTGTCCAGCATGTCTAGGCCTACACATTTACAATTGTCCTTGAGGCTGTGTGTACCCCCCACTAAACAGAAGTGAGGCGTGACGTGTATTTAAAGTCGTCATGAAACAGAAGTTGTGATAGTTTTTTCTTCCCTATTGTGATGTATATCCGAGTGAACGGCTTCAAACAAGAAAAAATGTAGGACGGGACTTCATTTTGTGAATTGGGAATTGATTGGATTGTAGTTTGCTATTGCTGTGATGTCATGCGAGTGACAGGTTGTCCCGCCCTCACGCCAGTAAACGCGTCATCAGAGAAGAGGGAGGGCAGAGGAATTGAACAAATTGAAAAAAAAAAAAAAATAAATAAATAAAGCAATATTCCATTATTTTTATTTTTTATTCATTGTTGACTTTAATCATTCTAATATTCAATTACATAATGTGTCATGCATATTTTATAGGGAGACTATAGTTTGATGATTACTCCACATGTACATTTAGTCTACTAATTGTATGGAGCAACATTCGGTTATAAATAACCCCTTTTGTATTCCATGGGAGAAAGTAAATTATTTATTCATTGTCCTTGAAAGCATTATGTGGATGGGAGGGTATATCTCTTTTTTCTTCTTTGAAGATTTGTGTAGGCTCTCTAAAACTAACTTCCCCCAGGCAATATTTTCCATTAATAACCTGTGTAAATAACCCTAGACAATTGTTTCTCTCCTCACAGGTTCAGGAGGAGGGCTTGTGGATGGAGTGTGTGGTTCAGAGTACCGGACAGCAGCAGTGTAAAGCCTATGACTCGCTGCTCATCCTGGGCTCTGACATTCAGGCGGCCCGTGCCATGACCATCATCAGCTGTATGCTCGCTGTCCTGTCCCTGCTCATTCTGTGCGCCGGAGCCGACTTCACCACCTGTATTGAAAACGAAGACGTCAAACCCAAAGTGAGTCTGGTGTCCGCTGTTGGGCTGATCCTCGCGGGCTTGTTGCTGATCATCCCCGTCAGCTGGATGGCTAATAATGTCATTCGCGATTTCAACAATCCACTGATCGCTCAGCCTCAGAAGAGAGAGTTGGGTGCGTGTATCTTCGTGGGCTGGGGAGGAGGAGTCCTGCACCTGCTGGCCGGAGGACTGCTGTGTTGCTTCAGCAGACCCCGCTCTGGAGGATCGAGTGGAACCGCCAAATACTACAGCAATAGCGCCTCTGCACCAAGCAAGAATTATGTGTAGATAAATGCAAATGGGTTAAACTATTAATTAGTCACAGTAATTATATCTGTAGTCTAAAATGGGTCGATGTTAGTAAGTAGTACTAGTTGGTAGGAAATGAGAAAAACGTCCAAATTGGGAAAGGTCAAGATCTCAAAAAATGTAAATATTACTTGTTTGAAGCGTTCGTAAAAATACAGACTTTAAGCTTTTTAATGAATTCACATTATATCTTTTACATTTTACTGCTGCAATTTCTTAGTGCAGCTAATAAACTATGCACTTGTTTATTAAAATTCAGGGATGGGCCAAGCTTGTGTCCAAAATACTTTCAGGTCATTGTATCTGGGCCAGTCCTATAGGCTAGCTATTTCAAAAAATGCTACTGAATAAATGCGTTTGAACTTTTAAAGAACTTTTTAGGATATGGGAATCTACTGCAAATGCTGTACAGTTGCTACACAATTTTTGTGTATTTGGTCATAATCATTTCTATTGCCATTCATGTATTTTCAATAAAACTGACTGATTTAAGACACGTGTGTGCAGAATGAACAATGAATTTTTGACACATAAATCTTTGTTAAAATAACACTGACATTTATTTCAAATCCTATAAAACATATATTAAAATGGACTTCAAACAAATCACATTTAAAAAATCTTTTTTTTCCTTTTTTTAAGTGAAATCCCTGAAGAGCAAAATTTGGTTTGCAATGGACTGAAAAATGGTTTCACATGAAAACGTATCACATCATTCTACAATGATATGCACCTTTTACACTTTCATTATTCACGCATCTTGTATATGTCCATTTGCATATTTCTTTTAAATCTCATTCTGCTGGGGTCTCTCTTCAGCTACTTGCTCTCCAGTTCGCTCACTCGCTTGGTCAATTGCTCAACCATCTCTCTCAGCTCCTTCACCTCATTCTGCAAAACCTGCACGTCCTGTATGGGAAAGAAAGGCAGAATGAGTTTATTTGTGACAGAAACTCAGTTTTATAGACAATTCACTGGGTTTGGGGCTAAATAAAATGCATTAAAATGCCGGGGTCATTTTCTGTTCTCGTACCGCACTATCAGATTGTCGGTTGTTCGAGGAAGAGGATGTTGTGGCCATCAAGCTCTTGATGACTTTGAACTCTTTGTTTTTGGTGGTAGCCACAAAACCGTCTTTCAAAGAGATCAGGATTGGTTCCCCATCTTTACCAGCAAACCAATCATCTGCCTCCACCGATGGCTCTGGACCAATCGTGTCAGGGTAAAGGTCCTCTTGAAACAAGTCAGACTAAAGCAAGGAAATGTAAATGTTAGGTTAAGACAGTAAAATAAATAAACTGCACTAAATCATAAGTGTGGCATTCATACACCACCATTAAAAAAATGGGGGGCTGATATGATTTTTTATGCTTTTGAAAGCTGAATTTTCAGACTTCAGGTGTCACATGATCCTTCAGAAACCATTCTATGCTGCTTTGGCGCTCAAGAAAATGTCTTATTATTATCAATGTTGAAAACAATAGTGCTGCTTAATATTTTTGTGGAAACCCTGACACTTCTTTTTTCAGGATTCTTTGATGAATAAAAGTTTAAATGAACAGCATTTATTACAACATTATGTAACATTATAAATATCCTTATTTATATCACTTTTTGTGATCAAAATTGTAATTTTTCAGAATTTCTGCATATCTGAAATAGATCCAGAATCACAAATCAGATGAACCTTGCTGTCTTTTTCAATCAATTTAAAGCTACACTATATAACTTTTGGCCATCTAGAGGTTAAAAAAGATTGCATCTGCATCTTGTGTAAGAATGGATGAACGTGTACACATGGATACAGAGCAGATGGACAAATAAATATATTTTTTGTTTTTACAACTGGTGATTCTCTGGAGGAGTGCCATTTTTAATTGATACATTTTTCTTGTTTGTTTGAAAACCTTTAGCTGCACGCAACCCACAGTCGGATTTTAGCTGACATGCACAGGCGATTGAATGATTGACAGTATTTGGGTAAAGACATGGTTTGAAACATGGCTTTTTGTTATTAAAAATGCATCCTTGCATTTCTTTCAAACAAACAAACAAAAATCATACTGACCCTAAACTTTTGACAACATTTAAGCTGATCTTTGACTTCAAATCCAAACTTACCTTACGAGGCACAGTCATAACAATAGGTTCACACTTTCTCTCGTGAAGTTTATAGAACCTGAAATAAATATAGAATAATACGAATTTAAAATGATGATCTTTGTAAATGTTTATGGGACAAAGCAACTACACTATGGGTAATGGGTGCGTTTACCTTGCAATCTCACACTTGTTGACTTCCAGGCCTCTCTTAGGCATGTAGCCCATGCCCTTCTGGCTCTCTTTACTGCTGTACATGGAGAGATAGTGGACGTATGGAGCCTCGTCTGTCACCTCAAAGTATCTGATGCTGCTATCACCCTGTCAAACCATATACACTTAACACATACAACTTCATGAACAAATAGCTCTTCATGATCATAAAACTTGAACTTGTGTTAGTTCCTTGCCTTGCCACAAAGGTAGACTACACCAGTGTCAGGGTCAAAGAAAGGTAAGAGCACTCCACTGCTGGTGTCCAGCTCCTGCAGAGTCAAGGGCTCACTGAGGTTGTTCTGCAACCACAAACAACACACTTTTGTGAGTCCACTGATTTGCAACTGAAAAAGAGAGCTTCTGAAGCACATGATGTACTCACAGGATCCCACAGCGCCACCTGCCGCTCACTCATGCGGCTGAAACCGGTGGTCAGGATCTTCCCATCAGACACAAACACAGCTCTGATTGGCCTGGAACCTTCATGAGGCTTGTCCTTCTCCTGAAACACACATATACACAGAGAGGTCACATAAGCAGGGAATAAGCTGGCAGAAAGGAAGGTGTAAGAAAGAGATGGCTATAAAGGAACACAAAAATGTTCAGATTGCAACTTGGAAAAAATAAAGGCTTAGTTAAATTTATTAAATTAATTACTTTAAATGCATTCACAGAATGTAATTCAAGGGCTAAATCTAGGTCATTTCAAAAGGAATTCATGTAATCGTGAATTTTGCACAATGCATATATCACAACAGGTTCAAACTGGTTACGAGGATTCACTGCATTGGCTAACGGAAAACTGCTGGGTTTGAAAGCGACTTCCATGGTCTGTGATTCATATATCGCTGAATTAGTGAAATAGACAATGGATCTTTTTGTATGCAAAATGTTGCTAATGTGACCTTAGGGAAACATTAAATTAATCTGTAAAAGATTTCCTGTTATTTACTACGGCTTTAAATTATTCAGTATTATGTGCTCCATCTCAAGTTTTCTGAATACTTGCATTAACATAAAAAAAAAACACTGATGAAATGCCTTAAAACTGCATCAAAACAACTACTGATCAACCAACTAACTGATCTTTTTAAGCACAGCAACAAATGCTTCCTAACACCACAAGATAACAAATACTAGATGTGACAAGAAAAACAATGTGTCAAATGGTAAACAATGCAAATATATTACTTATTTATACCCCAGTGCATTCTATTTTTTCTCATTATTTACTTTGGTTAGCATTATTTTATCATTTTTTTCCATTGAAGGCATACACGCACATAGATGACGGTGCCCTCACGGGGGTCGAACACTCGTAGTTTCTTGTCCTTGCAGGCAGTAAGGATCTGAGAGCCGTTTCTGTTCCAGCAGGCACTGTAGATCAGATCAGTGTGCACTGAGTCAATGCGCACCACTGCCGCTCCACAAGCCACGTTCCACAGGATGACCACGTTATCACAGCCTGCAGACAGAAACCAAGAGAGAAAGAAAGACAAGGTAAATCAAGTGTATAAGGGGAAGGAAGGAGAAACAGAGGAAAGGAAGCAAAAACGTCAAATTTATTATAACCCTAAAGAAGTGTGTGTGAAGAATCAGCAGAGGGCGCCATCATTCCATTTCAACTGTGAATGTGGCCTCTATATTGCAGGAATGAGTGCATGTGTGCTTAGCCATGCATACATAGTTCATATATATAAATGCACTTTTGGGTGGATGTCTGATGCTGGTTTACCTGCACTCATTAGCACATTGTGGGCAGTGGGGTGCCAGCTGAGGATGCCCACACGTTTAGAATGCCCGTCCAGCTTCACAACGGGGTCCTTTAGGGGTGATATGAGACCTCCATCTGGAATCTCCCAGATCTATTACACAACAACATTGACCTAATGTTATAATAAGTAGTGTGAGTTAGATTATAATTTATCATACTTTTCACACCAGTAAGGTATCCACGTTCAAATTTGTTATTCCGGCATTACAGCTGGTTGTGTGCCAGATGATGCCATGTGGTAATTTTCACTTTGCAATTGCCTACACAATAACGCAAAGCAGTTTGTGTTTGATAGAATGAAACTTTGCATTTTATTTTTCATCTGTTTTAACTAAAAATTTAGATAAAACTAAAAAATGAAGAAACATTTAATTAAGTTTTACACAATTAAAAGATGCTTGTTGTCTATATAAAAGTACTTCTACACAAGCATTATTTTTGTATGATTTTTTTCTTTTCTCTTTCCAACCAACACGTGTCAGTTACGATTGCTAGAATACATCTGCAAGAAACATAATTTAAAAATAAATAAATGTGCAAAAAGAATAATTAAATAAGTAAAATAACAATATGAAAGAGTTATTCACCAGATACGTTAAAGAGACTCCTTATATTGCGTCTTCCCACCTGTACCCTCAATAAATGTCAGGTATCTGCCTCACTTTCTCCCATAAACCTAATTTGTTTCCCCAAGTAATTCCTTCATGTGCGCAAACTTTTCCCAATTCTGTAACCCATTCTTGGAAAGATCCTTTATTTAATGTTCATTATGATTGATATAGGCACTGTTGTTGACAAGTAAGATTAATTTATAATGTTCTCCATTTAAACTGGTATATAATTTTCCCCCCGACATCATCCCATATAACCGGTGTGTATAGTAGCAAGCCTAGTTTTGTATACATAATTTTATTATTAATTAATTTCTTTGAATTATTTGCATTTTCACTGTAGTATGAGTATTGATTAACCATTTTTGTGCATAAATGTATTGTGATCAAGCCATTAAGCTAAAGGCACATGTCACTCACCATGACACTACAGTCTTCAGAGCCACTGGCAATGATGTTATCGTTATGTGGGCAGAACTCAATGTCCAATACGGGTCCAGTGTGACCACAGACAGTGGGCTGGGACATGTCGATGCGACCCGTCTAAAACACATATCAGAGACCCAGAAGGGACAAACGGTTAGGGTAAACCTTGGTATGAAGGAGTGGAAACACAAACATACACAAATAGACCCATGCACAAGTCCTTCAAATGGCTAAACATAGAATATGAACTCTTTGAAACTTTGACGACCAGAGCAGAAAAAGAGAAGGAGAGATCTCAGACAGATGAGGAGGGCTGTGTCAGCTGATCTCAATTTTACAGCTATGCCTTCAATTACACCTAATAACTACTAACCCGTTTAGAGAGGACAGCACCGTGCAGGAGTTCCCATCATGCACGCGGAGAGCACATTCACTCTGCAAAAATCTTATTGTTAAATGTGAGTGTTGTGTGCAAGTCCATGTAGAGTACCAGTCTATACATTTATTACACTTTCACAGGGGCTGCAGTAAGAAAGAACTTGCTAAATCACAATGATTTATAAGTGGACTAAAGCAGTGTTGTTATTGTTAAAAGAAAATATGAATATTAGCCTTAAGAAAATTAGAAATTATGTCTTGGCAAGTAATTGCAAGAAAAGAAGTTAAAGTTCTAAAAAATTGCTAAAACCTGAAACCTTAGAATTATTCAAATAAAAATAAAAACTAATAGAAATGACAAAAGCACATTTGATTTAAATACTATATTGGTATAAAATATCACTGATACTATTTATTATATTATTAATATTACTGAATAACACTAAAATAACCCTAAAGATTAAAGATGATTTAATTATTTTTCAGAGAAAGTGACTGGATAAGTTCAAATTACAACAAATTCATCTTTTCCTAAAAAGTCTAACTCCTGGTGCAACGGGGTCCAAACGTCTAAAACCACTAGTTCTACATTAATGTTTAATTTAATACAAAATATTAATTACAAATTAGATTTTTTTAACACGCATTATTGCCTCCTTTAATGACATGCGTAAACTTCACAAGTGTGTACAAAACCTGATGATCATGTTATCAGTCTCAAAACTGAGCTTTCAAAACTTCCTCAAGCCACCCAAACGAAATGAAAGGGCTTGACTCGAATTCTCGTGTTCACTGGGAAACAATGGCTGCCATTGAGCAAAGCACTGAGTGTAAGATGCACAGCAGATTGAATATGACAGAACTCCCATTCATTGTCTAGTATAAGACCCAGGAGTGCAGACAGTGTCACATACAGAAACAGAGGACCTGAGATGATGGACTGAGAAGATGAAAAAAAGAAAGAAATGACATATGAAATCAACTCTACAACAAAAAGAGGAAGACAGAAAATAGTTTCTACCACATTTCTGTTAGAGGTGCAATCATCTTTTGCTCATTTTTGAAAGGCATTTTGAAAATATCAGAAAGCTTTATGAAGTAAAAAGCACAGTCAAATTTTGAACCAAGTTTATCACATGAAAAAATCAGACACATCAAGCCTTAGTGGCAGCTGTCCTTTTCTCATAGTTTTTGTCACTCAGTCTGCAAGCTGTCACCACATCCTGTGCAGGGCTGACAGCAACACACTCCAAATATGGCAAAAACAAGATGCAAGAGAGCAGAAAGAGAAGAGATGCTAGGTCTGGTGACACGTACATACGAAACTCAACCTTGAACTTCCTTATTTAGACAAACACTGCATTACATATCTATAGTTCAAACTTGAAGACCTCAGAAGATCATTTGAAACAGGTAATGGGTTAAAACTACAGTTGGACCTAAAACTATCAAGTCCCAATACAGTCCAACTAACTTAATATCTTTATCCTCTCTCTCTCTCTCTCTCTCTCTCTCTCTATATATATATATATATATATATATATATATATATATATATATATATATATATATATATATATATATATATATATATATATATATATATATATATATATATATATATATATATATATATATATATATATATATATATATATATATATATAAAATAAAACCTTGAATGAAGGGTATATATATATACCCATTGCCTAATATGAACACTGCAATTCATTTGACAATTAATTTGAGCTTAATGAGTGCTATCTGGATGCACCTTGTTCAGGGGCAAAACAATAAAAGCTCCTCCACCACTGGCATCCACAATCATGGCCACAAACTTGGGGTTGACAGAGCAGAAGTTGCTGTCCCAGGTCATCTGGGAGATCCTGATGTCATCATAGCACTGGTCTGCCTTCACCGCCTGGCCAAAGACATGGCGAAACTTACTGGTCCTGACCACCTTCCTAGACATGATGACCTGAGAAAAGAGAGGAGCGGGAGACACAGGGATGGAAAGAGAAAACACATAAATATGAGAAACAACTGGAAAAGTAAATTAAGTGATGGTTTTCATCATTACTTTCAAACATTCCAGTAGCTCAAACAGTAGAGCAAGCCGCTGGCAATGCTAAGGTGTTTTGATACCAAGGGAATGCATGAATTGATGAATTGTATACCTTCAATGCAACGTAATGTTTTTTGAGGTATTTCTGTATTTGTGATTTGTAGTGAAAATGGCTGACCCCAGTTCCTGCATTTGATGTTGCTCTTAACTCTTCGCTGTGGCCAGTATGCTTGCACTTAAGTTGTATTCTTGGTTTAATAACTAAATTCTCTTGAATTTGAATTGAATTCCTGTAAATGAATACAGAATCTTTTCATCTTTCTATGTTTAAAGTGTGTAGGCAACAAACCCCAAGAAAGAGGAAGGAAAGAGGAAACAAGCATGAAGTAAATGAGAAAGAAATGCTCTGGCTACTTCTCAAAGTCCGATGCCAAGTTGTCTGCAGGTTTTTAGTAATGCATAACTTCTTCTCATTCTTCTTCTCTTCTCTTTCTGTTTCCCCTTTTCATTTCTCATCAATATATCAAACGCAGTCTTGTGTGCTTATGCTTAATTAGTTGACTATTGTAATGTCAAATGAAATGTCACTCTCATTTGCAATGCATCACTGAAGCCCTGTATGCTCACAGAACTCAGTAAACTGAAAAATGAAAGATGCAAAAGAAAGTGAGCATTAGACAGACTGCGAGAGGAAACTTGTGACTGGACTAACACCACAGCAACTGTGGGAGCGCAGGAGATGTTCAGAACTTCAGTTACACCACATCCTTCCACACAAACATGATGCTTCAAAAAGACTGTAAAAATGTTTCCATTTATTTTACTTATCACAACAATTTTTTTTATTATTATTTTTTTTTTTGGTAACTATCCCTTTAAGGAGTTTTTGAAATTATTATTTTAATGAATTTTAATATTTTTACAGTGCTTTATTTTTGTATGTTTTCTTTATATATTTCTTCCTAGCTCGTATTGAGCAAACTCTCATATAGGCTACACTATTGTCTTTTATGCAAAAATCTGTGAGAATGAGTGATGAACTCAGTCATATCAGCTTCACCTTTATCTGGAAATATTGTTTAGTTCTCTTACAGCACTTCCTCAAATGTTTAACCGTGCCTTACCACAGTTATGAAAGGCACTGCCACATTTAGCAATGGAAATTCTCATTGAAACTATTAAGGACAGAACAGAACCGAGCAAACATACTGAATGTATTAGGAACGATCCACAGAGTAGGGCTGCGTCTCAAATCCTACTTAGCTAAACATTTTAGGCCGTATATGAGCGTTTAGGCGCGCCCAACATGTTGTCTATATAGTCAGCATACTAGGTTTTGAGAAGCGGGTAAAGATGCAAAGTTCTGCACGGTTACCAAAAACACCGGACAGGAGCACAACACACAATATGATGGGACGGGACACTGTACCTGAGAACTGTGGCTGGGGAGGGACTCTGGCTCCTGAGGCGAGAGGATGAAGCGCTGGGCTCGTTTGACAGATGGAGAGAAGCGGATGAATGCCAGCAGTTATGGCCAGATCTCACTCTAAATCGTGGAGGAAGTGAGAGTTAAGATGTAGATGAGAATGGGAGGTGTCCTCGCTTTATGTTTCCTTTTAAAGTGATTTACGTTGCACGAAGTTGAACCCCGCTTGATCTCACACTTTATCGTGCTCATAGCAACACAAACGTGACGTGGGCTGGCATAAAGTTTGCGGTTTTGCCGATGTTTATCTCTTTATCGAACCGTTATCACACTCGCATTTTCATACGCGTTGTTCTCTAACAATAGGCAACTAAACAGCAAAGTTGTTAAATGCAGCATTAAAGTAGCCTAAATGCCCTTACAAACATTTGCATGCACCATATTTCACCATATATAAATAAATAAATATTGCGAAAGCATCTTGCACTGTTTGAAAGAGATTTGTTTTTACAGCATGATATTTTGGTTGAAACTATAACCTTACTCTAAAATTACTTTTTAATTTAATAGGCTATAAATAGAAAGTCCAATAATAAATCATAAATAGTTTTGGTAACACTTTAGTAAAGGGTCCAATTAAGAGTCACTATTAAGTTGCTTATTAGCATGCATATTACTAGGATGTTGGCTGTTTATTAGTACTTACACCGACCAGGCATAACATTATGCATGCATCCTAATATTGTGTTGGTTCCCCTTTTGCTGCCAAAACATCCCTGACCCGTCGAGGCATGGACTCCACTTGACCCCTAAAGGTGTGCTGTGGTTTCCCAGCAGAACATTGCCCAAAAGCATCACACTTTCTCCGCCGGCTTGCCTTCTTCCCATAGTGCATCCTGGCGCCATGTGTTCCCCAGGTAAGTGACGCACCCGGCCATCCACGTGATGTAAAAGAAAACGTGATTCATCAGACCAGGCCACCTTCTTCCATTGCTCTGTGGTCCAGTTCTGATGCTCACGTGCCCACTGTTGGCACTTTTGGCAATGGACAGGGGTCAGCATGGGCACCCTGACCGGTCAGTGGCTATGCAGCCCCATACGCAACAAACTGCGATGCATTGTGTATTCTGACACCTTTCTATCAGAACCAGCATTAACTTCTTGAGCAATCTGAGCTACAGTAGCTCGTCTGTTTGATCGGACCACACGGGTCAGCCTTCGCTCCCCACGTGCATCAATGAGCCATGACCCCGTCGCTGGTTTAACACTGTTCCTTCCTTGGACCACTTTTGATACGGACCACTGCAGACCGGGAACACCCCACATGAGCTGCAGTTTTGGAGATGCTCTGACCCAGTCGTCTAGCCATTTGGTCCTTGTCAAACTCTCTCAGATCCTTACGTTTGCCCATTTTTCCTGCTTCTAATACACCAACTTTGAGGATAAAATGTTCACTTGCTTCCTAATATATCCCACCCACTAACAGGTGCCGTGATGAAGAGATAATCAGTTATTCACTTCACCTGTCAGTGTAATGTTATGCCTGATCGGTGTATAAAGCACTTATTAATTCCTTGTTCTGCAGCACCATATTCTACATCCTTTAATCCTACCCAATGCCTAAACTTAATAACTAGGCCTAGCTTACTAACTATTAGGAGTTTATTGAAGCAAAAGTTGTAGTTAATAGTTTGTTTATATATAAACTAAAGCGTGACCATATTTTTTATTTATTTTTAAATGGGGAACAAATATTTCCATCTGTCTGTACATGTAATAGATTAAACGTTAATATCATGTGCTTGTTCAGATTAATATTTAGTAAAAAAAGTAAACTGGCAGTGGAATTACACTCACCTAAAGGATTATTAGGAACACCATACTAATACTGTGTTTGACCCCCTTTCGCCTTCAGAACTGCCTTAATTCTACGTGGCATTCATTTAACAAGGTGCTGAAAGCATTCTTTAGAAATGTTGGCCCATATTGATAGGATAGCATCTTGCAGTTGATGGAGATTTGTGGGATGCACATCCAGGGCACGAAGCTCCCGTTCCACCACATCTCAAAGATGCTCTATTGGGTTGAGATCTGGTGACTGTGGGGGCCATTTTAGTACAGTGAACTCATTGTCATGTTCAAGAAACCAATTTGAAATGATTCGAGCTTTGTGACATGGTGCATTATCCTGCTGGAAGTAGCCATCAGAGAATGGGTACATGGTGGTCATAAAGGGATGGACATGGTCAGAAACAATGCTCAGGTAGGCCGTGGCATTTAAATGATGCCCAATTGGCACTAAGGGGCCTAAAGTGTGCCAAGAAAACATCCCCCACACCATTACACCACCACCACCAGCCTGCACAGTGGTAACAAGGCATGATGGATCCATGTTCTCATTCTGTTTACGCCAAATTCTGACTCTACCATCTGAATGTCTCAACAGAAATCGAGACTCATCAAACCAGGCAACATTTTTCCAGTCTTCAACTGTCCAATTTTGGTGAGCTCGTGCAAATTGTAGCCTCTTTTTCCTATTTGTAGTGGAGATGAGTGGTACCTGATGGGGTCTTCTGCTGTTGTAGCCCATCTGCCTCAAGGTTGTGCGTGTTGTGGCTTCACAAATGCTTTGCTGCATACCTCGGTTGTAACGAGTGGTTATTTGTCAAAGTTGCTCTTCTATCAGCTTGAATCAGTCGGCCCATTCTCCTCTGACCTCTAGCATCAACAAGGCATTTTCGCCCACAGGACTGCCGCATACTGGATGTTTTTCCCTTTTCACACCATTCTTTGTAAACCCTAGAAATGGTTGTGTGTGAAAATCCCAGTAACTGAGCAGATTGTGAAATACTCAGACCAGCCCGTCTGGCACCAACAACCATGCCACGCTCAAAATTGTTTAAATCACCTTTCTTTCCCATTCTGACATTCAGTTTGGAGTTCAGGAGATTGTCTTGACCAGGACCACACCCCTAAATGCATTGAAGCAACTGCCATGTGATTGGTTGATTAGATAATTGCATTAATGAGAAATTGAACAGGTGTTCCTAATAATCCTTTAGGTGAGTGTATATAGAGCAATATAATATAAATAAAAACAATTTTAAAGAGTGACTAACTCTCACACAAGCAAATGATGACACCTGTGAGAATAAACATGGAAAATATGAATAACCTGAAGTGAAGGTCAAAACAAAAAAGCAGACATATCCTGTTTATATCAACAGCCCTCAAAGAAAGTCAAAGGAGACAATGTAAAAATATAAACCTCAATTTATTGCACAATCGCTGCAGGAGACCATGGGGTTTGGAAGATCTGTCTGTGTTAACAAATGTAACCGTGGACATAAAGAGACTGAGAGAGAAATAGGCCCATATAATAAACCAACAGACATACGTTTGTAGATAAATCCATTTACAACAAGAAATTTGTGTGTAAAACCAAAGTTATAGCAAATTTTGCAATAAATTAGTTTAGGAGACCCACTGAAACAAGCAGAAAGAAAGATAAATGGCCGACATGGCTCAGTGAGCGACCTACGTGACTGACTTTATCCAGAATGTCAACACGGTTCAACTGAACATCATTTATGCTGTTACCGACATATAGAGCCAATAGGGTGCTGTGGCCACCAGATGGTGCCAAACAACAACCAAAATCAACAGAAACATACAAGCAAGAGTGGAAAAACCCCCGACAGATCTTTCAGAGACCTCCTGTCATCCTATGTGCATTAGTATTCTCAGTCTTTGTACTTAAATTAAGATTATCATTGATAGTGGTAATCCATCTCAGAATAATAGTAATAATAACAATATATCCATTATCATAATAATGCGAGATGTAACTGAGTAGTTTTTAAATTATCGTTAACAGGCTATCCAGCACCTGCATACTAAGAAAAAAAATGTTATAGTTTCATACATGTCATTATTTTTTTTTACCACAGGACATTAGAATATACAGACAGGAGAACATTATCCATGAGAATATCATCCTTGTTCCTCTAAAACATGGGTTATGATGCAATCCATTTCCTTAAGGGCTCAATGACATGCTCTGCACATTCTCACATCACCTAACTACATAAATACACACATTCTTGATCAGCATTTATGGACACATTCGGCCCCACAAAGGCAATATGCATCAAGAAGGATGCATGGTCCAAATGCTTGATGACTGACAAGCCATCGTGATCTTTGCCCTTAAAACATGGAACTGTCATCGTTGTTTTCTTTTTTTTTTTTTTCAGTCTTCAATTTTAACCAGAACAAGCAAAGAACACATGACAGGATGAAAAGAAAACTGGCCCGAAATCAGTTGTTGAGGTCACTCAGTGTGAGCACTGACAGGGCACCCTGAGAAGAGGAAACCCCAGGATGGCATGGTCTGAGCAAAACAAGTTGGTGTGAATACACAAATCTGTTTCTTTTCAGGACTGGTAAAACATCTTGTTTTTGGAATTCACATGTACAAACATGTTCATATATATATATATATATATATATATATATATATATATATATATATATATATATATATATATATATATATATATATATATATATATGTACACATTTCAATTATGCATAGTTATCCAGTGGGTTTCAGAGGTAATAACATATCAGGACCCCTGTGTTTCAAACCAAAACATCTGTATTGCAGCCTCTCCTTACTTTTCATAATGTAAAAAGAGATTTTGCCAACCAAACTATAATACAATCCCTTCTAAACTGACCGTGTTATTGACATTATGACATCATAGTAGTACAGACATTATTATGACGTTAACCCTACTACATAAATGTAACAGCATTGTTAGCTCTGCCGCCAGGTTTTTACACGCGCTATAGATCAAATCACTGCTGTCTTTGAAATGAAATCAGACCATTCATATTACATGTCGCCCTCTGAGATGAAATACATTAACATTCAATATATTTTCTTCCAACATTGTTGCTTTAAATATCAATATATAAAAATGTCAGTAAGTATGCCACTTGCATTTTATGCATATAGTCTACATACAGGTATTTACGTTACCCATATGGACTTTTAAGTTCTGAATTGGTTTTCACTTTGATCCAAAGCCCTTTTGGTAAAAAAACAAATAAACAGTGCAGTTAATTACTTAATATGGTTGTATTGCCTCTGGGCTGCTCTATTGATTTCATTCCCTTTCTATAGACAGATATATTTGATGCATTAGCTCTGTTACTGAACATTAAGCACATATGTCAGTGGCTGCATTGGCCAAGCATTAGGAAATCGAATGTTGTGTTTAAGTGGATTGGTTTACTAGTATTTACATGCACCTCTTGATTTCAGAGTCTAATTTAAAGGGGTTGGGGTAAATCGGCCCTGTTCTGAGGGACTGTATTTGTGGCTTGTATTTAAAACCATGCTGGTCTGCTAAAGTCAGGACCATCATGTGTGACACCTGAAGCCCCAAAAACAGATAATTTGGCATAGAGTGTGTTTAAATGTTTGCCAGATACATCTGAGCAACATTCTACCTAACATGCACCGAATCTACACTAATAGGTCTGACCTCTGCTATAGGACTATCAGAGTACTGTGGTTATGTATGTGATCCCCAACTGGTAAAATAATAATTTTAAAAAAGACAGTAGTAGTTGCATTCAAATAAATTATCGTCAAAAAATTCCAAACAGTAAAACATCGTCATAAATATGATAAATAAAATGCCAGTGATACGGATATTGGAGGTAATTGAATTTTATGGCAGGCCTCACTGATGTTCATTCTGAAAGCTACAATGTGATTGTGTCAACCAAGTTATCACAGTTGTGTCATTTGTTTGTCTAGTGAGGTTGGAAGGGTCATTCTTGGTTTGTTCCTCTCAGTAGTGCATAAGCATGCTAAGGTAAAAATGTCAAATGTGCAAAAAATGCAGCCGATTTGGATCATTGTCAACATCTCCGTAGTGCAATCTGCTGTAAGAACCGATTTTTTTCCCACTTTAAATCGCATTCTAAAGTTTGGCAACTTGTCTTAAATCAGAGGGGCCATTATGAATTATATCCAATCAAATTCATTACATTACTAAAGACTTAGATAAACCTATATAGCATTAATTTGGCAAAAGTGAGCAGTGCCAATATTCCCCCAGTCTTCATTAGGGAATTCATAGTGCATCGGCATGTGTAATATTGCTGCATTCTGGAGTGTAATATTCCTCTGCCACATCTGACGAGCAGAAACATCAGGTGTGCATTGGTCGAGGATAGCCAGCAGAGAATTAAAGCCTTTGTGCAAACAGCATGCCATTAAGAAAATAATTTGCCTTGTCTTGAATCCAAGGTTATATAGATAATTGAGGTTAAAGGTCAGAAAGAAATTAAATCTAATTTAGAGCAGTACAAAATCCAATCTTGCAAACTACAGATTAGGATATTAAAACCACGAGTGTACAAGGTTGAATCGACTGCTGAGTGGCAAAGAAAATATCTTCTGCAGGTAATGTGAAATGCTTCCCAGGGTATTATTAAAGTCGTGCTCCTGCAAAAATAAAAAAAATAAAATAAAAAAAGGCATTAAATAAATGCCCCTTAGATGCTAACAAACATGATCAAAGTCACAAAGGGCGATCAAAAAATTCACTCTGCAACTATAATCACCTAGTAAAAATATAAATAGCAAGGCTACAACCCAAGAAATGACCCCTTCACCCTTCACTTACAGCTAACTGGTGTGAATGCAAAAAATAAGGACCTGAACAAGGAGACGTCGCGAAAAAAGACACGAGCATGATAAAACAGCTAAAATAAACTCAAGTATTTCCAGTAAATGTTGCTGTGAGACTGGGCTTACAGTACATTTTGTGTGTGTGTGTGTGTGTGTGTGTAGTGTTAGCATTGATATAATATCTGATATGCTGCATAGTCTGCAATAGAGTAACAAGTTGAAAGTTGGAGGTGGATACATTTACGCACCAGCGATCATTGTTTGTGTCACCAGCAAAACCGTAATTAGTTTTCACAAAAGCCATGCTATTTTGAGCAACGAGTTTTAGATTCCGATACGTTAAATCTCGCTTTTCGAGAGCCAATCATTTCAGGGCTCAGTTTTATATTTTGTTGTTCAGCTAAAACTAAATTTAGAGGCTATTTAATAAATGCTTCAAACGCTGGTGAATATATGACATCAAATTATGTCAGATCCTGTGTGTGTCTGTCTGTGTGTGTGTGTGTGTGTGTGTGTGTGTGTGTGTGTGTGTGTGTGTGTGTGTGTGTGTGTGTGTGTGTGTGTGTGTGTGTGTGTATATATACGCCTATAGAATGTGTAGGTCTCGAACAAAAAAAAAATGTGCCTTTGTTTGAGCTAGTAGGTCTAAACAGTGCCATGCACAGACAATGTTTATGCAAACACGGGTATGTACATTCTGGCTACTGACAGCACAAACAAGCATGTGTGTCAAAAGCTGGCACTGGTGTCTCCTAAAAAACATGTAAAACACTTCTTATGGACTTTCGTGCACACATTTATATACAAAGCACAAGAGTCACCCCCCCACCCCATACCGTTCTTTGCCCTATTACGTCACATTCCTGAACATCTCATTACTAAAAGAGGTCCTCACTCCCTATTACCCACGTTTCCAGACTAGCAGGGGCCACTGTCAGTCTGAGGGACAGTGATAGGTGTTGATCCACAGTAAGTCATCCAGCACCCCCCAGTGTAGGTACATTATTGAGACCACCACCAGCACATGCATGATCTGATGGCTGTTGCACCAGTAGTCAAAGAGGCCTGGGCAGAACCGCTCAGGGATTCGTGTGATATTGATGATCCCGCCCAACACTGCTAGTGCATCCATGGTGAAAAAGTGACGCAGTGAGGTGGGACTCCCTCCGCCCACACCTACCCAGCGCAGAAGGAAAAACGAGAAGCGGTAAAGCAGCTGCCAGGCAAAGGAACGCAGACGCCGCACTCTGCTGCGTGCTGTGATGGCACAGTAGATGGCGTAACTGGATAGCAGGATGTACATCAGCAGAGCCAATGTGCGGGTGAAGGGGTAGCAGAGAAGAGTGCTGTACACGATGGGCAGAGCTCCTGTGAACCAAAGCACAGTGTTACTAAGATGACAAGCTCTTGTTACCTAAAATACTACTGTATATTTCACAACATTCAAGCATGGGTGAATTTTAAGTGTAATTAACACACCGTTTTCCCATTGTACACTGAAAAAAATGGCAGCTATTGAGAAATTTACTGAAAATAAATAAGGTAGAAATGTTTCAGGATGGCATTGTGATGCCTGCATATATTACAGAATAACTATTGTTCCATTTAAAAAAATATATTAATAATGTTACTGCAAACATACATGTAGTCTTTTGAATTTAAAAATGTTAAAAATAAAAATTATATATTCTGTATTTAAAATATAATCCCATGATAATTTCATTTGAACTGAGTTAACTAAATAACAGGTTTTTAACTGTATCATTTTTACATTCTATCCTTTAAAAGTATGAACGTTTATGAGAATAATTGAATGTACTGGGAATATATACAAACTAGAAATTTTTCTCATTTGTTTAATGCTATGCTCAAAACCACTTCTGCCTTATCAAGCATAATTCATTCTTACAGTAAATGTCCTTTTTCAACTTCATATAAAACTTTCCCTTCCTTTGTTTCCTAACTAAATGGTTGATGATTATAAAAACTAAGAGAAAGCACTTTAAAATGAATGAGATCTTCATCAAATAAACAGAGCAGGAGACAATGGAAGTGCTGTGAAAATGCCTTGTCACTGCTGCTTTACACATGACAGAGAGAACTGTCTTGTTGTAAGGCACGTCAAAGGGTTCCTTCTGTTTTCTCAGTTTCTTTATTTCCTCTCTTACAGCATGTTGAGCAACTGTTTTCAATGTTATAACAGCCTGAGTACACACAGATAAGGAGGAAACACACATTTTGCTCATTCATTAGGCTGCTGTGACAGCCGTTACGGAACAAAAATATATAGAAATGTACTGCAAAATATAATGTGATATATTACAAACATTTCCATATGTGGGAAACTACTAGCGCTTATATTTTTCAATATACTGCAATATATGCATTGACCATGTAATGTCTATATATTGATACAAATAAAATAGTTAGAAATGAAAGACAAATATAGCATTGCATGTAATATTCATAAAATGTATCCACTTTACCAGCCAACTTAAAGTTTTATCCTTTATTGTGCACATATATTGCACAAACAAGTTCCCATATAAATATGAATGTATTGTATACACACATACGTATACACACATTCACAGAATGAGTTGCAGATTTCTCGTTCCCAGCATGCTTTACTTCTGACTGTTAAAGGTAAATGTAAGTAAATGTTAAAATTAAGTGTTATTTCACATGTTTTGCTTAATATTAATATAGAGGGAGATCTGTTAGTGTTTTAAGTTGAATTATTTAAAAATTTAAATGGGTTTCTGGTATGTCTGAGTTTTGGGGTTACCATAGTGCTCAAGAGTAGAGCCTGTGGTCAGGCTGACGATTGGCCAAACACCATTAAGACTATATTAAACAAGTAATGGCTGTGTCCTCTTCAGCACAGTGATAGTCTCTGTGCTAAATTCTTTAGTACAAGCTTGTGCTATTGTTAACTAGCTTGAAAATATTAAATATTTATGATTATGTATGAAATATATTACATTATATATTTCTCTATATATATGCATTTAAATATATCTGCAGTATATTGTACACATGCAGTACCATATCTTATCACATGTACATCTATATATTATAAAGTGTTTTACTGAATATAAAATTACATACATTATGATATATTAGTAAATATATAGTCACATATTTTTCAATATATGAAAAGCGGCAGTTCTTATGTATTATTCAATATATTTTAATATATTAAAACAATATATTATTCAGTATATTTTCAAATATACCGTTATATAATTTAATATAGTGATCATTCATATATTGGGAAATATATTTTCTTTCCAAAAGGGAGGTTTCTATCACAACATAGACAGTTTTGGTAATCACAGTTTAAAATGACCTGATGACACATCAGTTCATCAGGTGACCTCATCAATAATGAACAACCTGTACAAAAATATTAAATGTGAGGTGTCGGGGGGAAAAAATTGAATCAGCAGAAGAAAATAGAGAAAACAGAATTGAAAAGATGTATTGAGAGATAATGTAATGGAGAGCTTGGACTGATCTGACAGAGGTTTGAGATGCTGACCTAGCGTGTTGATCATGCAGATTCCGCACATATCTAGCGTGAGCAGGGTTTTATAGACGGGCTCGCCACCCTCATGGTTCATGAAGAGGTGGTAGACCACTGAGCCCAGTTGCGGCGACAAGCAGGCCAGGAAGTGCACCACGCCGAGCCACGTCACGCTGATCTGCGACCAGGGGATGTTGAGCGGGAGCAGCACCAGGAAGCAGAGCAGAGGGATTCCTGAGTGAAGAAAAAGAAACAATGAGACAACGAGACTCAGGAGAGTCATTGTGTACTGAAGACGCGTAAAGTGCTGTTAAAACACGCAAGGCCCATGAAGAAAGCGAGAGTTGTTATTGGACATTATGCTCAGACAGGCCCTGCAGTGTTTTATCGTGTCTCTTGAGTTGAATCGCTGCAGCCTAAACAACACAGGGATTTATGGAGGCCCAGGGTACAGCCCAGTACAATGAGGGTCTCAGCGGCTTTGCTGTGCTAATTTTAGCAACAGCTGCTAAAATTGCAAACTACATGCTAAAACAAAGATCTTTAAAAGTCTTCAGCAGTAAACAACAGTTAGTGGCTTTATAATAGGGACTCGGACAACATGAAAAGACTATCTTGAACAATCTTCTGGTTATTTGTGAATCTCTCTCTCTCTAAGCCCCTGTCATTCCCCCAATGTCAAATGATTTACCCTGGTCAGGTAAAAGCACCAATGCCTTCTAGCACTTCTATTTTGAGTGAGTTATCTCTGTTGGCTTAACTCTCGCTTTGACAAAGACACTACTGTTAGAGAACATGCACTTTACCCTAGAAAAGGACATGCATTTGAGTGACACGTATGCTTTGTACATTTTGTAAATGTAAAAATAATAATAATAATAAAAAACAAAAAATAAAATAATAATAATAAATATATATATATATATATATATATATATATATATATATATATTATTTATTTTAAAATAAATAAATTTTATTTTTTGTACACACACACACACACACACACACACACACACACACACACACACACACACACACACACAGTCATGTGAAAATGTTAGGACACCCTATTGAATTCTATGGTTTTCTGTATCAGGGCATAATAAAAAAATTCATCTTGTTCTTTACAAGTCTTAATTTTTAAAATAAAACCTCAGATGAACAACACCACATGACATATCACACTGTGTCATTATTTGTTTAGCAAAAATAAAGCCAAAATGGAAAATCCATGGGTGACAACGTTAGGACACTCTTACTGTTAACATAGGAATTAAGAGAGTAAGTAATGGTCAGGCACTGCTAATCAAATGCCTGATTAACTGATCACATGTAATGGTCACTATGGTCACTACATGTAATGGTCACACATGTAATGGACTCTATAAAAGCAGAAGTTCTGGGCCCTCATTTATCAGCGGTGCATACACACAGATTTGTGCGTAATGAGTGTGTAAGAACAGTTTCATGCAAAGTGTGGGATCTACCAACTTGTACTTATACGTAGAAATGTGTGTAAATATAAGTACATTTCTGAGCAAGTTTACGCAGAGAATCTAGTGGTAGAACAGCGACAGTACAAAAAAAAAGCATTTAAGAGTGTCACAGTATGCATTAAGCAAATCACACGTCCTATGTTTCCTTTAATTATAAAACACCCAATTTATAATTTTTGTAGTTTTAAACACGATGAGTAATTGGTGACAAATGCTATAAAAGTTCCCTTACCGAAATCCTCAACAAGCCGAAATAAAATGGGGCTTTTATGCTATCAACAGATTCCCAGACATAATTGGAGCTATAGACTGCACCCACATCACCATAAAAGCACCATCAACCAATGAATTTAATGATGTAAATAGAAAAGGGTTTAATTCTGTTAACGTGCAAATCATTTGCGATGCAAATTTGTTGTTGTTAAACATTGTTGCGTGACTCATTCTATGTTTGTGAAGTTTCTCTTCTTTGCCATTATTGCGGTGAGGAAAAAACAATCATGTGATTTTTAAAAGGAAAGTGTTGTCACCATATATGGTTTATTGGAGGCGTTTCCGAATGCTAATCACCATGAACATGAAAGAGCATGGTACTACGCATGTGCTATTTATCAACAATGATTGCTTACTCATGTGCGTAAGAACTGTGTGTGCATGTTTGATAAATACACATTTTCTTGTACTTAGGCACATTCTAAATTCGTAGGACAAAATATAGAACCTTTTCTATGCACTGTTGATAAATGAGGGCCCTGGCAGTTTGCTGGTCTGGAGCATTCAGGAGTGTGTTAACACAATGCCAAGGAGGAAAGACACCAGCAATGATTTTAGATAAGCAATTGTTGCTGCCATCAATCTAAGAAGGGTTATAAGGCCATTTCCAAACAAATTGAAGTCCATCATTCTACGGTGAGGAAGATTATTCAGTGGAAGACATTCAAAACAGACACCAATCTTCCCATGAGTGGACATCCCAGCAAATTCACACCAAAATCAGACGTGTATCAGACGTGAATCATGTGTGATGCTCAGAACTGCCAACAACCCAAGAGGTACACCTCACATTCTACAGGCCTCAGTTAATATGTTAAATGTTAAAGTTCATGACAGTACAATTACAAAAAGACAGGTCAAGTATGGCATGTTTGGAAGGGTTGACAGGAGAAAGCCTCTACTCACTGCACGGTTTAGGTTTGCAAAGTTGCATCTGAAGAAACCATAAGACTTCTAGAACAATGACCATAGTGGAGATGTTTGGCCACAATGCACAGAGCCAAGTTTGGTGAAAACCAAAAGAGCAGATCAGCACAAACACCTCATACAAAAAGTCAAGCATGCTGGTGGACGGTTGATGATTTGGGGTTTGTTTTGTAGCCACAGGACTTGGGCACCTCACAGTCACTGAGTCGACCATTAACTCCTCTGTATACGAAAGTATTCTAGAGTCAAATGTGAGACCATCTGTCCGACAGCTAAAGCTTGGCCAAAATTGGGTCATGCAACCGGACAATGATCCGGAGATCACCAGCAAATTTATAACAGAATGGCTGAAAAAGAAAAGAATGAAGGTGTTGCACTGGCCCAGTCGAAGTCCAGACCTCATCCTGACTGATACGCTGTGAAAAGAGCTGTGCATAAACAAATGCCCACAAACCACAAAAAGTTGTAAAGAGCGGGCCAAAATGCCTCCAGAATGATGTGAGAGACTGATAAAGTCATGCAGAAAATGATTACTTCAAGTTATTGCTGCTAAAAGTGTATCTACAGGCAATTGAATGATAGGGTGTCCTAACTTTGTCACCCATGGTTTTTCCATCTTGGCTTTATTTTTGCTAAATAAATAATGACACTGTGTAATATGTCATGTGTTGTTGTTCATCTGAGGTTTTATTTTCCAAATTCCATTTAAGACCTGCCAAGCACTAGATGATTTTTTTTTATTATGTCCCGATACAGAAAACCATAGATTTCAATAGGCAAGGCAAGTGCCTATTTTTTTCCATAATTATTTAACAAAGCATGATTGTTATAGCAGTTGGATAGTTGATGCACACTTGTGTCAAAAGGGACACTTTTAAAGTGTAAAATGAACTTTTGGAGCAATCAAAGTAGTAGTTGCATGGACTATCAATGGAGGGACAGATATCTCTCAGATTTCATTAAAATATCATTTTGAAAGAAAGTCTTATGGATTTGTGAGCCAAACTTCCAAAGATGTTCAAAGTTTCTGTCATTTTAGGTAGTTCTTATCACACAGATGTATGTTCAAATATTCTTTTTTTCTTAAATTGATGAACAATTTATTGTGTGGACAATTAAAAAGACATGGAGGCATTTATAAAAATAACCTCTTGTACTCCACAAAAGAAAGAAAAAACTTTTGAACATTGAACAACATGAGGATGAAATAACAGATTTTCTTTTATTTTTGAGTGAACTATGCCTTTAGTTTTGTGGCGTATGTGCAAGTGTCAATCAATTTATCCAGAAACCTATTATCAGATCATAACCCTACATCAGTGGCCAGACAAAGAGGATATGGGTTAGAAAAAAAACAGAAAAAAAGAAAAAAAAAATCCTTTTAAGGTAAGCAAATGTGGTCAGAAAAGATCAGAAAAGGTTATTAGTCATAGTCAAGTGTCAGGCTGAGATCTGAATCTCTCTTTAAACAGCAGATGTTACAGATAGAAAGAAACCTATGTAGAACATCAAATGTTGCTGTAAAGACATGGTGTGCAAACATGGGATGAAATTGTGCATACAAATCATGCAAAGTAAAACAAATCCTTCAATACAAAACAAACACTGTGAAGGAGCATGCACCTCGACTACGTTCAAATGCAAGGATGGAAATCAGCCTATGTAAAGAAAAAAGAAAAGACAATATCTACAATGAATCTTCACTATTGTCAATGCTTCTTTACAAACTCTAACTGGAGGTATTTAACAGTAGAGACAGAACAAATTATCCTATATTTCAGGACAACCAGGTGCAACTCTCTACAGCAAAGTCATCTCTTGGGTCAAGTTAAGCTGTGTCACTCAATTTAAATCTCTAATTTCTGCTTACCCGACTACAGTAGGCCAGAACTCTCTGTCTAAAATATACTCTGAAACAGCATTGGCTTGAGAACACACAGCAACTTTGAGAGTGTGCACAGATGGTGTGTTTTTCTCAGGTCTCATGTACATTAGTGTCACTTTCATCATAAAACAATAATAATAATAATAATAATAATAATAATAATAAGACTTTTATTATATATACTGTATATATATACTGTATATATATATATATATATATATATATATATATATATATATATATATATATATATATATATATATATATATATATATATATATTCTATGCTTTTACTATTTCTTTCACCCTGTTGTAGCTTGTACTACTCTGGATGATGAAACTTTAGCTCTGTAAAGCAACAACAAAATTTTACCAGTCAACATGGGAGTTTCTTAAAAGGGAAGGGTATATATGACAGTACACCTGCAGGCAACTCATGACCCAGCTTGATGGTTCCAAACAGGACTGAAATTGAGCCTACAAGTTTACAAGCAGAAATTCATTTGGAGCTGACCTTTTATAAAATTTTTAGATTTCCTCTCAGAAACCAATGCACTAGAATGCCTATCTAGACACTGCAAACTACAGCTGCAAAACAAAAATTCAACACTAATTACTTAAGAAAATAACTCCTTTTGCTATTGAATAACAATTATGTATAGCAAACTAAGGATGTCTCAATCAAGTTTTTTTGTGCCCCCAATCTGATCAGAGTCATTGAATATTGAGTATCTGCTGATACCGAGTCCCGGTCCGATACTTGTATTTTCCTAGTGCTTGGTGCACACTTCAAGTACATTCAAGTTATTAAAATCAATCCAATGAATGTATACAGGGATGTGCAGAAAGTTTCTCAGGGGCATGGGCATCTAGTTACTATGGAGTAATTACAAACAATTACTACAGATTTATTAATCAGATTATTCAATCATAATTACCCTATTAGTCTAGATTTCAGATAATAGGTCTGTAGGTGGCACATGGACTACATTTAACCAACTATAATAGCTTCATATCACAAAGGAATCAATTGATTACAACTGTATTGTTAAGAGTAAATTTAATACTAAGTAATTACCATTAATGTGACTTCTGGCAATGGTTTTGGTAAGTGCTTTGTCATTTTTCTTCACATTAGATATTTTATGAGAAGCAATTCAGCTGCAAATGAGACAAACCACAGATTAAGATACTGATTCAGATTCAAATGCATATTTGTACAGAGAAAACACAAAGAACCATACTCATCTATTCTATAATACCATACTCATCTATCTCTCTCTCTCTCTCTCTCTCTCTCTCTCTCTCTCTCTCTCTCACACACACACACACACTTTATAAAGACACTGGTGGGTGTAAAAATATTTTCCAATGGTAGACACTGTAAACAGACTGTGATCACAATTATGAATTTGGGACTACTAATGTAAACTTCATGTATTTTAATCCAGGCCACTTCCTCTTTGAACTCTTGCCGTCTGGTCAGCGCTACAGAGCACTGAGCACCAGAACAGCCAGGCACAAGAAAAGTTTATTACCTTATGAACAATTATATATAAATAAAATATATGCAATACAGAACACTATTTACACTCATATTAATTTAGCATACCATTCCTCTTATTCACATTCCCTTGCATTGCATATACCATACCTGTACATATATTTGTATATTGTGTTTTTATTTTTATTCACTTTATTTTATCTGTCTTGTCGCTGTCATTCTGTCGGTGTACTGGAAGCTTCTGTCACCAAGACAAATTACATGTATGAGTAAGCATTTATAAAAAAAAAATAAAGGTCCCGATATATTCATGGCAAAGTTCTTTTCATTCATTCTTCGCTTAGGGGTAAAAAGAAGTTTGAAATACGTGAGCAGGGGTGTACTATTAGCAAACATCCCAGTGCCACCCACACTGCTGAGTGGCATTTAGATGAATAGGTAAATTTGTGCTGTGCACTTTCCTCTCATTAACAAAATAAAAATAAAACAAACAGCAAGCATTTTTTTAAGAAAGCATAAGAGAATCATCTGATCATAGAAACATGGACAATATTTGCACAAGTTCTGCAATTCGGCACTCTAGTAGTCAGGTCACGTTTATTTATAACGCACTTTATACAATAGACTGTTTAAAAGTATGCAGCTTTACATTATTAAACATGAAAAACAGTGTCAGTGTCTCATTTCATCAGATGTACAACTTTATTAAAAACAAATTTGTTTCTTTGTGCACTTAGAAGGCGGAGCCTCCTCACACACCTACTTATTACATTATCATCATGGACCAATGGTAGTGCGAAGGCGTTTACCAGGCAGAGCAAACTTTTCCGTAAGGTTCGCTTGACAAGCTGTTTCGAACTCCCAAAACAAATTCCAAATGAATGGTTTGATTTTGTTCGAAATGATGTCACATCAGTTCATTCCTCGATTTCGCTTGAAATATATCAGGGCCCGGTTGCATGAAACCTCTTAAGTGGTTGTATCCCAAAGGGGGAAAAATCCCTGAGGTAAGGGATTTCTTTAAGAGCGTTGCAACAAACGTCTTAACCATCACCCTTCCCTAAGTGTTTATACTAAGCATTTTGTGATAGTTTCAGGCAAAACACGGCAATGGAGAAGCGGTTGCTATAGTTACGAAATCTCACACAATAAACGGAACATAACAGACCACTGACTTTTAAACAAGTTTGATATTTACTAAACTATACAGCTGTGCTACAATATTTGAGTTATGGAGAATATTAAATGCGGTCGGACGGATGACACAGTGCGTCCACGAACATTGTTTTCATGAGTTCAGCTACGACACCTGACTGAAATGTTCAAAATCCTGCTGCGCCACTCGCATCGGTTTCCATTAAATTACATTATATGTCCAACTCATTGTTATTGTATTGTACTCATGCATCAACGCCACTTTGTTCACAACTTCAGTTTGGTGATTATTCACTGAATGATGCGTTCGGTGTCCTAGACGTGACGTGTACTAACCGGCTTTAAAGTAATGGAAACAAAAAAAATCTAAACCAAACTGAACCATGGACAAACAGCATTTTTTTTAAAGACAGGGGAAAAACACCCAAGCCTGCCACTATAATCAGTAACTCTTGCGCACAAGACGAAAGCCTACCATGAAATAATTCAAGTGCACAGTGGAAGTAATGAAAAAAAAAAAAAGAAAACTTTGGTGCTGAATGTTTATTTAATTTTATTTAATCAATATACACCGTTTCATGTCATACTTTCAACAGGCTTCATTTAATTGATTGTTAAACATGCGCATTGGTACTTTCTCAGTTAACACGAAATCATCCATCGCGTTTGAGTTCAGCAGATGACTTAAGGGACCTATTTTGATCCCTTAGTTTTTTAAGGGCTAAATGGTTACTAAGGACTTTGTTGCAACGCATAACAGAACTTAAGGGAAAACTTAAGCATTTAAGGGAAATACTTAGTGACAGCCTTAAGATTCCTTAAGTGAACCCTTAGGGTTTTTTCTTGCAACCTTTGTTTCACTAAGGGTACCCTTAACCTTATAACTAAGGGTTTTCTTTTTTTTTCATGCAACCAGGCCCAGGGCCTCAATTGCAACAAAAAGAAAATAAGTGGAGATAAGGTTAGAAAGCATGAAGCTCGCAGTAACGGAATGCCAGTCTGTCAGCCAAGCCCACACGTAAGTAAACAAGGAATCTCAAACGTGCTAGAACAGACCTCATTGGTTCTCACACGCACACACATTTAAGCGTCTTCTTTTCCTTTTAATGGTGGTTGGCAAACCCACTTGAAGGAGCAGTGTCTGCAACCTACTGCATGACACCTGCGTGACAGCTTTCGTAAAATAAAGGATCAGGTTTAGGACAGCCAATACCGATTAGTTAAAAAAAAAATGCAAATATTTTTTTTGTTCAAATCGGTACATCCCTATAGCAAACTGCAGCAATATACACTGAATAGTGAAGTACACAGCAACAGAGTGGCATGGAGAGATGTCGGTCTTTGCATTTTATGGTGTAGCTGTACAATCATTTAAAGGTGCACTGTGTACATTTTAGCAGCATCTAGTGGTGAGGTTGTGAATAGCAACTGCCCACCGCTCACCCCTCCCTTTCGAAGCACACAAAGAAGCTATGGTGACCGACACAGAACAAAGATGTTGTCGTCTGAGACAGCAAAGAGTAGCTAGCACTCTCTAGAGCAGTTTGTCCGTTTAGGGCTACTTTACGCAAAATGGCAATTTCACTGTAGACCCGCGGTGTATGTAGATAGAAATGGCTCATTCTAAAAGGCGAATTCGAACACTCGGGAGGTCGTGAGATATTGCACATGCTACGAGTCAGTTAACTTGATAATCGCATCAAAGCAGCTGGTACATAGCATGACTGCACTGTACGGCGAGCTGGCAGCAAACACACGAGCTTTCGCTCTAAACAGAGACTGGAGCTTTCAATGTTGCTGCTATATCTTTGGATAGAAAAAATAAAGAAATGATTTGTTGAAAAGCAGAGGACAGCAGCCATTCCTTTCAACAGAAACAACCAGAGAGAGAGAGGGGTGTGTGTGAGAGAGAGAGTGAGTGTATGCACGCTGTATGGTTGCAGCCACTGAGCTATAGCCTAATATAGCCTACTCATAGATCTAGCATATGTGACGTGGTTGTGCATGATTTGGCAATAGGGGACAGCCATACGCTGGTGAAAATCAGGCAGACTCCCCGAATTTTTTAAACATGATTAAAAATTATCGTGAGGTCGGTAGATGCTCGTAACGTGCAGGTTTAAGGTAATAAACACATAACGGAACATTATGTAAGGTATATGTTCTTCACCCTCATGTTGTTCCAACCCTGTATGACTTTCTTTCTTTTGTGGAAAATAAAAGGAGATATTTTGAAGACTGTACTGGGCTGTTTGTTTTCTTCCATGGTGTTTGAAGATGTCAAGGTTCAAGGACACAAAATTACAAAGTATTACAAAAGTAATCCACAAGACTCATACATTATATTTCAAGTCTTTCAAGTTCATGAGAGAAGTAATAGAGTTGCTTAATGAGCGAATGATTCATTTGAGTCTGATCTTTTCAGTGAATAAGCTGATGCAATTCACAAAATAATGAAATCGTTTAGCTTGCTTATTTATTTAATTGATGAATACAATGATCAATGATGAATACAATTCACTCAAAGATCCAGTCAGTGAAGGTACAGACTATTAACAAGTAACAACTTGCATTTCGGTCTGTTCATTACAAAAAGACTATAATATGATGTGATCACATTTACCATTTATCATTGTTAGAATATGAACTTTATTTGCCCTGGTAGCAGGGGTGCCCAATCCTGTTCCTGGAGATTTACCTTCCTGCAAAGTTCAGCTCCAACTCTGATCAAACAACTAAACCAGTCAGGGCCATCCTTAGGAGGGTGCAACCCCATGCTTGAGGGGGCTTCGCAGTGGACAAACCTCTACTTCCTTCCACTGTAGAAAAATGAAGACAAAATATCCCAGAAACGGTCGTTGCCGATTGCGTCATTTGGAGCCCAGTCGACACAGAAGTGATCCTAAGGTTGAGCCGCGGTATCAAAGTCCCGCCCATACTCCAGCAGATTCAATTGCAACCACAGCTGTCAATCATGACATTACACCCCATGTTTATAGCATCAAATAACTAACTAAAACCAATTTTACTGGAAAAAAAACAACACTTGAACATACGTCTGCGTGATAAGAACTAAAATGACTGAAACCATCTTTGGAAAAAATGAGTTGAGGAGTAAATGGAATTTTTTATTTTGGCTCTCGTCCGATTCGATTACATGGAGAGGGCAGGGTTTATGACCTATACCTCAGCCAGCCACAAGAGGGCGATCAAAAATGTTTTGGCTTCACTTTTTAGGACAAGTGCGGCATACTTGGGCTGTGTCTGAAATTGCATCGTAAAATAGGGCACTATTTGCGGGGACAACCATTTGTTGTGGTGTCTGAAACCATAGTGGACGCTATCGAGTGTACTCATTCAATCCCACAATGCAAATCAATAACGAGTGTACAACTGATGTACGCTCAACGGCTAGAGAAGACCCTTAATGTACTGTGAGAGTAGCACGCCGAATGAAATCCCACGTTTCGCCAGAAGACAGCACCCGCAGCTGAATCATCCATCCATTCATTTTCCAAACCGATGGTCCAATGTGGCTACAGCGTAATATCATGCAGTTATAAATTCATTTTTAATTGATTATTTATTTTTTATACATATGGTTTATACATCGTTTCCATGACAGAGTGTAAGATAAATCTTTTCGTCTTATACTGGAGCTGACAGTTTGTGAAGTTTCAAATAATTACATAAACTATGCGGCAGCCCTTCCGGTGCACTGCACTCAGTGTCCGAATTCACGCACTCATTTTCATTTACTCCTTCAAGTGTACTATATTAGTGGACTAATGTAGGAATTAGTGAATGAGGGTATAGGGGGTCGATTTTAGACACAGCCTTGGGGTCCACGATTGTTTTTCACTGACTGAACTGGATCACGTTTTTTTTTTTTTTTTTGTCTGAGAATGTCTGAGAAATGATGTCCTATAATATGGTGATGGTGATTGTTCTCATTGTCTGTCTGTGGACTGGCCTTAAGACTTCAAAATATTTAGCACACAAATCATATGGACTATACTTTTACACTGACTTTGCTCAGTTTTTCAGGATTGATAATGAATGAGGACTGAAGAGGACATACGTTCTACAGAAGAAATTCATTCAGGTTTAGACCAACATGAGCATAATTAACTAATGACATTTTTTTCATTTTCAGGTGAACTGTTCTTTTAACCTGTAGTTTTATGAAAGAGCCAGTAAGTTGCAGCTTACAAACGCTCATTCCTTAGGTAGGAAATATTGACCATTCCCTGTTTCTCGTGGTATAGCAACATTGATAATTTAAATAGGGTTTAGACTATAGCTATGAATGGGTAATATTAATGCAAATACTGGTAAGACCTACGCAGCCAGGATGGGTAACGTTATAGCTCATACTAACATAATGGAAGATATGCATTCCATTAAAAAAAAAAAGAAAAAGAAAAAGTAATACAATGACACAAAAAGTGAAGCAGGTGACATGTAAGTTAATAAGCACACAAAGAGAGAGGGCACTCTCAGCTTCCTCTTTAGAGGCAATGTCTCACTCACCATGTGTGTAGATGTTTCCCAGCTCATTGTGCAGATAGAAGAGACTCTTGATACACTCCTGGACGGAGGAAATGGGTCTATAACCAGTCAGGACATATTTGTTGAACTGTAAATGTGGAGGAGAGTTTGCCCAGTCCAGCAGTCTGGGACCGTTTAAAAATGCCATAGCAACCAGAAACAGTCACGACGACAACGCTAAAATAACTACGCTATACATCTACACTTACACGTACAACACACACTAAATAAAGATTTGACACTCTAGACATCAGTCGGAGAAGTCCAGTCCGGTCATGTGCAGCCAGCTACATGGCTAACAGACCTGTCTTTCAGCCGAAAGAATTTTAAAAATTAACTTTTTCCTCAGGTTTATTTTCGAGCGGTGGCGTCATCCACACGGGTTAACGTAGAGATTCCAGGCTGCGTTCATAGTGAGCTTCGCCGATATATACAGTGCAGCATGTAACATTTAAACGAAGTGCGGGCACACCCTGCTCAAGTCTTTCAAACAGACCCCAACAGCTTCTGTCAGCTCGACTTCAGAGGCGACCCGAGGAGAGGTGGCTTTCGTTTGCTACTCATCAAACAGCCGCTGGATAATTTCACCATCGAGAACCGCAGGGGTTTCGTGAACGCTAAATCGTGTTCTCGGTTCAGGGTAACTTCCTCATATTCCCGTGGAGTGAATCATAATCATCATCTGTCCGTCCGTAGCTTTGGCGTTCAAGCTACCAGCGCTCTGAGAGATCTGTGTGTTTGCAAAAAAACTCATATAAAAGACTAAATTACAGGACATTTCGACCTGAAAGAAGCCAGAGGCAGGTGTATTTTCGGTAAACAAATACCGGTCGGTATGCGTTTAATATATTGATGATACGACAATATCGCTAGGCACCAACCATAAGTAGTCACTATATAAATATACAGTACAGTGCCACAATCGATATGACATCCCACGGGGCTCAATGGGTTAATATTAAGATATTCGGCTAACGTAAAAAAAAAAATTTTTTTAAAAAGCACGCAAGTTTGATATGTAGTATTATCAAATTCTCATAGATGTGTCAAGTTTTTTTTCTCCCCGCCCAGATATCAAGCATCTCCTCCAGCACTATTGTCCAATAAGGAAGTGCACCGTGCAAAGAAAAAAAGTGCACACATGTAACGTTATCATGTAACGCTATGCTTTCCTCTTTCAATTTAACAATAACGATATTTTGATATCAAACGCGCCCGGTGCGTTTTCTGTTCCCACACTAACGTTACCCGGATAGCTCAAGAGCTAACGGGCTAGCTGCCGTCACCTTGATTGTGCTGACTGCAAAAACACACGAGCTTCACAGTCACTGCTTTAGCAGCGGTTAAACATCACAACCGGTTTTCCCAAACAGAGGCACATGCATTCCTGCAATTCAGCCTACTCCGACTAGAAATCTCTGTATCCATGGGCTTGGCATTTATCATCCAGCAACCGGAGGAATGTACGTGGTGCTCGGTTCACAGGAACACGTCTCCCCTGTGCTGCCAAGTGATGTTGCTGCTAGCTGCAGTGATTTCAGCCAGCAGAGTTTTAGACGAGGGCTTTGGTGAGGAAATCCGTTTCTGTTAAGCGGCTATGCCAAAAAGAAAAAAAGGTTACTATCCTTTACAGTCCCCGGTTCATTCCTTATGGGCTGTGATACCGGTGTGCGGGAACATGCGGCTGGTGGAGGGGCGCAGCGGCCCGGCCTTCACTCCTTATCATCCGCTGATGATGCTGCAGCGCTCTAATCCAGTCTGGACCAACTGGGAAGAGCCGGGGGTGGCGCGAGGACAGGATGGATTCAATTTGTGTCTTTTAGATATTTTTCCATTCAAATATATTTTCTTAGGATGAAATAGCTAGATGACATAAAATTACGCCCATTTTATTTTATAATAATTGTATTTTATAATGATGGCTCGAGAGTATAGCGATGTCCGATACTGAACGAATCGGATCTTTTCAGTGAATCGGTTGGACAAAATCGGGGCTGCATCCGACATCGGCTTGCATTCTATATAGTAGGCAAACAAAAAACAGTATGTGACAAAAGTATGTCCGAATTTACAAACCCTATCATAAAAGAGTAGGTAAAAACTCATCAGTTGACCTACTTCCTCCGCAGAGATTCTGAAGTGTGCATATAATGGACACTTCCCATGAGGCCACCGGAGAGGATTTATGAATGGAAGTGAAGCGACGTAACTGACGCTGGCAGGTCACGTCATAATGACAACATGACGAATGAAGTACGTCCGCATTACATTCATACACACCCATACTAGCCTATGGAACATACTTTTTAGCAGTCGCGATTTATTCAAAAAGTACTTAACGTTACTTGTCCTCAAGAGAGTATGAGATTTTAGCTCACGCATCGAACTGAATCAGTCCGAGCGGATCTCATTTGACCGAGCTCTTGTCTGATTCGCAATGAGCCGATTTGGAGTGTAACGTAACCGAACGCAACTGATATAGCGGAATGTTACTTGAAAGTCACCTTAAAATCAGCATTGATAATGATTATTTGTATGGATTATTGCAGTATTTATTTTAAATGATTTATCTGTGCACATATACACACTCACCTAAAGGATTATTAGGAACACCATACTAATACTGTGTTTGACCCCCTTTCGCCTTCAGAACTGCCTTAATTCTACGTGGCATTGATTCAACAAGGTGCTGAAAGCATTATTTAGAAATGTTGGCCCATATTGATAGGATAGTATCTTGCAGTTGATGGAGATTTGTGGGATGCACATCCAGGGCACGAAGCTCCCGTTCCACCACATCCCAAAGATGCTCTATTGGGTTGAGATCTGGTGACTGTGGGGGCCATTTTAGTACAGTGAACTCATTGTCATGTTCAAGAAACCAATTTGAAATGATTCAAGCTTTGTGACATGGTGCATTATCCTGCTGGAAGTAGCCATCAGAGAATGGGTACATGGTGGTCATAAAGGGATGGACATGGTCAGAAACAATGCTCAGGTAGGCTGTGGCATTTAAACAATGCCCAATTGGCACTAAGGGGCCTAAAGTGTGCCAAGAAAACATCCCCCACACCATTACACCACCACAAGGCATGATGGATCCATGTTCTCATTCTGTTTACACCAAATTTTGACTCTACCATCTGAATGTCTCAACAGAAATCGAGACTCATCAGACCAGGCAACATTTTTCCAGTCTTCAACTGTCCAATTTTGGTGAGCTCGTGCAAATAGTAGCCTCTTTTTCCTATTTGTAGTGGAGATGAGTGGCACCTGGTGGGGTCTTCTGCTGTTGTAGCCCATCCGCCTCAAGGTTGTGCGTGTTGTGGCTTCACAAATGCTTTGCTGCATACCTCGGTTGTAACGAGTGGTTATTTGTCAAAGTTGCTCTTCTATCAGCTTGAATCAGTCGGCCCATTCTCCTCTGACCTCTAGCATCAACAAGGCATTTTCGCCCACAGGACTGCCGCATACTGGATGTTTTTCCCTTTTCACACCATTCTTTGTAAACCCTAGAAATGGTTGTGCGTGAAAATCCCAGTAACTGAGCAGATTGTGAAATATTCAGACCGGCCAGTCTGGCACCAACAACCATGCCACGCTCAAAATTGCTTAAATCACCTTTCTTTCCCATTCTGACATTCAGTTTGGAGTTCAGGAGATTGTCTTGACCAGGACCACACCCCTAAATGCATTGAAGCAACTGCCATGTGATTGGTTGATTAGATAATTGCAATAATGAGAAATTGAACAGGTGTTCCTAATAATCCTTTAGGTGAGTGTATATATTTTTTTAAATAGCTATGTGCCTATAGAGATTCAAGATTCAAGAGTTTGAATCTTGAATCTCTATAGGCACATAGCATAGGGGAGTAATAATTTGGAGGGGGTCGGAATTCGTTACAACACTGGCCTACATTTCTTATTCAGAAGTTGTTTCACTTAGATATAGTCGATGTAGCCTAACAATAAAAGAAAAAGACAATCATGCCGACTTAAATGGACAAATAAAACAATGTATGCTATGGAAATATGTTTAGCATTTATATGTTCAGCCAGAACATTTAAATACATTTTAGTATTGTTAATTGTAAATTATATGCAAATTATATTTAGGTTCTTCTTTAAAGAGCTGAATCGTGGCTGCAAATGAATTGGGACTCATTATAGTTTATATATATATATTATAGTATATTTTGTTCACACAAAAATAATAGTTCTGTCATTTGAGCTTCCGCAAGAGGTTTGTTCTAGCTTCTGTTTATGTTCGCTGATCACTGTTTATATGTGAATAAAAGCCTAAATTAAATCCTATCATCATCAGAAAATTTTAGACTGAATTCCTGAATTCATATGGATTAGTTTTACAATATCTTTATGAACTTTTTGAAGCATCAAAGTGGTAGTTGCATAGCTGTCTATATGGAGGGAAGGGGAGGGATCAAAAAGATCTTAATTTGTGTTCTGAAGATGAACAAAAGTCTTATTTGTTTGGATAACTGTCGATAAAGCGTAATAAACACCAGTCTATACCTACATAATATAGCTTTACTGAAATGTATATGCCAGCAACCATGTGAGGACATAACAACGCTGTGACAAAAGAATTGGTTAAAAAAAAAAAACATTATTTTATAAGCAAACGGTTTGAAACAAACAGTTCACAGAAATGAGTCAAACTTCCCATCGCTAAAAGCAAGTGTAGAGCTAATAATTACACGTGTGAGGCTCTGCAGACCCCTGTCTAAAACTTGAGCACACTAACTATAAATAGGGGTGGGCAGATGGAATTTTGACATTCAATGAATGGCTATTTATTTGTGGTACATCTTTAGAGTGGAAACCATACTTGCTCCGACTTCATTAAGCATAACATTTTATTATTGGATAAAAGATTCAATGTTAATCAATGTCATTGTTGCTTAAGTTGTACTAAGTTGTCTAGTTTTGTTTAATTGCATGTTTATTTTAGCAACAAGGCCCTGCAACAATATCTATACAGGTCAAAACCTTTTAATTTCTAGTATTATTTTAACATCTAATGCAACACAATGTTCACAGATTTTAGTGCTGTTCTCTCTCTGGGCATTAGAGATCTAAAAAGGCCTATGCAAAAAAATACATGGGGGGAAAAAAGCACACATTCAAGCTTAACACATACACCACATGAGAATCAAAAATTTCCAACCACTAGGTGAAAAACATTTTTTTTTTATGAGTCATGATGCTCAAACCAAACCCTGCAGACCACAGTCAATAAGCTTATTTATACATGTAAGTGTATGTATTTTATGGCATCTGCCTTTGCTTAAGACCTCTTTTGAGTAAATTTGCAAACAAAACAAAACAGGTTATTAAAATGGTGAAAAAAAAGCTGTTAAATTACCTAAGATTTCATATTTATTTAAACTTCAGCATCTCAAAAAACATGCATGATGCATGAACTTACTATTCACATTGTTGCAGATCTCAACCAGCAGGAAGGGCTGCTAAGTGTTAAACATTAACGTTTAGTGTTTGATTTGCATCAGCTCATACTTTTTGGTTATTACATTTTGCACATTATTATGTGTATGTCTGTTTCTGGCATCTGAAGAAGATATTAATTAAGCCACATCGTTTTGTCAAGCAACACTTTTCCAGCCACATTTCAACATTTTACACACTTATTCACTTTTCACACGATCGGTCACCATCTAAGTGTGAATGTTCTCATACCTCAGTGGTTGGACATATTGAACATGTTTTTTTTTTTTTTTTGGTTCTTTTGTTTTTCGTGGTATAAATATTAGCACAGGACAGGTACCTCTCAGTCTGAATGCGGGATGCTCTCAGATTATATTACAAAGACCTTCTAGGTAAGTGAACTCACTTCATTGTGAATGAGCATTTACTGAAAGCAAATAAATACTTAAATAACTTCAAGCTATTTTTTTGATACTGACCTCTTCTCCTGTAAAAATTTGGATGATAATGATGAAGCTCTAACAGTGTTATTGATTCTGCATGGTAACAATATCATAGTGAAAGTCAATGTCATAGTGAACTGGTAAGCAATACAAAATCAAATGATAAAATCTTTAATGTCTATATAAAATGTTTAATTATAAAAAAAGGAAAAAATATATTTTATGGTTAGTAGATTTCTACATAATCAAGGGTCAAGGATACACAAATCCTGTACATGAGCTACAAATCTAAAAATCCCTTACATTTTATTTTAAAAACCATGCAGATACCCTGATTTTACACTCACCTAAAGGATTATTAGGAACACCAGCCTGCACAGTGGTAACGAGGCATGATGGATCCATGTTCTCATTCTGTTTACGCCAAATTCTGACTCTACCATCTGAATGTCTCAACAGAAATCGAGACTCATCAGACCAGGCAACATTTTTCCAGTCTTCAACTGTCTAATTTGGTGAGCTCGTGCAAATTGTAGCCTCTTTTTCCTATTTGTAGTGGAGATGAGTGGTACCCGGTGGGGTCTTCTGCTGTTGTAGCCCATCTGCCTCAAGGTTGTGCATGTTGTGGCTTCACAAATGCTTTGCTGCATACCTCGGTTGTAACGAGTTATTTGTCAAAGTTGCTCTTCTATCAACTTGAATCAGTTGGCCCATTCTCCTCTGACCTCTAGCATCAACAAGGCATTTTCGCCCACAGGACTGCCATTTTTACTGGATGTTTTTCCCTTTTCACACCATTCTTTGTAAACCCTAGAAATGGTTGTGCGTGAAAATCCCAGTAACTGAGCAGATTGTGAAATACTCAGACCGGCCCGTCTGGCACCAACAACCATGCCACGCTCAAAATTGCTTAAATCACCTTTCTTTCCCATTCTGACATTCAGTTTGGAGTTCAGGAGATTGTCTTGACCAGGACCACACCCCTAAATGCATTGAAGCAACTGCCATGTGATTGGTTTATTAGATAATTGCATTAATGAGAAATTGAACAGGTGTTCCTAATAATCCTTTAGGTGAGTGTATATTAATGTACTGTATGCAAATGGAAACACTGAGGTTAACAATATTAATATTGTGCTTTAATAATTTTATTTCTTTTCATCCTTTTAATTATCTTTATCACAGCAGGATAATATCACACACCCAAATTTGCAATGATTCCTCTAGCTATCCTGTGGTCTGGGCTTTTTCTGCACCTTCCTCCCCCAACCAGCCCAGCTTGCTTTCTGGGTAAAGAAGTAGAGTGTCAAGATGCTGATTTTGTACCAGGATCTGACTTGGCTGGGGAAGGTTTCGACATAACTAAGATGCAACGCCTGGGGACTTTTGTCATCGACATGAGTAAGTGGGAGCTCAAGAACAATACGTGTAACCTGTGCAAAAATCCATTCATGCAGAACAAAAAGCAGAAGCTCCCGGTGTCTGTGGTTTTCTGGACGGCCACCCAAAAGTGCAGCAGGTCATTATCCAGCTCCGTTTATGAGTCCAGCGAGTCCCTGGTCAGTTCCAGCACCTCCTCCATAGAGAACAACTGGAAAGCCGGCCTGAAAATAGGCACTGTGTTGAATAAGATGTCGCTGATGTTAGCTGGAACTAACTCCAGAATTGCTGAGTATTCAATGACGAAGACCAAAAAGGACAAGTTCAGCTTCATCAAGCAGTCCGCGTCCTGTGGATACTACAGGTAAGACTTAATAGGTCACACTTTATATCAGGTGTCTTTTTCTATAGCTACTATGTATTTCAAAAACTATGTGAAAAAAAGTATATTAAATGTATAAAGTATTGTGTTCATATTCTATTTCAAAACAGTACATATATATGTCAGTTGTTGTGACGAGCATCATGGTTTATTGTTGACTGTATGTATATTTTAATGTGCAGCAAATATAAACTATTGTCTTCAGCTACAGGATTGCCAGCCGCTCTCCTTTACATCGCGAACTAAACTACGAATTCACAAACCTTCCAGAGACATATGACAACCAAACAAAACAAAGCTACTTGTCACTTGTTGAAAAGTTTGGCACACATTACATTGTCCAGGTAAATCCAAAGAAATATCAATGCTTATAAATACTGCAAGGTATATTTTTATTTTTACACTTCTATCACATGTACGTCCGTGTTTTGTGTTTGTAAAGGTGAAACTGGGTGGAGCTGTGCAATCTGTGACCAGTGTCAGACAGTGCATTACTACTCTACAGGACCTCAGTATGGATGAGGTCAAAGCATGTCTGGACGTCGAGGCATCTGCAAGTGTAAAGGGGAGGATCAGTGTAGACACAGCATACCGTCACTGTAAACAGACCCAAGACAAAAAACTGAGCACACACAGTTTTGTTATCAGTTTTAGTGACAGGTTTGTATTATAATATAATATAATATAATAGGGGAGGGGGTTCCCACTTAAATATTTGTTTCTTTTTTTACAAGGTTAAGTGAAATCACTGGTGGCCACACTCAAGACACTGCGCTTCTCTTCTCAGCCAGCAATGACCCTGGTGCTTACAATCAGTGGCTCTCCTCAGTGCCAGAAAAACCAGATGTGATTTCCTTTTCACTGAAGCCCCTCCATATGTTACTGCCAGTCAAGAACCCAAAATATGAGCAATTACGCCGAGCCATTCGTGACTACATACTGCAGAGGGCCCTTTGGAGGAACTGCTCCTCACCTTGTAAGGCCGGTATTGTAACTAACCCCAAGGAACCTTGTGTATGCAGCTGTCATAACAACCCTGGTATAAAAGCAAACTGCTGCCCTGCACAGCACGGACTTGCTCAAATTACTGTAAATGTGATAAAGGCGACAGGTCTATGGGGAGATTACTTCTCGCGGACTGATGGGTATGTCAAGGTCCTGAGAAATCAAAAGCACTTTCTAGGGGAGACGCCAGTGATTTGGAACCAAAACTCACCAACCTGGAACTGGAAGTTTGATCTCGGCAGCTTCGTTCTCTCTCAGTTTGGGGGTCTGAGACTAGAGGTGTGGGATAGAGACAACAAGTGGGACGATGACCTCCTGGGGGCGTGCAACATACAACTGCAAGCTGGCGTAAAAAGCAACTTCTGTTCACTCAACCATGGATTGCTGTACTACAAAACGGCTGTAACTTGTGCTCCTAGTTTAGCTGGCTCCTTATGCACAGACTACGTTGGCTCTCCAATGTCTTCCCATCTGGAGAAGTTGTACGTGTCACGACATGCCCGGCCCATCCCGAAAGACGTGCTGATGAAAATGGGGGTGCTTTTAGATGAGCGCCGCTTTCAGCTCAGTCAGACCAGTGATCCTAAAAGAAAAACTCAGACTCTGTGAAAGCTTAAAATTATGCTTAGCATTAAAGCACAATAAAAATAATACAATTTTAAATGTAATTTTAAGAATTGTATTTTGAAAAATACAAATTTGTGTTTTGCATCTCAGCATTTGCATTTTATAATTGCTATTAATTTACTTTCTTTTTTTTTAATGTTATTCAGATCTTTGATACTGATTGATATGATGTCTGTTTAAAATCTGCAAATTTTGATGGTCTCCCAACAGATATTCTACTGACAAGAAGTAACTTAGCAAGTAAAAGTCAACTTATTCTGCTTACCCTAACTGTAATCCTAACCTTAACCTAACAGTCAACTAATACTCTAGTTAGTTTACATGTTGCAAATTAATGAGTTAATTAGTTGACATGTAATTGAAAAGTTACTCATAGTTAGTAGAATGTCTAAAGTAGACTATTAAAATAAAGTGTAACCTTCTTCATTCTATATTTAAATATTTTTTACTTGCATGCTAATTTGTGTGGCTAATAAAGCAATTATGAAAACAGCAGCTTAAGTGATTCTTCTGAAGTGATTCATGTCTTGCATGGGTTTTAGGTTGCCGAACTGTGAAAAGCATGTAGGAGGTTAGGTCTGCTTAATACCACAAGAGGAACTATGTGACTAACATTAACACTAAAGCACAATTAACATTTAGTAAAGTTTTGATCTGACTAATTTTTTTGTTACAGTCAGTGTCTACATGCTCCATGTTTTAACAATAAACAGGTCAATGTGTGGATGAATGCTCACATGTTCCAATGTCTAGGCCCCCATTTCACCACAGAACGTATTCAGTGCTGCAGTGGCTATTTAAGACCACATAATTCCTCTGAACTAAAAAGCGTATCTTCACTTACGACAGACGAGTGTGTATTTTTTTTTTTATTGGTAGCACATAACGGTAAAGCCCACCCACAAGCATAGGTTTATATGTCACACATAACCTCTCTCACACATTATACACGAACACCCGTCAGACAAAACGGAGTAGCAGAAGGTAAGAAGAGACGCTTTAAAAGAACATAGCGCTTTTTCTTGTTAGTTAAGCTTGTTATGCCTATGATGTAATGCAAAGGAAATAAGCAGCTGAAATGTGTTCTTTTTTTAATATTATTCCTTATGATCCCTGTAGGCAAGATGCACTAAATTGTCTCACAAATTCCATAATCTTAACTACTATACAATATAATTACCCTTTTTCATCCACAACCCGCTGTTATTAAAAAACCTGAAGCACAAGGCATCCATCCTGTTATGACCGTCCTGTTAATATTACATTAGTTATGTTTTAGAGAGTATATAAGGCATGTTTTATTTACTTCAGAAGTGTTAGTTAAACTCTACAATTCCATTTGGTGATCAATATAAATGTTATTACATTACATGAATATATATAAACTATATTCATCATTTTTTTTATGTTTTTAGATTATATCAAATTATTACCCTGCTCTCCTGATGCTAGTGGTGATACACAATTGATTTCTAATGACACATAATAGGAAAAGATAAGATACATTTTGAAAAGAACTTAATATTTAATTTTTCCCCAACTTGTTGACTGGATGTGAATAATTGTCTTTATAATAATTGTGAATTTTAAGTGGGTGGGTTTAAATCTGTTATTTTACTCAACACTGAATGTGTAATTTTATATTGCCTTGTGAAATTCCAATAAAAAGGGATAACTTTCTTTTTTTTCATAAGAAAGAGGAGCATCCATACACCTTATCTCAACCCATTTTACAGAGATGTGGGCCGGGCTTGTTATTTACCTCTTTCTGCCCGTCGTGCAGTCATGCGCTAAAGGTAAACCGAATGAATGCGCAGAAGCAAACTTCGCCCCCGGGTCCAACCTTGCCGGAGAAGGATACGATGTGACCAAGATGCAGCGCAAGGGAGCCTTTGTCATTAACACAGATGTCTGGAGGCGGAAGGATAAATCGTGCACTCTTTGCAAGAACCCCTACATGGACGGGGCAAAGCAAAGGCTTCCTATATCTGTGGTGGACTGGAGACCCAGCCAAAAGTGTAGCATAAAAATATCAAGTTCCCTGTACCAGTCCAGTGAGGAACTGGTCAGCTCCAGCACCTCCTCTATAGAGAACAACTGGGGTACAAATTTGGGGATAGATATTGGCCAGAATAAAGGCTCATTCATTATGGCTGGAACTAAGTCAAAGCTTGCGGAGTACTCGATGGAGAAGACCAAAAGGGACAAGTTCAGTTTTGCCAGTCAAACTATTTCTTGTGCCTTTTACAGGTGTGATATACTGTGTTTTACTGATTCATGCCTTCCTTGACTATTGAATACTTTATTGATTATTATTCGCCCCTAACGTGAGGTTTCAATGTCTACCTACAGCTACCGGGTCTCCAACAAGCCTCTTCTCCATCCCGAGTTCAAGCGCTCTGTGAAGGAGCTTCCCAAGACATACAGTCTTGATTTCAAACCGCGTTTCTACAAGTTTATTAACACCTATGGGACCCATTACATCACTAAGGTAATTTTGGTTTCACCCTTTTTACCATTTACACAACTTGTTGTATGTATTTCAACGGTCCAAAATGCTTCAGCAGTAAAACATATTTCAAGTCAAATCCGTTATTAGAAGAGCATAGATTAAATGTTTTGATTTTCCCAGGTAACTCTTGGTGGAAGCGTCCAGTCTGTGACCAGTATCAGACAGTGTGAGGTCGCTCTACAGGGCCTAAGTGTGGATGAAGTGAAGATATGCTTGGATGTGGAGGCAAATGCCAGCATTCGTGGCAAAGTGGATATGAAAGCAGAAACTAAGCACTGTAGTGAAGACAAGGACAAAACAGAGCACAAAAGCAGCTTCTCCAGCCGCTTTAATGACAGGTGGGTTTAAATTAGGACGCACTATGTTTTGTAGTTCATAGCTATAGCAAAGTTCGTAGATGTGGGAAGGAAGGAGGAGGGAACCGGTCAACATTTAAAAGACTTTAATAAATAAATGAACAAAACTAAAGTAACGCGGGCAGCCCCTCACGGACGACTGCCTCCCTCGCTCCTCCCATGTCTCTTGCTTGTCTACCTCACCACAATAGCTTATAATGTATATATTGTCCTTGCTCATACAAATCAACAGTAGTGATGCACAATGTATTGGTACCATACCACATCTTATATTTAGATTAGCTGTGATTTAACACTCACTTAGTCAATCTTAAAAAACACTAATAACACTGTTAATTGTAATATTGATCAGATCTCAAAATCAGTGCAAAATCAATTTCATTTCAGAATTTTAATATTGGTGCATCCATAATTAGCAGATCCCAAATGATCACTGTTTTTCCATTCAAAGGCTGACCGATGTCACTGGAGGTCACACCACAGAGCCCGAGCTCCTTTTCTCAGGAGTTAAAGACCCGGCAGCGTACAAAGAATGGCTTGCATCCCTTCCGCAAAACCCAGATGTGATTTCTTACTCTCTGGAGTCGCTACACGAGCTGATCCCCGCCAAAGATCCAGTGCGCAAGCACTTGCGCCAAGCCATCCATGACTACATTTTGGAAAAGTCCCTCTGGAGGAACTGCACAGATGCTTGCAAGGATGGCATCAAAACCAACCCAAACAATCCATGTGCCTGCACTTGTCACAACAATCCGGGGATCACTCCAGATTGCTGCCCATCCAAGCGTGGACTTTCTCGGGTAAAGGTCACAATCGTGAGGGCTGAAGGTCTGTGGGGTGACCAAACCACAGGGACAGATGGATACGTTAAAGTGTTCGACAAACATAACGTGCAGGTCGGGCGCACAAATATGATCACGAATAACAACTCACCCTACTGGGGGAGGACCTTTGATCTGGGTGATGTTGTCCTGGCAGGGAATGACAAGTTGAAACTGGAGGTGTGGGATGAAGATAATAAATGGGACGATGATTTGCTGGGAACCTGTGAAGTACCCATAAAAGCAGGTCAGACTGACAATTTCTGCAGTTTAAATCATGGTTTGCTGTTCTACAAAACAGAAGTGACATGCGCCCCAAGTTTGTCTGGCCCCTATTGCGCAAAGTATGTGGGTTCTCCCATGAACTTTCACCTGGAGAAGGTGTATGTGTCTCGAAATGCACGACCTCTGCCAGCAGAAATGCTAATGAGTAAGGGAGTGCTTTTAGACAGACTTTACGTTTATCAAAAGACAAATTACAGTGCTAAAACTATTTTGTAGCAAGTTTTGGCTTTGGATCTGATTATGCGAGTATTCGAAATACAACCAGATTTGTTCTTGTATTTATCACTATTAGAGAGACATATGTAATATAATTTAATATTTCTCAATTTTAGAGACCATGCGCAATACATATTTATTATCTGCTTTCTTTATTGCAGTATTTCCATGCTTGCACTTTTCCAAAAACATCATATACATTGTAACTGTACTGTGTTATTATGCTCTTTCAGTCTGCACACTGTATTATTTATAATCATTTTTATGTTTATTTTAAGTAGAACGATTTCATAACCTACACTATGACGATTATTCATCTTATTGTGTACGCAAATATTCTGTAACTAAAAATGTAATGCTCCGTGTCATTAAAAGCTCAAAAAGCTACGCATTCATCTGCTTGGAGTTGTATTTGTTTTACTTTTTCTGACCCATCTGCTTTGTTTAAAGGGATAGTTCACCCAGAAACAAAAATGTTGTCACCATATACACACCTTGACTTTCTTTCTTTGGTCTATAGAGTAAAAAAAATCACTGAGACATTTGGGGGAAAAAGTGAAACGGGTTTGGAATGAGTGACATGAGTGCAAGAATGATGACAGAATTTTTATTTTTCTCTTTAACAATGGCTCTGATTAGTCTTTTTTTTTAAAATAGTGTCTCACCAGTGTGACACAGGATGCATGATGTGTGGTTTTCCTGTAGACGGATGAGAACTGAGAGCAGTATGTAAACCCATATGACAGCTGACAAGATTATCACTGTTATGTTATACTTTTGTCATTTTGTTTCTGTCCCACTTTGAGACATTACATAATGTTTAATTTGATACGACAAAAAGAAATGTCCTCATAAATTAGAATTCAAAACCATCTCTTGGGTTGTTCTGATGCTAATAGCGCGGATTCAACCCCTATCATCACCCATCATTTTTATGACATCCTCAATGATCACACAGTTGTCAAACAAACACTAGGGAGTCAGATTAGAAGGTGGAATATTTAGTGTTTCATAAGAATTAAAATAACAGCCAATGAAATGCTTTGTATGTTTTAGTTAGATACAGAGACACACAAGGATGTGAAACACTCCACTCCACTCGACGAGACAAATAAACAGACTGGGGGAACATCCACAAACATCAAGGCACATAACAATAAACATCAAAACCACACATACACACAAAACACACATGCCCACACAAATGGGCACAAAAGTAAAGCTAAAACAATATGCCAGAAAAAAACAAGTCACAAAACTGCACAATGGTGAGGAACACTAGGTGAAAAGGGGCCAAAAAACACTGACGAGGTTAACAGCATGGCCCTGGAAATCAACCTAAAAAGACAAGAGAGGATGAGAAGTGATAAATGAGAAAGGATAGAAGAAACAACATACTGAGTTCAGATTATCTAATAGATCATCTACCTTTGTAACCATTCCCATAAATGCCACTAAGCTTGCTTCCATCCTTCTGTCCTGTAGAAGAAAGATTGAACATAGTGAAACTAACCGCAGAACTTGGTTGGTTTAACTGAAATCGCTTCATTACTCACCGCCATAGGAACCTTGACCACCAGTACTTAGCGCTGCTGCATAGCCTGTGCCTAGAAATGATTAGTCATCACACTCGCTATTAGTCAAAGGCCTTTATGTATTTAGTCAATGATGTCTGCTAGCTATTAACATGTTAGTGGAGAAATCATCAAGACAAGAATGCAGACAGATGGTCAGTTATCAGTCTATATTATAAATTATTGAATTATTTAATCAGTCAATATTAGATATTTAATGCATATACTACAGCTTAAATTTTAGGGGTCTGTATGATTTTTTTAATTTTAAAAAAGTCCTTACCAAAGCTGCATTTATTTGATAAAAACACAGTAAAATCGGTAATATTGTGGAATAATATTGTAATTAAAAAAAGAACTGTTTACTATTTAAATGTGATGGCAAAGCTGAATTTTCAGCATCATTACTCCAGTCTTTATTGTCACATGATCATTCAATATAATGATTTGGTGCTCATTATTATGTATTTACTATCACTTTTGAGCAATTAAATGCATCCTTGCTGCATACAAATATTAATTTCTTACAAAAAAAATCATATTGGCCCTAAACTTTTGAACAGTAGTGTATTAAATGGATATTAAGTGCATGCTAATTTTCTCCATTTTTACATTTAAATTGCATTTCCTGTCATCTAACACTCATTTAAAGCTAATATTTAGAATATCTCAAAATTAATATCCATTTTTCATTCTGTACATTATTTTTTAGATGCCTAATATATACATTTAAAACTGGATTTTAGCGTTTTTATTTTTATTTATTCAAGCAAAATGGCACATGGTTTTAATATCAGCCATTGGTCAGTTATCAGCCATAACATAAAAGTAATTATCATAATAGCAATCAATCGATGAATCCATAGTGGTCATATAATAATGGACCCATACAGGTCAAAAGAAACATTAAGCAATTTTGAGTTACTGCAACTCTCCAAGTTAATAATGATGCAATGCTTATTGATCTTAATATTATAGATAAATCAAACAAAAATGCTCATATTCTCACCATATTTGGCAGCTGTCTTTGTAACATCAGCGCCCAGACTGAGTTGCTCAGCACCATAAGGATAACCAGCATCACCTGTGAGGCAACAAATTTACACCCGTCTCAAAATCAGACAGTCCAGTTCTCTTTCTCTCTTTTTCTTACCAACTTACCATCAATCCCAGCAGAAATGACTGGTGCGCTGTAAGGAATCTGTCCTACAGCTCCACCTGTGCCAGCAGCAATTTGTTATAAAGGAAGAGTGATTTTGGTATGAAATATTATAAATATATTTGCTAAAACTCCACAATGTTACCTGCTAAAGGCTCCATTGCTCCACCTGTACCACCTAATAGAGACAGACCATCTTTACTTTATTTTTTATATATAGGTATCTGATCTTAATGATCATATTTTGGTTGATTCATATACTTTATCATCTTGTTTAAATCTTCTTTCTTTTTCTCCCAAGGGATTTTCATGTTCAAGTCAAATTATCAGGCAAAGCATCAGGAAAGCCAGGATTTGCATGTTGCATTTGAATAACAAACATGTGCAATGCACGTACCCAGACCAGCGTCTGGCCCAAGGGTTGGTATTCCTCCGTATGTAGTTCCACCATAACCACCAGTCTTGCCTTGAGGGCCAAGTCCAGCTGAGACCACGGGCTGGCCTCCGTAAGGCAAGGATCCAGCAGATCCAAGAACTCCACCAGCCCCTTTAGACAAATCAGAGGTATGACAGGATCAAGCAACCACAACCACTAAGTCATATCCAGACAAAGAAAAACATAATGTACATTAGCATGACTGAACACTAGTCATATAAGCTGGAACGATTCAGAAACTCTATATATATATATATATTATATATATATATACACATACATAAGGTATATATAAGCTATATATACACATTTATATGTATATATACCTTTGAATGGTAGTGTAAGTAGTGTGCTTAAATGAATTTGTTTCAATGAATATCATTTTACATAAGCCTAGAAATCTAGACGCACCCTTACGGCAGCAAATCTAATTTGCATGAGTGTATTCTAGCAACTCTCGGTAGACCTGCAAGCTGGAAAAACCAAACTCTGGTCAGGCCAATGACATTGTGTATAGAGTCAGTGGGCGGGCTTAACATAATGATGGCAGAGTTGCGGCGGATCCGCATGCTACTTAAAAACAAAGAAGCTGGAGAACAGCGGTCTGTCGAATCGGCTTTGGCCGCGACTCTGGGAGACTTGTTGTTAAACTTTTCTTTGAGAAAAGAACAAAGAACGGTACTGAAGTCATTCTTAAGAAAGGAAGATGTGTTCTGAGTTTTGCCGACCGGATACGGCGAATGTTTAATCTATCAACTAGCTCTGCTTCACCTTCTTCATTGCTCTGGTTGGTTGTAGTGCTATCCTATTGCGTGCAGAGGAAATTTGAAAGACAACCGTTTATCCCGCCCCTCGGATTGAGCCCTGCCAATGGTGAGTTCCCAGACCCAACATCTTGATGTGGGTCTGGCTTGTCAGGCTAATTTTACGTTTTGATTAATTGGCAAAGTCAGTTTTGGACCCTGAGTCTTCGGTTGTCTTTTTCTTACCATACTTTCTAGACTTGGCATCAGTACCCAGGCCGGGGTTCATTATCATCCCAGGACCTCCAAGGCCTCCAGCTCCAAGACCTGCAAGAGACATTGACCTTTGTGAGTTCACCCCTCATGCAGAGGATGCTGCTTCTAGTTAATGTAGACAAAGACACTTGGTTTACCATTCCTGCCAGCAGTATTCTAATACCAAATTAGTCTTAGTCAGACTACCTTAGTATTTAGTATAAAAACATTAGCAAAGGCAACATCTGCTCTCTCTAGTGGTTAAGCTACTGCAGTTCAGATAACTTCAGTTACCCAGATTAAACTACTTAAGATTCACAGGACAGAATGAATTAAACACTGGATGGCGTGCTGTATTGCAGGTGTTTTGAATCTCGCTTTAGTGTGAATGCGATGTTGTTGGTTACACTAACAACCTTCAGCCTTACCAGCTACACCGTTCAGGCCAACATTATCAGCTAAGACTGATGGGTAGGCAGGTCCTGTAACATAATTATAATTGTCACTCAATTATAATTATGTCTATATGTTAGTATGATGTTAGGACGCGCTCCATCGTAACTCGACTCACCTGCTCCGTAACCGTCCGCTGTGCCATAAACATCACTGCCATATCCATTGCTGTAGCCTGCTAAGAAAACAATATTCAACTCAACACTCGCTGGAAAACAATGGTGATGTGTTAAAGTAACACAGGAAATACCTCTGTGTTTTCTCAGTCAGGGTAAACCACTTTGCAACCAAGATGATTTGGAAAAAATGAGCATGGCAGAGTGTGACATTTTGGGTGTTTTTTATACAAGCAAGCATGCACATGTTTCTGCAAGCACCCAAACACAGAGGTCTTAGAGGAGCACTTAGCCTCTAGCACGGCTCTTGGCTTTGTGCTGAACCAGCAGGCTGCTGATCCAACCACACTCTGTGTTTAATGCATCAGTGCACCAATATATGATATTACAAATAGTTTCACTTGAGTACTAACAGAGACGAGAACAGTTATCAAAAGAAACACTTGGACATTATTTAAATTGTCTATATAGGGGGGACAGGCCTAGAGTAGCTGTCACATTTTTTACTACAGTAAATATTTTAGGGAATTACAGATTGCATACAAGTTGTCACAAATGGAAGCCTACCATAAATTTTAAACAGGGAAATTATTAAATGTAAAAACATTCATAAGATAGTACAAATGTAAAGGTAAACTTGCCCCAATACAAATGTGACATGATGAGTTGTTTGCTCAACACTATAGAAAAAAATAACATGATATTGGAATTTTAATGTGGCGGACAGAATTCACAAAAATGATCATAAAAACTAAAAAAACACCATACACTGCTGTTAAAAAGTCTGGGGTCTGTTAGATTGTTCTTATATTCTCTTGCTCACCAAGGCATTTTTCTGTTTTGTTTAAATATAAAGTAAAACAGTAATATTGTAAAATATTATCACCATGTGATGGCATCACCATTATCACCATGGGATGTCAAAGCTGAATATTCAGCATCATTACCCCAGTCTTCAGTGTCACATGATCCTCAGAAATCATTCTAATATGATGATTTGCTGCTCAAGAAACATTTATTATTATTATTATCAATGTTGAAAACAGTTATGATGCTTTTCACATCAGTTCGTGATTTTCACATCATACTTTGACGAATATAAAGTTCAAAATAATAGCACTGATTTGAGATAAAAATCTTTGGTAAAATTACACATCTTTACTCTCCTGTCACTTTTGATCATTTTAATGTGTATTTATATAGCTATCCCTTGTGGCAACTTCCCAATGTGACAACTAGCCCCGGTCTCCTCTATATAATTAAGAAATACACATTACTTACCAATTTGCTTTCCTGCTCTAACTCCCTGTGGATATCCTACCCCAAGACCTGCATCAGCAATAAAGTAAATAAGTTAGCTGTTACCAAAGTATGAATATGCTATAGCATATATTTATGATAATGTGTCTTCTGGGAACTAAACAACATTTTAAAATTTCTACATACCTGCTCCATAACCATCAGAAAATCCAGCTCCAAGATAGCCAGCAGCACCAAGGCCATACCCTGTGGACAAAACATGAAAACTGTGAAACTTTGGCCACTATTTATTTTTAATTTAATAAAAAGCATGGTCGTCACAGAATCCTGTGATCATTCAGGGGCCTGTGGGTCAGAGTAATCATGCAAGATACTTCACAGTGTGACTAGTCCATTCATGTGGCCTGTGGGAGAAAAATAATGCAGCATGCTTTGGACACACATTAGCACAGAGGTAGATATAAAGATAAAGGCTCAGGTGAAGCATATAAAAAGAAAAGTGAACAGAAAAAAAGAACAGCCCCAAGAAATAGATGAGGCATTAGTCCAGCACACACACACAAACCCTTCTGAACAGCTGTGCTAGAGAAAAGCACTTATTCATAGACCTGCAGCTGCAATGAGTCCAAGATGAGGGGTGGATTTTCCAGTCCACAATCACTAACACACTAACACATGTCATAGGTCATATTTTCATTTCATTTGATGGCGGTTTGAGTACTGCATTGATTTTAGACTGGGGAAAACACCACCTCATGACATGCATTCGGCCATAAACCGGTGACATTTTAATGTGGAAGACGTTTACCCTTGTTGGATGGTTTGGTGCCCTGTCTGCTGGGCAAAACTGCTCCTGTATTGTATCACAACAGTGGTTTATCTCAACACTGAGATTCCAACATCACCAGTTCCCATCATCTATCTGTGCAATATCTTTTTCATGCATCCCTTTACTTCCAATGCACATTGTAAAACATTTATTTACAGAAACTTTTAACCAATTGCAAACCACATACTCTATTTGTGGTGTGTATACCACCAAACAGTTTCGATACTACGGTGATAAAAACTTGCTTTATTGACAAATACAGTGAAGGCTTTACCATTGTTTATAACTCCTTGTCCATTAGTCATATCTGCAGCTGGACCATAGCCTACAGATTACAACAGTAGTTACCTACATGTAGTACAGGATCTTGTATTGATCATTTGATCCATAGAAATCTACACTATCGTTCAAAAGGTTAGGGTCAGAGAAGTTTTACATTTTTTTTTTTTTTTTTTTAAGAAACTGAATACTTTTATGTAGTAAAGACACATTAAATTGATCTGAGAAAGTAAATACATTTATAATGTTACAAAATATTTATTTATTTTTTAAATGCTGTTTTTTGAACTCTCTATTCGTAAAAGAATTCTGATTAAAAAAACATGTCACAGTTTCAACTAAAATATTAAGCAGCATAACTGGTGATAATAAATGTTTCTTGAGCAGCAAATCATCATACCAGAATGATTTCTGAGGATCATGTGACATTGAAGACTGGAGGAATGATGCTGAAAATTCAGCTTTGAATCACATTACGTTTTAAAATATATTAGCATAGAAAAGTGTTATTTTAAATTGTTTTTTACTGTATTTTTGATCAAATAAATACTTGATACGCTTTGGTGAGCATAAGAGGCTTTTTAAAAATCTTACCAACCCCAAACATTTGAGCGTTAGTGTACATGGGCACAAAAAGCAGCATTGAAACAAAATAGTCTAAATGTTCTAAAATCTGATGTGTTCTGATTGGCATTAATTCAGGTAAATGCTATAAGCTATAAACTGATGGAGTGTGTTTACCCTTAATTTGAGCCCTCATTCCATTGGTCACTCCTGGTCTTGAGGGGAAACCTATGGACCGCAGCTACAGTTACTATACCAGTCCCCCAGACATTACTCAAAATGTATCCTTGCTTGAACTTTATACCAACTATAGTCTACTGTATTTTACCACTTACTACATCTATCATATTACAACAGAGATGCTACAGTAATTAATATCATGCAAAAACCAAGTCACACATACATCTGGGATGAGGTTTACCATTGGTTATAGCACCCTGTCCATTAGGGACCCCTCCGTGACCATAACCTAAACATCACAACACCAGTTAACGTTCGCTAACAAGATACTATCAACACAGCAGCTGCCTATGATGCAAGAGCATAAGAAATGGAACTCTGCAGGAGGGAAATCAAAGAAAAAAATATTTTTTTCACATTTCAAAATAGTGATGGTAACAGAGAGCAGTACACCAACCAAAAAGTATTTGTGCGTATTTTCATGGGATTGTATGGTTTTGTGTGACATTAGGGTCACCAGTGCATCATGCAGTGTAAATGGCTTAAATACTGTAAACAAAAATTCAGAACAGCAGATTTAAAAAGCTTTAAAAAGCATGAAAGCCACACATGGAAGTACTGAGGTTTACCATTGGCCCTCTCTCCCTGTGACACGGGCTGGCCACCTGTAGGCCCAACACCTGTGAACACAGACATATCAGCGGGAAGCAATGATTTCAAGGGTGAGAAAGATAAAAAGCAGCAACTGCAATACACAATCGAGTATTGAACCAGCATGCTTTCTGATTTTTCAAACACCTATACAAAGTTGCATAGGATATTGATTCTTGATTTGACAATGATCACTAATGTACAAGAGGATATCTCTATTGTGTCACGACTCACGGCCGCGAGAGAAGAGACAGAACGGAATAACAGAAACTCTTGCACATGCACAACAACAACAGACACAAGAATGGCACTGAATGAAACTGCTTTCTAGGTCTAATCAACCTTAATTTTGTCATATTAGCTGTTTCTTTTATTAACATGAGTTAACTACATTAGTTAACATGAACTAACAATGAATGCTTCTATACAGCATTTTTTGTAAACAATGTTAATCTCAACATTTACTAATACATTTTTAAAGTTTTTAACATTATTGAATGCTCTGTGAACTAACATGAACATTAACAAATGTTATTTTTAACTAACATTAACAAAATAATTTATTGTTCATTTTTAGTTTAAGCTATTAAATGCATTAACTAATGTTAATAAATGAGACTTAATTGTAAAGAGTTAATCATTTAATTTATTATCATAAATGTACTGGTTTGTTGCACAAGTATTTTCATAGCTGTTATAACTTTCCTAGTTATTTACCCTAATGAATTGGAAGCCTTGTACAGTCACAGGAAATAGCTTACTTCTGCATTGGAAAATCAGGTGGATATTTTGACATTAGCTGAGGATAACCCCTTATAAATCTGCCACTGGAAGCAGGCCTTTTCAAATCAAGCAAATCATCAAGATTTTCACAAGAACAGCAACGTTTCTGACATCAAAATCGGTCTGTACCGCTTTTTTAAGTATAATCAAACTATTTATAAGGATGCATAAGGATTGGATGTATAAGTAATTTCAACATAAATTGTATTAAACGCACATGAACAATTTAGTTGAATCTTGTATCACTTATAAAAATATGGGATATGGGTCTTGTATGGGAAGCTTTTGATTCAGGCCTGAATCAACCTGCCGATTCAAACATCTCTATTAATGTTTCCTCCAATATTATTTTTTTGCATAGGCAAAATAATAGGCCTCTGCAGACTGGACAACTTTAAAACTGAAACCTGAACCTGAGAATCTAGATTAGAGGTCTTCTACCCTGCTCCTGGAAACCTACTGTCCTGCAAAGTTTACACACCTCTTACATGTGTTCTTACACACCTGCTTGTTATTTTCAAGTGGTCCTGAAGGCCTTGATTAGCTGGTGTTTGATTGGTTGGAGCTAAACTCTGCAGGACAGTGAGTCTCCAGGAGCAGGGTTGAAAACCTTGGATCTAGAAGACCTACTGGTTTGAGTCCTTTTTATGCTCTATCACTTTCTAAACCTTCAAAAATAGCAACACAGAGACAGTGTAGACAGGCTCAAACAGACTCAAACGTCAACAACGCAACAAGCCAAGATAGCCTACATGCTTCCATGAGCTCGCAAGGACTATAAAACAATGTTTGAAGACAAATCTCCTTATTACTAAACAGAAAGACAAAACGTAACTTCTTAAGTAATTTTACTTCTCAATTAAATGTATCTTAATTAATAGATATTTGTACTGGAAAACAAGACAAAAATACTAAGGAAGAAAATAATTTCTTGCAGTGTATATAGGCCTTCCTTTTTTTTTTTTTTTTTTTTTTTTTTTTTTTTTTTTATTGTTCTAAATCATTTCTCATCATTACTCTCATGAGATTATCAGTTTAGTGTATGCATGTATGAATGTGAATTTTCTATGAACAGCAATTATCCCTAAAAGAAATGCAAGAAGAACGAGTTAGGAACTATGGAGGGTTTACCCAGTTTTGCTTGTTTTGAGCCTTGCCCTATGGGTGTGCCAACCTGTACACCATATCCTGAAGATCACAAAATCATTCTGTTACTGTCAATTTCACAGTTTCGAAACACTTAATCTGGAAGGGGATGAGCCTTTTTGTTCTCTGACATATAGGCTACTGTAAAATCATACACTACAACACTGATTAATGGTCAGCTAGAACAGAAAAACAGTGAACAATTTACCATTGGCTCTCACATCTTGACCAGCAGAAACACCTGCTCCTCCTGTGCCATATCATAAAAATCTGAATAAGCTTTGACTCAACACAGAATGTTAATTAGATGCTAAACACACATAAGATTACTGCAAATAAACAACAAACAATGGTAAGAAAGTGACTCAAATTCTCATACCAATGTTTGCTTAGGGTAATCATTTAGACTATGCACACTTAACATTTAAAAACCGATTCCACCCATGACAAATACGATGTGCAATTATAAAGAAACAACCACATCCACCTACAGCCTACCTGATAGCACATATATGCATATTCTCTCACTAGCACATCCACAACATCAAATCATGTGACCAGCGTCACTTTTTCCAAAGCACTGAAATGCCTTTTGAGAGGTTGGGATATGCATGCAGGCATATAGTAAAACGATGATAAAAGTATATAAATGATTCTGAAGACAATTAAGCGACGCAAGCACACCTGAGACTTTACCGGGTTGCAGCGCCTATCAGTGGCACACAGAGGTACTGCAGTCCCCAACTGAAAAACTAAATATTTCATTTAGCATTTAAAAATGAAGGCCAGTAGCTTATTAAAAAGCACTAAAAGTAGCCTAATATTTATTGCATTCAGTACCTATTTATTTGATCGAGTTCATAATATGCAATGTGAAATGATGACATATGAAATATTGTAATTGTTTTAATTACTGATTATTTACTACATTTATATTTGCACATTTATGAATTTAACATATATTAAAACACATATTTTAATTAAAACATATAGGCCTATTTTTCTTTTTTCAGTTCTGTTGAAAGCTAATTAAAATAATATCAGCTGAATTAATCAAAAGATGGGTTTCCCTACAATGAGGATCAAAAGAATAAGAATCATAAAAAAATACTTAGTTATGAAATGCCACAAGGGTTTAAATAAACACAAATTTGGTGCACGTAAATTACTACTACATACTGCTATATAGTGAGTTTTTCACAAATTTTCACTTTATCACTAGAGTCCCATTACTGTAGAAATCTGAAATAAAGAAAATATTATTTGAACAAAAACATTCAACCGCTTCCTGAAATAAACTGGATTAAGTTGGTTAGTTGCTGTAACAGCATCGGTAAATGACTAAATATTGTTCAGACCCCTGAGTTTTAAACACACACATTTTTTTTATGATGCTTCAAATGGGCGAGTTTACATACCACGTCCAGCGCCGGGGTATCCTCCTGCACCGTAACCTGGCAACAAGACAAGAGAGATGTCAAGGTTACAGAAAGAAGAAATAAATGCCTGTTTAGTGGAAGCTGAAACCAAAACTCCCCTAAATCATCAAAAATATGACACCTAATCATGACAAATGGACAGCATATATATATATATCACTATGTGTGAAAGATTTTAATCACAGTGCAAGGTCAAATTGTGATTGATAGGTTAGATCAGATCTAATCTGCTACACAACCTTTGGGTCGTACAGCTGTGGCATTAAACTGGAATGTGTCATATAATGTTTATTGATTTTGGGATGTTATAATGCACACACTCACCAAGCTGTGCTCCATAGCCATTACCGTTATAGCCTAGAATATGTCCAAATCAAACAGTGAATTAGTCTGCTGCAAGAGTAGTTATGTATCCTGAATGCAAAGCAAATGAGTAGCTCTCACCTCTTCCTCCGAACTTCCCTGCTGGATAACCCAAGGCTGCTCCAAGCCCGTTGCCTAGACCATACCCTGTTCCGAGTCCCAGCCCGGCAGCTCCAAGGCCGGTTCCAAGGCCGGTTCCAAGTCCAGTTCCAAGGCCGGTTCCAAGGTTTGCAGCTAAGACAAAAATAGTCGGACTATGGTGATGCAAGATGCAAGAATAATAAATCCATCAGACGTAAAAATTGATAACTGCCCATTATGGAAATTTAGGAACAACAGTTTTACCTCCTCCATAACCGAGTGTTCCATATCCTTGATTCAGGCCTCCTCTGGTCGCAGTGGGTCTGTATGCTGCCCCTAACAGATACCATAGTCATTACACATTCTACACACACATTGAGCACATATGCACATAATAGCACAGGCTACTGCACACACACATGCTTGCATGCATTATGCACTATACCGTTCAAATGTTTAAGGTCAGTACGCAGTACGCTTTCAAAATGTTCAAAAATCTTACCAACCCCAAACTTTTGAATGGCAGTGTACACAAAATGAAAGAGAAGAATAGATAAATTTACCTCCAAGATAACGTCCAGCTGTTTGGGAGAAGAAGAAAAAAAAATGGCATTAGATGTTTAACAGAATCCAAAAGATTAACAATCATGGCATATAAATAAACATCTTAATAAACTGTCTCATTGGCACCTCTTTTCAAAGTCAGTTCTATGTATTTTGGCATGTCTTTACTGTATTTATTGTTCTTATGTTCATCTCAGCTTGATCAGAGGTTGATGGACTTACCACCTGTCTTTCCTGGCTTGCCCGCCCCATAGCCACGGGCTCCGAGAATACCAGCCACTGGACATAGGAAAGTACAGAAAATGAAAGCAATTAAGATTTGTACCGACATAAGAAAATTGCTAATCGGATTAAACAGCATCCATCAGATTCAGGCAGATAGACTCACCTCCGGTCTTTGCACCGATACCAGGACCTACAAAGAAGTCAGGATTGCTGATGAAACTCATTATCTGATGTAATGTTTTGACCTCTAACCCTCTGTAATATCTCACAGATACACCACATGTATACAGAAAAGAAAAATTGCAATATACCTCGATTCACCAATCTTCCCAGGGCTCCAGTCTGTGGCCTAACTCCTTTAAAACAAAGGGAATATAAACTGTGTAAATGCATTCGGCCTAAAGATAGAAATAAAGAATAACCATAGAATACCATTTTTTTTTTTTTGGACATTTACCATGATGATACCATGTTTTCTGACAAACCTTTGTGTACTGTGCAAATACATATTTGTGGCACATTATTACAATCCGATAACATTATTGGGTAACACTTTAGAATAATGGTCATTAGTTAACATTAGTTAACTACATTAGTTAACATGAACTAATAATGAACTGCCTTTTATAAAGCATTTATTAATCTTTGTTAATGTTCATTTCAACATTTACTAATACTTTTTCAAATCTTGCACTGTGAACTAACATGAACAAATCATGAACAGCTGTATTTTTAATAACTAATGTTATCAAAGATGAACAAATACAGTAACAAATGAACTGCTCATGGTTAGTTCATGTAATACATTAACTAATGTTAACTAATGACCATTATTCTAAAGTGTTACCCCTTACTGAACTACCACAATATGCTTTAAGGGCAGGGGTCATGAAGGTCGTAAAGTAGTGGCAGGTCTAAAAGAAAAGGGTAGTCAAATAGATTTTGACACTTCCTGATGCACAAACTCAAATATATGTGCAGACTTCTCCGTGAGACTGTTTGAATTCTTAGAATCGACCTATAAAACTTCCATGGTTGAGAAACTGTGCCATCTGACATAATAAAAGATTAGCAGTGCAAATTTCCGCCATCTCCACATTTTTGGAACAGGCCTCCATTGATGCTATATGGACTCCATTGATGTAGGACAAAATGGACAGACTGTGTATCGGTCGTATAAAGTCAGCACTGACATGAGGTCGACAAATTTTGACCACCGCTGTCACCTGTCCGGCCCAAGGTTTTGATCTTCAGACATGAAATACGAGCGTTCAAGCTGCGGTCAGTTCTATGGAGGCTGGAGCGGATCCTGGCAAACTCAGATACGTCAAATCGTGACTCACTTCCAGAGGTTTTTTTTTTCTCTATTTATCGGAGCTTTCAGACATTTAACATATGGTCGTTGTGTGCATTTTATTACGTCATTTTCTAGACACCTTTTAGTCTGACGTACAAACATCCTTGACTGTTGGCTGAAAATCCAATGACATAATACCATCATATAACCAGTGTCATGCTGACTGAGATAACAGTGTAGTGTCCTATTATGAGTAGCCCAGACACACACACTCTCTCTCTCTCTCTCTCTCTCTCTCTCTCTCTCTCTCTCTCTCTATCTATCTATCTATCTATCTATCTATATAGCTAGATAGATAGATAGATAGATAGATAGATAGATAGATAGATAGATAGATAGATAGATAGATAGATAGATAGATAGATAGATAGATAGATAGATAGATAGATAGATAGATAGATAGATAGATAGATAGATAGATAGATATACTCACACCACACCTCAATGAAGTGTTTTCATGTCATAGTCATAAAAAACTGGTAATACCTATATGGGAAAAAGATAACCTTTTCTAAACCTGTGCATTTGTAGCATTAGTAGTATATGCAAAAATGTACATGATGTTTAACTAAATCGTATCAACGCTTCACCCTAATTTTTAATAGTTTTATAATATAACTTTTCAAATATACAAATATGTTTTAGCACACAATAAATCTTAATAAAAAGTCTAGATAATCTTAATAAAGGGGCTAGATGTGGTTAAAAAGGTTATACTAGTGTCACTTTTGTTCAGCAATCCAACTATTTTGTTTTTGTTAAATATTTTGTCTCAGATGGTATATCTCATTAGTGGGTGAGATGAATAAAATGGGTGTTAAAGTCTAATTATATAAATATTTCCTCCAACCCCTTTTCTGAATTTCTATGCTATTGCAATTCCCAATTATATAGTGTGTATGTATATATATCAATAAGTTATCACAATATGTTTTTACATTGTTTTCATTCAAGATACAACTCATTTTTTTAAGTACAAATCTCAAACTCAAATTTGAACTCAAATTTGCAGTATTTTACATATATACAAATATATATAGGCTTATATATATATATATATATATATATATATATATATATATATATATATATATATATATATATATATATATATATATATATATATATAGGCTTCAGATGCAAAAGGGTCTGTCTTTTTTTTTTTTAAATAAGCATTTTTGTCAGGCTCCTATGTATAGGTTTCTACCTAAGAACAGGTACTTCTGAATGGGCTGAGGCTGGGATTTAGTGGGTTTGAAGTGAGTTGAAGATACGTTATGAACGTATACTATATGCAGAGAGCATTCACTCATTCATGCAGAGAGCGTTATCTCATTTTTGACCGAAGTGGCTTTAGAGGCTTTTGCATCTGAACTCTTCATATATAGCCATTCCTTATTTTTTATGATTTTATTGATATTATATGATTTATGCATATTTACATTTAATTACCAAACTGCTGTCAGTTTGTCCAGACCGTTAGACATTCAAAGTGATATTCAGAGAGCAAAAGCGTTGAATGAAGGTCTCTCCACTTAATGACACATACATATTCATTCTTCTTATTGATCTGATATATAGTGCCAGTTGAAATAAAAAAATAAAAAAATGTTCTCAGAAACCAAAACCGCACATCACATTTGAAGCCACAATGAAGGGCTTGAGTACATGAGTCAGCCCATTGGGATTAACCGTACAACCTCTGTGATACCAGACCAATTCTCTTCCATTAAAATTAGTTCAACTGGTTTCATTTTCAGTCATAATTATAATGATTTGACCCCATGTGTGTTCAAATTTCATAACAAACCACTACACTTCTTTCTTCCCACTCCTGCATTCACAAATTAATAGACACATCTAACTTACCTCCTTGTATGGTGTTCTGTACCAGCCACAGGACCAGTGAGGTCTGCAGGAGCGCCCGGACCAGCATGTTGGCAGTTAGACAGACAGACTTGGTGACGGTGAACAGCCAGAAATGCACACAGGTGAAGGGAGAGTCAAGCAGCCTCAGTTGAAAGCAGCACCACTGGCCAATCTGCCCGCCTGGCCTTTATTTATTCTCTGGAAGCCCTTGTGTTTCCTCTGACCAGCCCTGCCCTCTGCTGTGCTATTGGGCACCCCTGACCAAATCACCTGCCCTTTCTCTCACTACTCGTCCCATTCTACTTTTCCTCATGCTCTACCAAGCCTGAAGAAGACAGCCAACTTCATTCCGATGTTTATTGTGATATGCCCCTATACGGCACCTATGGTGGTCACATAGTTTTCACTTTATTTCGATGGTCCACTTTAGACATTCTACTAATTATAAGTAACTTTGCAACTGCATGTCAGCTAACTCTAATTTAGAGTATTAGAAGACTGTTAGGTTAGAGTTAGGTGTTAGGGTTTGGGTTAGTAGAATAAATTGACAAAATAAAAAAATAAAAATTGCGTAGCACGTAGAACGTCTGTTAGCAGATATTACCATACAGTAATGACTGGTAGTTGACATGTAGGTGCAAAGTTACATATAGTTAGTAAAATATCTAAAGTGGATCAGTGAAAGAAAGTGTTACCATTTTCTAATATTGACCATCAATGTATATCAGCTCATCCAGGTAACTGAAAACCATCTGATGTCTTCATTATCGGTTGTATTGAAAATTACATCAAGGACTTCAATATTACAGTACTATTTTTACACACACACACACACACACACACACTTATTTATGATTTAATAATCCTTACATATTTTAATGGAATAATTGAACAATCCTTAATCAGTTATTCAATTAAAATATGTAAGGATTATTCAATTCAATTTGATTGTTCAAATTGTTCTATTAACTGAAATGTGTAAATCATAAAAAGTGCGTTTTGAGTGTAGGCTGATTGTTTTGTTGTAGTGGCCTATTCTATAAGTTAAGATAATATACATGTAATATTATAAAATAATTTACAACTAAAACAATATCAAATGGCCATGTATTTATTTGTACGAAGAATATTGGGTAGCTATCTAAAAGGGGTCATTATTGAAAAATATGCAATATAATATAATTTTATGAAACAATATCACAATTATATATATATATATATATATATATATATATATATATATATATATATATATATATATATATATATATATATATATATATATATATACACACTCACCTAAAGGATTATTAGGAACACCATACTAATACTGTGTTTGACCCCCTTCGCCTTCAGAACTGCCTTAATTCTCACGTGGCATTGATTCAACAAGGTGCTGAAAGCATTCTTTAGAAATGTTGGCCCATATTGATAGGATAGTATCTTGCAGTTGATGGAGATTTGTGGGATGCACATCCAGGGCACGAAGCTCCTGTTCCACCACATCCCAAAGATGCTCTATTGGGTTGAGATCTGGTGACTGTGGGGGCCATTTTAGTACAGTGAACTCATTGTCATGTTCAAGAAACCAATTTGAAATGATTCGAGCTTTGTGACATGGTGCATTATCCTGCTGGAAGTAGCCATCAGAGAATGGGTACATGGTGGTCATAAAGGGATGGACATGGTCAGAAACAATGCTCAGGTAGGCCGTGGCATTTAAACGATGCCCAAATGGCACTAAGGGGCCTAAAGTGTGCCAAGAAAACATCCCCCACACCATTACACCACCACCACCAGCCTGCACAGTGGTAACAAGGCATGATGGATCCATGTTCTCATTCTGTTTACGCCAAATTCTGACTCTACCATTTGAATGTCTCAACAGAAATCAAGACTCAGCAGACCAGGCAATATTTTTCCAGTCTTCAACTGTCCAATTTTGGTGAGCTCGTGCAAATTGTAGCCTCTTTTTCCTATTTGTAGTGGAGATGAGTGGTACCCAGTGGGATCTTCTGCTGTTGTAGCACCAACAACCATGCCACGCTCAAAATTGCTTAAATCACCTTTCTTTCTCATTCTGACATTCAGTTTGGAGTTCAAGAGATTGTCTTGACCAGGACCACACCCCTAAATGCATTGAAGCAACTGCCATGTGATTGGTTGATTAGATAATTGCATTAATGAGAAATTGAACAGGTGTTCCTAATAATCCTTTAGGTGATTGTATATATATATATATATATATATATATATATATATATATATATATATATATATATATATATATATATATATATATATATATATATATATATATATATATATATATATATATATATATATATATATATATCATCACTACACATCGTATAAACACAAATGATGATTATTATTTAAAAGTATTGTTAATAAGGATATTACAATTTATTGTGATTTATATTTTGGAACATGTGCACAGTGAAGGTCATTCTGCTTAAACACATGGCCTGCCATTCAAGACAGGGCTCCACCTCACACTGAAATTCAAGTGCCATGATTTATAGCAGTAAAAACACCATGTGAGTCACTGCAATAGCTCCTGTTGGCAAAGATTCAGAAAAAATGGGCTTTATGTTTCATACTGTTCCGTTTTCTAAGCAGGCATTTGTCTAATGAGTTAGTCTAAATTATTTAGGGTTGAGACCTGTGAGAGAGAGAGCAGACAGCCCGTGTCCTGTGATGAAAAGAGCCCAATGGAGGAAGGACAGGGACACTCTGTTGTGGATAAGGTTAAAAAGTAATTACCCCAAGTCCAGACAGCTCTGCTTGTTAGTTTTATGTTTTATTAACTTGTGCGACTTTGTTTTAATTACAAACCGTGTAAATATCCTGCTAGTGAAGCTTTGTAAATATGCAAGGGGAATAATACAAACCAGTGTAGGATGTGGAGATGCAGAATTCCACATTAAGCATTTATAAAAGTTTGTTTTTCACGGGAGGACAGTCACTGGCAGAGACTCAATCCGGTGAAGTCATATTTGAACAGCAATTTAAAGCCTCCACCATAACGTCATCAGCAGTTTATTTCGACTTTTGACGTTTTCTGTCTGCAATCGTTTATACACCTTTCTTATGACACAAAGAACCACCTTGCACCGAACACAGAACATGCACTGAGTAACACAGTAGCCAGGTTCACAATCTATTTGTTTTATAATCTTTAGCACAGACAAACACAGACAGAATGTACATATAAACAGGTGTAGAACTAGACTAATGCCTTTTTCACCATCCATCCATCCATCCGAGAAACATGTATCTCCATTCTTACACCTGTTTATGTGAGTCCTGTCTGGTTTTCTATGTTTTTGTGCTGACTTCAAACTATATGAGAAGTGTGATGAATGATGAATATGCTCATTAAACACGTTTGTTTGGACATTATTAACTTGGCTTTTCCTCTGGAAAACACTTTGACACAGTTAATTTTGTACAGTAATATTCTTGTCTTTCACTTTAATAACTGACATTTAATATCATTAATTTATTTATGGCCTTTTAAAATAGACGTAAACAGCAGTCCAGACACGAAGGCTGTTTCAAAAAAGCTAGAAAAACTTAATTTGTTTTGCCCCCTAAGATTTTGGCCATATTTTAAGGCAGCAATGCAATCCCAAAATGCATTGCGTTGTGCTCAGCCAAAAAAAAAAAGAAAAAAAAAAGGAAATATTGGAAAACACAGAATGATATTGATTAAAAGGATAAATTATTTAAACATTTTTTTACAATTGTTTCCAAAAGGAATAGTCCACCCAAAAATGCTAATCCTGTCATTATTTACTCACACACGTCGTTCCAAACCTGTATGACTTTGTTTTGTGGAACATTAAAGAAAAGTTTTGAAGAATGTTGGTAACCGAACATTTTTGACTCCCAACATTGTTCACAATATATTTCTTTGTGTTCCGCAGGAGAAAAAGAAATGCATACAAGTTTGGAGTGACATGAGGGTGAGAAAATAATAACAAAATGTGATTTTTTTTTGGGTGGACTATCCCTTTAAAATATTGTGTCATTCAAAATACATTTCCTGTAGACACTAGATTTTGGAACAGCGCTAACGTGCTGCAAGCTTGTGCACAATCAGTGTGTCATGGCTTCAGCCACCAAGTTTATTCAAAAGATTTCATTGCAGTCAGTGCACAAACTAAAATGCCAGCTGATCATGATAAAATCACTGTTACGTTGTTAAAGTTACAAACAAGGGAAGATTAAAATGGAGTTGCAGAGATTATATATACACAACCCTAATATAAATGTAGAGAGAGACAGGCATGATGTTGCTGGGAATCTTTGGGCTCTATTGTCCACTTAAACGGACACCCAGACACTAACCACAAGCCACCCAGAAGTTTGGAACACAGGATAATACCTGATAGCTGGTGTCAGACCCATTAATAAGCAAATTTACCATTTCTAAATATACCTCACACAAAGTTTGCGGCACGCAGGAGTTTGACTGTGTGCCACCACCACAGAAGAGGTGAAGATAAATAATCATGGACAGATTCATTCTCTGTAAAAGCTTTCGCATGTATGCGTAAGAATGTGTTTTGGTGTAAATGACAAAGCGTACGAGTGTTTATCACTTTTATTGCACTGCAACAGTATTTTATGCTCTGTGTTGCAGGGTAACTACACACACACCTAGTATTTCTGTTGACAGCGCTCCATGTTTTTAGCCCATGTACAGGTATGGCAGTCACTCTGCCTGCACCTGTGATGGTGGTGCTGTGTTAGCGTTTCGCTCCACAGAGTGTAGCATAAACAGTGGGAACACACACTGAACCACAGAAACATGGTGATTTTTTTTTTTTTACACTTTGTCCCTCATATCAACTTTAAAAAGTTTTTTTCACTTGTTTGTCAAATTATATGCTAAACAGACAGAGAGACAGATATACAGACTGATAGATACACAAACAGAGAGACAGATAGATAGACAGACAGACAGACAGTGACAGGCAAACAGAGATAGGTAGACAGACAGATAGATAGACAGACAGATAGATAGACAGACAAACATAGATAGGTAGATTGTCTGTCTGTCTATCTATCTGTCTGTCTGTCTGTCTGTCTACCTATCTCTGTTTGCCTGTCACTGTCTGTCTGTCTATCTATCTATCTGTCTAGATAGACAGAGATAGGTAGATAGACAGACAGAGAGAGAGACAGACAGACAGAGAGACAGTGAGCCAGACAGACAGACAGACAGACAGACAGATAGACGGATAGATAGATAAAATGTAGGACTTCTCCATCCAGTAACATTCCTGCTTTCCAGTATCCTGCTGACACGGTCAGACAGGGACAATATTGGTGGTGCATTCTTCCATGTCAAAGATTTGCTTAAGAGTCTGCAGCAAGAAGCCTTTAGCAAAAACAGACAAGCACAATCCTGTCCTGCTCCAAGACATACAGAGAAATGAGACAACAAGAAAGGGGAGAGGTTAAGGACAGACAGAAAGCTAACTGTGTTATTTTAAATTAATCAAGAAAGGACTCAACAATATGTTTTAAACATTTTTATTTGTATTATCTTTTTTATTTATTATTCCTGTGATGGTAAGTCTACATTTTCAGCATCATTCCTCCAGTCTTCAGTGTCACATGATCCTTCAGATATCAGTCTAATATGATGATTTGAAGCTCAAAAAACATTTATTATTATTATCAATGTTGAAAAAATATGCTTGCGTAATATTTTTGTGGAAAGTTGTATTTTGATTCTTTGATTAATAGAAAGTGTAAAAGAACACCTTCCTATCCCATCATCTCGTCAATATTTCGATCCCCGTTTCTTTTACCTCTACCAATCTGGACAATGCCCATTTCACACAGGAATCCTCCTGCCCACCTTAAAAACTACTGACCACATAACGATGTTGATTTCCTTTATCACAGCATGTGCAGCCAAACAGACTGGAATTAAAACATACATGACCAGTAGGTGAAAACAGAGTGAGTGTGAAAATATATCAAAAGAAGAGGAAGGCAGTCCGAAAAGGATTCTTGTAAATACCTTTCAGTGTAGATATTAGTTACATTCATCCTGTGAAGACACTGAGCACGGCCTCCTCTGAGGGTGGCTGCATGTGCCAGTGATGATATAGTGTCATGTTTCTGACCAGTTTCATGGTTAAAGATTTCTGTAGTTTTTACTGGGGATCTAGTCAAAACCAAAGAAATCTTTACTACTCTGTTTATACACATATTCAACTGTGTTGAGTCTACATGTCTCCTTAGACTGAAAATCGTGCCAAGTTTACAGAAACAGGTGTATGCTAGATTAACCCGGAGAATGCAAGAGAAAGAAATGTCGTTCTCCATGTGAGCTTGGAAAATGGCTCTTACTCACATAGCAATCAAATGCTGGTACTTATGCGGATACTTCTCACTTGTGTTAAAACATGCTTTTTACCAGCTTCTCTCTGCGTCTGTGTATGTACATGCAGCAAGACGGCAATTCTGCCCACAAAAACATCGGAGCAGACGCTCAGACGGACATCCTCGATGCCCGGCTACTCTTTCCCGGTCTGGGTTGCAGGATGACTTCATGCCTGGCACTAATGTCTGTTTGTATTGCAAATATGGAAATGGAGGTTGTGCAGACAGCAATGTGCAGACAACTCTGTAGAATGAGATTCACACGTTTAGGTTGCACAAACTGGTTGAAAGGCAAATGTGTGGGGGGAAAAAAAAATATGCACATGCAACAGGAGCGTCTACCACTATTAGGCTTATATATTAAACGATCCTGATTCTACTAAAACATTTCACAGCTAGTTGCCATCCCAAAGCTCCCATATATTGATTGCCAATTAGCTGGTCAATTTGTCTTTTGCAGGTTTTTTTTTTTTTTTTGCCTGTATCCAAAGCAGGAGTTGTATGTATAGAACACTTCGAAATGTTACTGCTCTTGTTACAACATGTCTTTCAGATCCTATTCTTGGTTTATGGTGAGCAAATGCACACAAATGAAGAGAATATACTCAGAACACAATTTCATGCTTCACGAAACAGCCCTGAAATATCAAAAGAAGTGCAAAAATCGCACTCAGGTGAGTTTATTCAAGTGGGAGAAATTATGAATTGGAACTCCTATGAATGAACTCCTATGCTATGATGAGTATAACTATCTTTAGAACAGAAGGGCCTGTTTCTCTTTGAAATACAAGCAAGCTCACAAAGGAAAGGGACTTCTATTATTCAGACGGCAAGAGGATTTAAAACTGGAACTACTAAATAAAAAAATTAAAAAAACTAGCAAGACCAGTAAACCAGCTTTAAAAAGAAAAAGAAAAAAAGAAAGAAAAATCAGAAGGGAAATGGTAGTAAATATCAGTCACATGACTGTATAGTGCATACAGTCTGGCCAAGGATAAACACCCAGTGTAAGCACCAATTTCTAAATTATAGAAAAAACATTATAGAGACTGTGTATGGTAATATGTAATAACTAGATAAAGATTATTGTATATTGCATTTGTTAATAATTCTGATAAGCTACTACTATAGGCCAATACATTTAACAGTTAGGCTTACAGCATTGTTCATTGATGTAATGCAGCTGCCAGAAATGCAAGACTTACAGCGCCACCGTGTGACATGCAAGTAGGCTATATACTCATACTAGCTCATTGTTCAACATGGAGTACTTGAATATGATCAGAACTTATAAGTTACATACAACACAACATAGGGAAACCAGTAATTAGAGTATACAAAATAAATGAATACATAAATAGGCCTAATCTGAAATAAAAAGCGTAGGGTTATCTAGGCATATAATTACGGCGTCTAATTACATAAAATATTTATAGGCCTGCAAGTTTAAAACATGTTACTTTTCAAAATCGGGGCTAATAAATAGGCTAATCATACAGTTAGGCTATAGCACGTTGTTTCTTAAATGTCTATTTAAATGACCAAACTGCAAACGCAATCAAATTACGTGTTTAACTTATGAATATTAATAAGGACTTGCTGACTTTACTTGACGACCGCTCCCCAACGTCCAGTCACACAAAATAAATCATATTCAAAAGTAAAGCAGTCAAAGTGAGCCGATTTGCGCTCGCGTGTGGTGTCTGGTGTGGTCGAGGCATCGGAACTGCGGAACTAAACCGTTTGTCGAAAGAGAAGAACATGTGGAAACAACAAGAGAACTGCAAGAATCCGGTGACATAAGGTCACTTACGGTCACAGAGTCACGTACACACAAGCACGAAGTACTACTCCTCTATCAACTGAACAGCTACAATTCCCCATTATCCCCATATCTTTTTATATATTCAAACCAATACCGTGAGCAAACATAGTCCAACAACGAAAGACAGTTTGTGTTTTCTTCTCACTTATACTCACAGTTCCCTCTATCTCTCCATTACAGATCTGCCCATGCATTTGACCAAATATAAACTTCATGATTCTTGGCAGACTGACAGATTTCAGCAGGGAGGAGTCTCATGGTTTAGGCCAGGACAGAGCAAAGGACAAACAGACTGAGGTGTAGAAAGAGAAAGTGGCTAACAACTGAGGGAAAAAAGGACAAAAACACCTGACCATCCTCTTTGAAAGCAGAGAACGTAAGTGTCCTTTGCATTAGATGTATCATTTTAGCTGCTTTGTACTGTGGGTGTTAGATATTAAGAGCACTGGAGGAGCATTTCATTCCTTTAACAGCAGTAAAGCAACACATGACCCACAACAGAGAGCTTGTTTGTCCTTGTGCGGGACATGAGGCTGATCAAAATAATCTCATCTAAAATGTATAACAGTTTTTTCTATTAATGATATATGGGGGAGAGAGAGAGAGATATCAAATAGCATTCAACGCTGAAGGGCAGGAAAAACTGCAGAGGCTTTTAAAGGGACGTGATAAGAAACAGGCCACAGCCTAGGCTATAGCTAATATATGAAACCATATAAAATTCTTTATTTCATTCATCAATTTTATGTATATACAAACAGTCAAATCCTTCTCTTAGCTTTATAAAGAGACCATTCAAGGTTTACATGGACGTAATGAGATGCATGTAGGTTTGGTCATTTTTTGACCTTAGACTTTTCCCATCACCTTCGCCTTGAACTACTGTTCAAAACCACAGGCTAAATGTGCACACATTTTCATGCTTCCGTTTTCACCTTTTTTGATTAAGGCACTATAAAGGCTTACGTTAACGAATATCACTGAGACTTAAGCCATTTTCGCATTGTACGATTTTGGCCACGACAGCTGACATTTCATGGTTTTGTGAACAAGTACAAAGTTGTTACATTTGACTTTTGCACAACTTTTCTAACATAAAAGAATCTTTATAATTTTTTAAATCTGTAATATTGTAAATGTTTTATATAAAACATTAAGAAATTGATTCAGCAAGGATGCATTAAATTGAGTACATTCAAGACAACATTGGTTCATTATGTTTTTATAGATTTCAGTTTCAAATAAGTGCTGTTCTTTTGAACTTTATATTTATACACAATTATCATCACACACCTGTAGGTAATAGATAGGTGCTTGGGACAGAGGATAACCAAATCCAAAAATCTCCTATATACCTTAGGTAGGCTATATGCCTGATGAAGGTCATGAGGCCGAAACGTTGCTAATAAAAAGTTTTTTGATATTTTTGCAAGTACTGATAGTGTGCAAGATTTCATTTTTATTTGTTGGAACTTCATATTTATCAAAGAATATTTTTTATCAAAAATAAATAAATAAGCAGCACAACTGTTTTCAACTGATAAATGTTTCTTGAGCAGCAAATCATCATATTAGAATGATTTGTGAAGGATCATGTGACACTGAAGACTGGAGGAATGATGCTGAAAATTCAGCTTTGCATCACAGGAATAAATATCATTTTAAAATGTTTCAAATTGTAACAATATTTCAAAACATTACTATTTTCCCTTTATTTTTAATCAAATAAATGCCGTTTTGGGGAACAGAAGGCATAACATATTACGATCCTGGGATCGAGATCTTCTCTGTGAGTCTTAAACAAGTCTTGCTTACTGTCTTTGCTTCAGAAATGGCGATGTCACCCACTGCTATGGTGGCCCGACGGGCTCTCGCGGCTGCATCACAAGGGAGCCATGAAGGAGGAGGTTTGAGATGGCTTCATGCGTTTAAAAGAAAAAAATCAAGAATATCTATATATTAAAATAAAGTCTTTTCATTTACATTCCACATGTAAAAAATACTGACACAGAATCAGATCATATTATTAAAAGAAGAAAAAAAATTGCACAATATTCAATCATTTGGTTATAAAGCATAACATAAGATGTATTAACGATTTGAATCAAACACAGCAAGGACCTGGAAGATCCTGTCCTTCGTGTTGGCCCTGCCAGGTGTGGGTGTCTGCATGGCAAACGCTTACATGAAGATGCAGGCCCATTCCCATGATACCCCAGAGTTTGTGCCATACCCACACCTCCGCATCCGAACCAAGGTGCATATATTCTTCCATATAGCCTGCACAATTCTGTGCAGGCATAGAATAAAATGTTGATGCCTTCAAGGGCATATTGCAATTAGACATGAATTCTTTCAAACAGCTTCATGTTTCTTTCTCAGCCATGGCCCTGGGGTGATGGGAATCACTCTCTCTTCCACAACTCGCATACAAACGCTCTGCCCACCGGTTACGAGGGATCTGATCACCACTGAGCGCGACGCCCCCTGCTGTCTGAACTGATGCCCATACACACAGGCTCCACTCGGCAGCGACCGACGGACAGACCTTTAACATTTTAAAACCGAAATAAACAACTGTTTTCACATGAATTCATTGTATGCACCTGAATAGGAAAAGTATCTGGTTACAGATAGTTAAGAGTATGTTAAGTGTTTTCTGTAACCGCCTGAATTGTAGATTCAGAATTGCTATTAGAACGAACTTTTTCCTGGTTTCCACAGCGTTTTACATAATGTTGCTACAGGGAAGTTACACGGACAGCCCAAATAAAAAGTCTAGGACTGAAAAAAAAAAAAAACCTTAAGAAATTGCTCAAAATCCTAACGAATCAGATTTAATTTCTTGAAGACAATGTAGACAACATTAATGCAGAGCTCATTTATTGAGAACCATCCTCTGCCTTCTACCAACACTTGGCCATTTCCATTATTCAATTTCTCATATATACAGGAAAAAGAAAAAACAAGATAGCACTCCAACAAACATCATATACAAATCCAGATTTCTATACAAAAAGAAAAATATAGCAAACACAAACTTTCTCCATGATGCTATCTTATTCACATAACATACTGTACAAGATCACATCCCATTTCTGGATGCACCATGATGAATGTGGCATCAGCATTAAATTTTTTTTTTTTTTTTTTTTTGCCAAAATAAGATGAATAAATGAAAGAAAAACAAAATACAAAAACAAAAAAAACAACAACTTCTAAATAAAAAAGTACTTACAGTTGGTCATTCTACTCCATATACAAACACGTCTTGGAAACAAAACGTGAGGAAGAAAGTATTAGGAATTAGAATTGTCTAAATATTTTGATAGCTACTTGCTAACTAAAATTTAGAAGGAATATTTTTGCTATTCCATCTTATCCCGAATGCCCCAGGAATCTAGGAATTCCCAATCCCTTTCTGTATATTGTGCGTGCATTAAAGCAGCTACTAAATTTGTTTACACCAACAATTCATTACATTCATTTCACTATCCACTACTGTTTGCCCTCTAGCTGAGGGCTGCTTTGACGAGGTTTAAGATGTCCTGCCTCAGCCCTTTGGTGCAGTCCGCCTCACGCACCAAACGCAGGAAGCAATCAACGGACAGAGAGGGGTGAAGGGGTGCAGGATGGAGCCCCTGAGGTTGCAGCAGTATAGATAGACAGGCCTGGCCCAGTCGCAGGTAAGAGTAGCGCTGTGAGAACCAGTACACTTGTGGCAATAGAGACCTCAGCCAAGCTCCCTTAGTGTCACTGTCTGAAGAATTTGATGATGAAGGAACTTCTTTGGAACTCTGAGAGGGTTTAGAATGTTGTTTGAAACACTTTGACACTTCAGTTTTAGTCAACTGTGGTGATCCTTCAGGACCCTTGCAGACTGAACCCACATCCATTCTGCTGGTCGCTGTAGTGTTATCGTTTGAACAGCAACGTTTGGTCAGGCTCCTTAGGACAGAATAGAGAAGACCGACACACAGGTCCTCAGCTGCCCTTTGTAAACCAGGGACTAAAAACCTACAAGCCCCAATCATCATTTCGGCAAATGGGGTTTTCTGAAATTCCGTCTCTTCTGCCGAGCATGACTCAAACTCGTCATGTTGTCTACCCAGCCCAGCAGAGACTAGAGACGCCAAAACAAGACAATTTGTTTCTTGCTTTGACATATGGTCTTTGTTTCCATCAGTCAAACGACATCCATGCAGGTAGTGGAGAACTGGTAAGAGCATCCCACTGTTTACATCCTTGATCTGGATGGCCTCACCTTTAGCTTTCTGTGCCTCCCCAAACCCTCCCATCAACAGGGCTCTAAAATATTCAGACCCGACCTCATTGGCTCCCTCTTCCCCAGTGACAGCCTCATGATTGGCTAGGAGAAGGGTTCCATCATCAAGAAGGAAAGTTAGGTCATGAGTTGCTTTTAGGTAGGGACACAAACGGTTCTGTTGAGGTTGGGACTTATCTTGAACTTCAGTTGTTTCCATTCTGGAATCTATGCTACAATTCTTTATGTCCTCCTTGGAAACCGACAGCAGATTGGAGAGGCAGCCAATCAGAAGAGAGACGTACAAGAATTTAAATCTCAAAGAGGACACTTGCTCAAAAGGATGCAACCAGCCAGCAAGAAATGTCCTACATTTGTCAGACTGTCCAGCTTCATTATCATCATCATCATCACTGTGACAGCCAATCAGTTCAAGAGCTGTTGCCAGTCCGCCACTATCCAGCAGCAGCTTCTTCAAAAGAACTCGGTTGCTGAAGGAGGAAAAAAGGAGAAGGTGGTCAAACCAACAAACAAAATACAATTCATATATTCATTGACTTGAATACACCTCTTCCATGATGAGCACGTTTTTAATTACTGTATTAAAATTGATCCGTCAGTGCAACTGCCTAATAATTTTCTTTTTAATATGATCATGTTCAACAGTGGAATTCCTGGTGAAAATCCAGGAATTCAAGTTCTTTCATTAAAGCTGTTAAGTACCGTCTTGTACTTTCTGACTTTTTTATGTTTCAAATGAAATTCTGTAATGTTTTTATGCGTCTTTTAGCAGGTTGGTTTGGTTTAATGCTTATAATTCATTAACAAATTTAAATTCCTGTGGGACAAAAACCTCTGGAACCAAGGCCACAGTAAATGCGGCTGGGCTCTGTGGCACAAAAAAAAAAAAAAAAAAAAAAACATTTGAAAACAAATTTAATATAGAGTACTTTTCTAAGAACTTTGCAGATGTGTTTTTAAAGCGTTTTCCCCTTTTATTTATCACTGACACACCTATTTGTCCTTGACCCACATATATTAGACTATAAAAGGATTTTTTTTTTAAATCAATAATTCATACCTGTTAATCAGAGGCAGAGAAAGGACACAGTACAGCTTGTCAGATTCAGCACCTGACAGCATGATGTGTGTAAGAACTCCAGAGCCGAATCCAGACTCACTCTGAACCCTCAGATTACTGAGTAGACACAAACCTGAGGAGCCAGATAACATATTAGCATCAACTGAACAGCAGTCTTCTTAAATATAATATGCATCAATGCTGTATATTAAAATGTCACAAACCTAGTTGTGTGATTTTGCCTTTGACCTTTTCTGATTGTCTGTCTATTCCTCCATTACATCCCCCAATCAACTCTCCTCTCACACACAGTCTCTGTCTGATCAGAGCCACGGCTCCAGTTCTAACCAAAGCTTGCAAGCAGTTTGGGTTGCAGCTGAGTCGCCCTAGCATCCGAAAGCACCGCCCGCTGGGGTCATGGTGCTGGGTGAGGTAGTATAACAGCCCGGAGAAAACGTTTGTATTGATGAGCGCTGTGCTGGGGTCTGAGGCATGGGAGAAGCGTGACAGGAGCAGAAAAATGGGTGATTCTGGGGCCCAGGCCTCAGGGTGATACGGGTGATGATAGACTGGGGTTTTTGACATCACAGGTGGGCTCTCCAGGGCGACCACACCATAGGAAGAGGAGGATGCAGAAGAGGTTGAAGATGCACGGAGTCTCTTTCTGGGGGGAGAGGAGATTTGGAGGGGAGATGAGGGGGTGATGGAAGGCTTTGTCACTGAAGACGGTTGCTCAGATTGAGGGGTGGAGGTACAGGAGGGCTGTAAAGAGGAAGGTGACCCTGGTATGTTTCGAGGAGAAACTGGAGTGGAGGAGGAAGACGACAGTCGGATGGGTTTAGAGCGGGTGGAGGGAGAAAAGTGGGGAGGACGCAAGGTCGTGGTTTGGGACAGCTCAGAGCAAGGTGTAAGTGCTGATGATGAGATGGAGGATTGAGGGCTGCCACCAAACACATCAGATCCACTAGGAGATTCAGTCAGCTCACCCTCAGATGAGATCAGACCCTCAGACACCAGCCAAGACCTGGAGAAAGAAAAACACACAGATGAACCTGAGCAACATACAAGCAATTTTTTCCATATAACACATATATAAAAGTGAATAACAGCCATTCATCATATCACTATAAAGTACATGGTAACATGCCCACCATATAATTTTTACACTTGGCGGTCAAGGGCATGTTTACCATGTACTCCTTGCTTTTGTCAACATGACTGGAAAAATCTTGTCACACAAGAAAAAAAATAACATCAAGATAATAACAATCCACTAACAATGTTGTTTGAAGAAAAATGCCAGAATCTAGAAAATTAATGTCAGATTTTCCCAATAAGGGCAGTTTTACATGTTGATAAATGGTGATACATGTTTAAAATAATATATAAAAGGTTTGACTTTCCATTCTCAAATAAAAAAATATTTTTAGACTAACATAAAATTCATAAAAAAATAACTAATATGAATAATATTGACAAGAATGTATTAAATTTAAAGTAAGACAAATCTATGACTAGAGCAAAAAAAACAAAACAACAACAACTCCAGAACTTCCTGCACATTACTTTACTAAAAATGGGCAGTATTAGTCTGAGCTTTGTCAAAATGCCAATTGTGAAAATATTGTATGGCTGGGATGTTCATGTGTACAATTTTAATTATTGCATCTATGCAAAACTTCCATCATTGTTACATTCATGATTTTGTGCTTTTGGTAAAGCTATAAAGAACTGACCTGAGGCTCAGGAAGCTGGAGGATCCTGACGTCTGGTCTTTACTCACATCATCCCTCTTGTTCCCTTCAAGGGATGAGAAGTCAAATGAGTCAAAACACGTGGTCATCAGTTCAGTGCATGGAAAGCTAGAGGACAGGCTAGTGTCCATCTTTCCTGCAGTCAGTTCTTCTCCGTGAGCAAGCTCCACCAACCGCTTGATCAGCAGCGGCACCAACCCAAGCTCCTGCAGCTGTTCAAGAGCCGATTCATCGTAGACAAAGTCCACACAAGCTAGAAAAGCGAAACGAGTGAGTGGGTGGTTTTGATGGGCGGATAAAAAGCTGATCAGCACCTCCAGTCCCCCGCTCTCCTTTATTTTAGCCCTGTTCACAGCCTCTCTGCAGCACAGGCACAGGGCCTTGAAGAACACTCCCGATTTCAGAGGGTCCTTCTTCACCTCCTCTGCGAACTTCTGAATTACTCCCAATGAGCCAACCAGTGGCCTCAGGCAGCCTTGAGAGCACAGGTTAGCCAGAGTCTTCAAAGCTAGCTCTTCCAAAGGCCGACCACATTCTCCTGAGGCGAGGACTCCCAGCTGAGTCAATGCGCCGGACCTGGACATCTCCCTGGCGCACTCTGCACTGCAACCTCTGGTCAGCTCATGAAGGGCACGAAGAGAAGCCCGTCTCAGACCTAACGGGTACTCTGGAGCAATGAACAAAGCAAGAGATGGAAGAGCCCCTTGTGAAAGCAGCAGGAGTCGGTTCGCCGGCGTGTCAGAAAGGTAAATGAGTGCCCGGGCAGCAGATTGGAGACATTCCACCTTAGGAGCGCAGAGTTCAGGAGTTGGAGTAAGTGAAGAGGGAGAGGATGGAGGTGGAGAGAGAGACAGGCAGAGCAGGAGAAGTGGAACACCACCTGAGTGAGAGAGACAGAAATAAAATGATTTTATGGCTCAGAGAATAGAAGTAGTTCAGTTCTAAGAAATAACAGTTAAAAACCATGCATGCTCTGATGCACGTACACAGGAAACACTAATGCACAGTTGTTTGAGGCCTATATATCCTCTCAGACAGGAAAAATAGCCTTAAAATATAAAGCAAGTCAAAAACTTGTAAAAATGTAAAACGAACACTGCATATCAGATTACTGATCAGCACTGTTTATCTGACGTGAGAGAGACAGAATATATAATGATTTTATGGCTCAGAGTGCTTTACAGCCTGTGACTTTATATAATAGCGGAGGAGCAATTTAAAAAAATAAATAGAAAATTATTTTCTTATAAACAGGAGATTCCGGTACTAACCTGCAGAGTGGACCTCAGCAGAACCCTCCGGGTCCATGGCAAGATTTCCCAGAGCTCGTGCTGCTCGATTTTGCAACGTCTCCACAGAGACATTCCTCTTGAGGACATCCACTACAAAAAATAAAAATGAAAGATTACAGAGTGAGCCAAAAAAAAAAAAAAGAAAGAAAGAAAGTACACTTACAATGACAGTGATCAGCACAAACAAAGCGACCTGAAGTCACATGATATGAGACAGTGACTTGGTTGTGTCCAGTGAATTTCAATTTTATGTAAATTAGCAACATTTTTTTTGAATGCAATATTTCCTTCTCTAAAATAAAAGGAAGTTTCCACACTGATGCCAAAGGCATCCATTTTAGGATCCCCAAAGAACCTTTCAGTGAAGAAGTTTTATTTATTTATTAGTGTGAAGAACATTTTAATAATCTAAAGAACTATTTCCCACTATAAAGAACCTTTTGTGCAGTGGAAAAATTCCATGAATGTTAAAGGCTCTTCACAGAACCATGAAACTTAAGTTGCAATAGTCTTTTCTATTGTAACATATATCTGAGTGAAATTGATTAGATCAATTAAAGGTGATATTATAAGATGCTATTTTTAAAGTTCGTTATTTTGATTATCAGGTGAAATATAATAGTTGAACATACTTTCAAAAATTACATTATTTTTTACATATTGTATATCATTGCAGCGCCTCTATTCTCGGTTTGTCTGAAACATGCTGATTACTACCAGTGATCTGATTGGCCAGCTGACCCACTGCATCGTGATTTGCCAAACACCTCAAGTATGTGTTGGAAATGTAACGCCCTGAACCATAATCGGGAGCCTCAGCTTGCAATGCCTAGTTAATAATGATGTCATTGGTTTTTCTTCAGTGTCCTCTGTTAGATAGAATAAATCGCTTTGTGGGACACTATGAGCTTTGTAACTTTGCAAATCTTCAGAATCAGAAGCCTTTGAGTGACTTACCAACAACAGATATGCCATCAAGCTTTCTTACCTGTAAGATTAACAATAAAAAAAAAACATTAATCAGAAAACATTAAAGCAGCATATATAAATCAATGCATGCTTTAAACAGAGCAAAATTCTGTCAATATCAGCATGTTTCTTACTTCTACTCTCGTCCCTTTTTCAGTGCAGCAGTTGGCCAGTATGCTAAGTGCCAGGTCCAGAAACTTTCTGGAGCTTTCTGGTCGCCTGAGGAGATCCAGCAAAGGAGGGAGTCCTCCTCGTGATTGGTAGCGGGCTATCCTGCTGCTACCACCTTTGATGTGCTGTGTCCGAATGGCCACCAGTGCCCTCCACTGACCAGCTTTGAGTCTCTTGTCTGCATCCCTGGCTTTACCTCCTCCAGTGATGGGTTTATTGTCAGCTCCTGCCAGTCCACTGCTGGGACTGCCTGCTAATGTGCTCGTTTTGGACAGCTGAGCCAAACACCAGGTCAAAGAGGATTCTGGGAGAGCGGCGGATGCCTCCAATGTGCTGTTTGAACTTTTTGAATTTCGTTTAATTCCTTGTTCTAAAGGTGTAGACATGATGAATAAGAAGCCCAGAACCGCCACCCCCTCTTTTGTAACTTATTTTTTTACTTCTCAATATTTTAAGGTATAACAATATTTTAGTGGATTTAAATTAATTTGCAACAATACCAAACACATATTTCATTTTTTTTTAAAGAAAAATAAATAAAAGAACACAGGAACTAATACAATATTCTCCTATGACCGAAACATTTCATCCAAAGAGAAACAAACATTTGAAAACTACAACTACCATGTTCACCAAACAAAGCAAGCCCACAGCAATGGCTTCTGGGAAAAGAAGTCTTTTAACCGTGCGATATATTTAATTCCGGCCTACAATGGGTGGTAGGCCACAAAAAATAAAAACATTGAAAGTGCTGCCTGAAAGTAATCTATTTGGGTGTATTTTGATGTTTCGATGAAGAGTGAGAAGGCTTCGTTAACTGTTCATCTTACTCACGTCAAATTTCCTACGCGCTACAAAGCGCAATCTCCTCAGATTTGCACAGGCGCCATCTTTTAGTAGAGCGACAAACAGGAGGGTTTTTCAGAAAGGGGGGGTGCGTTTGCAGACTCGACCTCTTTAAAGCATACGGGAGTTGTAGTTTCAGGACATCTTAATTGATGTCTTTATATGTTACTTGAGAAAACGAAACAATAAAAACTGAATTAATTCATATATGCAGATATTAATTTTATCATAAGGAACAAAAACAGGCGGTGCGTTTAGACGTTCTGCCTTTGCGGGCGAAAGACTTGTAAAACAATGGCATGCATTTCCCACAAATCCTCCGTCACACGCAATGTTCATTTCCGGAAAAAAATACACCACCACCCTGTCCATCGCTGTCTGCTGCAAACGAGGTCGTTGTTATTATCATCGCTGTTGTCGACGCGTGAAAAGAACTCATCGCTGGAGTTGTTAAAATCCACGATTAGTCACAATAACGCTTGACGATATAAATAAAAATAAATGCAACATGGAGGTCATTGAGTCCGTTGTCACAGAAGCCATTGAGGTGGAGGACTCGACAACTACGGTTATGACTTTGGAGAACGAAAAGTCAAAAACAGGTGAGATGTGAGCAAGTCAATGCAGGAGTGTGCACACTGGGCATCGCCAGCGAGGAGGACACGATGAGCCTGATGGAACTGATTGTGATTCGCCTTCACACCAGTTTTAAGTTACTTAAGATAGTTTCAGACCTTCAAAAAATAGATTTATTATAGTATAATTAAACTAACAAATCATTTTTTCTAGAATATTTTAATTTGGTTTAATATTTTGTATGTAATATTTGAATAGATTTTTTTTTGTGATGTGAATAAAAATCAGTTAACGTAATAATGGTACATGTTTTATATATATATATATATATATATATATATATATATATATATATATATATATATGTATGTGTGTGTGTGTGTGTATGTATGTATGTACTTAAACATTCAGATTTTAGTTTTTCAAAGAAAGTGTCTGTTTTATTTGTCCATATCTTTTTAGATAACTGGTATAAATCTCAGACAGCTTTGTTAAATAGTTAGGTTTACTTGGGTAAAGGAAAACCCTACTTAAAGAGGTTGTTCCACATTAAGCAATATTTCTCTTTGTGAGCTATGATTAGAGATGAAATGCAACTTTATGCACAGCTGCCAGCCTGTATGGAGACGTTCTTGAGACTCCAGCAGCTTCAAAAACAGTTTTCTGCTCAACACTGGCTTTCTTAAAATAGCTGTCCTTTTAATACAATTTTTTTTTTTTGTTGACAGAAACTTTCCGCAATAAGTTCTCTTGTGATGTAAATTACTCACAAATCTTATAATCTCCATTCAGTTTTCATACATTAGTTGTTTTCATCTCTTTTGCATAACACTGCACCATTTCATCTTCAGAAAGATCTTTCTTTCTCCCAATATTGCATGAGAACAGTGACTTGCTTAATGTGGAACAACCTCTTTAAGTAGGGTTTCCATTTACCTAAGAAAACCTGGAAAACTATCAAACCTGTCTGAGATTGATACCGGTTATCTAAAAAGATTTTAAAAAGACAAAAAAAAATCAGAATCTTTATTGTACTGAAATCCTACTGATATGTCACTTGCATAATTTGAAACACAGTGTATAAATGCATATAAAAACAATTGAACATTGATTGTGATATGTCCTCGTTTTTTAATGGCTCATTCTTTAATTATTACAATTCTTCCCAATCCTAAATGTTTGGTTACATTCTTGTACTGGAATAACTGTAATCTTTTTTTATTCAGAGTTTGTGTGGACACTGCAAGCTACATGGCATCTGGTCCACGTTCGTTTGGACATGGACCCAGAGTTTGACCAGCCTGTGTGCAAAAAGAAGAAGCTGTGGGAGACTGTGGCCGAGAGGGTGACTGCAAAGCTACGAGCCGATGAAGGTTCAGATGTTTCAGTCAAAGCCTTCGAATGTGACCTGAAGTGGAGAAACATGCTAGCGACGTACCGCAAAAATGCAGAGCGAGCCAAAAGACTGGGAACCAGTAGTGTTCACTGGGAGTTCTTCAAAGAGATGCATGAAGTGCTGGGAAGGAGCTACGAAGAGGTTGAGGCTCAGCGCAAGGCAAAGCTTAACGGAACTAAGCTGGGTAAGGCCATAGCCAGTAAACGATTTACCCCAATTCTGCCCACACCCACAGTTACGGCTTCACAGTTACCCAACGCCAGGCCTCCTCAGGATTTGCTGCAGTTGTACCTGGAGCTGCAGGAGAGGAAACTGAACATGTGGGCTCAGCAGAAAGCTCTGGAAGAGAGGAAGATTGAGGCCATCAATAATCTAGCACGTGCCATTACTTGTCTGTCCCAGAACAATGCCATGCAAACACCCAAAGAGTCTGTTGTACCAGACACCCCTTCTACCCAGTAATAGGAATGTCATGTTTTGCCGTCGTCTTTTCAGATAATATTTTTATTTTTAGAGAAATGCCTAATATGTTGAACCTTTTTCAGAGAATTGAATGAATTGAACAGTATCAAGTATGCTTGGTTTTCCTTTCCTCCATTAATTGTAAAATATTACTGAGCAGTTTAAATGGTCACAATCATGTAAAATTAGTAAAGACAAGTTGTATTTTTGTGTTTTAATAAAAATCATACAACATGAGTTTTTCCAAAATATTTCTGCAAGGCTTTTTTTCCCCCCTCAAACACCTATTAATTAAACACAGAATTCCAGTATGAAATTTTACAGGTTTTTCATGCACTACTTTTGTTAAACTAGGTCTATATCAGAGCTTAAAGGCATAGTTCACCCAAAAATTCTGTCATCTTTTACTCACCCTCATATCATTCCAAACTTACTTTTGTTCATCTTGAAAACACAAAGTGAAGAGATTTCTGTCCCTCCACTGATTGTTCAAAAAGTTTATAGACACCGGAAAGAATTTATTCCAACATCGTCACTTTATGATGAACAGATTTAAGTAAGGCTTTTATTAATTAAGTCTTATAAAGTGATCTTGTCTCTTCAGAAGACTTGAAGTAAACTACCAGATTCATATAGATTACGTTTACAATTGTATCTTTGAACATATGCGTAGTTGCATGAACTTTCAATGGATAGACATAAATGATGAGAATATTGAAAAATATCATCTGTGTTCTGAAGATAAATTTAAATCACAGGTTTGGAATTAAATAAGGGTAAATGCACATTTTTGGGTGAACTATCCCATTAAATATGCAAATCAGTGGCAAGATCTTACTGTGTTCCTGATTCCAATGCACTATAAATAAGATTCATTACAGTCTCCCTCATTTTCACCCCAGCAGCATCTTTGTTTACTTCCTCCACATCTTCCACTGTGCTTCTCTCTACCAGTCCCTTTGTCACGTCCCCCATGTCCAGAAAAACATTGTGTAATATACAAGCGGTCAGAACCACAGCTTTTGCCCTATCGTAGTTCCCCATATCCAAATATCTCAATTTCTGGAATCGCTCTTTTAGGTCAGCCACAACCTGGTTGAATCGGCCCAAATGGGTTCCCACCGATCTGTTATAGAGGTTTTCCTGTGGGCTTCGACCTGTTGAAAATGGAGTCAGTATTTGTTCTGTGAGCGGGTATCCAACTCCAGCTATCAAGCAGGTCCCTGGAGGCACCATCTCAGGGTGTTGCTGAAGCCTTTTAGCTAATGCACTTCCTCTGTCTTTTTCTGAACCTTTGCTGATGTGGCAGTAAATGAAGCGGCCCTTGTCATTGCAGACCAATTCCAAGTTCAGCCATGAATCTGGATGTGGTTCATTCTTAAGTTTCTTGGCTTCCGGAGCCTCACCCTCACTGTCTGGTTTGCCAGCGGGAAGGCGGATGGGGATGCGTGTGTCACCCAGCACCCCGAGCACTCGAGGGAGACCTCTCTCTTCCAGACCCTCATTGCGACTCATCCAGCTGGAGAAAGGAAGCAGATGTCGTAGGGCCTCCTCTGCTACAGAGGGAAGGAGAAAACAGCTGTACAATGAGTAAACCTGCTGATCATTCGCTATCCTGCAATTTTGATATTATTGTTTTTCTCACATAGATGACAATAAATCTTGCTTAAAGGGATAGTTCACCAAAAATGAAAATTACCCCATGATTTACTCACCCTCAAGCCATCCTAGGTGTATATGACATTCTTCTTTCTTTTAAGTTGAATACGGAAGGCGGTTTGGCGAAAGCTAGATATTTTATTTTATAAAATTTTAAATTTGGATATTTTTCTTACAAAAATGCATTGCTTCGCTTCAGAAGGTGTTTAACACCCCGGATCTGTGTGGATAACTTTTATAATGGATGGATGCACTTTTTTGAGCTTCAAATTTTGGGTTGCCATTCACTTCCATTATAAAGCTTGGAAGAGCCAGGACATGTTTAATATAACTCTGATTGTATTCATCTGAAAGAAGAATGTCATATACACCGCGGATGACTTGAGGGTGAGTAAATCATGGGCTAATTTTCATTTTTGGGTGAACTATCCCTTTAACTGGAAGGATTTGGCTGGTCAATGCTTTTTCATCCCAGCAAGTATATTTCACTTCTACATCATTATAATCATCATCCTGATTTATATTTAGAATTTAGTACTACTACTTTCTGTCATGTGTTAATGAGTATTTGTAAAATGTATAAATCATAAATAGTATGTCAACAAACTAAATGAAAATGAGAAATGCTGCCTTGGCAACTAGCAAAAGTAAAATACATTTAACATCAGTCATTTTATTTCAAATAAATTTTTTTTTTTTTTTTTATGGCTTTGGTTTTAGTTAATGATAAAAGCCCTGGGGGGTATTCCAGAAAGCAAGGTTAACTTACCGTCACATATACTCTGAACTCTTGGTTGATTAACCCAAACCTTGCTTACTCGAGGTATGCAGGTTCAAAAAGCGCATCCGGGAGTAAGTTCAGCCATCCCAGAGTATGTTAACCGTGAACAGACAAGACATCCTCAACAGAAACTGGCTCGCTTTTTCTTAGCATCTTTCTACTTCCTCTTCTTCTTTTGTTTAATGGCGGTTTACATAACCTACTTAGTGCACATCGCCACCTATTTGGTGGTTGTGCAATAATTTTCTTCAATCTCTTCGTTTAATAAGTAATCTTTATTCACTGTGAATAAGGATTTTATTGTTTGTTTGATGCTAATTAACTGAATGCAGATCCATGTGTGAGATGACAATAAATAATACATATATTTTAAGTGAAATAACATTTAAACATTACCTTGTTATAATAGTGCTTTAGAATTAATATATAATACTGTATATTATAACTGTGACTATATAATACATTTAGTTATATTAACATAACTATTAATTATATTACACACATCAACCCTGGAACATAACCTGCTCCGGAGGTTACTTGTACTTACATACCCTGAAAGTTACCTCCGTTTTTGGAAACGAAAGTTGAGGTTATCTGCTTGCTTAAATTTAAACATACCCAGATATGTCACATAACCTGCTTTCTGGAATACCCCCTTGGTCTACTCATGATGAAACAAAACACAAACAGCTTTAACTTTCATTTCTACTATGTGCATGAGAAAAAAAGTAGTCTCTTTCCGTGTGTAATAAATAATTTACTAGTTTATTTATCTATTGTTAAAACATTTTACCCTGTTGTTGTCATTAAAACAGCCCTAGATTTGACATGAAACAACTGTAATCAACTCTTATAAATCAACCCTCATACCTGTAGGCCACTGAATGAGCCGATCCTGTTGTGCGATCACTTGATCACAGAAAGAAAAGAAGATCCTGTGAATATTTCCCTTCTCCAGATGGAAACTAGATGACACGCTGCGATAGCTGATGCGTTTGGACAGGAGGGTGAGGGACAGGAGGACAGTGTGAGACAGGGACAGTCGAGCTCTTCCAGACAATCGGTTCTTGCTGTAGCACGTGGTGGAGCTTTGCAGAAAATGTGTCACATACTGCAACAAATAACAAGACAACATAATGTGAACATAATTCCAATGCCCCCAAATTTTTCCAGTTGTTTATGATTTACAGTATAAGGATTAACATAAAATGTTTTTTTGTTTTGTTTTATTACTCACAATTCTACCCGATAAATTATTTTAGAGCTTGGAATAACTAACTAGAAATATGTATTATTGCTACAAAAAAAAAAAAAAAAAAAGTTAACAGACTATTCATTTGGATTACTTTTCCAGGTCTTTAAAATTGGGCTAGCCCATATATTCAGGTTTAGGAAGCCACAGGAATCCTGGATCTTCAATGAAACAAAAATAAATATTAAAATAAGAAATATCTTGATTTTAGTGGTATTTTATCTCATGTCATCTTGAGCTTGGGAACCACTGGTGGAAATTAAGCATCACAATTACTGTAATATACATGATGTAAAGTGCATGAGACACCTGACCTACCTGTACGTTAGGATTTGCCTCCATGGCTTCAGTAACATGTGAACGCTGCAACGCGCACTCTGACAGCCGAGGGGTCACTGTTTGCGCCTGATCTGGAGGCTCTGAATCCTCCTGTTGAGAGGCTTGCATGGCCACAGAGGCCGACTGCTGCTGAACCAGGGCCACCAGGTCAGCCTCTATCATTTCTTCCACTGCACGGTCTAGTCGCTGATCAAGCTCCCAGTGAGACAGCGGCTCCCATTCAGCCTGGATGACGTCCATTATCACCCGTCCTGCGGCCGCCACCTTCTTTTTACGAACTTCCATCTAGATGCAATTTTTAATCGGATTAATGTAGAAGAAAACGGGTGATTTCGGTCAAAGCTAGCCTAGCCAAATAAGTTTGTTTTTCCAGAAAACACGTTATACGTTGTTAACGGTGATATTACAACAGAGTAACCGGAGTAAACATTTCAGTTTAAGCAATAATCAGGGTAAAACCAGTTAGAAATGCAAGTAGATACTAGCGCTATAACTTCACCGTGCAGAATTAATGAACTGATGTGGTGGATAGCTTAACTTGTGATTCAGTTAACGGAGGAATGCGACTCTGAAATGAAATAAAAGTCTTAAACCCCAAATTACTTACTGGCACGAATGTGATAAATTACAAATTGAAATCAAAACATATTTGAACAGACAGATCTTTAAAACAGACGATCCTCTCTAACCATTAGCTTCTGTTGCTAGATAGATGGATCTACTGCGCATGCGCATATTCAACTATGTTTGGTCCTACTTAATTTCCTCTTTAGTATTTTTTCCTTTTAACTTGTTCCTGACTCATGTTCATAAAACAAAATTACGTAATTCTCTCATGACGTAAACACGTAACTGACATTATTAATAAGGATCATATTTATATTTCTAATACGAATCTCTTAGTTGAACGTTTATACAAATTTAAGTAATATATAAACCATCGCTGTTCCGTATGCTTTTTGATAAAAATGGCCATAATCAAGTCAAGTTCTTAGTACATTCCGAACACTATGTTTCATAATCAGACGATACGAAAACCACTCGAACCGGGAACTGAATCGCTCAGGTTTTGTGAACCGGTTCAACCGATTCACCCAGCTATTACACGCATGTCAATATGTTGTCTTTATTTTGAAAGATTTGTTTGGTTTAATTAAAATAAAAGAAACTGAAAACGATTTTATTTGTATTACTTTTGGCTTAGTTTCACATACACAAAGGCCAAATCTCCGAACAGAAGCATAAAACACAATTGATGAATTTCTCAACAAATTTCGTCAGTTTACTTGTAATATTATTTCTTGTTAATTTTCTCTCCCTTGCCTTTTGTTTTATTATTGGTTGTTATTCTGTAATATTGCAATAATATCTGCACGTTATGAAAAAAAAAAAAAAAAACTAATACCTCAGTAGCAATACTATTAATAAGCAGACATTGAACATTAAACAAGGAGTGGAAAAGGGCTGATTTTAATTCATTTAAATGCAGTTACAGATACTGCAGCATGATCTTCTTTTCAGTTTCTAACTTTTTTTTTTTCCTTTTTCTTTTTGCAAGAGCACTGTGAAGGGACACTGCCATCACTGAGAAGGATAAGGGTGAGTTTGCAAAAACAGGAGCATCTGTTTTTTGGGGATGAAAACACAATGTCAGCATTTGTGTTAAAAGTTAAAACATTCACTTGTTCAAGAAACTGCGCCCAAAGGCTTCATTCTCATTGATCTTTAAATTGTTTACTTGATTCTTTCCATCATTTTAAATGGCCACACACACACACACACACACGCGCGCACGCAAAGAAAAAAACTGACTAGCATTTACACTCCCCTTTGATTTAAATACAAAATCAGGGAAATAAATGTCAATACTTAAGCTCCCAAACAAATTTTCAAAAAGAAACAAGCTACACTAACTCCAACACAAAATTGTAAAGAAATGCAAAACACTTCAAGAAGCAACATTGCATGTGTAAAAATGTATTTACAATGAAACCACTGTATGTCAGAATTCACCATAACCATGTGCTGGGAGTTAATCTGCAGGTATAACCTGATGGCATCCATGCCCATTCTGATGTTCAGTAAGTTCCATGTGCATTTACACTAAGCTGGTAACATAAAACGGTTCAGCCTATGGCCTTTTGCACCCCAATAAAATTATGAAGGACCTAAATAAGAATAATTATAATATCAATAGTCATTAACACACAACAGTGTACTGTAAATGAGATCAGTAAAGTGGACATTTGTAAAACCTTACAGCCACTTACACAAACCCACCCTGGCCCTAACAGATCATAACACACAAAAAGCACAAAACGTTTTAACTCTCCGAACATAACATTTGTGTGAATTAAATAAGGAGCACAGGTTTAAATACTCGGATATCTAACCACCTCTGACGGGTGACTAACAAATGAGCAATTCATTCAGAAATAAAGGGAAACATTACCAAATCAAAATGTGCCTGCGCCAAAAGGGGCATTGTGATTGGTGGATTAACCTGTAGACGAGCACTGAGCAGACACTGAATATTGGAAGGGTTTGCAACAATACAGTGAGAGTAAGCTGCTAGTGCTTGATGGGACGTGAGGTGTAACAGGGAGAGCGATTCAAATTCTCAGCAAAGTTACAATATCACACAAGATCACTCTCACTCATGCTTCCCCCTTCTTTATATAACTCGATACGCACCACCATCTTAAAACACACGTTTTGCTTGTCCGCTGTTTTGGACACTCTTTACCTCTGCTTTATCCCCCCCTCCCTTCCCCCTCCCAACCCTTTATCTTCGGTTCCTCCTTCACTGCACGGCTTGTTCGTTGGCGGTGCTGCCCGAGTCTTGAGGCTTCATAACATCAGGAAGCTCAGGAGGGCTGGAGAAGGCCTCTATTCTTAGAGGCTCAAAAGCATCATCTGTGATAAAAACAGGCATAGTAAGCAAATCCGAATCACCAAAATACCACAGGCAAATGTTGGAAATGGGAACTCACCACTGATGCGAAAAGCCAGTCCTACTGTGGCCGGAGCCTGAGGCCTGGCTGTCTGGTTTGTGAAGCCACAGTCTCCAAGAGTCTTACTATCTTCTAGCAGCATGTCCTCCTGTGGGACATGGACAGATTACAGTTTACTAAAGTGCATAATATACTTGAACCACTTCAACTAGTCCATGCCGGATTAGTGTGAGGTCATTCCTGATATGCAGCATATTTTCCCACCTTTTACGGTATTAATATGGATGTATATACATTTTTTTTTAAAATGATAACTGGGCTACTCATGGTGACGCATACATATGCAACAAATGTCCCTTAAAGCATTTTACATGCTCATTACTCAATTATACTGGGTGTTAGTTTTCAAGAGTAATGTCTTTTTCCTCACACAAAACTTAGTACAATCGCAAAGAGAAACATGGACTGCAAATACATTACCAACCAAACAAAAACATTCTTTTCATGAGTGTTGTCGTGAGTCACTCCCTCATTGATATACCTGATGATTTGAGTTAATTATGTAAAATACAATTTATCATTGTGCAAAAAAACAGAAAGCACAAGCTTTTGTGTCAGGTTATCATGTTGTAGTGCTAAATATAACAGTAGAGTTGTGTGTATTACGACCCGCCGGGACACAATATGAGAGCCACTAATTAGATAGGTTCCCGAATCTGAATTGATTTTTTGATTGGATAAAATGAACAGAGAACCTCTCGTTTTTCCGAGAGGTTTTTTATCGGCCCCTATGTCCTGAAACACTACAGTACGCCTATAATATGCATTTATATTCAGACTATTTTAGGAAACCGCTGTGGAGTAGGCCAATACCTGTGTGACTCGTCGTCATGTACATAAACAAAACATGCGTCTTGTGGAAGAAAAAGAGCGCTAGAGCACCAAAAGTTACATAGTGTACCTTTAAGTTTTTCACTTTCCATTCTGTTAATTTTAAATAATTTTTTTAAAATTTTAAATAATTAATAAAACCCTCAGCTTTAATTTGTGAGTTTTTTTTAGCTCAAGGGGTTTTAACTATTATTAGCAAAGGATTTTGTTAATTCTGTGATCGTTTGTGGTATTAATTGGTTTGGGGTCGGTAAGAGTTTAGTAATGTTTTTGGAACAAAAATGTTATTTGATCAAAAACACAGTAAAAACAAAAATATTGTGAAATATTATTACAATTTAAAACAACTTTTTTATACATTAAAAAAAAAAATCCTGTGATGCAAAGCTGAATTTTCAGCATCGTTCCTCCAGTCTTCAGTGTCACATGATCCTTCAGAAATCATTATAATATGATGATTTGGTTGATCAAGAAACATTTCTTCTTATTATTATTATCAGCGTTGAAAACAGCTGAGCTGCTTAATATTTTTGTGGAAACAGTGAAACATTTTTCAGGATTCTTTGAGGAATAGAAAGCTCAAAAGAACAGCATTTATCTGAAATAGAAATCTTTCGTAACATTAAATGTCTTTACTTTCACTTTTGACTAATTTAATGCATCCCTTCTGAATAAAAGTACCAATTAAAAATCTTACCAACCTTTCTAAATCTTAAGGCAAGGCAAGTTTATTTATATAGCACATTTCATACACTATGGTAATTCAAAGTGCTTTACACAGAAAAGGGAATTACAATAAATCACAAAATAAAAGTAATGAAAATTAAAACGATTATAACCGAGATGAAGATAAGTTATAAAAGAAATTAAAGAGTAAAAAGATGATACATAGATAGACTTCTCATCTGGTAAGAAATTTTCAGAGTAATTTGTTTGTCTCTTATATTTATTTAATTTCCCCACTTGCTGTAGGACTTCCCCATAATAGTCGTCTCTGTTCACTCTGGATATCTTTCGGCGTGCCTAAATAATCTGTCGGACGTCTCCAGCAGATCCGATCTTTCACCTAAAATCGGACATGCAGAGCTGGACTATATCAGTCCACGCTCCGATTTATCACCCACGCGGTTTCAATTTCACTTCCAGAAACTTCTGTAAATTAACAAATTTTTTTTTTTTTTTTTATTATAGACCTTGCCATGCTTCTTATTTCTTCATAACAGGAATGAGCCAACTAAATACAACCTTCAGGCTGTACTAAGTGAGCTGTAACATTATTGACTTGTACATCAATGAATAATAATAATAACAACTTTCTTTGTTGACCTTATAAAGCCGCTGATCCTCTGGTGCGCGCTTTAGGATGCCCTCCACAATCCGCTTCAGCTCGTAGACTGTGGTAGACTCCTTAGCATCTGTGAAGATGGTTGTCTTGTGACGTCTGATCATCAAAAAGACATCCTGAAGAGAAAACAAGGAGTCAGGCATGCAACTTTCAATCCCATCTCATTATAAAACTCATTTTTGAGATGTAATCTATACCGAGTTATCACAGTATCAACTCATGGCTCAAACCTTACAGAGTATGTATTGTCCTTCACAAAAAGGGAAGGGAAAAAAAGGGAAGCATCAATTCTATCGGGAAAATAATCCTGAACACCGAAACTGTTACATAATAACAAAAAAACTAACGTCGATATCTCTTACCCTAAAGCTGTTTGCAATTTACAAGTGAAACAACCAGTGGCTTTCAAACTAAATGAAAAGAAAAGCAGATGGCGAACAGCTGAAATGTGTCAACTGCACAGCTCTCTACAAGTAAAACGCCGACAGCTGCAGTTGTGTTAAGTTGTCGTCTTAGCTACTGGCACCACCTAGGAAATGTAGCGCGGTTTGTTCACTGCTAACATCTAACCAGCATTATGGAGAGATGAATTATCTGTGACACTAACGTTAGAGCGGCTAAACAAAAGTGTATTCAGCCGACGCCAGGTTGGCGCAAGTTATCTCTCAAAAATGGACGTGCAAACTGGAGCTAGTAACGACAGCAGGCTAGAAACATGTAGAAACCAATCTGCGCTCGAAAGTCCTTTTACCATTCATCTACTTTAGTACGTGGCTAGATTAAATCACTAGATGACCATCTGAAAGGCACAGCCCAGAATGATCAATGACAGGATCGGCCCGTTCCTATTACAGCTCCGAGCTGTCATGAAATCAACACCGCGATCAACAGCCCTGTTTCGGCTACAGGGACTGCGCAACGCTCATACAAATAAACAATACAAAACTGATTGTCCATCGATTCTTCATATTGGCTGATCATGTCCGTCGTCGAGCGCAATTTAGTGACAAACTAACATTAGACAATAAACTGGGCGGATTTAGCAAGGAACGTTAGCCGGGCTGCTAAAAATATTGCGAAACAAAGAGGTCTGTGAAAAGGCTACGTTTACACACGCTAGCTACTTCATCCGGCAGCTAGTTTGGTTTAAAACGTTCACAGTTAGGTTTTCAAATTGCAAACCGAATATATTTGATCTAGGCTTCATTTGCTTGCTCACTCACCATTTCTCTACGACTGTTTCGCTGACTTCTTCCACTATCCCACGCTGCACTGCGGAAATCAAAGCGCTCGAGCCAGTCCTCCACAATCCCAGATGTCTTTGCGCGAGCAGCGTGAATTCTTTTCTGTGCCGGAGACGGTCGCGCTCTAGTGGCCTCACATAATTCATTACAATTTGTCACAAACCATTTTCAATTTTATTTTCCAACTATTTAAGTGTACAGTTTTAGCTATTCCAATGAGAACGAATCTTAGTGCGTATAGTATTTATGCTTGAGAACGAAATGTATGATGTAGCGTTTACATTTGAGGCTCAATTAGAATTGGATATCAAAAGACGTTTGGCTATTTAGTGTACATTCTAGAAAGTATTTAGGACTGTGTGGCTTGGAATTATAAATGGGCATTAAATACACACAGACAGACATCAAAAGACGTATAAACCGTTTATTCTCACTGCTTGAATAAACTTTGAGTTAATGTAATAAAAAAGTTTATAAAAAAAAAAAAAAATTGTCAATCATATGCACACTTCATTGTGCAGGCCCCCACAATATGCTTTAGGATTGCCTGCAACTCTAAGGAATATTTGTGGCATCATCATCTTATAATGGCATAGATTATGTTTTGCTGGCTCGGTCTGGTTCAATCAGTTATTTATGAACACTACATATGACCAAAGACCAGTCTTTTCCCACACCTTTCCAAACCGTTTATTTTACAGTTAATTCTATTCTCTTAAATACCTTTAATGGTATTTACTCATAATGCTGCATAACATTTCAATATGAAAAAAACACAAATAAACAACACATCAGTCTGGGTCTAAATGGCCTTAAACATGTCATTATTTTCCATGTGGTGTGTACGGAGCTTCTTCCTCACAGGACCTTCAGTTTGAAGTCACACACCAGTTGCAATATATAGGCACACTAGCAACAGAGGAAACAGTGTAAAACTGATGAATATGTGGCAGTAGCGCACTTTGCATTATAAAATGTAATGACAAGATATAAAATCAGAAAACAAATAAAGTACTAGTGTCAATACACACTCACTAATTTATTGCCTTATGAAACGACAATGTAGTCCGCTGATTCTCCTGTGTTAACAACATTTAAATGATAATGAGCACAGATGTGAAGGAAAAGTAAACTGATAGAGATTTGGACATGAGGTTTTCATACTCACGGAATATTTGTTTTAGTGCCTCAATTTCTTTGAAAGGGTTTGGTTTCTGTATTTTGAAAGTGTACTTTGCAAGGTCATCTTCACTGAGCTTGATTGAAAAACAAAATACAAACTCAAATTTAATAATATACTTTATGCATACAGTCCCATTCAAAAGTTGGAGGTCAGTAGAACCGGTTTAGAAAGAAATGAACATTTATGCTACAAAATATTGTACTTCAAATAGGTGCTACTTTTTTGAACTTGATAAAAATATAAAAATCAAGTTTCTACAAAAATATTATTTTAATGTTTATTTAAACTCTTGTGCGTCTTAAATGTTTCTTGAGCAGCATATCATCATATTAGAATGATTTCTGAAGGATCATGTGACACTGAAGACTGGAGGAATGATGCAGGAATCACAGGAATAAATTACTTTTAAAATATATTGAAACAGAAAACACATATTTTACATGGTAATATTTCACAAGGTTACTGTTTTACTGTATTTGAGCATAAGAGACCTCTTTCAAAAACATTTTAAAAATTGTTCTGACCCCAAAGTTTTGAACAGTGTATATTAATTATGTTGTGGATACATGTGTAGAATCACAAAACTAAACTTTACTAAACACCACGTTTCTCCATTACTTAACTAAATGACAAAAACTGCAGTGAAATTCTGCCAGTGTGAACAAAGCAGTTGCAATATCACAGTAACATTTCAGTAAATACAATACATACTGGCTGATCTCTGGGTGATGTATAAGGTCTAGTTCCCACACTGCGATGAAGGGACAGAGGTCGGTGTTTGGTGTCTGGGTGCACACTGCAGTTGAAGCGCAGCACGCTGACAGGCAAATGAACATGCCAACTGTCTGGATGCTTCTTCACCAGATTTTCCACCATACTGTATCACAAAACATAACAGTATCACAAATGTTTCAAAATATCCCCAGACTCTGAAACATGGTGATTTATGTCCAAACAATTCCAAACTCACTTGACAATGTGGTATTGTGTGTGAGGCTCAAGCTGTGAAGCCTGGTGATGCCGAGAGACGAGGGAAATATCCTTTATCATCAGAATATTATTGAGTGCTCGGTTAACCTTGACAGAAATGAGCAAAATGGGAGATTACCACAAATAAACTGCACTGAGACATTTTAGAAGCATTTCAGCACATTTTAATAAAGAAATAAATAGCAAATCATAATGTAGGACTTACCGTTCTGACCTGAATCCCTCTGGCCCCCCAAGGTGTAAGAAATCCCAGAGGAAAACCATATCGGGAAATGGCATCACACATAAGCAGGGCAATGGAATCAGAATTAGGCTTTTCTGATGGAAATATTTCAATCCACTTGGTGTAATAGTCACAGATGACCACAATGTGGCTATAGGGGCCTTTGCTTTCTTGAAATGGCCCTGTTACATCTATACTCAGCCATTGCCATCTCTCTGTCACCTGAAAAGTAGAGTCATTAAAGTACTAGAAGACCAAAGGTTAATTTATTTTAAGCCACATTTTAAATTACTTGTAAGGACGTGACACACCAAACCAACATCAAAGAATAATTAACAAAAGCCGACTGTAAAACCGTTTCCACTGCAGGTTTGCGAAATGGTCTTTTTTTTCGAATTGCCTGAAAAACCACCTCATGCGAGCGTAAAAACTTTTTTGCGATATATGGAATTTGAGAAATTGACGCTTTCCATTGGCCGTATTTTCAAGTCGCAATTTCAATGGTAAATGGGACAAAAAGCAAGGCAACTGCCAACTGGCATGTGCGTTCTGCATCTGCGTGTAAGGAAATAACTGTCTATATCAGCGGGTATCAAGTCTATATTTGTCATTCAAAAAGTTTGCAGATATCCAATCCATATACAAAGCAGCGCTTGCTTACCATTTTGAATATCAATCATGTCGATTACTTGCTTATTATTTTACGATTACCCAGTGTTTGTTCGTTGGCCAGAGGAGAACTGGCCGAGCCTGGTATTTTTCTTCATTCTGTCACCTGATGGAGTTTGGGTTCTTTGCCACTGTCGTCTCAGGTTTGCTTAGTTAGGGGCACTTAATATACAGCAATATTATTGATTTGACTGCACTGACACTATCGGATGAGAACTGAGCTGAGCTGGACAATGCCATCACTGTTTTCTGCAGAGCTGCTTTATAGATGGAATAACCTAATTTAATGACTGATGAGCTTTACAATGGAACTGAATTAACACTGAAATGACTTAAACTGAACAATGACACTGTTTTCTTTTAGAGCTGCTGTACAGCCGAAATGAACTTGTTTGCATCATTGAATTATTTTCCTGTTATCACTGTAAAGCTGCTTTGAACCAATCTGTATTGCATAAGGCGCTATATAAATAAAGGTGATTTGACTTGACTTTCTTCATTCCAGACGGATCATGTTATGAAAATATTTTCATATTGAAATGCTCAGGAAAGATGACAAAATTAGAACAGCCTTCCATCTGTACCATCTTGACTTTGCTCGCTTTTATCACTTTCACTTTTATTCTCATACTCGTTTGCTAAACTGAACACCAAACAGAGCGAGCTCTCTCACCAATGGCCTCGATGCCGATTCAACATTCTGAATCGGACGCACAGCCAGCGTTGCGTGGAACACACCGCAAAAACTAGCCCGACGGACGCTCACTGACGGCCCAATGGCCGAACGTCGGCTTGGTGTGTCATGGCTTTGACAGAAAGGAAGCATGAAATGTTACTTTCATAACCATTATGGCTAGAATTTCATGTCTTCATACAAAGAAATACCACTGTAACAGAGAATTTATATGCAAAACAGTAAGAGGCATACCCTGATAAACTGTGTGTTTGGATTTTCAGGCGTGTCAAGAGGTGCATCACCATAAGCAACATCATTTCCAGGATCCTGCATGTAAACAAAAAAGAGCCAAAACACTATTCAGGAGATTTCCTGAGGCCTGTTGCATGAAGCTAGCTGAACAAACTCTGAGTTTCAGAGTAGGTTTAGAGTTGACAAATCCAGATAAATCCAACCTGGTTTAGATCAAGTTCAACAGTCTCTCAAAGCTTGGTATAAACGTTCTCTGTGGACTCAGGTTTAATCCAGAGTTTGCAATTAACTCTGAAGCGCGTGCACCTGAAAGTGTGACATGTGCGGCAAACAGCCAATCACAGTGTCCGTTTGATTCACTTCTCTTCTGAAAATTGAGAAAATGGTTTTGAAAATTATCATGAAATGAAATGCGTTTACAAAGCGGGAATAAACTGCTGCTGCAGCAGTGACAGCTTGAGAAGGCAGCTGAAGGATTATCTGACTATATCAATGCATGATGTGAATCAAAGAAATATGCCTAATAATTATAGGTTCACAAACAGCTCAAATGAATACATGTTGTTTAAAAGAATTATGAATGCATGTATTATATTTGGCTACTTGTCAATTAATATAATAATTATATGAATATATTAATTAAAAGTAATAATAATTCATATAAATATAATAAATAATTAGCACCAAAAGATGAGCAATTTTATCTCTTAAGTTTTTTCACTCTAAACTGCTTTAATTTGGAACGAGGGCTACAGGGGGTGTGGCTTTATTGCATCTTTACTTGCAGCTGATTGGTCCAGTTTGGGCTTGCGATCTCTAACCCATAATAAAGCCTGCTCCAGAGCAGGTTAGCCATGTAGTGTAGGTTACCATGGTGATGAACACTGCTAAAAACCAATCCTATCCTTCTTGAGCCCGAAAAAACGGAGTTTGCTCAAACTAATGTTGAACTTACCTGGAACCAGCTTTGTGCAACAGGCCACAGATCTGTCAGGCTTAAGTTTTTACTTTTACAACCTGAAAAACTGTAAAGGTCTACATACACTAGTGTCATCATCTTCGTCGTCGTCCTCCTCCTCATCATCATCATCATCATCACCACCCTCCGACAGCTTCATCCAGTTAAAGCTCTGTGAAAACACATTGTGTGGCATATAATGTACAAGTGTATAACATGCTCATAAATCAGAAGCCTAAAAACAAAAAAATAACAATTATGAACCTGCGGTTTGCAGTAGTCATCGTGAAAGCTGCCAGCATGAAAAGCACCACGGCTGGAACCATCAGAATCCACAGTCACACGAACAAACTTTCCCTGAAGCCTACCAAACCATGACAGAGAGATGTTAAGTAGTAAAACAATTAGAGAGAATTATTTATTTGACAAATATGAAATAAATAGCAAATACACTACCGTGGTGTTACTGGCGCTGACACTGGGGTTGGTTTTGGTTTGATAGGCACTTCAACTGGCTTACGATTCTGGTTTTAAAAATTATAATAAAAGATAAAAAGACTTCCTAAAAGAGCTTTAAAACAGTGGCGCTCAACTGGCTTTGATTTGAGGACACAGATTTTACACTGGACATCAAGTGGTGTCCCAAATAAAGCAGCAGGGATTCCCAAATCTATGACCTAAACATTTTCTTAAAGAACCACCTGAGATTCATTTTAACAACACATTGGATGTTGGTTAATGGATTACATGCGTAAGTGTTTAATTTTGATTGCAAGTATTTTCTTTGTTTTTGAATTATGTATTGTTATTTTACATGTTTATGACTTCATTGATTATCAGCTTTTCATCAACTCAAATCCCCCTGCAGTTCCCCCACAAACCCCAGTGTGGGAAGCCACTCAATAGAGCATGAAAACGATTGCACCGTAACATAAAATGTAAATATAATCAAACAATGAAGTTTATTAATATTATCACAAACTGCATAAGCCCAACAAAAAGCAAAACCATTATCATCATAAAGGCTAAAGAGAAAAACAACAAATTTGGTTTATTTGGAATTGTAAAGAACCACTGTTTATGGAAAATTAGCAACTAAAACTTTTACTTGATATGAAGAGCGATTCCTCTCAAACCTCCAATACATACCAAAGATCGTCTCTTGACAGCTGGTACCTGGGTGTAATGATTTAAAAAGAAAAGTACAAATTAAAAAGAAAGGAAAGGAAGATATGCAGTGTGAAGCAGCAACACAAGAAATATGGACATGTGTATAACAACCACAATATTTTAAAGGCTGTTTTGACTTGCCTTCCACTGGAGATGTTTAGGGAAATTAAAGATAGTCGGGACAGCATTTTTTCGCAAACGTTTGTGGCTGCCCACTTGTTCAAAGCAGTCCTTCTCAAAATGATCCGAGCACAGGACTGAATTTCCAGTTGGCCACCAGTTCTGCCATCTCATCCGACGGAGCCACTCTCTCACTCTCAAGCCATCAGCTAATGGGAATCTGCATGAACGAACAAACAGATGGCACACATGGAAATACATAAGGGTGACAAAACTGTACAAATGTTGGACAAACATGCGTGTATATTTAAATATGACATACGTTTTTTGTAGGGTTATTTGAAAATGTACGAATATGAGATATATACAACTTACTTGTGAAAAGAAAACTCGCCCCTGTTGTATGCCTCTTTATACTCTCTATCTGAACGCTTCTTGCACTTATACGCTGAACACACTGGCATTTTTTTTTTACAGAAAGATACAGAATTTATTCAACTTCAATGCAATTTAACACAATACATTAGACATCAGAGAGCGTATTTAGTATTTCCGAAAACTGTTCTTCGGTTGGGATTTAGGACAGATTGAATGCTGAGAGTACTGCCTCCTACCGGGCACTTCTAATAATCTCCGTTGCGATGGAGCCGCTGTCTGTTCTGCTCTTTAGTGCTCTTACTTTCAAGCGCTGATTAGTTTAAACAAAATATACGGAACCCCTCAACCCCAGTTGCATCGGTGTTTGTGTCAACCGAAAATGGCCTTAAAAGCGTTCTCGTTCACTTATGTCGGAATGTGAATGTCTAAAATGTAATGCAAGGACGTTACATTAGACTATCTAGCGTATTTCGATAGCTTGAGTCTAGATCTGCAGTTAACGGAAATGATAACCAATTTTAATAAAATACAGAAAGTCTTTTTTTTAGTCGTCAACGACGCAGTAAACAAATTAGTTGAGTGAATGACAAATAGACGTTTCATTTTTCTTGAACCAGTAAATGAATGGATTTGGTAAATGGATTCAAAAGATTCGAGTCACCGGAATAAATTAAAATCCCCACCGCGAACTAACAGCTCCTCAAAAATGCAACACACATGCGTTGTGATGACAACAGTCCCGTAGATGTTTACCATTACCCTTACAATACGCGATATGTTTGTCAAAACTATGGCATGTCTGATTAGAATCTAACTTTACACAATATTAAAACAGTTGTTTTAGGTGTGTGTGTGTATTTTGATTAGGGGACTTTACATCTGAGGTTGACTTGCAACAAAACTTACGTGTGAAAAGAAAACTCGCCCCTTTTGTATGCCTCTTTATATAATCCATCGGAGCGTTTCTTGCATTTATAAGCTGAACAAACGGGCATTTTTCTATCAGAATGTGTTACTGCTCCATTTAATTCCACCAGTTACGTCGCACATAGGGCAACAGCAGAAGGCTGTCTGTTTTGTATTTCCGGATGTTGTGGTTCACTGAGAGACGCATTACCGCCATCTACCGTACATTGAATGTTATTGCAGTCAGTTTGACAAGCGGCGTCCTATGCTGAAAAGCGAGTTGTGAACCAAACGTTGATTGCAAGGTTCTGGAACAACATTGGCTTGAATTTTGTGTGTGTGTGTGTGTGTGTGTGTGTGTGTGTGTGTGTGTGTGTGTGTGTGTGTGTGTGTGTGTGTGTGTGAAGAAAGAAAAGAGAACATTGTCTATTTATTTTTTTTAAATGATGGTGACTTTTTGGTTTAAAAAACACAAACTTTGAAATGCAACTCATTTAAAAAAGATGTTTTATTTTTCTATGATAAAGATGTTTAATTTAAAATATGGCATTTCATTAATGCACTTATTATATATGAAAAAGCCTTAAATCTTCTAATAATTCTTATTAAATCTTATTATCAATTTCTCTTACTTTCTATTAATTTTCTCATCTATTAACCTTCTTATGTTTATCTCAGTATTTGATTTGTTATGATTGATATTCTTCGTGGTCGCCTTTGATTATATGTTTAAAATGTATGTGTATATTATTGCGTTTCATCTTTGTGGACAAATGACATCTGGCCCAGTTGTGGCCCACATCTCCCACATTCTTTTGTCCCGAGTGTGGTTGAGTCATCTGGCGGCGGCAAAGCTCACATGGGCCACATATCTGCATATTTGTGGGCCAAATACCAAATGTATGACCTTTGCCACTGCAAGAACTGAGCCATAAGTGCTATAGTTGGCCCAGGATATGTATGCTAGCTGAAACTGCTTAGTACATATGAATTTCATAGACTTGTTATTTATGAATTTATGGAAAGTCTGCATTGTTTAAATACTGTTTACATTATAGTTGAAATATTGTTTAAATGCAAGTCAGTAGAACAGACTTTCTTACGAGTAAAATAAATAAATAATAGAAAAATTAAGTTGCATAAAAGTTTCTTTTCATGTCCACACTCCAGTCCAGTCAGTGGCAGTAATGCGTCAAAAGGTAGCATGCCAACCAAGAAGACGATGACAACAACGCAACCCAGTAAATGACGGCTATATCCCTGGATACAAACGTGAAACTAAATATTTTAGTCAAACGTCTTTTAAGTTCATAGTAGGAAGATACGAATTAATATTAAATACACCTTAGACGTAACGTCGTTTCCAAACAAGACGAAATATCTCGAGGTGATATGTAATTTTTAAGATGATGTTTATTAAAGAGGAGAGTGAGGACACGTGTGATCCAGAAACATGCAGTATACAAAAGGAGCAACAAGAAGGTTGGTGTCTATTCTTGATTGTATTATTTTTTTTTTAAATAATAGTTGCGGTGCATCAAGGTGACAAAACGTCAGACAGCTATTCAGATTCAGTGTCTAGTTATAGAAATCATAACAGCCGCTTAGACAAACAAATAAAGAGATGAAGCAAATAAATAACTACAAAAATGATCATAATTTGATTTTGCATTTCCATTTGTCCCATGTTGTCATTTCAGGCCAGATGGACGTGAAAGAGGAAAGACGAGATCTGAATGAAGTGGATGAGAAACATCAGAATGAATTCAAATTCTCACAAAGTAGCATTCAAAAAATAGTCAAAAAGCCTTTCACCTGCTCTCTGTGTGGAAAGCGTTGTGCCCATAGAGGCCATCTCAACGATCACATGTTAACTCACACCGGAGAGAAGCCATTCTCATGCCCTCAGTGTGGAAGGAGATTCTCACGCAGAAGAAACCTCAATGATCACATTCTAATTCACAACGAGGAGAAGCCTTTTGTCTGTCCTCAGTGTGGAAAGAGTTACAAACGTAACGAACACTTTAAGAGTCACTTACTGAGTCACAATGGAGGCAAGCCCTTCGCCTGCTCTCAGTGTGGGAAGAGTTTCAGTTATAAAAGAAGCCTCAATGACCACATAAAAATCCACACTGGAGAGAGTCTTCACACGTGCCTTCAGTGTGGGAAGAGGTTTGTAAATAATGGACACCTTAAGGAACACACAAAAATCCACACGGGAGAGAGACCTTTCACCTGCCCTCAGTGTGGAAAGCGCTTCATGAGTAAACGAGACGTTACATATCACATGAGAATTCACACCCAAGAGAAGCCTTTTAAATGCCATCAGTGTGGAAAGGGTTTCGCATGGGCAAGCTGTCTGAAAATTCATATGCGCCACTCTCACTCTGAAGAAAGGGAGTTTACCTGCGAGCACTGCAATAAAAGATTTGTTTTGGAGTCATACCTAAAGAGACACCTGAAGATTCATGGAAACGAGAAACCTTATGTCTGTTCTGTTTGTGGAAAAGGCTTTTTATGGCATCTGTGTTTCAAAGCGCACCAGAAAATACACGAGAGCGTGAAAACCCACGTGTGCTCGGAGTGCGGGAGAGCCTTTACTAGAGCCGACTATTTGATAAAACACCAAAAAGTCCACACGGGAGAACGACCGTACGCATGCTCGTATTGTGGAAAGACTTTCAGTAAGAAAGCAAACCTGGGAGAACATGTACGACTGCACACTGGAGAGAAGCCGTACACTTGCGCTCAATGTGGTAGCAGTTTCACCTCAGCTAAAGGTCTAAGCTATCACAGAGAAAAGCAGTGTTCTCAAAGCACACCGAATTCATGTTCTGTTGAAATCAATAAAGTGTCAGAATTGGCCAAAGATTGAGTTTTCTGCCTAAAGATCTATTGCATCTACCTTTAGTGGGGAATAATCTGTCATTCAAATGTAAATGGAAGCAGAAAGTTTGTGCATTTGGTCATTTGTCAAAGAAAACGTAGTCACCGTGAAATCAAAATGGACAATTGTTGTTTTATGGAATATTGCAGTATTTATTATAAATTATTGATTTCTTTAATCAAAATAACTTCCCGTGCAGCGATGTCACATTCTCTTGCTCACGTGCTTACCGGTGTGAGGGTGGGACAGCTTGTCACTTCACAGGAGATCGACCAATAGCAAACCACAAGACCCGTCCTACATTTTTTCCTGTTTGTGAAACTCGGATATGCATCACAATAGGGAAGTAAAGACCATGACAAAGTCGTCATAAAACAGAAGTTAAGAGAAAGACATAAAATCAAAGTTGTCAGAGTCGGGTCTGAGTCATTGTACAATTTTTATAATGCGTCTATATACTTAGAGCCAAGCATATATAGCTGCCTGGAGGAATACACTAAAAGTCATTTATGAATTTGATTTGATATATTATCCATTGTGGTGATTCAACCAATTGAATTAAAAGACCTTGCTACATTAGCTGTATTAAAAAGAATATACTATGCATTATTGTGAGATTCTAAAGCATGTAAGAAACTAAAAACCTAAACAATTTTAATGTGACTATCTTTTTCTGTACCTTCACTTTATTCCCCTTTTTCCTCAATTTTTTGTGCTTTTTTATTCAACTAAATATAAATTAATGTAATGTACAAAGTATGATCACTCATACTTTGGCATGCTACACGTGCATATTGTATTTCACATTGTGTTTGTAAATTAATGTTCTGTAATAAAAACAATAGAATGAAATGTATAGCGTTTCTAGTCCTGGGGGGGAAGAGATGAGCCAGTGGGAGCCAGAACCCTGCAGAATAAAAATAAAATAAAGAACAACAACAAGCAGGCTGGTGTCCATTCTTAGTTTTTCTTTATTAGCTTTTTGGCACCAAAGCTTCAGTCAGCTCACCAGATTCAATGTCTATTGTTATTAAAAAAAAAAAAAAACAGCTTTAGATGAAGACAATTAATTACTTTAAAATGCACCCCACGTAATTTTTCCCTTTAAGTTTGCTTTGCAAAAATAAAGTCAATCGGTTTCCAAACTTTTTTTTTTTAATTGACCTGAACTTGTTAGAATTTACAGTGTAAAGGTCTGTCTATCACAGAGAAAAGCACACCGAATTCATGTTCCGTTTGAATGAAAATTGTGTGATCAGCTCAGTAACTTGTACTGTGAGTAAAGTTTGATCATTTGGGTGTTTTATTTTAAATGTATTGTTGAATCCAACGGTCTCTTTAAGCAAGGCCACTAATGTTCATGTACTGATTGTGCGTTGTAAAAATTAAAAGTTGTCGTCAAAATTATGCTCACATAAAATAGAGGTATGGAACACAGTAAAGTACTTGATTTGATGTTATTCTTGTGTATTCATCATTTGAACCGTTTTTCGAAATGGATGTGATGAGTGCTGAAGCATCAGTGCTAGGAGTGCGGCAGGGGAGTCTGCTGAGAAACAGCCGAGTCGAGTGAGCCGTGCTGTAAAACAGGTTCATTTACTTTGAGAAGGAAACCATTTTAATAAGTTTGTATAATTATTTAGTACATCGTGTTTCTAATTCTCCCTAAATTTACTTGCTGAGGTCTAAACGTCTCATTTGGGGCTGATGTAAACAGCTGAAGATCCTACAGCAGGGTCACCAAATCCGACACAACATGGTTACTGAAAGCTCACCGCCCTCTATTTCACACAGAATGGATTTAAATGTTACCCAAATTCATGCTCCATTTTATACAGCAGGGTCCATCCGACAGCGCAGGGTTAAATGTTACCCCTCTGTCTATTTCAGACACATCCATCCTTCTTTAGATCCTATAGATAGATACGTTTTTTTTTTTTGTTTGGACGTTGCTATTAGCGCCCGTTGTGACCAATAAATCAACAAAATGATCTGTCTAAGAATCAAAGTGTAAAGGAGTAAAGCAGAGAGGAGCATATCATACCGTATCAAGTCGTGTCATCTCTGAAGAGGAGAACTGGAGTGGTGTCTGAAAATCATCAGATATGAGTTCAATCAAAGAGCGTCCCACCAACACATCGGGCGCAAAGTGTAAGCGGCCAATGCATCAAAGCACGCTGACTCTTGGCGATCAGACTAAACCCATTTATTCTACAACACACGCAGAGGTAAGACCATACTATGAACGCTACAACGGATTTTTAAAAAAATTGTACTTAGTTGGTACAATAAGAAATGTTAACTTGGAGAAGAAAAAAAAAGGTCACAAAATATCGTAAATGTGCATAATTTCCATTAGGCTAACTAATGCTATGAAATTAGCCATAGCAAGACAGAAGAGTTGGCATTTTTTGAAAAGCTAATTCACAGGGTAAACTTATTCTGGGAGGCACAGAATCCCTAAAAAACGGTAATAAACCCTCCCCTCGGACGCAAACTTTCCACTCTATCCGAAATACACTGCTCAAAAAAAAAAAAAAAAAAAAAAAAAAAAAAAAAAAGGGAACACTTTGAAAAACACATCAGATCTGAATGGGGAAAAAATATCATGCTGGATATCTATACTAATATGGACTGGGTAATGTGTTATGAACACATCCTACAGAGGACTGAATTCGAAGACATCCCCCAAAAAAAAAAAAAAAAACATAAAACAAAAAACAAAGTGAAAAAAAATGAGGCAGCAGTCTAGTCCATTTTGCTGAAATTTCATGCAGCAACTCAAAATGGTACTCTGTAGTTTGTATGGCCCCCACATGCTTGTATGCATGCCTGACAACGTCGGGGCATGCTCCTAATGAGACGGATGGCATCCTGGGGCATTTCCTCCCAGATCTGGACCAGGGCTGCTCCTGGACAGTCTGAGGTGCAACCTGACAACATTGGATGGACCAAAACATAATGTCCCAGGGGTGTTTTATTGGATTTAGGTCAGGCAAGCGTGGTGGTCATTCAATGGTATCCATTCCTTTATCCTCCAGGAACTGCCTGCATACTCTCACCACATGAGGCCGGGCATTGACGTGCAACAGGAGGAACCCAGGACCCACTGCACCAGTATAGGGTCTGACAATGAATCTTAGGATTTCATCCCAATACCTAATGGCAGTCAGGGTGCCATTGTCTAGCCTGTAGAGGTCTGTGGTTCCCTCCATGGATATGCCTCCCCAGACCATCACTGACCCAGCACCAAACGGGTCATGCTGAACAATATTACAGGCAGCATAACGTTCTCCATGGCTTCTCCAGACCCTTTCACATCTGTCACATGTGCTCAGGGTGAACCTGCTCTCATCTGTGAAAAGCACCAATTCTGGTGTTCAATGGCAAAAGCTAAATCGAGCTCCACGGTGCTGGGCAGTGAGCACAGGGCTCACTAGTGGAAATCGGGCCCTCAGACCACCCTCATTAAGTCTGTTTCTGATTGTTTGGTCAGAGAAATTCACATCAGTGGCCTGCTGGAGGTCATTTTGTAGTGCTCTGGGAGTGCGCATCCTGTTCCTCTTTGTACAAAGGAGCAGCTACGGTCCTGCTGATGGGTTAAGGACCTTCTACGGCCCTGTCCAGCTCTCCTAGAGTAACTGCCTGTCTCCTGGAATCTTCTCCATGCTCTTGAGACTGTGCTGGGAGACACAGCAAACCTTTTGGCAATGCCACATATTGATGTGCAATCCTGGAGGAGTTGGACTGCCTGTGCAACCTCTGTAGGGTCCAGGTATTGCCTCATGCTACCAGTAGTGACACTGACCCTAGCCAAATACAAAATTAGTGAAAAACAGTCAGAAAAGATGAATAGGGATAAAAATGTCAGTGGCCTCCACCTGTAAAACCATTCCTGTTTTAGGGGTTGTCTCACAAGTGCCCATCTAGTGCACCTGTTGTTAATTTCATTAACATTTCAGCAACTGAAACTGATTCACAACCCCGTCTGCTACTTAACTGACCAGATCAATACCCTAGGAGTTTACCTGACTTGATGCTATTCTCTGATTAAAAAGTGTTCCTTTAATTTTTTTTGAGCAGTGTATATGCATGTGTGAACTTGTGAAGTGAATTTTATTCATACAAGTCTGCAGAGCCATAGTTGGACATGGATGAAAGAAAATTGCACTCACAATGACTACATTTTTTTGTATTACTATTAATAATGCCACCTGGAAGTTTAATCTAAATGAATAATGTTGGTGACAGTAATTACAGTTGCAGTTGTTTCTTAAAGAGTTTTTCTGGGAGAGGACGCGATGGTCAAGCACTGATCTTTCTGCCCCGAGATCCACGTTATCCCTCTCAGCATAACAGAAAGCAAGACTTCAGTAACATACATGTGACACAAGCACAGACACACTCCAGAGATGTACATGGCCCGAAGGACATCCTACCAGTAAGTCTAAAGTGTTTATTCAGATAGTCTATTTGTTTATTTTTAATGTAGTAGTTAATCTTCAGAGTAGTGGCAATATTGAACCTACAGAGTATGTAAAAAGGTTTAAGAATCTGCCTAAAAACTCATTGTTCACCCATGCAATATGTAGCCTACACTGTCAGAAAAAAGGTACATTGCCGTCACTTGGGCGGTACCCTAAGGTACAAAACGGAAAAGGTACTAATATGTACCTTTAAGGTACTAATATGTACCATTTAGGGGTGAGTAACAAAGATGTACCTTTTCACTTTTGTACCTTAGGGTACCGCCCCAGTGACAGCACTGTACCTTTTTTTCTGAGAGTGTAATTATCATAAAGGGTGTTGTGTCATGTATGTGTACAGCATCATGTCCTACACAGAGTGGGGGTACAAAACAGGGCACAGAACCGTGATGGATTTGTGATGAAGGAGGTCACCAACCCCACTGAGGCCACACTGTACCAGACCACATATCAAACAGTGCACTGCTCCACTTCCAGCAGATATCAAACAAATGAATCAAGCGGACAACCGGTCTCCTGGCACAGGCATAATATTATCACAGGTACTTTAGTCCACTGCATATGCACACATAGGGGCTTTTAGCAAAACTCATTTCTACAGAAGTACATGATGTTTGTGTACTGCAGTATGCAAGCGACTCATAAATGTCCATGCAAAGAGCCATATTGGTATTTTTTGGGCAACAGGAGAGGAGAAGGCTGCAGCAGGGCCTGGGCAGCTCAGAAGACAGTCTGGGGAGAGCCTTCTGTGGGCAGTGCGACGCTGGGAAACACATTGTGACTCTTTTCGTTTGTACTGAATCTCTCAGGTAGAATAAGTCACAACGCAACACCAATAAATGCCTAATAAAACTTCTCAAAATTGGACACGTCATTGTCAAGCCAAGTCACCTTTATTTTTATAGTAAGTTGTTTAAAAGCAGCTTATATGAGGGTGAGTAAATATTTTTAATGCCATCTATTTAAATGGTTTACAAGCACACTGATTTGGGAAACAAAATGAGTTTTGAATTTAAGTTTATTGTCGTGATGAACACACTCAAACACAAAATGACAATTAAAAGAACATCGAGAAAAGACAAACTTAAGACAAGCCAGTAGAAACAAAAATACAAAGAGAGAGAGAGAAAAAAAAATGAACATATATATACACAGCCCAGAAAAAAGGGGTTGGATTGGGAAGTGGCTAGAGCTAGAGGACAGTAATGAAGTCCACATAGCACTAGTACAGCAGTAAGGGTCTAAGATCCCCTACACAAATTCTCCAGTTCTGTTTTCCAGTGCAATTTTCAGAACAGTGCAGAAATGCATGTTTCCAAGCCATCCAAAGAAAAGGCTACATTTCAAGACGTCCAATGATGCGTTCTGTGCATCTAATTGGTTAAAATAAATGTTTGGTGGTTGCCTCACTGATTGGAAGAAATTAAGCTCTCTTTATATTTTGCACAGACTTCACATTTAATATGACATGCAAATAATCATGGATGTGAGAATTAACACATTTCAGTGTTGGGAAAAAAAATATACTTCTGGTGGCAAACAAATGCATAATTTGAAATGAAGCTTAAAAACAAAAATTACATATGAACCTCAAGAGATTCCAGCATACATTTAGGCTGTTTACTAGATGTTACTTTTCACTATCAGCTCAGTTTCTGCAAAAGCTTTACGTTGGTCTTCAGAGATTTGACTGTAAGCATGGGGGGAGAGGACCATGTTTAACTTTTAAATTTGTCAGAATTTAAGTTAAGTTTTCACTTGAGCCTTTTCTTTTACTCATTCTTCTTCTCTTTCTGCTTGAGAAGTTTGTTGATCTCTCTCTTCACCATGCCAGCATACTTGGTGATGATGCCATGCTGGTTGAGGCCAGGCAGAAGCAAAAGGAAACTCACTGTGGATACAAAACAGAAAATCACTAATAGGATGGCCCTGTTTCCCCCTTTATGAAGTTTTATACGGTCTATCCAACTTTTCAAAATTCCAAAAAGAAAAAGTAATCTTCTAAATTATGGAATTGTGGTGTAGTAGATCATACAGGGATGCAAACACATCAGGGGTTGTGGGGGCTCTAGAGGGGCATACCTAAAGTGGTTTGCAGAACTTCGTACACTGGATGTGAAACGACACGTCTTTAAATAAGAAAACATTTCAGAATCCTGGATTATAATGCATTAAATTGTCCCAAAGCATTTGAACAAATCAAATACATTTTAACATGGTATAACTGTTTAATCGATACAGTCTTTATTTGAAGCGTAATATTAGTTTCAAAGGTCATTTACTCATTTTAACCACTGCCACAACAGTTTATACCAGGCCAGAAAAAATTGGCTTCTTTCCTGGTTTTGTCCTTTTAACACAGGGGTTACAAACCAGCACGCCTTTATTTGCTGCTTAGTGACGGTTGTGATTAAGTCATAAATGTGCAGGTGCTGCACAATTCGGATATATTTAATATTCATATTGACTCATGAGTTGTACGCTAAATCTGCTCAGATATCAAACTTCGCCAGCAAACTGAATGAACAATTTGTGAAACATAACCCACCAAATTGCTTGGTGATTTGACAATTTCGTTACCCTCCAGTTGATTTTTACCCGCATTTGGCGGGTGTTAAAATTGCACAGAACATCTTTGTGTGTGTGTGTGTGTGTATAAAACAAACTGTTTAATTATGTTATGATTATGACAGTATAGTATACTAAAGCTCAACTAAAGTTGTATTCGTTGGCTAAATGTAATATTATTTGGAATAAAAAAAAAAATAAATAAAAATACACTAGCTAATGTTTAATTCGGTGGAAATAACACCAACAACGTTCAACAAATGATTGTCACAACAAATGAAAAGTGCACAAGAACATTTCACCTAATTGGTACAAACAGATTTAACAAATCTTGTGTGCAGGGAGGGTAAGAGTCAGCATATTTCTGGATTGGAACTTTGGCTTTCCATGACCTAAATACAATGGCCTCTTTGTCACATAGCCTAGTCAACGGTTGCATGAGCTAAGCTTTGATAAAAGGACAGTGACTTCTCTACAGTTTTCACACTGGCATGTCACTGTGCATTGCTCTAATGTAACAAAGCCCAACACAGGGGATTTCTTTAGTGCAGTTTGCTTAATTTTTTAGCCAAGATTAACAGCATACGTACCGATAAGGTAAGTAAGGAAGAGGTTATGCACTTGTTGTCCGATCCAGGCCACAGCCACAAGACTGCTGATCACAGAGAGGAAATACTGTAGAGAAGAAGAACAAATGTGTTACATGGAGTACACTGAGGAGCAGCATATTTTCTGAAGGCAATACAATAATTACAGAAATGCTGCAATGATGACGCCAGTCTGAAAACATGCTTATTATTTTTGGATGAATAGAAAAGTTCAAAAGAACAGCCTTGTAACGACAGACAAATCAGACACAATTATTTATTCATCATATTTAATGAATGATCCAGCAAACTTACTCTCCCAACAAAGTTTGGATAAGACTTGGTTTATGACTTAAAGGAATTTCCAGAGCGCTGTGACTGATTCTTTTTGAAAAGGAACCCAATGCCCTTAAAAAGGACTTTCCTGCATTAATTTATAGAAAACTGTTCTATAAATGAACATGCACCCCAGGACATTGCATGTACAATTTAAACTGTTTTGTAAAGGGTCTCTTGTATGGTATTTTGTTTATGCATGTCTTAGGAGACAAGACATATATGAGCTTACATTAACTACTAAGTTGCTCATATCAAATGAATTCTCGTATCACGACTTACACTTTCATGTATGTCCCAGAGGATGCAGTGTGTGTTTGTTGCATTAATTGGAGTATAAATGGGCAGAGACCCATTGAACAGAGCCATGAATCTCCCACAGAGGAATTTCCTGCTGGGAAATCCCAACAATCCCACTGGTCAACTCAATCACAAAGGATGGGACTTCTTGCAGACTTTTAAGGAGAAAGCTCTCTCTCTCCCTCTTCTCTCTCTGGACCAAAAGACACGGCACCTTGGCTGTCTATCAGCAGGCCAGGCCGATAAGGCCTACACACACAGAGCAATGTGCTTGTGTGGGACAGGAAACCTGATGCCACCACACGGCCGGTGGACCAGCAGGTGCAAACTTCCTGCAACTTCCTCAACCTTGACTGAGTCGAAACAACCATGCAAGTTCACCGTTGTTCCTTCGCTCAACACGGAAGGAAACGATGGCAACTCCAAAACCATAGGACGGAACCATCAAGACTTTATATATCTGGATGCCTTCCCAGGCAAATGCAAGTAATGTACTACGAAATACAAATTGCTGTGTAGTTAGTAAAACTGTAAACCCTTTGTTCAGACAAAGGAGCTCATCACTGATGGTTCTCTCTTTCCATAACTTCATCCATCTGTTCTGACCCAGTTCTTCAAACCACTTTAACTTTGCCTCTTACCATGTATGCATGATGTGTTTTATGTTCGTTTTAGTCTTGTCTGTGATTTAGTTAATAAAATTTGTGCACAATATATGTTTGGTTCTGACTTCCTGCCTGCAAACAAATTGTTATCGATCTTGTTATGCGCTCCAAGCGCTTATGTAAATACAAAAGGAAGAATAATTTTTCTGTGGCCAGAAAATTATCCTTTTCTTAGAATGAATTAATAATCAATACTGAGCGTTCACAGGATGAACTGATTAATTGGAATGTTAAATGTAGCCACATCAAGTTAATCTCATTAACTGATTCAAATATTCATAATTAAATCATAATGAATAATCATAAGGAGTACCGACGAATAGGAATCTCGCTCGCGAGAGCCAATCTACTTCGAGTGTAACTAAAACGAGCCAATGGACACTGGCATGCAATTATTGCACCAGGTGCTCATGCCACGCCGTGCGAGTATAAATGAGACACAGCAAAAGGCTGATTTGATGCAATCACCTGAGGAGCCGAGTAGGTAGACAGGCACCCCAGCAGGGTACAGAGGACATGGCGACGGGATGTCTCCGTTCCCTCCTTCAGGGAATGAGGGTTACATACGTAACCAAGACGTTCCCATTCAGTCGGTCACTCTCGATGCCACATTGGAGTACCGACGAATAGGAATCCCTACCAAAGTGCCATGGCCTCTGCCCCTCCCCAGAGCCTCCAGACGGGGCTCACACCAGGAAGTCCATCACTGCTGTTTCCGAATGATCTGCTCAGTGATTATTGGATAACACTGGGAAAGCATGCCCTAGAGAAGGGGACGCTGCGGAGCCCACATCGTGCCCCGAAGGAGTTATGTGGAGTATAATGCTGAGCCGTAGCCCGCAAGGGAGGAGGGGGCTCAGTCCCAGTGACGGGAAGGCTCTCCCAAGGGAAAGACACGGGCTTCCCGTAGGAGCGACCGTGGAAAAATATATGGGATCCCCGCAGGGTCACTCATATAACCCCAGCCCATTACCGGTTCTCAAGGATTCAGCGGCAAGGGGCCTGATGCCCGATGTTCCGTGACGTCCAGCACCGAGGGTGATGGAGGACTCACAGAGTTTGATTCTGGAGAATAAGAGCGCCGGAGCGCAGCAAGCCGACAAGAGCCGGGGCCTCTCAGTGCTTCTACCAGTTTGAGGTGAGAACACAGGAGGAGACCGGCTCTACACGCAGGCTATAGAATCTAGCAAACGTGTTGGGTGTCGTCCAGCCCACAGCTCTACAGATGTCTGACAGTGAGGCGCCACGTGCCAGCGCCCAGGAGGATACAACACTTCTAGTAGAGTGTGCTCGCACCCTGAGTGGACAGGGCACACCTTGTGCTTGGTAAGCCAAAGTGATGACATCCACTATCCAGTGGACCATCCTCTGCTTGGAGACAGCCTTTCCCTTCTGCTGGCCTCCGTGACAGACAAAGAGCTGATCTGAGGTTCTGAAGCTTTGAGTTCCATCCACGTAGATCCGCAGAGCGTGGACGGGACAGAGCAAAGCTAGGGCTGGGTCTGCCTCCTCCGGGGGCAGCGCTTGCAGGTTCAGCACCTGGTCCCTGAAGGGAGTGGTAGGAACCTTGGGCACATAGCCAGGCCGGGGTCTTAGTACCACGTGGGTATTACCCGGCCCGAACTCTAGGCACGATTCGTCGACCGAAAATGCCTGCAGGTCCCCTAACCTCTTGATGGAGGCCAATGCAGCCAACAGCAAAGTCTTCATAGACAGAATCTTTAGCTCTGCTGACTGCAACGGTTCAAATGGGGCATTCTGGAGTGCTCGGAGCACCAGAGCAAGATCTATGGTGGGGGGGGGTCAAGGAGGATTTAACCGTCTCGCCCCCCTGAGGAACCTGACGACCAGGTCATGCTTCCCAACCGTCTTACCTTCTACGTGGTCGTGATAGGCGGATATAGCAAAAACATAGACCTTGAGGGTGGAGGGCCGCTCCAACCCTTGTTGTAGGAAGGAAAGCACAGATGCGATCGAACATCTTCGGGGGTCCTCTCGGCGAGAAGAACATCACTCGACGAACAGGTTCCACTTCAAGGCGTAAGCCTGTCTTGTAGACGGTGCTCGTGCCGAAGTGATGGTGCTTCGATCGCAACTCCGAGATGGTTATGTTCCCGCAGTGAGAACATGAGTCATCCACCAGCGCTGCCTCAGCGTGCTGAACACCCAAACACGAGATACAGCGCTGATGACCATCCCTCGGTGACAGGAAACCACTGCATCCAGAAACACACAGATAGAATGTCATCTTGAAAAAGACGCAAGCTCTATCTGTGTAAGCTCTTTCAGAAGGACCACACGACCCGCTGCTGTGCCGTTGGTGTGCCACACCAACACCGACTGAAGAGATCGCTTCCGAAAGGCGGCTTCCGTCTTCAGCCAGGACTGCGAAGTAAGGAGTGATATCTGGCGTAACCATCTACCACTCGGCTCAGAAGCAAAATGCTGATTTGATGCAATCACCTGTGTCTCATTTATACCCGCACGGTGTGGCATGAGCACCTGGTGCAATCATTGCATGCCAATGTGCATTGGCTCGTTTTAGTTACACTCGAAGTAGATTGGCTCTCGCGAGCGAGATTCCTATTCGTCGGTACTCCGACGTGGCGTCGAGAGTGACCGACTGAATGGGAACTGTGTGTTAAGAATTATATCCTGATTATTAATGACTAAAGTAATCAGGGCTGCTGTTTGTATTTATGTTTATTATTTATTATTATGCATGTTATTATGCATTGCATGCTTATGAAAATGTCTGTAGTATTTGTATGACACAATAATACTGAATATTGACTGTGCCCTTAAATAGGTTCTCTTAAGGGTGCCAAGTGGTCTTTTAATTATGTATGGGTAGGTCCATACACTCAGGCTCATGTTTGTTTGTTCTTACTGCTGGGTAACCGGGTGAAAGCCAACTTTGTGGTGTGAAATGGCAGCTTACGCCGAGTGTGAAACGCTTATGAGTCACTAGTGAGTTCTTTGACTTGTTGAACATACTTGTTTCATGTCTAAGGAGCATACCATTTTTGGCTTTTCTTCCTTCAGGGCAAACAGACGTTTCCACCAGCCAAACACACGGCGCTGAGTCTTCACAAGGTTCCCACAGATCTCATGGAAACGCTGCTGCTGTTCTGTGGTCCTGTGCAACAACAAAACAACATTCCTTAAAAAAAAATATGTATACGCACACGATAAACAATATCTAAATTCTTCAATGAATGGGTCTTTACGGGTACAACACACATCATAATTGATGAGGAAATTTGCTTCCATTTCTGACTGGCAAATGTAATTTATTTCTGGGCATAAAACATGACCATATTGAAGGCTTAAAGCTTAGAGCCACAGGAAGCTGCCAGACACTAAAATAAACACCAGGGCTCTGGTCTCGCATAGCAAGACCTCTCACTGCAGACAGAACAGGCGGTATCAGCAAAGTGAAGATCTGCTGAGTCAAACCAACACTGACTGACACTGGATACTCGGCAGCAACTGCAACTTGTCACTCAAAGACATCAGAGACCCCGGGTCCTGAACTAGAGCAAGGGAAGTTGCCAGGGGTGAAAAACTAATAGGAAACCAGAAGAGGCAAAAACATACATGCTGTGCAAATACCTGAATGTGTTCTCAGGGGATCTGAAGTTGTCATTTATTACATAGAGAAATAAACACTTGAGTTCTAAGTGGTAACATGCCATTTCATTTTAACCTCGCTAGTAGAGGAAGAGATTGCGATGAGAGCCTGTGGTCAAGAGCAGGATATGTTGTTGTTCCTTCGCTCACCATTTGTTGGAACCAAAGACACGGGGGGCAAGAGTGGGCACCAGGTAATCAGCCAGGCACAGGATCATGACACTGCAGGACAGACCAGTAAGCACAGAGGGGTCCAAGTAGTAGATCAGCCTGCCAAAGAACAGAGAGGAAATTAAACTCTTGCATTAATTTTATTATTTGATGAATGTACACAAATTGTCACTAGAAAAAAAATGGAGTGACGTAGGATTACTTCATTGCACTGGATGTTTTTGAAAGTAAAAGGGGGAAGGTCATCACTATTAAGAACTTGCTTATTCTCCTAATCGTTGAGACATACTATGCTTTTTTTTAAAAAAATTTTATTTAAAGCAAACATGCAGAATAACAGCTTAAAAGTTAAAGGACAAATAGGTTAATTTTTAAAGATAAAGAGTGTAATTGTTAATTTACTTTCTGAGACTGTTGGCCTGTGTTTTAGTGGTGGGTACTTTTAAGTAGTGCTGTAGTACTCGGGTCCGTTCTCTTTTTCTAATGTTTCAGACTTGTCTTGGACTCGCTAAATCTTCTAGTTGGTCTCGACCGAGTCCTGCAATTATATGCTTTTTTTTTTTTTTTTGCACTTGTTCAGAAAACGGGTTATTGGTTTAATTCACAATCCATCTAGAAGGGCCATTGCCATTGGTCACCTGGCTGCGTCATATGCCTGGCTCTGCGTGTGTGTGCTGCACAGAGATAGCAATCATTTTCATTTTGGCCACAGACACAATTGTCTGTGAGCAGCAGGAGTCTCAGGATTTTTTTTTTGTCCGTCTCTCTCTTGATTGTCTTATTTGGACTCTTTGGACTTAACTTGGACTCGACAAAGGTGGACTTGATTACAGCCCTACTTTTAAGTGACCAGTACGTCGAGACCAGTGAAAAGAGGGAGTCATTGAATCACTGACTGAACCGATGCATTCAAAAGCAAATTCATTCAGCAACAAAACAATTGACTGAATGCATCCCGACATCGCATACTTCCCTACTATATAGCAGGCGAAAAACAGTATGTGACAAAAGTAGTATGTCTGGATGACCAAAAAGTACCAGAACGACCGACTACTTTTGGTGAGATATTGTAGTGTGCATACGATGGACAATTTATTATTCCATGAGGACACAGGAGAGGATTTATGAAATGCATTGAAGCGACGTAACAGACTCTGGTAGGTCACATGATTGTTGTGTTTTACGCTTAAAATGGGCACCATAAATGTAAGGATCTATATGGGTACCAAATTTATATTTGGAGTTTGTCACATCACTTAAAGGGACAGTTCACCGAAAAATGAAAATTGTGTCATCATTTACTCACCCTTATGTTGTTCCGAACCTGTATTTAAAAACCTGTAAAAGTAAACCTGAGTTTCTTTCTTCTGTTGTACTAAAAGGATGATATTTTTTTAAAGATCGTTTGTAACTAAACAGTTGACAGTAGCCATTGACTTCCATAGTAGAAAAACAAAAAAACGATGAAAGTCAATGGCTACTGTCAACTGTCTGGTTACAAACATTCCTCAAAATATCTTTTATGTTCAACAGAAGAAAGAAACTCATACAGGTTAGGAACAACATAAGGGCGAGTAAATGTGCGAGATGTTAACTTGTAGAGTGTATTATCAACACAAGGAAGACAGAGGTGTAATAAAATAAATTGTATTACCAAAAACAAAAGTAAATCAACAATTACTAAACGAATACCGTGAATGAGAAAGGAATAAAGTGCAGAAGTTGCATATAATAGAAGTGATTAAGTTGGGTGCGGCTATGACAGAGTTACATTATCTTGTGGAAAAATAGAACTAAAAGACCACTGACCTATATAAATGACTGGATTTCATCATGACATCATAAAAAGTGAAGCCACTGTGCCACCATATTGGTATTCCCAAGCATTCCCTTACATTCTATTGAGTCAACAGGAAATCATCTGATTTTAATGACAAAACATTACCTAACTAATCAGCATTTTTATATCTGAAGTCTCCTGTACATTCTTACAACACAAACATCCTAAACATTTAAATGGTGTTTTGTTTAAAAGTCGTGAATTTCCCTTGCTTATTAAAAGTTACATTCATCTTCATTGTAGTAGCTAATATCAGATCAGCTAGCGGATGAGACACCTCAGCATTTATATTACAAATTTCAAAATGATTCTTCTGAAATGAATACAGATTTACAATTGGAAGTCATGCGCATACAAATTCATTTGCCATTTATTGTTTATGTAATTATGTTATGTTATTATATATAATATTGTTTTTATTCTGTAAATTATTCCAGTGGCTCAGAACAAGGAGCGCATGTTAAAAGGGTACATTTATCCCTTTCCGCCGAGATGGAGATTGCAATTTGCCGCTTCTCTATTCCAGTGCTGCGATTGGCTGCTGGCATCAGAGGAAGCACACCATTCTTTCCCCCATGAAACTTATTCTAAACCACCACCAGAATACCTTTGGCAATGTTCTTAACAAATACTGCCCAGGCATTCATCTGTATATTAACAGCTAAATTTGTCACTGAGAATATTTATTTCTCTGTGTGTAGCTTACGTCTGTATTAAGGTTTCCAAACATAGTTATGAATGGATTTAGATGGATCATTGTGGCCTCCCTTTGCTTCAGCCACTAATCTTGCATTCAAAAGGTCCTAAAGAATTTATTTATTTATTTATTTTTTTTATGGCTGTTGGCTTAAACCTTAGGCATTAGTCTTAAGATGGGTACATTCATAGTACACACATTCGTACTACAGACGGATGCACACACGTTGCCATGGTTACGCACCTGGCCTGAAGTTAACTTCCGGTCTGTGTTTGTTTATCGGTCTGGCTAGTGGCTAGTATGGCGCACTACTCAGTAGAAACACATTTTTGACGTACTATTCTTGGATAAAAATGATATAAATATTAACGATCAAGTAGAGAGCATATGACACCAGCGCAAAAACAGTGTATGTGTCACCAAAAAGCCTTGAAAGTGTCATAAATATCCAGTCTGACTGCATACGAGAGCAGCGTCTAATGTCATTTAGACTGTACGTCTAATTTACTTTACTTGTTATTTATTTGCTTGTTATCAGAAATAATCTAGAGGTAATTTATTCTGGCTGCATTTACACTTGGCATTAACATGCGATCATGTCAATCAGGACACAGCGCGTTTACATTTGTTCACATTAAGTGATCGCCATCTGGTTAACTGATCAGATTTGCGTCAGATTTGCAAGTTAAGTTGGGCCACAAATTCGCGCATGCGCAGTAACGTTTGTTTATGTTGTTGACGTTGAAACTGTTTATAGAACATACTTTTTAGCAGTTGTGAAGTAATTACTTATTTTTGAGTAGGTACTTATTTTGAATATGCAATTTTGGATGTCACTGTCGTTATAAGACAGTCACTGAATCATTAACTCAACTGATTCATTCAAAAACACTGATTCATTCAGCAACTAAACAAGTGACTGGCTGTAAGGTGACAAATATGCATACTTTCCTACTATATATTAGGTGGAAAAAATCCATGAAAACTGTAGTATTTCTGAATTCACTGTATTAATGAAACAGTAGGCGAACAGAACCCGGATGACTTAATACTTCTAGCAAGGTTTTGAAGTGCGCATATAATGAACACTTTACTATCAATTGTAAATGGCAGTGAAATTATGCAGCTGCCCCTGATCACCCTGAGGTCACATTACAAATGAAGTACGTCTGGGTTAGAGCAGTTGAAAAACAGTTACGACACTCCCATAGACCAGAGTCCTGCATGGGTCCTGTTTGGTAAACCCATACCCGCCCTGCAGTACTTAACAGAACACCCGACCCGTTATCCAACAGCAGCACAAATTTAATTTCCGTACTCCACCCGACCGGTTCGACAAATGCCACGACCGAACCACACCCGCATTAAATCTACTACATCAGGTAGACAAAATTTTTTTTTTTATTCTCACGCAACACAATCAATCAAACCAACATTATGCATTCTGAGTTGATGTTGGGTATCAAGAATGGTTTCATTTTAAAACCATTAGGTTTGTTTGGAACAAAACCTGTTCCAAATTTTCAAGAACCGTGAATTCGATAAGATTTTGATTCCGCTTATTGGTTCTTTTGTGTGCATGCGCAAGAAGACCCGCAGCGCAGTTTTCTGTGATGCACACACATCCAAAGCACGCTCACATCCGAAAGCCTCCTCTCATACGGAATAGTGTGCGATACTAAACAGTTCTCGTCCGTGTCTTTTTGCACTTGAACGGACAAATACACACAAAAAAAAATTTGTCTAAATATCCTTTCAAAAACAGTCAGTTATGTCTTAAGTGAACATAAACAGTTGACAAAGAAAATGCATGTGTAACAGCACATTGCATTCATGCAGCTCTTAAAGTCTCTCTCTAATAACGTTAATTAAACAAAAGACAATCCACTCGCTGTTCTTGACTAAGTTTAACTATATTTGTAATGTATATTTATAAAGTTCAGTGTCATTTTACATTTGATTACGGTTTCTGTACCTGAATCTTAAAACAGAATCTTTTTTCAATCACATCTTTTGTTCTTAATAATCTTTAATAATGCTTGAAATTTATATTAGTTAGGCTAGTTGTTTTTGTTATGAAATGTTTAAACAATAGGCAAAAGTGTTCTTTAGCCTGTTGATTTTTGTTCATGGTATTCAGCTACAATTAAATGTTTTGCAAAAAGACTTAGAATAAATGTGAATAAAACATTATCTTACCTTATTGAAATCAAAATTAGGAATCGTTAAGCAGAATCTAAAATATTTAAAATTCAAACAATACCCAACCCTCCATGCAGCCCACCATGGTAATAAAGAAAAAGATGCAGAATATGCATCCGTCATGTAAACAATACAAAACTTTTGCCTACATCATGTGAACAATATGCCCAAACAGGCCATTTTAAACAAATGGGAATAAAACATATTATACATATGCTTAGAGGTCTCTATAAATTAAAATAACAGTCAAATATGAGCCTTTACCGCCATATAATATTAGGGATATTTTAGCGGATTCACTCTGCATTTAAGATTGGTTGTCTCTCCTAAAACTCTGCAGTGTATGTGTGGCCGTTGATACTCTTAGCAGCATGAAAGGTAAAACTGTTATTCAAATAGATTATATGCAGAAAGTGAGCAAAGAACACTGCCTTAAAGTTTCAGGAAACCCCCGTTTTATTCTAGCTGTTCACACCTCAAAGTTGAAAAAGTCTCATCAAACACACACACACACACACACACACACACACACACACACACACACACACACACACACACACTTTACATATATATCTGAGGCACAAGAAAGTGATGACTATAAAATCATTAAATACTTCAAGGACTTAAGCTTTTAGTGTGTAACCTTATCTGATTAACTGAAGTGAAAGATTAGGCCTCAAGTCAAGAAGTAGCACTAATGCACACTATGAACCGCAGACTCACGTGAAGAGGATTGTGGTGGCAGCTACTAATGCTGCAGGGTACCATGGCTTCTCCCAGCGCAGGAACTGATCTCCAGCCAGGATGACCTCTCCCCATCCTTGTAGCTGCTCTTCCAGCTGACTCGTCTCCTGAGCCTAGAGAAATGCTTCTAGTCAATATTACTGTTAAAACAATGAGTTATCTTATGACTTATGTCACGTGACATGGCATTATGGGGGGATTGTTTTAAAATGGGAGTGTCATGAAGTCTTGGGAAGGGCACATCCAGCTGGAATGTCAGAAATGTAAAAAATGATACGAACACAAAATAGCAGCTTATGACAGATAAATAAAACGGTAAATATAATATATAAAAACAAAAAAAGCTGCACACGTCTTTAAAGACAGGGGTTGGGAAATGTTCTGTTTAAAATGGCCAGCCCAGTAACGTTAACTTCCTTTCCGTGATATATAACGTAAAAATAAAAGTATTTTTAAAGATGTTTTTTAATGTGTTTTAAAAGGCTATAGCATAAACTTCAACCAGAGATTTTGGTGGCTTTACAACTAATCTCAAAATCATCCAGACGCGCATATGGAGACTTTCTCGCTTATCTCCAGCAACGCTCTGCTTTCTAAAGGTACAACTTACAAGTTCATTTATTAAAAATATAACAAATAAATGCTAGATTTGCGTGAGAAAACCAATTAGTAAGATGCTAGATATAGAGAATAGTCTTTATAGTTCACGCCATAGATATATACGTTATACGTACAACGTTACGTATCTATGGTTAGCACTGCATTAGCTTGCTAACATCTTATCACGCACTACATTTCCGTGGCGTATTTACCTTCCATTCGCTGCGTTAACACGTCTAAAAATTACAAATAAGAGACAGATTAAGCTTTATTGTGCCCTGTCGCGTATTTTTATAATGTAGTTAACATGGAGACAGCAGTAGATGTCCGAGTAGCATATTGCTAAAAAAAGACCGTGATACCGTGAAATACATTTCGACAGCAGGCGAACAGCTTGTAAAAAGGGACATTAACAGTAACCACTTACCAACAAATTTGCACTTTTATTATCGCCCTCTGCCATGGTTTATTTTAGGGAATTTCAGAATTTGTGTTCCTCGAAGAACGATTATATGAACCCTCTTCCCCTCTACTGCCGCAGTCTGTCAACCGACCGTTATTTTCAGGATGTTTTTATCTGAAACTCGGAATACAAGGAGTCATGGGAAATGTAGTTCACATTAAAAACAAAATGGCTCACAATTGGGTGCAAAATAAGACACGAACAAGGTGCTGATCGTCTATGAATTGTTGAAAAGGCAATTGTAAAGTGTAACCTTAAGCTGTCACTCAGTAGAGATTAAGTTAGTTTGAATTTAAACCAAATGTTGATTTTTAAATTACATTTCCTCCAAATTGTAGTTGGACAGCTGCATTTGACAAACTACAATCTGTGAAAAATGGCATGCAATTATTTACATTTCTTCAAACCATCCTTAGAAAGGGTCATATTTCCTGGATGTAAAAGTGTGTGTGTGTGTGTGTGTGTGTGTGTGTGTGTGTGTGTATATATATATATATATATATATATATATAAAATAAATAAATAAAAATCACACACACACATACATACAGTAGTGGAACTATATGCAAATGCAATGCTCAACATTCACCGTTAGACTAAATCCAGGCAGGGGTTATTAACCCTGGGTTAAGCGACACACTACCACATGCAATTATGAAAGGGTAATAAAGCATTGTTCTTGAGCAGAGATAAACCTAAACTAACCCTAACCCAAAAGCACATTTTCTTAAACCAGACGCTAATTTGGTAGATTGCGTTGGTCATTATGGAAATGATCTGGCTGTGTCTGTGTTCTACTGTTCTTTAATTTGCGTACGCACTGATCTTTCCACTCCCAACGTTGCTTTTTTTTTTGGAATTGCGCTCACGCTATTTGCAATGTTTAGTAAATCTGGCGTATGTGTGAAAATGCAAAAGGGTAAAAAAAAAATAAAAAAAGACAAACATGAATAGATACAGCAAACACTCTAATGAAGACCAAATAGGTTTAATTATAGTTTTATTTGACCAACAAAATGGAGTAAAACCATTGAGACAACAATTGTAACCATCACCACATCACTATTCCATTACTTATTTCTCCCACTAAAAATGTAAAACTAGGTCAAGTTCAGTAAAACGCAAGCTTTAATGGGGGCATGTATCAGCAATGATACACTTCCACAGGCAAGTCAAAAAAAGATTAATCTAGACTAACTAAATCCATAGTAAAGAAGGACAGGGAGAAAAAATCTACAATACACAAACAAGATCAGAGATGCATACTAAGAAAAAAGCATTTAGAAACTGATTTGCACATCTCACCACATTGAGTCTGGGTCATACTCAAAGATCAAATCAAACAGAGACCTCAGACTGAGCACTTACCAACTCCAAGCATATTCATTGTGCCAAACATTGAGAAAATCTTGACAGTGAATGTTCCCAAAGCCACTTTTGCGATTCGCCTTTTAATTGTGAAATTTGTGCAATACATTAGTGAAGGTGTAAAATAAGTTTTTGCAACGTTTTTTATATATACTTGAGGGGAAAAGGTATTTTTTTGTGTGGTTAAGAACAAACTCTAAGGTCTGTCAAAGGCCTTCTGGCTTTGAATGGAGTCCCTTGAGCCTTCTGGTAACAGCCCTGCACACCCGCTGCAGCAGGAGACAGCTCAGCCGCAAGTCGTGACCCCGAGCCATCCAAAAACAGATGCCAGAGGATCCTTCGAAAACCGGATCACACTTTCCTTCCACTCTTGCACAAATGTAGTCTAGAAACTCGCTAATTACCGCAGACCTCTGCTCTAAGAGTGGATAAACTGTCTCCTGCAAATTTTCCCTGTGGCAAATCCTATTTGTTTTGATAGTTGACAGACGTTTATTTGTTGTTGTTGATACAGGGGTTGGTTGGGGGGGGTAGTTCAAGCCGTGTGCCTTGTCCCCCCACCCCGCCTCCCCATCTTGGTGAGCTCCCACACATCCCGGGGAGACAGATGCAGACCCATTTCGTTGTGTTAGCTGGATCGCCGGATGTAGCTGTGCTACGGGGATCCGGTATGGGCCTGAGGGAGGGTCTCTACACCCCCCCTCCCTTTCCTGCATGGTGCTCTGTGGCTCCATTGCCCCAGACCCAGTGGATTTTGGTGGATTTCTACCCTCGCTGGACCAAAGTGATCTACAAGGATCCCGTTCACACCCATGCCGTCCATCCCTCGTACAACTGTGCCAGGTTGTCCACGTTCGTCGCCTCTTTGATGACATAATCCACCTTAAAGAGAGAGAGGGGACAAATATGCATTAAGAAAAATGCAAACCAGTAGCAGTAAGGTCATAGATGTAAAAGAGGAATGCTTACCTGTTCAGTGACACTCATTCTCCTGTTAGGGTCTACATCTCTCCCTTCCAGTTTGGCCTTCACCCTCTTCCACACACTAACAGCGTAGGAATTCCTCTCTTGCACAGCTGTAGGAAAAACTGCTGATTGGTGATCTTGGCAAAGCTTCAAGTTGATATAAAGCTACATATTTTTTATTTTTTTAATATAAAAATGCATTTTCTTATAGAAGATAACATCCCCATATTCCATAGTAATTTCAAACTGTTAAAAATGTTGAAACTGGCTGAACATATGAGCATCCTTAACTTGAATATGAAAAAACACTTCACTGATGATTGTCTATTGTAGTTCAAACACAGATCTAAGGTTCCTAAACAACACTACAAAAAGTACAGAACCTAAACTTTGAGAGAGAACTTGTGGAAAAGCACTTGACTGATCTGTTAAAATTATTGTTCAAACTCACAGATGTACAGTTCCTACATTTGAGAGATTTTAAAAATGGAGTGATGTATAAGATCAAGGCATTCGCATTATGACTAACCTCTCCCAGTTTTGGGATCCCGCACAGCTCTTTTGGGGCTCGGGGCCAGTCCTTTACTGTTGATCATCAGAGTGCTGGGGGGAGTGTCCGTCGGGGTCCCAAAGTTTCGAGGAATTGCTTTGCGGGCATTCTGAGACATGCTGTCCGGCTGGGTCTTCACTCCACTGCAGCGTACTGCTACAGTGACAGAGGAGTCAAGTTCATGACACTGATCACATTATTAAAAAACAAAACAAAAAAAAAAACACACCACTAAAACAAAGCAATACAACACCTTAAACTTACCTGCAGCAAAGCTGGTCTGGACTGTGGAAGTGGGACTCACACAGTCACTTCCTCTCTCGGTGACAAGGGGAGAGGCAAAGCCTACCAAGCCATTGTAGATGCTAAGGGAGGAGAAAAAAAAAAACCCAAAACACTTTGAACTACAAAAGCCACTTCAAGACATACAAGTTCTGTTCTGAATCCAGCACAAGTACTCACCCCTGGCTCTGAACCTTCAGCTCCTTCAGGGTGGCAGGAATCTCCTGCAGCAGCTCAACCTGCTCTTGGCTACGTGGTTGACCTGTGGCTTGCACTACTGTGAACAGCACTATCTGCACATTATCTTGCCATGCCTTGTATTCTGACAGGAACTGACGCACACTGCCCTCATAAGTCACTTCCTCTCCCTCTGCAAGGGCATTTTCCTCATCCTGCCAAATTGAAAAGCAGGTAACATTAGGAGCATACGCAAAAGCTATTCTCACTTAAAACCACTTATTTGGCAGCAGAGAGGCATCCAATAAACTAAACAAATCAACCATTTTGCATTTAAATATTAAATACCTTTGCCATTGCACGCAGTAGGTGTTTAACATCTGCAAGTTGGCGGTTGTGATTGGACAGGACTCCTTTAATGGAGTCCACCAGCAGCTGTAGCGTCTCTGTCACACTCTCCAGCTGCTGCTCTCTGTCCTCCTGCATGGCTCTTTGACTGGACATCTCTTGGGTGAGGTGACTCTGTGCATACACGAGCCACTCAGGCCCACCAATGGACAGATCCATGGCAGGACTCTGTGAAGACACAACACAGAGGTTTTCAATTGGAAACAGACAGTGACAAGAGATTACAGCGAAATAGTTGACCAAATACTGTAGTAGATAATTTATGTGGGTAATCACATATTACAGCACAACATATGTACAAACAGGAATATTGATGGTTCAGCTTTCAGTGTTACTGTCAAGTACATTTCAAAGTGAAAGTGATTTCAAGGTAGTGATTTGTTGGGATGCATGTTTCAATGAATGAAAAAAACTGAAAATAAAAATTCAATTAATTTTGAGATTTGCAAGAAAGAATGGGTTATTAAATTACTAGCATTTTAATTCCAAGTGAGAGGATCTGCAAATGTAAAAATTGAGCATGGATAATTAAATCATCAATACATCGATAAACTGCATTAAACTGATCAAATAAAAATAAAAATAAAAATGTTTAAACATTCCATTCAAACAATCCTGAAAAAAAAAAATAGTTTCCATTTCTGAAGGATCATGTGACTGAAGCAATGACAGAAATTACATTTTAAAATGGAAAACACTTACTTAAATTGTATATTCAATGTGCATAATTAATGTAGTCAATATAGATGGATAATGGAAAAAAACAAAAACAAAACGCAAGCAACACCCACCAGTCTGTGCAGTAGCTGAAGCTCCAGAGGGGAAACAGAGGTGCTGAACTGGGCAGCAAAGGAGCAGGTGGCCTGGCATCGTTTCACAAGTTCAAAAAGTGTGGCATCCATGTTCAAGGCTTCAGGGGTACGAGTACGCAAACTTTCAAAGTTGAGGATGGTGCTGCAGAGAAAAGTAACCTGGTTGGCACGCTGACTCTCCTTCATCACCAAGGTACGGCGCTCTGCTATAGTGGCCTCAAAGTCCTGTAGCACTGGGGCGAGGGCGGGGTTTGCACCACCGGCCCACTTCAGCCTCTGCTCTATGCTGCCCTCTAGACCTGCCAACTTCTCCTGCAACACGAAACCCAACATGGTTTAGATTAAAAGCTTTCAATTTCAAATGTTCAATGTTCTCAAACAAGCAAAGGCTTTAACCTGGACACTGCCAATAGAAGCTTCATCCTGACTGAGTTTGTAGAGCTTCTTCTTCATGTTGCTGAGGATGATGGAACGAGGTGGCGGACTGACCGTCATGGGTTGCGTCCTTGCACCAAGAATGTCCTCATGCTGCCACTGATGAGACAGATCGGAGGGTTACAACCAAAACCGCTGTCAATTTTATCATAAATTAAAGAGAACCGGTTCTTACCTGGAACATCGTGATGTGAAGCTGTGTTCTCTGCAGGCTGACCTTACAGGCTTCGATGCTGATCTCCAGACGTCGCACCAGGTCCAGCTTCTTCCAGGCCGTGTCATAGGAGCTGGCCAGCACTGTGGCCCTGTTGAGCAGCAGCTGGGATATCCGCCCTGCCTGCACCCCTTGCTCTACCGCTTTCTTGCACAAGTCATCCAGAGAAACCTTCCCCTCAGCTCCAAAGTCCTTGGCCTCCACCTGGGCGATGAGGTCCATGCCGAGCGCACTGAGAGTGCTGCAGATGGCTAGGCCCAGAGCCTGGGTGGGGAGCCCCATTAGCATCTGCCTCACAAAGTCTGCTGTGAAGGCTTTGATGGGCCGCATCATCTGGTCCTCGCTCACTACAGTGGAGCTTCGATATAAGGGTTTCACTATGGGTACTGGGCCATTAGAGGGTGGAGGCTCATCTGTGGGTGTAGGGCATGTTCCTGTTGGAAAAAGTGAAAAGTGTGTCTCTCTAATCAAGAGCCTCATACTGCACTATAACATACTACAGTTGTGTGCTACTTTACATTACTTATTTCATGCATCAATCATAATATATTTACCAGATAGCGTCTGTGAAAATGATCCACACAGACGGAAGAAGTCTCGGATGGTCTGGAGTCTCTTCAGAAAGAAAATCTCTTCCAAGACCTGCCTGGTTTGAGCATTATCAAAGAAATGGACCTGTGTAGCTCTGGACTCCCGGATCACATCCACCTTTCTCCAGGCAGCAGGTACATCCATAGAGTTCAGCTGGAGGGGAGAACAGGATTTATTCAGACACCACTCAAATCTAAATAAATACATCTCAGACAGCTAAGGACAAAAATAAATAAATAAAAAACCTGACCCCCCCCCACCCCCAGAATATACTTTTACATAATTACATCGCAGCCTTTCAGCTGTTTACCTTGTCAATCAGAAGTCCAAAAGCAGTCTCCAGCTGCGCAAACATGCCATCAAAAGCTACCAACAACATCTGACCAGCACTCATCTTGGGCGTTTCCTGCACCGAGCTCTCCATACTGCGTGGCTGGATCAGTTCTGAGTACTGGGCCCGCAGAACCCTTACAAAAAGACAAAAATTAAGTCCATCCTAAAAGTAATGCAGCTTAAACACACTGTATAGTAAACACTTCCATTTTCCATGTTACCTGGTGACATCCAGATAGTGGTCATCTGGATCCTCCTCCAGGCCCATGGTGGCGTTACGAAGGTGAGCCTGTAGAACCTCCCCCAACCCCTGCAGTGAAACTCCATCTGCGCATTGATCAATAAGTGCATCAAGCTCTGCTAGCATTGTCTCTAATGTGCTTTCCCCCTTCAGCATGCATCGCAGAGCCTCTGGGAAGATGATCTGACGGAAGTTTGTGTTGAGCTCCTGCAAATATGAATAAATATTGTTTAATAGTGGAAAAAACAAAATCACTGAATACCATTAAAGATGCAGTACAGCAAGAGATTTTTAAATAAATATAATTTATATATATATATATATATATATATATATATATATATATATATATATATATATATATATATATATATATATATATATATATATATATATATATATATATAAAAATAAATATCCCTAGTGATTGCTATAATCCCTTAATCTTAGTCTTACTTGGACTATTGTGTTATGTAGGGAGCTGTTCATGAAAACAGAGTTTGTGCTCGCGCTGCCTGACTAACTTGAAGCGTGCACAACTGCACACGCCTTTCAGTCAGACAGCATGCGATCGCGACCTCAGTTTCGTGGATTATTGGGTGTGAAAAAAAAAAAAAAAAAAAAACGCTAATCCTGGCGAGTATTCAGGTAAACAAAGTCAGATATGTCTTTAGTGAACGTATACAGAGTTGAGTGAGAAATCGGATGCGTTTCAATGTATTTATTTAATTTCTTTCTTGACTTGCTACTGTTAAATAGACCTACTGTAGCTGAAAAATAAAGCACTGTTTTTGTCATTGTTTGTAATTTACATTTTTGCTTTTTAAAAACAAAATTAAATATCTATAATGTAATTATAAAATTACATTTAAAAAAAAAAATAATAATAGTTTCATGAGTAATTTTAAAATCATGAAATAAGATTTTGGTCATCCCAACCGGTTCAGAAAAGTGAAAGGTTAGTGTTAACATGATTGATAATAATAATGTGATTGTTGCAAACATCTCTGTAAGGATGTTCACACTGGCATGTAGTTATTATATTATTTTTAAATAAAGAGGAGGGAATGGTCAAAAAACAGGGCATGATTATGCTGGCCAAGTCAGTTTTTAGTTTTTTTTACTACATTTATGAAACAATGAATAGTAAGTCATATTATTCAATTACTTTTACTGTTTTTTTGCCACGGTATCGAGGTATTTTAGTCTGGTACCGTATAGAAAAGTCATAATTTTGGTATCGTGACAACAGTAAAAGGATCTAAATAACAAATTAGTCATTCAACCTGAAATCAAAACATCTTTTGATGATTTCAAATATCAACAGTGTTTACCAGAAATCACTTACTGCACCTTTAAACACTAATAACATCCTTACCTGAAGACAGGTGTACACGCCATTGGCCATGTAGACAACTTGTGAGGTCTCAGCAGGACTGAGGATATCCAGGTCATGTGACAGAAGCTGGCACTGCTCCAACAGTTGCACAAGGCATGTGATGTTTCCACTCATACTGCAGAGCTCTTCCAGGAACCAGGCGCCATCACGGGATGTCAGTTCCACCAGCTGCTCTCCGGCACTGGCTGCCGCTCCCTCCATCACCAGGTTACGCCTGCAAAGCACAGAAACATCCTGCATCCTTTAATCCTTTAAAGGACAAATTTGAGCTTGGAGGACCAGAAAAAAAATATCTTGAGGTTTTTATAATTCTTGTAAGCTTTTTTTAACCACAGATTCAGACCTGGTGAGGGCACAGAGTGCAGAGACGATGATGCCGGCCAGGCTAAAGGAGCCAAGCTCAGCGTCCTCATGCAGGAAGACTTTGATACATCGTTCAATCTCCTGCAGCTGCTCCTCACACACAGGCACGCCAGCGCCCTCTGCCTTCAGACGCTCTACCTGCCGCATTAGCCGAGTGTTGATTTCTGCTGCATGGTGCTGCAGCGCCATCTCAATACTAGACAGAATCTGACATGTGGCAGGAGGAGGCTGGGGTGCAAACTGCATTTCATACCTAGAAAGAAAAGACGACTTTTATTTATATTTGATTAATCATCAAATATCATGAAAATGAAAAAGTCACAGAAACCTTTGTGATTACACATTTTAAAATGACTACCAGTGTTAAAAGTATTTGAAATTTCCAGGACATAGGAATCCTGATTTAAATGACCAAGTGTATAAAATTTGGGGTCAGTAATATTTTGATCAAAAGTGACAAACACTTAAATGGTTACAAAATATTTCTATTTCAGATAAATGATTTTCGAAGTCAAAAAAAAAAAAATGTTTCCTGGGCCTCAAATCAGCATAGAAAGATCATGTGACACTGAAGACTGGAGTAATGATGCTGAAAATTCTGTTTTGCACCAAAGGAATAAACTGCATTTTAATAGATAGTAATATTATTTTGAAGTTATACGTTTAATGTTTTCACCTTGGTGAGCAATAGAAACTTAATCTTAATCTTAGCAGCCAACAAGTGTCCAGCATGTCTTTTGACTGATAGTGAACAATTAGTTGCACTTACTGGTGATAGACGGTCTGGCAGTGATCAACGGTCATGTCACACACCAACTCCTCCATCCACTGTTTCCACGTGTGAACTCTGTGCCTGTGCAGCACTGCACGGGGATACAGCAGGGCCACGGTGGCATAGCTGTGCAGGTGCTCAAGACAGCCACGCAGCTGAGAGCGCCGCTGCTGTAACAGAGCACTCACCTCTGCCTCCAGTGCCTCACACTGGCTGATCAGATGTGCTTGTCCTGCATTCTGCAAGAAAGTTGTTGCTGGCACATAGCTGGGCGGACCTGCATTTTAAAAGGACCAAAGGTACAGCAAAAGTTGCTTCTCATCAAATTTCAGACAAAAAAAGCCCATGACAACTGTACCTAAATCAATAGGACTACTGATCTCCTGGAGGAGGCTGGCAAGCTGGGTGGCCTCTAAACTGGCAAAGGCAGCTTGATACTGACTAATCCACTGATCCAGATCTGACAACTTCCCCTCAATGGCATCCTGTACAGTCCTCTGTCTGGACTGCAACTGAGTGTGCTCAGAGTATCTATGAAGGCACGGGAGATAGAATAAGAGTGAGAAATTTTAAACTGTCCCATAAAATCTATACTAATGATTAATGATCAAGAAATTGTGAACAGCTGAATATAATTCCTTTCAAAAAACAATTCTGCTGACCTGTGCTCCAGGGAGTGGATGGGGTGATCTGCTCTGGTGTCAGCATCTTCTAGAAATTCCATCTCCTCCAGCAGTTTGCCCTGCACTTTCTCAACCTGTGTGAGCTGCTCCTGCAGGCTCAGATACTCCTCCACGGCCTCCTCCACCTGCGGCAGTACACCAATCATCTCATCACGGTTCTTAAACCAATTAACCTGAGAAACAAGAAGAAAATTTTGGTTAGCAAACCAAGTCGTCAAATTTGTTTGTATAGCACTTTTCACAATACGTTGATCAATGTTTGTGAATCAAAGCCTAAATTCAAACTGTTCATCATATCATGCTTATTATATTTAAGCTTACACATCCGAAGATGAACAAAAGTCTTACAGGTTTGGAATGACATGAGAGTAATTAATGACGGATTTTTAATTTTTGGGTGAACTAAACTAAACTTAAAAAAAAAAAAAAAAAAAAAAAAAAAAAACAACATGGCTCAACCAGTGGCAGGGGCTGGGAGTGTTCAAGAAATTCATTATTTTAGCAATTCCATGTGCTGAGAAAAAAAAAAAAAAAAAAAAATGCATACCTCACATGTAAGTGGTCAATGTGCATTCCTGTACAATTAGCAAATTCTCACCTTAATCTCTGCCACACGGGAAGAGAAGAGGCTACGTGTGATGTCTCTCTCCATCTCTCTCTTGCTCTGCTTGTTCTCCGCCTGCTGGCCACCTCCTCCATATACAGCTCCTGCAAAGCCAACCTCACCACCTGCTGTCCAGTCCACCAGGGGGTCATACACAAATGCCTCTAGAAGAGTCAGGAGGGTCTCCCTACCACGGCGCATTATCTGGACCACCTGAAATGGAAGGATACCATTCAAATTTGTATGCACTTTCTAAATTAGACATTAAATTAAATTGATAAAAAAAAAAACCCTCACCTGTTCACAGGACAGCCTAAAAATGCCCTCTACTCCTGTGACCCCCAAAGCGGTCTCAATATTGTGTGTCATACGGAAAGGCACCTTTTCTGGTACTCTCAAGCTCTTTCCTGTCAGAACAATAAAGTATTTAAATGTCTATGCGAAAGAAGTGTTTGGACCTTCTCAAATGAACAAGCACTCACCCTTTTCAAAACAGACATTGTAGTCAATATGCACCACCTCGCCTGTTGTCATGTCAATCAGCACATTGTCAAGGTGACGATCACCCAATCCAATGATGTACCCCACCATTGACATCACAGCAGTGGATCTGGCATAAGACTAAACGAGATACCAAAGACTGTGTTATAGTACGATGAATTTGGTCTAACTGTGCTGAACATGGTTAGGACATGTGAATAGTGGTTCCTCTAACCTGAGTCACGCTCCACCACTCACTGGGGGTGGTACAGGAGCACCAGAGCTCCTTTGCCAAGAGGTTAGGAGGTGTGGCCTCCATCAGTTCTCGTAGAACATCTCTCATGACACTCAATGGCCAATCACGGCGCGACACATCCAAACTAAGCCCGACAGCCTTTAAGGCAGGACCGATCTTACTGTAGTACAGCTCACTAGGTCGTGGGACCATGGGAAGATTCTGAGGCTGCTGGAAGGAGTCCTGTGCCTAAATTTAAGAAAAGGTATTACATTATCTTTACACATAAATGTCCTGTTATGGCCGTCTTAATGTTTAACCATCAAGCTTTTTTTTGGTGGAAAAGTGCAGCAAGACCTTCAGGCTTCTCTATTGTTGACAACTGGTTTATAAGAGCTTCCCATTACATTTACACATCATTTATATTTTATTTTAGTTAACGCAGTAATGGAAACGTTTGTTTTTTTTATGATTTTAATTTCAGCTAACTATAATAACCCTGGCAACTACACACTGAAAATTAACATAAAACACTTCTGAAAATTGTTACTCTCACCTTCTGGGCTTGGACCACAGCCTCACGCTGCTGCCAGCGCTTGTACAGGCCAAACAGTGGAGTGGCTCCATCCACCCATTGAATGAGGCCTGATCTGGTGCCCAGAGGTGTGACGGAGTAATGTCGGGCGTGAAATCTCGGACTCTCCTGCTGATTCACCTTAGTGAACATGGTGTTGACGATAGACAAGAACTGCATGATCCTCTCATCCAAATGCAAGTCCTCTAATCCTAAAACACAGCAAAATTGGCATGCATTAAAGAGATGGTTCACGCAAAAAAAAAAAATGCTGCCATCATTTACTCACACTCATGTCATTCCAAACCACCATCATATAAAGCGATTTGGATTAAACCACTGGATTCATAAAAATTGCTTTTACAATGTCTTTATGAACTTTTTGAAGCATTTAAGTGTTGGTGGAATCGACTTTAAATGAAGAGATAGAGATCACTTCAAGTTCCATTAAAAATATCTTCATGTGTGTTTGAAATATGAACTTAAGACTTGTGGGTTTGGAACAACATGAGGTTGAAGTAAATGATGAATTTTCATTTTTGAGTGATGTTCTTACCCATGTTCTTAATTATTCATACCTTTGAACAGGTAAGGGTAGTTTCTGCCATCAGAGCCCAAGAAGTAGAGTTTCTTGGGTTTGGTTTTAGTTGGCAAGATTGTGATGGTGTTGCCTACACTCTGGATGGTGACTGCATCTGTAGCAGACACCTCGCCCGGTAGCGCCATCTCGGTGTTGGCCATGGCAGTCAGGCGTGGGCTGATTTCATCCAGCCTCAGGAGGTAACTGGCTCGTTTCTGCGCCCTCTGCTGCAAACTCAGCATGATCTGTGACAGGATGGGTAGAATTTCAAAACATGAAATGCAGAGCATGCCTATCAGCCTTTCCTCATACCATTAGAACTCTTATGCACACAGCTGTTCCAACCTGTTTGAAGGGCACCCAGCTGCTGGCAGGATTGGCTGGATTAAGAGGGTTCCTAAGTCTCTCTAGAGCATTGTGGATGGCCTCTCCGTACGTCTCCTGAAACCACGCCTCGTGAGGCGTTTCCGCTGGAGCAGCCGTGATGCTGCGTACGTGATCCAGTGCAAAAACCACAGGTTTCATCAGAGCAGAATGCTTCTCTCTCATAATAGCCACCTTCTCATCTCTAACCCAAAACAACCACAAGAAAAAGGGATTAGGAATTTAAATGTTTCTTCTATATCAGAGCGTGGCTTGACTTTTCAAAAAACAACTTCATTACTATTTCCAGGGTCATGACTCACTTGCGCAGAGTGTTGTTGTTCTGAACTCTTTTCACCTCGTCCTCCAGCTGTTGAATCCTGCGCAAAACATGCATGTGTTGCTGCTGCAAGACCCCCAACCAGAGCTCATCCCAGAGCAGAGTGACCCTCCTCAGCTCACCCACCAACATCTGCACCTGCACGCACGCACGTGCACACACACCAAAAAAAACCCCAACAACTCTTACACACAATGGCCTTTAATAAAAATCACACACTTACAGAACAGAAAGTCCTTTTTGTAATACCTGCAGCACCATGGTGGGGTTGGCAGAGGAGAGCTTGTCTACGATCTTGCTGTAGCAGTCCTGCATCATGGCTTGGTCCTCGCTAGAATACATCACCATCTCCTCCCCGCGGCTGCTCTCCTGAGAAGTCGGCCCACTGCCCATCTCACTCTCCCCGCCACAAAGAGGCTCTCCCTGCATGTTCCCCAGCAGGGTTGGCAGGGACGATGGCAGCTTATTACCTGGCAGAGGTGAAAACTTTTTTTTTTTACAAATATGCTAAACTTGAATATACAATCCCTGTAATGACTTTTACTAATAAATAAATAAATAAATAAATAAATAAATAAAAAAACGTCTGTGTGATGAATACATTTACCACAGTAGCATGCGTGCGATACAGTTTAGCATGCGAGACAGCTTGTTTGTGTGAAGTGAGAATTAATTTTGTTCTTGTGTGAGGTTATCTAGGGCTGCACGATTGACAAATTAAACCAAAAATCGTGATTTGGCTTGATAAGATTGAGGAGAAATAAATAAATAAATTGCAAAGGCTACAATTTTTAAATAAATGTGCAGGTGAAGAGCAGCACTGTTCAGAGCGGATTGATCTGTTCGCAATAAATGCTGCTCCATCTCTGTAAGCCATTGTCACTGGCAGTTTAGTTCAATTTGGGGCACAGTTCACATGAAAAATTGCTAATGTGAAAGCTGTCATGCCGATCCCTGTGCGCACCAGGGTACCAAACCTGAGACTACCTGGAGGAGGTGGTCTGAGTTCTTATTTATACACTCAAACTGTGCCTCGATTCGCGTGAATGTGAAAGCAACAGACTTGGTTAATGTGTTTTAGCTGATTATGATGTCTTTAGTTCAATAACACACATGTAAGGGATGATGGTGTTGATTTACCTAAGCTACGAGCGAGAGTGAGCCTGCAGTGTATTTGCGCATAGCACTGCAAATGAATGGCAATCCACTGTCTCCTCAAAAGATTTCGTTTGTAAACAGCAGAAAGCCACCTTCATGCGACACCCAGTAAACCCAAGTGTCGTTTACTCAGCAGCACATAATAGCCCCAAAAATTAAAAAAAAAAAAAAAAAAAACTCTTGACCTGCTGTCTGTTTTCTATCATGCGCTGTGCATGTTTTTGATGAGTTAACCACAAATGCAACAGGGTTCGATAGAGAACATTTAATTAAGTGTTTGAAATAACTAACTAAATAACTTTCGTGATCTGACGTGCTTTTCATCACAGAATGAGGCAGAAATTATATTATTTTATAATATTCTGTACAGTGATAGATTCACGGTGTTGAGAAATGTAGGCTACAGTAGTTTTTTTCTCTCAGTGGATGCACAAGATTTCCTGACAAAAGGATTACAGTCAGTTTTCATCATAATTCTATATTTTATAATAAATCTTTAGACCTTTCTAATGATCTATGGTTTTCTGTAATATAAAATTATTATATTTATTCTTAAAATACTATTTTATAGCGATTTTTAGACATGGTAACAGACGTTTTATACATGTGCTACAAAACTTTCAACTTTTGTAAAAATCAGTGCTATGTGCAAAAAAAAGTTAACGTACAGCCCTGCCTAAACAGAGAATTGATTGGATGTTAAGGCCATGTGTCCACCGAAGCTTTTTATTTTGATGTCAGTGCATTTTTTTTTAATGTCTACAATTGGAGTGCTGCATATTTTTAAAAAAGCAAGCAGAGTGAAGTGGCACAGAGCGCTGCTCTTTTGTTTTTTGGGTCGACAGTCAGTATAATTTGGGCAGTCGTTGAACGTCTGTCAGTCCAGTTTTTGCAGTGTATTCCACTCCAGCTGCACTAGTCAGACCTGGTCTGTGGCTTTTCTGCAGAGTGAGCAAGTTGAATCTGTGTCAAGCAGACAGCGAGTTTGAGGAAGGTGAAGGCTCACGCTGATTGTTCAGCTTAATGAACCAACGCACTTAAAATAAAAATAAAAACCTACAGTGAAAGCATGATTTTCATAATGACATAGCTGATATGATATACTCTGAGTATCCATGTCAGTACCAGAAGACATTCCTGGACTATCACAATATTAATATGAAAAATAATGCTTGGAGGAACATTTTGTTCACCTTAGACACATTTGGTGGACACAAGGCCTAAGGGAATCAGGATGCCTCTGCCTGTAAGTACAGTACATACCTGCTGCCTGAGCCTCTCCGCCGAGAGAGATAGATCCCACAATGGCAGGGTAGAGAATGAGGTGGGGCGAATCTTGGGCTACTCTGCAAAGCAAGCTGCAGATGCTCTGTCGGATGTAGGCCTCAGGGTGATTTAGTCTGGAGAATAACTGAGGAATGATACCTAGCGAGAAAACAGACAACTTATTTATATTAGCATCAGATGGATTATCTACATGTATAAAGGGAGGTGTATATTACTGTATTGAATATCCCTGTTCTTACCTCTCCAGGGTGCAGTGGGGGTAGATGCCAGGCCATGCTCAAGACCCTCTCTCAATTCCCCAGCGTGCTTTACCAGCAAGCGCAGCAGACGAAGAGTTGCCATGACAATTACATCATCGCTGCTCTGTTTGCTGCTCTGGCTGTTCAAGAGCAGCTTAGGATCGTCTTCATCTATGGGCACCTGATGATCAAGACACAAAGAAATTTATAATCAATTTCTGGTTTAGAAATTTGTCCAATCACTGCATAAATATTGGAGGAATCCTCTGACCTGTCCAGCGTTGAGTTTGAGGAAGGTGAAGTATGCCCTGCATGAGACCCGGTACAGGCTGAAGATCCGATCAACCACTCTCCTCCACACTCCGATCAGCCCATCAGTCACAGTGTCCTCCACCTCAGACAGCCACGGACAGGCACTCAACAGCTGTCGACCAATCACATCCACCATGTCATCCTCTTCATCCTCTTCATTCTGCAAGGCCATGTCTTCATCCTGCAGGAACACAATAACGCATGAATACACAAAGCCAAACCTATTTGCATATTAGGGTGCAAAAAAATTAACATCAGCATTAGTCTTAAAAGGCATAAATCTGCATAAAAGCAGTGTAAATAGACAAAATATAGAAAAAAATAAAAACTACACTAAGATTTAAAGAAAGAATCCTAAAAAAAATTAAATCACAATTTCCACTACGATATTAAGCAGCACAAATGTTTTAAATGATAAAAATAGGAAATGTTTCTTCTATACGATGATGGACAGATGATCAACAGCAACAATCATCCACATCACCGAAGAGCGCTTGGGTTAAATTCGTTCTAATCCTAAACGGAGAACTTGTTCCTATATGCATTCACCTTTACTATTTCTCTCAAAAATGATGATCATGTTGATAAGTACTCCGTGTAACCTGAAATTCTTTTTACAACACCGGGAAAGATTGTTTACATTCATCTTCTTCTGCTTCTTCCAGCATGCATGCAGTTGAATTGTTGACAACTATGCGTCGCTCAAGTCAACATGCGTCACTTACTGCGCATGTTGCGTCGCTCTGATTGGTTGTAGGTCTATCCAATTGAGTGCAGAGGCATTTTCTTTCCTGGTTCAGTTGAAACACGCCCCATAATCACAACCCAATGGAGTAGCATCACGACTCATATTCTGATTAGAATCCGAGTATAATGACGACAGGCTAGTTTTTACTGAATTTTTGATCAAATAAATGCAGCTTTGGTGAGCAACTGACACCAAAAGACAGCTTTCAAAAATATGAAAATTTCACCAACCCCAATCTTTTGAAAGGTAGTGCATTTAAAATTAAATATTTATGTTTTTTAGCATTTGATTTCCACAGTTAGTAGTGTTACCACAGTTTGAGAACCACTGATCTAGACTCATTTGTACAAACTGTGAACTCCATAACCTGAATTCCAGCTGGGCGACACATGGCTTGACCCAAAATGCCGAAAATGGTTTCCTTGTCTTCATCACTGGTGCCTGCAGGGAGTAACTCTCCTATTTCTTTCTTTTCTCCAAGGAGCAAAGGAACCCCCTCTCCTTGACTATGAACAAAAAGAATGAAGAAAAAAAAAACAGAAGTATGAGCACAGCCATTTTTTTTCTTTTGACTAATATTAACACACTTCATATTTAAAAATACCTGGCATTGTCCACAACCTTCCGGCCCCATCTGTACGCCCAGCTGGCTAGAGCAGCCCATGATTTGGCCACTTCAGGAGCCTGAGTCGTTGAGAGTTGGTACAGCTGCCCAAGGACAAAGTCTGGCTCTCCAACACCAACACTGACTGTAGACAAAACAAACAAACAAATGTTTATGATCATGAAAGCGAAACAAAGCCTATCAAATACTAATACACACCAAAAGTTACACTGTAAAATGCAATGCTATGATCATATTGGTTTCTTAACCATTCGTAACACAAATAACATGGCATTTTATATATATATATATATATATATATATATATATATATATATATATATATATATATATATATATATATATATATATATATATATATATATATATGTGGTCCAAGAGACAAAGATGGGTCAGTTTTACCTGTAGTCTCAGTAGTAATGTGCGGCATTCCCTGATCTTCCAGTGGCAGCTCCAACAGGCCAGAGATGTTTTTGGAGAGAGCCGAGAGGCTAGCAGAGCCAGAGTTCCTCTTCACCACCATTTTAAGTTGTGGAGTCAGATCTTTCCAGTCAGCCAAAAGCCATTTGCACAAAGTGAGCACAGAGCGACATGCCGCACGCTCACACTTCCCAGAGTGACAGTACGAAAGTGCACAGGAGCTCAGCATTTCCATAGCAGATACGGACTGACCTAAAAGAGGAAGAGGAAGTGCTTAAACATTCAGACCGAAACACACCAAAACCAAGTAAACTGGCCCAAATCAGACAACTCAAACATACCAGCAGCAAACAGAACTTTAGCCTTCTCGATCTCCAGCTCTGGTCCCCACTTCTCACCAACAGTGCCCTCTAGTGACAGCTGCCTGAAGCTCTGCACAAGGTCCTGACCTTCAGAATCATCCGCAGATGGCTTGCTGCACAGGCTCAGCAGACGAGTGGCCAGGGCAATATTTCCTTGCTTACGAGCAAATTTCACCGCAGTCAAACAAAGTTCCATCAGATGAGAGTCCACTGGAATGGAGGAACCTGGAGGAATCATTGAAGAGTTAAAGGGGTACTTCACTGCTGGCAAAATGTGCTTTCAACTGTATAGGCAACCAAGTTAATGAAAGTCGCCTTTTAAATATAATTTTTTTTTTTTAATCGGTGCTACCTGACTAGAGAAAACAGAAAAACTTCCCTTTTGTCAAATAGAAAACTTAACTTAAACATCCATAATGCACTGGGCATTTTAATGTCCAAGACCATTCCCACCAGTCCACTCTGGATACACTTACCAGAGTCAAATAGCACATCCTTTAATAAGAAAATACTTCTTATCAAACTTTTAGTCATGATGGCATCGACCTGTATTGTTCTCGGGTGCAAGAATTCAAAGAGTAAATGTTTAGCAGGAGTGAGTTACTTTTGGTTTCCAGTGAATCCAGCGCATTGTAGGCAGTGGCAAAAGGCTGCAAAGAATTGCAAACGCGGACAGAACGCCACGACGGACAATCTGAAAAAAACTGCACTTGTAGTCATCCCATTTGAAACGTTGACTACAAATAGTGTTTTAGGTCAAATGGAGGTGAAAAACAAAGAAACGGACAGTTCCGCCCCAACCCCCGAAGCAAAACACCATTGTATGCAGATAAGAAAGTGGTTGCCATAGTGTTCCATTTTTACCATAATGCTGTTTAAAGAGTAGATATAGTATGATACCATTTTCAGTGATAAACCATTACAATAACTTCTGTTAATAACCGTTGATCTGACTGATACACTTTAAACAAGACTTCGTATTCATAAGTCACACTTGTACATAGGAGATAGAGATCTTGCCTTTGAGTTTTTGGAAGAGCTGCCGCTGGAAAGTGGTGTATCGGAGAGCATGCAGCCAAGGCTGAACATCCTGCTGCTTGCAGGTGGTCAAAGCTTCACTGAAGAGCGGAATAAGACAGTCCTACAGAAATATATATATATATATATATATATATATATATATATATATATATATATATATATATATATATATATATATATATATATATATATATATATATATATTTTTTTTTTTTTTTTTTTAAAGGAAATGACCAAGTGATAATGTATTTGCACATTTATGAGGTTGATGTGGAGCCTCAAACCTCTGGGTGCTGGTTACAGAGAGAGTTCTCTAGAGAGTTGGCACAGTGCAGCTGCAGGGTGCTGAGGGTGGGCAAGGAGTCAGACAGCGTGAGAGTGGAGAGACGCAGTGGACCCAGAGAGATGCGACCCGTCTGCTTCAGGTACTTCACCAGGGTGCTGAAGATGAATATCAAAAAGTAGAACAGACATCAAAAAACATTCGATACTCAACTAGGAAAATTGACAGTAGAAACTAACTTACTCAGATGATGCAAGAACCTTCTGGTCCTGTTCGTGATTGGTTGCGGTGATTGCTCCCACAGCGCTTCTGAGGAGCTGTACCTCAATGGCCTTCTGGAGTTCTGACGGGTCTGGACTCAACACAGCAGGAAGAAGCCTCTTCAGGTCTGTCAAAACAAAAGACCATTAATTCATACCGCACCAAAATGAGTGAAGCTGATCATAAAAATTTATTGCACATGCTCTGACCAATGGGAAACAGATGGATCAGGATTAAAAAGTTTATGATTAAAGGACAAGCACTTTATTTTTTTCATTTTCATAAAAGAATTTCATGGAGACCATACATTTTTAGCTGAGCATAAATAGGGGAAAATGATAACAACAGCAACAATTATTTTCATTATTTTCTTTTTATTGCCATGTCTTTTACCAAAAAATCCCAACTATTTCCTGGTTTTCTATGACAATGCATAGTATAGGATGTGATCATACCAATCTTATCTTTAGTTGTAGAGTTGAGAAGGCCATAATCCTCCCCGGGGAGCAGCTCCAGTTGGGCACGGCACTCTGCAAAAGCCCCCTCCTCAAACCTGCTCAGAGCTCTAGAGGACAGACAGACCAAAACAATTATTTAAATGAACAACTTGCATACCTACAGTCAGGACAGTCAACAGTTCTGCTGCTTCACACCTGATGTAGTTAAAGTCTGTCTTGAGATTGACACTGGAACTGCTGTTGTTCTTTTTGAGGTTCATCATGCTGGCTTGCCACTCCTGCACGGAATCCCAGTCACTCAAGGCTACGTAACACTCGCAGGCCTTATTAGCCAGGAAGTTCAGCACCTCTGGAGAACACTCACTGGACTTCAACAACACAGTTTTTCTTCCCTCTCCTATTAAAACAGTAAGGACAGATACAATAAGAAACATCATAAAATTTATCAGGGTCAATTTCTGATATCATTAAAGATTAGGGATGGGATTTTTTTTTTTAATCTCAGGATTCAATTCACAATTCAAGTGGTAGTTTAAAAAAAAAAAAAAAAAAAAAAAAGTTGTTTGTTTCTCATCTTTCATTTCTGGATGATAGCGCTTCATTATATGTATTAAAGGGATAGTTCACCCAAAAATGAAAAATTAGCCCATGATTTACACACCCTCAAGCCATCCTAGGTGTATATGACATTCTTCATTCAGACGAATACAATCAGTTATAATAAAAATGTCCTGGCTCTTCAAAGCGTTATAATGACAGTGAATGGCACTTTAAACTCCAAAAAGTGCATCGATCCATTATAAAAGTAATCCACATGGCTCCGGGGTGTTAATAAACACCTTCGATGGATTTGTGAAAGAAAAAGATTTAAAACTTTAAAATATCTAGCTTCTGGCAGACACCTTCTGTATTCAACTTATGAAAAAAAGTGTAACTAGAGTAAATGACGTTGAACGTACCACAAGCATTTTGAACTGAGAGAGGCGTTACACTTTCTGCGTAAGTTGAATACGGAAGGCGGTCTGGAGGAAGCTAGATATTTTACTTGATTAAGTTTTAAATATGGATATTTTTCTTAAACCCATCGCGTCGCTTTAGAAGGCCTTTACTACCTTCTGAAGGTATTATTTTTTATAATAGAAAAGAATTGTGATTCATTTGAGAACCAATTCCCCCCACTCCTATTAAGTTAATTTAGCATGTGAGGGGTTTAGTGTGTGTAAGCTCCTCACCACTAGCGGTGTGTTTAGGGCTAGAGGAATTTGTGCCAGTGAGTTTCAACAGGGAGCGATCAAAGCCTTTGATAGAGCAGTCCATCCCTGTCACAGCACACAGCTGCTCTTGGTACTCCAATGCTGCCTTTTCAAACCTTTGGAACAATGCAACATGAACATTTGATGAGAACAGTGACTAGACAAATTTGTATGGTATAAACCTGGTTAAATATTTTCAGAACACAAAACACTTACTTTCCTTCCGCCTGCAGTGCCACTGAGCCCAGCCAGCCCAGACTCTTGCCAGTGTTGGCCAGACTCCAGGCTGCCAGACCTTGTATGGCCTCAGGGCATCTCAGCGCACACAACGCCTCCACCAGCATGGTGACTGGCACCTCCATTTCTGGACCCTACAGAAAAAAAAAGTGCAAAGCACAGAGCAATAAATCGAAAAAAGGAGCAGTGTTGGGAAGATTTATGGTAATTGTTTAAAGTCAGGATCCTTCAACATTAGAATTTTTGTAAAGTTATAATAAAAATGTTCTGGCTCTTCAAAGCGTTATAATGACAGTGAATGGCACTTTAAACTCCAAAAAGTGCATCGATCCATTATAAAAGTAATCCACATGGCTCCAGGGTGTTAATAAACACTTTCGATGGAATCGATGGATTTGTGAAAGAAAAATATTTAAAACTTTAAAATATCTAGCTTCCAGCAGACATCTTCTGTATTCAACTTATGAAAAAAAGTGTAACTAGCGTAAATGACATTGAACATACCACAAGCATTTTGAACTGAGAGAGCAAGTTGAATACGGACTCTTCAGTCTTATAAATCACAAAATTTGACATGTATTATATCAAATTAAATGTGTGCAGGACAATGAAACATCTATAAGTTAACTTAATATTGTATTTTTGCTTAATTCATATTTTCAATTTTTGTACCCTCTGTTGAACAACACTAAGTCTTACCTGTGTACTGCTGTTCTTGATCTCAGAGAGCAGGTCAAAGCCATGACGGACCGTGACTGCTGGCTGACCTGAGAGAAGGCCCACTCTCATCAGTGCCAAACGAATTCTGGTTAGCCAGTCCTGGCACGTCTGTCTGTTTGTGTAGAAAAACGTTCTGATACCCTAAATAGAGAGATGTGAGTGTGAGTGAGAGTGAGAGTGAGAGAGAGAGAGAGAATTAGACAAAAATAAAGATTAAAACATGAAAATGTCAGTGGTAAGTAACCCCAATTAATAGTCCTGGAAAAAAGAAGAAAAAAAAATACTAGCACTCCACAAAGTTAACATCAAGGCTAACTATCTATATACAGAGGACAGACCTTTGGTGGTGCAGTGAGAGCACTGGCACAGCCTTCATAAGCATTGTACATGAGTTTCTCCAGGTTCTCTAGGAACTGCAGGAGTAGAGCCAGGCGGAGCTGATTGGTGTGGTGACCCTCATCACTCTCTCCTCCACTCCAGTGACTCAACTCCTGCTCTGTGTTCAGACTGTGAGCCGCCAGGCTGCGGATCATACCTATACCAGCACAGGGAAAAAAAAAAAAAAAGATGATTCATACACACAACACACTCACAGTTTACGGGCACTACGAATTTTTAAAGAAATTAATATTTCAGCATGGGCTATAAAGGATTTAAAAGTGACCGTAAAAACATTTTATTAATGTTGCAAAAAAAATTCCATTACAAATAGATGCTGTTCTTTCTATACATAAAAATATACTAACAGTATCTAGTATAAACTTTCTATTCATAAAGAGTTCAAACAAAATGCATCATGGTACACAAATATTAGGCAGCACAATGGTTTTCAACATTAATAAGAAATGTTTCTTGAGCAGCAAATCAGCATATTAGAGTCACAGGAATAAATTACATTACGATAAAAAAAAACTCAATTGTAATATTTTAGTATAACTGTACTTTGATCAAATAAATGCAGCCTTGAAGAACATAAGTTTGTTACATTTTTAACACCCTGTTAGCATCGAGGCTATTTACATGGCAAACACAAGGTCCCTTGAAGAACATGACCTTTCACACTATATTGTAATAACTAAACTAATTAGTTACCCATAACGTATTCCAGTTAATTATTTTTAATCGGAATATATAGTCATATAGATTTTGAACGACATAAGGTCAGAAAATTGTGCCAGAATTTCCACGACATGAACTATTCCTTTAATAAATCTTGGACTGGCTTTGGGGTTAGTTAATACAAATTCCTAAAGCGACAATTCACTAACCCTCTATGGTCTGAAAAGTATCCTGGGCTCGTCCCAGAGGGGTACGGAGTTTAGAGAGAACGGTGAACTGAGCAGCCTCCCACACTGCCCACTGCCACAGCACTGCTTCAGTCTTCAGAAGTACACGAGGCACCATGGCAGAGTCTTTCTTCTCCAGCCGCTGACAGCTGTGGTACAGTCTCTCCAACCAGGGCTCCTTACTGTAAATGAAAGAATGAATCTCTATTAAACAATTCAGAATATGACAACTGCCAGCACCTGCACAAATTCATCAACATTACAGGGTTTAATAAGATCCCCTAACAAATATAAGATATATTTTCAAATGAACAAGCATGTACACGTGTTCTCAAAAAGGTAAGAATAAAGAAATGAAATAATGGCTATATGCTGACATCCTGGCTGCCTACTCACCCTCCACGGTGGACCGTTCCATACAGAATAAACCCAATGAGGTCAGAGAAGTCCTGTGGGTGGAATGTGTTGCTAGGCACTTTGCTCATGTGTCGGCGGATGGCCAGAGAAATCTCCTTAATCTCAGAGTGACTATGGGCACTGCTGGGAGACAAGCCGACAATTACCATCATATCAAATACAACTAGAGATAAAACTACAAGGTACGTATTATTTCTCCTCCCCCAGGTTTCTATTGTGTGGATTGGAGGCAGATGAAAAAGAGTCTGGCGAACCTCAACGCGACATGCATGGGTACAGATCTCAGCAATTTCCCAAAGGCCTGCCGAACTCGGACTGCTGAGTGGACAAGCTGCACTCGGCACACGTCCACACACCTGCACAGAAAGAGGGGACAGAACCATTGCTGATCAGACAAGATTTATTTATTTTTTTACTCCTGCCTCCAAGAGCAGCAGGAAAAGTTGCAGCACTAATGAATATCCGTGCAGGAAGACAGTGTCTAACAAGCAGAGAATTTGTGATTACCTCTGGAGAAGCTCTGTGGTCAAGGAAGCCGACAGAACCTGTAGACTGTTACATGCCTGCAGACATATGGTGGGGTCTTCATTCAAGGCTGCACAGAGGAATACCAAGATGTCAAATGTACACTCACTTGGTCACCAGACTATTATTTTCTTAAACCATTATTTTTTTTTTTTATCCACCTACTGATTTGGAGAATTATTTGATGTCCATGACATTGTTTTGCCTCTAGTAACTCAAAATGCAGAATTAATAATAGGGATATTAACTCACAATTTGCCAGTAACCCTTTGCAGAATTTGAGGAAGGATGGGAGTGAGAACAGAGGGGAGTACGTTTCAGATTTCTTCATCATCAAAGACACCTCTAAAGACCAAGTGAGTAACAGCCGCCTAAAAATGGGTGGTAAAAAAGACAAATAATCGTTATAGTCTTAAGGTAATACAGCGAAATTACATACAGTGGTCTCCAAGACAATACTGAATCTGATTAAAAATCTAATTTTAAGTTTAAGGAATCAGAAAAAGTTAAAACAAAACAAAAAAACATGATACAGAATAAAATAAATAAGAAATAAACTAGCAAAAATTAGCTTTAGGAAGATACATGCCAAATACAATACTCATGTAAAGGTTCACTGAAATTAGGATTAAAAACAATTAAGAGAACAATTTATTGAATTCGATTGGACAAGTAAGGAAACACATAAAATTAAGATGAAAAGAAAGGTGCAATTCATTGTACAAGAGATTATATCAGATGAAAGAGCCGGTGGTTCAGATAAATCAATCACTCAAGGTTCATTATAGATAGGCAGTGTGAGCTTTATACCTCGCCTCAGGGTTGAGATGATCCTTGCTGAGCAGCATACCCAGCAAATTAAGGAGCGTGCTGAAATGCCTTTTGGTTGCCGTGGTAACTGTGCTGATGACAGCACCGTCGAAAAGGGATGGAGACGAGGAGCTCAGGCTGCTTGAGATAAAGTGATCATGTCTTGGGAGAAATATAGAGAGAAAGGCAGCAGTCTATCAGTAATCACGCCTGCAGTGAACAAGGCTCAATTCAAGCTTATGTGCGAGTCGAATGACAAAGTGTTCTTAGATTGTTTTGTTTTTTTCAGTGTACGTAAAACTATGATGCACCCATGTAGCATTACATAATTCATGAAACCACACTGCCACTTGCTAAACACTTCTGTATTCTGAATTAACTTCTCATGCTTTTTGACCAATAAATTTGTGATAGTGAACTAGTGACTTGTGATGTACTAGTGACTTGTGGTAGTGACTTGTGGTTCAAAATAAGCATTTTAAGAATTGATTCCAATTCTGGAATCAAACATTTTGTAATAAAATTCTAATTTTAATTCTGCTTATCGATTCCTGTGTGCCCATTTTAATTAGCGCATCTCCAATGGCACATTTTGACTGCATTCTGCATTCTGCAGACTGCAAGAGCATTTTGTGCACACAATGTGGATAAGCTACAACAGTTAAACATGTCAGCTGTGCGGACGCTAGCTCTGGATTGACAATATTATTTTCCTGATTTTAATCCGTAATTATATGGTTTCTTAAATCAAAAATATTTTAGTCTGTGCTGTTTTCTGTTGATGTGCAGCATGAACACACTAGAGCACACTACACAAGTAAAATTAACATTGTGAAATTCCAAAAAACTAAACGGAAATCTTGGAAGTCTTTACTGATCAATTTAATGCATCTTTGTTGAATGAAATGATTTAAAAAAATAATTAAAAAAACTTCTTACTGACCTCAATTTTGAACAGTAGTGTATAATTATATGATAACAATCTGTATACATTCATGAATTTTCCAGTCTGGAAACCATGAGTGTGGGAACCCTGTACATTTTTCATCTAGTAAATGTTGCATTGTTACCTGGTGCAGTGAGAGTAGAGAGTGTAGAGCACTGCATACTGGACAGCAGGGTGATGAACCGCCAAATCAGAGTGAACTACAACCAGATTCTGACTGAGCAGGGCAAACACAGTAGGGGACAAAGCCCACATCTGTAACACACATAAAAGATAAGTGTTATTACACATTTCCTTGTATGACTGCAAAGATTGCATTCACTAAACTGACAACAATGGTGTAAAAGTTACAGAACGACAGTATCTCAAAACGGTTGTTTAAAAATTAAGAAAAAGAGTTTGAATTCATGCTGACCCCGATGAGGGAGTTCTTGGTGTTGCCAATGGTGGTGAGAGCACTGAGGTTGAAGATGAGGATAAACTCGGCTCTCTCTGGGCTGAACTGCAGCTGGCTGAAAGCAGGATGTTGTATGTGAGGACAGGCAGCAGACAAACCCAGAGGACTCAGCAAACTGTTCAGCGCACAGCCCATCTCGCCCAAGACCAGTTTATAAGCTGCCTCCAGGATAGGGATGTTTTTCAGGCTCAGCACAGCATGATACACTCCATGCGCTGCTGCCATCACCTGTGACACATACCCATTTAAAAGGTGTTAACTCGATGCAGTTTGCCACACTGCGTTTGATGAATTTATATAACCGAATACAACTGATCATACCTCTCTCTCTCTGTGGAAGCGCAGCTCCAAGAGTTGGGAATTTGGGGCCAACAACTTCTCCACAAAAGCAGCTGGGAGTTTGGTGTTTATCTGATCAACAATCTACAACCACCCAAACAAAAGTTTATTAAATAATGATAAAAATAAATAAATAAATAAAACAAACACAGAAAAACAACTGCAGAGAGGCCAAAGTATGGCTAGTGAAATATTTACATGAAGCCCATCAATTCTAGCCTGGTCTATCGATTATTGGATGAATCGAGTCAAGTCCTACCAGCGTAAGCAGCGTGAGGACAGACATGCTGTATTCTGGTCCGCAGCAATGGCAGCTGTCCAGCTGGTCTAGGCCATAAGAGATTACAGCATCAATCAACAGGCTGCCCAGGTCCACGCTCACCAGCAAGACACACACACACTCGTTTCCTGCTGTCAGCACTGCCTCCGAGAAGAACACCTGCTTGGCTGTGGTGACACAAGCCAAAACACGGTTCAAAACCTGTGAGCGAAAAAAACAATTTACATCAGATCAGTAAAGGATTGAATGTGTACTCTCAACATGTTAAAAATAGTTTATCTATAATTGACAGCAATTTATCTTAGATTATCTATTTGTATTGCGGTTACACAGATAATTGAAAGAGTTCATGTGTGTTGAATACTAACATCAGTGACATATGCTTCTGTGATCGGAGGCCCTCGGATGGGGTTGAAGCGTTCTCCGATACTGTGCACAACAGTGCTAAAAACTCTCAACAGGGCTGCCAGTTTTGGCAGGGATACTGTGGGAGGGGGAATGTCCTCATCCCCTGATTCTCCAGATACAACATGACTCAAATCCTATGAAGAAAAGAGTATTAGAACATCAGACATCTCATAATTAAAGGGTTAGTTCACCCAAAAATTAAAATTCTGTCATGAATTACACACCCTCATGTCGTTCCCAACCCGTAAGACCTTCAATCAATCTTCAAAACACAAATTAAGATATTTTTGATGAAATCTGAGAGCTCTCTGACCCCTCCATAGACTAGGGCTGGCCAGAATGCAATTTGAGCTTTGAAGCTTCGTTAGCAATCAATACCAAATATTCGAAGCGTCAGATGGAGGGGGCTGAACATTCTTCTCTCTAATAAAGGCAGGAATCTCAAGAAGCAACGCACCTCACGCGGGCAGGGCTTATATGCACGCCGAGAACTGACACTGCACTAGTGATACAAAGCACACAGGTCTGTTACAAGTACAGTAACAAGCTCCTATATTTTGCAGTAGAGTCAGTTTTGATTGATAACAATGGGTAATATTAGGCTTGCTGCAATAGTCAGTGTTACTGGTGTTCAGGCATAACACCGGTTACATCACTTGCCCACCGCAGCACCACCTCCACCATCGTTTTGATATTTTATAGTAGTAAAAAAAACATTTAGTTCAGTTAGAGAATAGATTAACTACAATTAAAAACTGAACATGCAGCGTTAGCCGAACGAGAGTTGCAGCACAGACCAGCACTGTAATGTGACGGTAAAAGACATTTTTCTCAACGTCACACGCCTAACGGGTAAAAAAGCTAATACATTTTGATTCTATTAATCTATTTTTCCCCAATGTCAAACGAACGCAGCTTAACCCAAAATGCAAGCTCAGGCATGCACTTCTTCCATATAAGCTTGTGTAGTTGTGCGCTCTAGACAGAGAATATACTCCAGTTGCAGGGAACACTTGGGTTGGGTTCCTATTCAACTGTCCATCCTATTAAAAACGGCTAGGCTACAAGATAATAAAATAAAAAATAAAAAATTATATTATATTATATTATATTATAATATATATAGATTTTAGTGTAAACATATGCAAGCGTAAATGAGAACAGTTTCTAGGGGGATGCCAGGTGTGCAAAAAAAACCCCCCACAATATTCAAATCCCAAAATTGAATACCAACCCATCAAACAAATATTTGAATATTCTGGTCCAGCCCTAGCACAGACAGCTATTTAATGAACACTATCAAGGTCCAGAAAGGTAGTAAAGACATTGTTAAAATAGTACATGTGACTCTAGTGGTTCAGCCTTAAATTTTATGAAGCGAAGAGAATACTTTGTGTGTGCAAAAAACAAACAAAAAAAATGACTTTATTCAACAATTTCTTCACATCCGTGTCAGAGCTACGCCAGCATGCTGGCTTACCATTGGCCGATGCTGTTCACATGAGCACCAATGTGTTGAGTATGCGTGTGATGCTGACGCAGGAGATGACCAACGTAAACAGCGTAGAAGAGTGACACAGAAGTGAAGAAGTTGTTGAATAAAGTCGTTATTTTTGTTTGTTTTTTGCGCATAAAAAGTAATTCTCGTCGCTTCATTAAATTAAGGTTGAAGTCACATGGATGATTTTAACAATGTCTTTACTACCTTTCTGGACCTTGAAAGAGTTCATTAAAAGGCTGTCTATGGAGAGGTCAGAGAGCTCTCGGATTTCATCAAAAATATCTTCATTTGTGTTCCGAAGATGAACGAAGGTCTTACAAGTTGGGAACAACATGAGGGTGAGTACTTGATGACAATTTTCATTTTTGGGTGAACTATCCCTTTAAGGGGCAATGGGAAATCAATTGAAAAGTTTACTTTACCTCAGCGTATGCCTCCATATCTTCCAAAAACTGACCCAACAGTGTGGTTGAGAAGGCCAGATCTGCCACCCAAAACTGCTCCAGACTCTGTAACCAGCCTAGAAAGATTGAAACAGGTTAGACAGGTTATTTCCCAAAAAGAGGAAATGAAACTAAATATAAAAGAAATCTTACCAGACACTTGTTGAGTAAGAGACTGTTTCTGTGTGTGATCTATATGCCAACCTACTAAGATATCCACTGTGTCCTGGAAAACAAAAACACATGTTCATTTACAAATTTGTTCCTTTTAGATTTTAGGACTTAAGTTAAGACTGCTTGTCCTTCTTACTCTGAAGTTGGTGCTGAATATGTGTGGATAACAACGGGCCACCAGCAAAATACACTTTACACTTTGGCACAACAGTTCCGGTGTGTCCAAGTTCTCCAAGATAGACTGAAGGCTGCTCATCACCAGCTGAATGACAAAACGGTAAAACGTTTCAGCCACAGAAAGAGATTATCCCCCAGTTTCAAGGCTTAAGCCTAGTCCTTGACTAAAATACATGTTTGAGCGGTTTTAACTGAAAGCAACTTGCACTGAGTACTTTTTACGTTGTAAGAGTACTTTTTTTCCTCAGTACCATCGTTTTGTCTTAAGATGCACACCAGTAATGCTTTCCTCCAAGGCATGTTTATAAAAGCTACTTAAATATCCTAATTTAATTAAGGCCTAAAACTGGCTTAATTTAAGCCCTGTCTGTGAAACCAGGCCTATAAGTGTAATTAATACAAGAGAAATCTGAGCTGTATAAATACCTGCATTACAGCTGAAAAAGCCTTCTTCTCCCCTGCTGTTTCAAGTGCTTTGTGCACTGCCACCAGGTACAGCTGCTTCACCTCATCCTTTGTGGACACACTGAACTTGAGGAACATCCACTTGAAGATCCTCTCGGCTTCATAACTGAGGGCAGCACAGAGCAATCCCAGACAGCACGCAGCCTCCTGCCTGAGCTCCTGCAGGAGCTTACTACTGTAAGACCAAACAGAAACGCATAGAATCTTGTGATAAGGAATTGTAGGGGTTTATTTTTCATTAATGACTAGCTGACTGTACATTATATTATACCCCAAGTTTAAATGATTATATTATGTGAGAAACCAGTGCAACATCCAAATATACACTTCATTGGTCAGTTTACAAAAATATCAGAAGCAGAATGTAGTGATGAATGAAGAGAAATGAAAATCAAGTATGTCATGTAGTAATGGTCAGTTAAATGCCTTATGACTAGGATTCAGCATGGTGTTCATAACACTTCATGAACAATAAAGTGCTAAATATACCCTCAAGAGAGTGGATTCTGTTAACCCCCCCATTGTGTTAAAAATAGGCTGTGCAGTCGAACCTCTCATTCAAAATGTCATTCAGGGTGCTCAAAATGGAATCCAACTGTTTCACTAGGACCTGTAATGCACGAATACAAAACAATACAGATTAAAAACAGTTTAATTCTAGGGACACATTTAAATCTATTTGTGCATGTCAGATCATACCACTTTATTTTCAGAGTGCACAATGAACTCCCTCATTTGTTTCACAGTGGCCAGTCTGCGTTCTCGGTCATCTTCCCGTGACGCTCTCCGCAGAAGATTGGCCAGACGAGACTCCTCAGAGTGAGCCAACGGTCGGTCTGGAACATAACAGAGAACGTGAAGCTAGTAATTCATCAGCCTTAGTAAATCTGCAAGCAATGTATGAGCACTGAGGTGTGAAAATACCCTGTGATTTCCTCATGTCCTTTGTAGCTAAAGCACGGTTTCCATGCTGAAAAGTGGTTATATCAGAAGTCACATCATTGAATCTCAACTCTTGCCCCAGCGACTTCCAACCATAAGTATTTTCAGAGAGGCCTCCATCAGCATCATATTCCCCTTTAAATACAACAATACCACAAACAAAAGTTATGCTTTCAGTGAAGGGAACTGACAGTATTCTTGCTATAGTTCAACCAAAAATTAATTCTGTCATTAATTACTCACCCTCATGTCGTTACCAACCCGTAAGTCCTTCGTTCATCTTTGTAAACACACATTTTTTTTTTTTTTTTTTTTTTAATATGAAATCCGAGAGCTCTCTGACCTCTCCATAGACAGCTATTTAATGAACACTTTCAAGGTCCAAAAAGGTAGTGAAGACATTGTTAAAATAGTTCATGTGACTCCAGTGCTTCAACCTTAATTTAATGAAGAGACGAGAATACTTTATGAACAAAAATAACGACTTTATTCAACAATTTCGTTCTAGCCCACGTCAGTCTCCTACGCTGTGGGCAAAAACAGTGCCGCTCAAGTGGTTATCGTTATTAGGGCCCAAGCCCTGAAAGGGCGAAGGCCCTATTGTTCTTCTAAGGATTATTATTATTATTATTATTATTATTATTATTTTCTTTCGCCTTTTTGGCCTTTTTGGGGCCCTTAACATGTTCGAAAACTCTTGAAACTTTGCACACTCGTCGGATCGCGCGGCCATCAGGGTTTGGGCTGGGTTTGGTACCCGGGCGTGGCAGGGGGGCTCGACAGCGCCCCCTTGAAAAATAAATAAAACTGTCCATAAATCAAAAACGCTGGCATGTATTAGTATGAAACTCAGTACACATATAGAACTCATCGGGCCGAACAACATCCGTGCTCTAAGTTATGCGTCAGCCCAACAGGAAGTGAGCTATTATGGGTCGTTTTAAAACACATACTGTGGAATTTGAAATACTCCTCCTAGACGATTAACCCGATCAGCACCAAACTCGATCAGCATGAAGTCAAGGCATTGAGGATGCTAAATTGCGAGCGGATTTTTGATATCTCGAACGGTTTGGCCGTGGCAGGAGACAAATTTATGGCGAGAAATGGGAAACAGGAAGTGTGTTATAACTTCTGCATACATTGACCGATTTGGATGAAACTTCAGATGTGTGTTCGTTGTAAGAGGCCGATCACATGGATATGACTTTTGTGAGTCAAAGTTATAGCGCCACCAACTGGCAGCAGGAAGTGTGTCACTTTCAAAAATGCTTTGAATCACCGTCTTATTTTCACCCGATTTACTTCAAACTTCATCAGTATAATGTCAAAACATGGCAGATATAGACATATGAATGGATTCCTGATATTTTAAATACTGTTGCCATGGCAACGTGTCAAAGTTGAATAATCTTTTGGGGTGTTTTTGAGACTCTTAGCATGCTTGAAATGGCATGAAACTCAACACACACATCAGTGATGTCTTCCAGTAGATATGGCCAAAGTCTTAGAAACGGGCGTGGTGGAGGGGCTCAGTAGCGCCACCTTTTGACAAAAGAGGGGGGATTAGTTTTATCTACAGTCACCAAACTCTGTATATATATTGTTCTCATCAAGCGGACATCTTTCTAATTTACAGTCATTAGCTCTGACCAACAGGAAGTCAGATATTTTGGTTTGAATTTGGAATTTTGGATAAATCAGGCTCTGAGTTATTATAAACTATTCGTAGGAGATGAATGGAATCGACACCAAACTCGGTCAACATGAAACAAAGACACTGAAGATGCTATAGTGCGAACAATTATAGGATATCTCAAACGCAGCTGCTATGGCGAGGGATTGAATGAAGGACAAAAAAGGGAAACAGAAAATGTCTAATTTCTTGTAAAATCATTGTTTGATTTAAATTAAGATTGTATGTTCGGTAATTGAACCTGGGTGAATTTAAAATGGATGTACTATTTTTCAGATCAATATATTTATTTTATTTAATATATTTCATCTGAATCTTATTTTGTCTGCCCTCCCTTCATTGTCCAATAGATGGCACTGTTGGCTTAGTAATGAAGCAAAAATCCCTGTTTGCCACTTTGTCTCTGGCTCTATGTGTGTGTGTGTGTGTGTGTGTGGAGGGGGGAATGGGTAGCTAAAGCATGCCTCTCTGTCTTTGCATTCTCTTTCGGTGTGTGTGTGTGTGTGTGTGTTTTCTATACAAGATACATGGGCTTTACAGAAGGTCATGTGCTGTGTTTGCAAAGATCACGTATGATGCTATGTCTTTAAATTAATTATTTACTGATAGAATTCAAATTTATTAAAAAGTAAATTTCACATGATTTTATAAAAGTGTCTGTTTATAATAAACTAAATTTAGACACTCATCTTACTCTTACCTGACACTGATATTAAAATCGACGTTGCGGTTTCTGTGATTTGGCTCCATTTATTAATTTTGTAATTAACACTTTTATTGGATACCTCCCATATTTAAATGAAAGCACGCTTTTGGTGCATGAGATTGGTGAACAAACAGTAGCTAAGGTAGGTCAAAAACACATGAAGAGAAATGTTAGGATAATATAACATCAGCATTCAGACGGTATTCTGCACTCATTTGAAATTGACCTGACATCATCTGACATGAAACTCATCTAAATTGAATTGATCTCATAGATGTTGTGGTTTGTGGTCATAGCAGCACCGACTGCTGCAGTTAATGAGGTGGAATTCAAATGACTTTGACAGTCATTTTATTAAAACATTATTTTAGCTACTAAATAAATAAATAAATAAACAGCTTGCCTAATGTACTTTACGTAATGATGATTGATCTTAAGATATTTTAACGTATAATATGTGTTTTGCAAACCCATGTTTACACGTACGCAACAATAGAGTTTAGATGTGTTTCATATCATAGGCTATCACAAAGAACTATCACTTTAGTGTGAAAAAAAAGTTTAGAAAAACTATACAAATGCCTTGAATTAAATACTGGCCTTCTGGACTTAGGAATTTTTGAGCTACAAAAGATAACTTTGCGCATATTTAAAAGTGACCTATTATATCCTATGACAATAAAATTAATCTATATTTCAATGACATCATGGGTGTGACTTGTGGTCATAGTGGCACCAGCTGCTGCGGTAAATGTGGCATATTTAAAATATTTGTAAAAAAATATTCTCCTATTTAAATGCATATTGACTGTCGTGCACAGTGGCCCTGAAGCCACCGGGGTGGCGGTGCCACCGGCTTGGGCCCGTCATCGCTGCTCGCAGCTTTAATTTTTGTTTGTTTTTGTATTCTCGTCTCTTCATTAAATTAAGGTTGAAGCACTGGAGTGTCAAAATATATTCATTTGTGTTCCGAAGATGAAGAAAGGTCTTACAGGTTTGGAACGACATGAGGGTGAGTACTTAATGACAGAATCTTTATTTTTGGGAGAACGAACCCTTTAAGCTTATTTCCATATCAGCATCACCAGCTATTACATGGCAGATACAAATTAAACAATTTAACATCAATACATTATTATAAACAATAATAAATACAAACATTTTATAAAAATTCAACTTAGACAAAAAGACAAGATTAAGTAAATGTACAAAATGAGTTGTGATAAAAAAAATAAAGTTTTTTTTGATCCATAAATAAATCCTTTTACTCGCGGGCCGATCACGCGACACCATTACTACACAGCACTGCGAGATCTAGTGAGAAACATTCAAATTTGGTTATAAACCAATGATAGATCTCAGATCAAACAGCGCTGAGAAACATTAATATTATCCAGTTTAAATGTTATTTTTAATGTGATGATTATTTGTTCATCTATCAAAGATTGTCCTCATTTGTAAAACTAAAAGTTTCAATAGGTAGGAAAACTAACATGGCAAACAAACTTATTTAAAAAAAAAAAAAAAACGATATGAAATTACCAATTTAAAAAGTAAATGGCAACAGAGGAGCACTTTTTAGCTTATTAGCCATTTCCACTTTAGTATTTATATTTTTTACCCCATGTTTAAATAAATATATATATATATATATATATATATATATATATATATATATATATATATATATATTTATTATTTATTTATGAAATCCCTATTATAATATATCAAATCATACATTTTTGTTAAAGTTTGACACTTTTTGTACTGAAGCATGAAAAGTCCCAAAGTCTCATGAAAAACAAAAACTTCTTCAAATTGCAAAAGAATTACATAGAAAAGTAAGTAAAGAGCTCTCCATATATAATCAATTAAGCTGTAGGTCAGTTCAGTATTATACAGAAGAACAATGGTACATTTGATAAGAGTAGAATATTACATTTAGGTTATTTTATCTGCATCTCAACTCAAGCTCAGTGCTTTACTGTCAAATGTGCATTTCCATGAAATAAATGTGAGATTTGTAACTGCACTTATTAATGCAAAACAATAGTAATTGCAGGATTAAATTGCCTTAATAATCGAAGGGTGGGCAATATGACATCTAATTTCACAATAACCAGTAGTTAATTTGAGCCGCATCCTGTTCCAGAAAACTTTTATTTTTGGGCATTTATTTTTAAACAATCCGGCATAAACAAGTGCATTACAAGGTGACTAGGGTTGGGTATCGTTTTGGTTTTTTACGATACCGGTGCCAAACCGATACTTTTAAAACGGTACCGGTGCCCAAACGGTGCCTGAACCGATACTTTTAATTAAAAAAAAGAGCCACAAACAATGGTGGATGACAATAAAGAACGGCTTTTTATTGAAAAAAAAAGAATAAATTCTTTAAAATTTAACAATTTATTAAAACTTTAAAGCATACTTAAATATAAATAAATACAAAACAACAAATTCACTTAAATTCGCAGTAAAACTGAAGCCACCTAACCCAACTACAATAGGGCTAATTTAACACTAAATAACCGTTACAGTACTAATAACAGCAAAGTAGTCTGTATTCTTGGTATGCTACAAACCAGCTTCAAGGTTCAGCTTTATTTTGCAGAAATATGACCATATTCTCTGGCTAAATATTTTATAACGCATTGCCTTATTGTTTCCATGGCGACGCGTGTTTCTCAAATGACACACAGCAGCCACAATAGCGCTGTATCACAGATGTAGGCTATCGGTTTTATTCCGTTTTATTCAAAATACACAAACTTGTTAACTATGTCATGAACTACCTGATATTCTGATTTTCAAATACGTGTAAGTGAATGTGTGTTAGTTGATCTATAATGCACGATGGGAGCACCCATGTTAGTTTGCACCTCAGAGAATCGGATCTGTCGGATTTAACGTCTCACAAAATACATGAAAGTAAGTGACCGGTGAATGGGAGAAGAAAAGAGTAAACTATATAGTTAACTATATAATGTGCATTTGATATAAATAAGACGCGTTATCAAATTATAACTGTTTGAAAGGATTGTTATTGCCGCTTCCATAGACATCAGTGTGTGTTTTTTGCTAGTACTAATGTGCATTTAAATGTCTGAAAACTAAAATAAACATTATGTGGTTGAAAGCGCTGAGCATGTCTGTCTCTGGCTCAGCGCTAACCAAAGCGCGAAAGCATGTTTGAATTTAAGTGGCACCGAAATGAGGCAACAAAATCTGCATTCTGATTCGGTCCGGTACATACCGGTTATATAGGTACCGGTGCCATATTGACACCGAGTTTCGGTACCCAACCCTAATGGTGACAGTGTGTGCATGTAAGACGCAGAGCGAGCAGGGGTTTATGCAGATGTATTTGGAGGTCATGTTTTGCCATTGGTCCTCAGCATATATTTTTTGATCAGCTTTCTTAAGTTCAAAGTCACTCTTGTATAGGTGCTCGCTCACCACTTTGTACGCAGTAAAGCGTAGTTTGGAGAATAGCATAAGTTTGGAGGGAGTGTATATACCAAATGGGTATTATTATAAAATTTAATTATTTATAAACAAAATAATTGTAGGTATTTTCTTTTTCTGTTATTAAAACTAACAATAATGTAAATAAGCAATTGGACAAATATATTGATACTATACAAAATATTTTAATCTCTATCAATAGACAAGTTATAATCACCACTACAATCAATATATTTCCGAGTTCCGATAAATAAAAAAAAAAAGACACTAACAATCTAATTTAAGTAAATATGGACTTATTTGCACAAGGAAATGCTGGGACCTTCCAAAAAGTAGTATGAAAATAACTCGCTGAGGTTACTTTCTCTTTCTATTTCTATAAACAGAAACCTTAATCAGGAAGACACACAAAAGATAAATCAAACAATCAAACCCTCGGATACCGGACCAGCAGAACAACATTTATGTTGAAAACCACAATTATGCAGGTGAAAAATATTGAGGAATATAATCCAGCTGATTAAAGCCAGGCTAAACAAGGGCCAGATAAAGCACGCACCTCCTTCTTCGAGTATGTCTGTGGCAGTGAAGGCATCATTGTGCAGTGGCGGGGTGCCAGGCCGATCAGAGGGCAGAATGTCGAAAAGAACTTCTGAACCACGATCTCTAGAGACACTGCACTTCACACCGTCCTGGCTGGCTGACAGACTGTTGCCTCTGAAAAGCATTCAATATAACATCAGTGACTTCACAGACTAAACATTCCATGTTCCTAATGTGTTTTTGCAGTGTTGAGCCAATCACAGACATATCTGTTGAGCTTGTGAACACAATGGCCAATTAGATGCGTTTAAGTTAGTCTGAATCCACTCAACATGGCACGGGAGTCTTTGCAAGAGTGCAGCTTTGTGTACCTCAAGTACCTTCAGTGATTATAATGACAGCGATCTTTGCTCGCTTTCTCATATTTTATATATATACATATACACACATATACATATATACACATATATATATATACATATATACACATATACACATATACACACACACATTGCAAAGTTTTAGGATTGACAACCATATTGAAATTCATGATTGAATGGCAGTGATGATTACCATATTAATGAACGGAACAAAACTATTTGATACTGTATGTCAAATTATCTGTGCATCGTCTTAATGTAAAATCAAAATAATAGACCTGCCACTTTTTCTATGTAATGTTACTTTGTTGTTGATTTTATTACTAACTTTTCAAAGCAAATACTTTTTACATATAATTTTACAGATTTTTTTAAATATAAAATAGTTCTAAGCACTGACTGTTTTATGATCTGCCCTGATAGTGATTTTTTATTTATTTAATGAATTTACTTATATGAATGAAGCGCATGCCTGAGCTTGCATTTTGTGTTAAGCTGTGTTGGTTTGACATTGGGGAAAATAGAATAATAGAATCAAAATGTGTTAGCCTTTTTACCCATTAGGTATGTGAAATTTTACATGGGTAGGGTAATTTTCACTGTGTGTGCATGACATGGATCGTCTGCCACCACCAAAAACCATTTTTGGCCCCAGAAAAAAACCCTTCACACTAAACCCATATGCCTTACTTCTGTGGAACACAAAAGGATAAATTGCATCAGTCCGCTTCACGAAACGAACGGATCATTCAGGTTTAGTGAACTGCATCAGTTGATTCACTGAAAAGATCAATGAACTAAAAAATAATGATTTTATCAAAAATCTCATTAACCTTTTTTCTACCATTTTGGAACTTGAAATGATAATTGGGGCTATCATTGTGGTGTGGCTGGGATATTCTTTAAAAAATAAATCAAATCATATTTTGTGCTCCAATGAAGAAAGGACATTTGAATTGAAGTTAATTAGTAGATTACTGAATCTTCCTTTTTGGGTAAACTATTCCTTTTATAATCAATACAAACTTACCAACATTTATTTTTAATTTGATAATTTACAGCATCTGCCAAACATGCAATTGCAAAACCTTCCTAATATGGCAAAATGTATTAGCAACCGTACTCACAATTTGAACCACCCATTCAAGCACAATTCATGAATTTTCAAGACCATTCCTAAAAATTGCATCTGCATCCGGGACTTGTGAACGTCATTTGACAGTCCAGCAGAGATTTCATTTTTCCACATCGTTTCAAAATAATGCAACTCATTTGAACCTAACTGTGAATGAACATTAAAAATAAATACAGTCTTTGTTTCAATGTTCATATACTGACTGGATAATGCACATTTGATTTTAAGACAAGCTGAAGACTGAATTCAAACAATTAACGTTAACCAGTTTAAGCTCAAAGTTCAATACAGTCGCTGCTAATTCATAAGCTTTCCAGACAAACAGAGGCACACAGAACTCACTGACATTCAGCCCACGCTTCAGTCAGCTTGTCCGATTTAAACTATGCAAATGTCCAAATTAAAACGGTTTAATGAAAACTTTCAAGGTTATACATTAGGAATCGGCTGCACAGTCAGGGGTACACCAAATAACGGTTAGTATACTGTCATGAGTTGAAAAAGCGTTAAATCAGTACGACGACAGAATTATCCCGCATGTATGCAATATACCTACAACACCATGAATCAACTTCGCAAATGCTTAAGTACTAACGTTATGTAGCTTGTGGCTAAACGTGTCAGACCAGACGCGTGTTTCCTCACACACACCACAAATGAAAGCCTCGACACTCTGGACACATCAGCAAGTCCGTCGAAAAACACAAATCCCTGCCGTTATAGGCACATTTATGCTCGGTCTACAAACCAATGCTGTCAAACAAAAACTAACATGATAAATATCGCCAGTGTTCACCGATTGTTTGTGAGTTAGCTTATGCTAACATCTGCTAACCAACCTGAAAAACTGAGCATGAGCGTTTGACATGTGTCGTTTTAACTGTGCGGCGTTGCTTTTCCCACAGACTAGAGGTCAACGATACTATCAAAGATGTGAAGTGAGCTGAATGCTTATAAAAGTCTCCTCACGTGGAGAAAGAGGGAGACTGCTGTGTTTGATAAAGGGGCGAACGAGAGCAAGGCCTCGCTGAAGCTTCGGCCTGTAGTGCGAGCTCTCTGCCGTGTGGTGCGCTACTGACCTGCGCTGCCAGTCATTCCAGTTTCGCTGCAGTTTGTGGGCGCTGCTCAGCCGAGACCCGAGGGCTTTGCGGCTCATTACCTTTCCGAAGACAGCATGACCCGTCTAACACGGGAAAAGTCTGCAAACAAACCCTAATTTCACCGTTCACTTTATGTCCATGCACAGGTTTGAAATGCCTTGAGCGTGTTTGAAACTGAGAGGCAGCGGCCTGACCCTCCCATCTATTTCTCTACTCTTCCCTTTATCGCTGTTCACACGGCTGCAGCCCCATCTATCGGTGGAAAGAAATAACTGCAGCTCTATTGTTATTAGTACAGATACCGAGGCAAATTCATTACGAAAAAAATGACAGAAACACGGACATACTTAAATTAACTCCTGGGGTTTATGCTCAATTGAAGCTTAAAATAAAAGAATGGCGAAAAAGCAGGAAAAGTAATTAATTGCATGTGATATTTCACCTTTTCACTCAAATCATAACATAGCAACATCTGTTGGTGTAGCCCTATTCACCGTGTGGTTGCCTAGTGACAACAGGATGTGTATTAAATGGAGAGAAAAAAAGGAAGAGAGCGGGAAGAGAGCGTCAACCAGAAGCAGAAAACAATACAAACCAGTTAACTGAAACGCATGTTTGAAGATATGTGAACTATTATTGTTTACAGCTTATATGGCAACAGATGGGGCCACCTGACTTTAATCTAATACAAAGACCATCAGATAATTAATACATACTATTGACATATATGCTATTAATAAGACGCAAATGTGTTTGGCGTAGAGTTTATAGTTATTATTCAAGGTCAAACGGTTCACATCCATTCACCACACCCAGGTTGCATAATTATACCACAAGATGGTAGCAAGGAGCTAAAGCAGAATACATCGACCCAATACTTTTCTCTCACGTCTCTGACATCCAGTAACACTCAAGCCATTGCACTTGTTCAAGCAATTAGAAAGAGATGGTCCACTGAAAGCTGTCTATTCTCTCTCATAGAGCATTGCTGTGTGGTTTTGTAGGCACCGTTGCCCAAGCCCAATGCATGGATTGAAGTTGCTAAGCAACAATGTGCACAATAAACACTGTATCAGTACGTTACACGGGGGTGTCAGCTGGTAATTTATGGAAATTATCTGGCTCACATTGTGCTATTGCACCCTTTGAGTTAACTACGACTATTAATTAAGATTATTTAACTATACTGCAGCCCATTATTGGCCATGTTTTTGTGTTTACTCTCTAAGCACTACAGAAAGCAATGGGAATTGCACATTTGAGGTCAGCAGAAAGCTCTCATAATTAATATGTGCAGCTGTTCGATTGTCCTGCAGGAAGTGCTGAATGTCACAGCTGTTGCTTATCTAATGTGCACTACCTTCTGCACAACATCTGACGGACTACAGCAATGGAGGAAAATATTAGTAATCAAAAACAACTTCTTGGAATGAATCATCCCTTTTTCCGTGTAAATGTACAGTCTTCAACAATTTTATTTATTTATTTTTTAAATTTTGTGTGTGTGTGTGTGTGTGTGTGAATTCTACTACGTTACCCATAAAACAGGGAGTGATATGTTTTATCTCATGTCTGCACATCAGCTGGCTTTGAACTGACTCAAAATCAATACCAGACTCAAAAAGGATATTTTTAGCTAGCTCACACTTCTTAGTTCATCTTCCTCAAACAGATCATGGGTACGGCCAATGATGGAAATGTCTGAACTACTTTCTGGTCGAAAGCTTGGTGATACGGGGAATTAATTTAGTGTGGCTCCATAATGATGGTTTTGAAGGACCCTGATTAATAATGTATTGCCAGTTTATACAGTGAAGTAGGTGGTCATACATTTAAATGATGCTGAGAGCTCCAGCAACAGGATATACAGGATATACTCATTCAGAGAGCATATTTATGTCTTCTTCAGTATAAGAATGAGTCATATCTCCACGCTCCTGCCCTTAGCTGTTATAGGCGGCGGCCCTCACAAAGATAAGAGGAATTCTGGGCCTTTAATAGCATGGGCTCTGCAGGCCGTGAGATAAAGCAGACGCACTATCAACTGCAAGACGGTGTCAGGGGAGACTAATGGAACTAAGTAAGTAGTGTGAAGTGGGTGTTCAATAACTCTGCAGACAAGCTGGACATCATGATACTTTCAAAAAATGATTTCAGTGTGAAATGGTTCCATGGATTTGAAGGGAAACCATTTAACCATTGGTTATTTTTTTGCTTTATTCTAGGGCCAAACATTTTCTGAAGCATCATTAATCTTTACTCACTCCAGGTTTCTGTGTGGACACGATATGTCATGATATTGAATTTCACAAGCAAAAGAATCAAGACAGGTCATTTGTGTTTAATGTTTCTGCAACAGTGCAAATTAGATGCAGCCGGCCATCTGGTTGTGGAAAACCTGAAAGTGAATTTCACAGCAATTCATAATCCTCTAACAGACATAATATTGACAAATATTTCACAAATAAAAACAACATTGATTGATATTATTGATTAATAATATTGATTAATAAAATAAATTAAATAATTAAATGACATTTTAAATGAAATGAAATTAAACGGTCCTACTTTATATTAGGTGGCCTTAACTACTATGTACTTACATTAAAATATAAATACAGTGTACTTATTGTGTTCATATTGTATTGCACACACTTTTGCTGATATTGAGGTGGGATACGGGTAAAGTTAGGGGCAGGTGTGGTGCTATGGGTCAGTTTAAGGGTAAGGTTTGGTGTAAAGGAAGTGTCAACAGTGTAATTATAAATGTAACTACAGACATTAATTGCAGATGTAATTACATGCAGCTAATTTTAAAAATGTAATTACAATGCAGCTATATATATATATATATATATATATATATATATATATATATATATATATATATATATATATATATATATATATATATATATACAATAAGTGCATTGTATCAAATTATTAATTTAAATGTTAGTACATAGTAGTGAAGGCCACCTAATATAAAGTGGGTCCAATTAAGTGAAGTTATTTTGCCTGTTATAGGGGGCAATCGGAGCTCCCGGTAGAATGTCCTCTCCAAGCCCCTCTATAGCAGACAGCAAGCCAAATCTGTTTACCACTTTCACTAAGATTATATGGGCACACAAACTCGTGAAACTATATTCAATTAAATTAAATCTGAACCTAAACCATTTTAAACAATAAAGCTTGCATTTATTTATTTATTTACAGGCAAATCACAAATATCACCTCTCTTTATATGGCAGTAATTTAGAGTACCGTCAGAAAATATTCTAATATGCTGTTTTGCTGCTCAAGAAACATTTATTTTTATTATCAGTGTTAAAAAAAAAACAGTTGCTGCTTAATGAAATCTGTGATACAGCATTATTTGAAATAGATTTTGTAACATTAAAAATGTTTTTACTGTCACTTTTGATTAATTTAATGTCCTTGCTGAATACAAGTATTAATTATTTTAAACATTTGAAAGGTATATGTAGTTAATTGTCTGCCCAGGGAGAATTACATTGGGTTAACAACCCAAAATAACAATTTTAGGCTCTTGGGTTCTCTCTTTCTCCCTTTGCACAGTCTGATGTCAGTGTTCTGGACTTGACCAAGTAGGAAGAGTCCAACAAAAAGGCAGGGGCTGAGAGGCTCACACACCCTCTAATCTCCCCAACACTCGACAGTTCTGCAGCACACATGCTCACAAACACACACACACACACACACACTTCAAACCTCAGTCTCATCTCTCTTGCACTAAACATGCTCTGTTGGGAATTGAGTTTAGCCCTACTGTTCACCGGCTTGTCAGCGTGGGCTCTGCCTTCAACTAACATCAAGATCACACAAGGTGAGTGCCACCAGAACCAAAGACAAGGATACAACACAGACACAGATATATGCTTGAATTAGCTTCTTTAAACAGGGAATAGACAGTCTCAAGCTAAACCAGAGCTGCTTTGCCAAGTTATCGATTCTGTTTGTAATGTATAGTCTTGACTTATATTTTGCAGTCTGTTGTCCCATTGAATGAGAATGTGACAGTACAGTAAATGCTATGCTTGAAATGTTTTATTGATTTACCAGAGCTCAGACTAACAGTGAAAGCATCTTTAAAGGTTAAGTATGACTCTATAGTAAGAAAAGTTTTCTTGTAAAATATATCAAGTTGGAAAAATATTGCCACAGTATTAACACTTTAGTTAACTACATTAGTTAACATGAACCAACATACTTTTAAAGCATTTATTTATTTCATCTTAGTTCATGGTAATTTCAACATTTACTGGATTATTAAAATCAAACATTATAATTGTTACAATTATTTAATGGACCTGAGCTATGAATGATGGTTGTATTTGTATTAACTAACATTAACAAAGATTAGTACATGCTGTTACAAATGTATTGATCATTGTTAGTTAATGAATGAAGTGACATTAACTAATATGTCCTTATTATAAAGTGCTTTCTGTATCCACACATGCATTTAAATGAATTGATCAATTATTTATTTAGGAAGCTTTTTTTTTTTCTTCTGAGATTAAGCTGAGTTAAATTATTGTAATGTAATTTTTAAATAGTGTAATATTCAACATTTTTGTGGGAATTGTCACCGTTTTGCTTTTGTTGCATAACAGACTTTCTTTAACTGTTGGAATGCAGGCTGTTGCTGTGAAAAGGAAACAATGACAATATATTCTGTAATCAGCTACATACTTTCCAGATGATGTTTCAGATCATGTAACATTGTATTTTTGTGGTGTTTTCAAGTGTTTGAACTATTATACTCTCATTTACTGAACTGCTGTTTTAAATAAACACTGCAAACGGATTTAATGTTATTACAATTTCCTCTAGCACTGCCCCTGCAACTGTCAGATTCAAACCAGCCTGTGACATGTCCTCTCTTCTGGACTGAATTTGAGGGTTACTGTTACCGCTTCTTCCCCTTGAATCGCACCTGGGCAGAGGCAGATCTGTACTGCGCTGAATTCTCAAATGGACACAAATCAGCCAAACTCACCTCCATCCACAGGTATGATTCCTATGCGGAGATGCCACAATTTATTTTACAGTACAAGATTTTTGCTGGACTTTTTTTTAAAAACATAAAATATGTACTTTCTAATAACTTTTTTTCATAGCTGGGAAGAAAATGTGTTTGTCTATGATCTTGTGAACAGCCGCGTACCAGGAATTCCAACAGATATTTGGACTGGCCTTCATGATAGAAGACAGGTAAACATGATGTCATTCTCTATTAAGTGCAACACAAAACATTCCCACACATGCATTTTATGAATGATTCATTGATATTATATACTAGGTTGCAATGTGAAGCAGTTGTGACTCTTAGTTACGCATGAAAAACAACAGCATGATTTACAAATGTGTTGTAAAAGGCAAGCGAAGCCTGCCACTAATAATCTCATTTACGGAAAATATTGTTTCTTTGAGTGACGTTTAATCATTTCCAGACACTGGTGATCCAACATTTTGGTCTAACACCAAGTTGAGATATAGTTAATAGTTTGAGGATGATTTAACAAACCCTCTGATCGGTAATGCAAAGGCTTCTCAGAGATCCTGGATCAAATGATACAAATCTCCTATGAACTCATGCCTGGCATGATGGCTTTATTTATCACTTTAGGGTCAAAGGGCAAACAAGCAAACGTGATATCATTGTTAATCATAGTTTGTTGGTAGGAGGGCACTATGGAGTGGACAGATGGGTCACCCTATGAATACAGTTACTGGGATGGAAATCAGCCAGATGATGGCATCCATCGCATCCCTGAGGAGGAGGACTGTGTGGAGATCTGGTACAGACAAAACAGTGGTGAGTGTTGCAATGGACTGAATCACTAATTATTATGGCTATTTATACAACAGTGAATAATTTAGTTAATTTAGTACAATTAAAATAACATGATACAAAAAATGTATAGCCTCCCACTACACTAAAAAAAAAAAAAAAAAAAAAAAAAAAAAAAGTACAATTCAACTTAAATTACATTAAACTGACTTAAAAAAAGTTGATTCTTGTATAACTTATAAAAAAAGTAGAAAATTGCTTAACTTATTTCAATGAGTTAGAGCAATGTAAAAACATGTTGTCAACTTATTGATCATATAATTTTTTACAGTGTACAGTTTAAAAGTTTGGGATCAGTACGTTTTAAAAAAATATTATTTGAAATATTATATATAAATATAATTTTTAAATATTAAGTATCTCTTTTGCTCACCAAGGCTGGATTTATTTGACAAAAAATACAAACCCGATTCCAAAGAAGTTGTGACACTGTACAAATTGTGAATAAAAACAGAATGCAATGATGTGGAAGTTTCAAATTTCAATATTTTATTCAGAATACAACATAGATGACATATCAAATGTTTAAACTGAGAAACTGTAGCATTTTAAGGGGAAAATAAGTTGTTTGGCATCAACACATCTCAAAAAAGTTGGGACAAGGCCATGTTTCCCACTGTGTGGCATCCCCTCTTCTTTTTATAACAGTCTGCAAACGTCTGGGGACTGAGGAGACAAGTTGCTCAAGTTTAGGAATAGGAATGTTGTCCCATTCTTGTCTAATACAGGCTTCTAGTTGCTCAACTGTCTTAGGTCTTCTTTGTCGCATCTTCCTCTTTATGATGAGCCAAATGTTTTCTATGGGTGAAATATCTGGACTGCAGGCTGGCCATTTCAGTATCTGGATCCTTCTTCTACGCAGCCATGATGTTGTAATTGATGCAGTATGTGGTCTGGCATTGTATTGTTGGGAAATGCAAGGTCTTCCCTGAAAGAGACGACGTCTGGATGGGAGCATATGTTGTTCTAGAACTTGGATATACCTTTCAGCATTGATGGTGCCTTTCCAGATGTGTAAGCTGCCCATGCCACACGCACTCATGCAACCCCATACCATCAGAGATGCAGGCTTCTGAACTGAGTGCTGAGAACAACTTGGGTTGTCCTTGTCCTCTTTAGTCCGGATGACACGGCGTCCCAGTTTTCCAAAAAGAACTTCAAATTTTGATTGGTCTGACCACAGAACAGTTTTCCACTTTGCCACAGTTCATTTTAAATGAGCCTTGGCCCAGAGAAAACGCCTGCGCTTCTGGATCATGTTTAGATATGGCTTCTTTTTTGACCTATAGAGTTTTAGCCGGCAACGGCGAATGGCTGGTGGATTGTGTTCACCGACAATGTTTTCTGGAAGTATTCCTGAGCCCATGTTGTGATTTCCATTACAGTAGCATTCCTGTATGTGATGCAGTGCCGTCTAAGGGCCCGAAGATCACCGGCCTTGACCCTTACGCACAGAGATTGTTCCAGATTCTCTGAATCTTTGGATGATATTATGCACTTTAGATGATGATAACTTCAAACTCTTGCAATTTTTCTCTGAGAAACTCCTTTCTGATATTGCTCCACTATTTTTGGCCGCAGCATTGGGGGAATTGGTGATCCTCTGCCCATCTTGACTTCTGAGAGACACTGCCACTCTGAGAGGCTCTTTTTATACCCAGTCATGTTGCCAATTGACCTAATAAGTTGCAAATTGGTCCTCCAGCTGTTCCTTATATGTACATTTAACTATACAAATAAATACTAAAACAATATTTGGCATGACATTTCAAAATGTCTCACTTTCAACATTTGATATGTTACCTATATTCTATTGTGAGTAAAATATAACTTTATGAGATTTGTAAATCATTGCATTCCTTTTTTCACAATTTGTACAGTGTCCCAACCTTTTTGGAATCGGGTTTGTACATTTAAAAATGGGAATATTGTGAAATATTATTACAACTAAAAAAGTTATTTTAATATATTTCAAAATGTAATTTTGACAATGCTGAATATTCAGCATCATTACTCCAGTCTTCAGTGTCACATGATCATTCAGAAATCATTCTAATATGATGATTTGCTGCTCAAGAAACTTTTCTGATTATTATCAATGTTGAAAAGTTGTGCTGCTTGTTGAGGAAACCGTGATCCATTTTTTTCAGAATTCTTTGATAGAAAAATCTTACTGACCATAACATTTGAACAGTAATGCATAAAAATAAAAACTATGTTAGTGATTCATTATATCGGTGAATCAGCATATGTTGTAATTAATTCTATTTTTTTCATAAGTTGATTGACAGCCCCACTAATTAGAGTACTATGAAAAAGCATTACAAAATGGAGAAACTGTATGCACCTTTCCATCTTTTTCAGCACTGAGGTCTTGGAATGACAACAATTGTGATAAGGCCTTTCCATTCGTCTGCAAGATTCCTACACTGGAAAACTAACCTCAGATCTAAGTTTATCCAGTTCTTTATTATCAACACTGACACCCCAACATCCCTCGATCACAGTGTAGCAACAAGATGTCTGCTCGTCTGCATCCCTGCAGTGATGATGGGCTTTCTCTAGCCTGTTATAGACACTTCACATGCATTTCCCTCCAATTCCCTGCCCCCATCGTCCCTCCATCAGTGTTGCTGTTTTCTTGCTCCTCTGGGGCCATGACTCATGACACACACACACATTCCTCTGTTCAACACTTATGGAAACGAACCTTTACTTTTCTCAGCAGAGGAGCTGTTGATTATATGTTGATATTGACTGAGATAGTGAGTTGCAATATTGGTTATAGGCAGTTATAGACTGAACATGTAGTTCACAAAGAAAACTGAGGTCCCCACCCTTAATCATCTGGCTGCTAATATTCTGTGGACATTTTTTTAAAACTTCTTTTCAAATGGGTTATATATGCTGAACCCCCAAACTTCTGTTATTTTTCTAAGAGAATGGTCTTATTTTTAACATGTGTCCATATAATGACTCCTGAGTCTGGATCTGGCATCCGGAACACTGTCATAATGTCCATCTGTGCACATTTATCTATCACTGACCTAGAAGGTGAGATTCTGAAAGAGAAGGGATTTAAGTCTCTGTTGACTGCAAAGCTTCAAAAGGCTGTTGACCTTTTCAGCTTTTCTCACCAGCTCATGGGCCGTGCCAATTAGTGACCAAAAATGTTTTTTTTATTTTTATATATACTCATCCACACAGCTGTTGGTAAAACAACCTTGCTTTGCGCACCTACATTTTTGCCACTGACAGTTGAGAAAATTCTGAATTTTCAATGCACAAGATGATTTGGATTTTCACTCTTTAGTCATGAGCTGATGGAGGTATTTGGTGATGAAATAAATAATTACACAATTTTCACAAATTTTCCATTGTGTGTTTTTAAAAAAAATGTAAACATCTGCAAGATGGACATCATTGATTATTGCACTTGCACGTGTCACTAAAAGTAAGTTCTAAAAGTGAGACGCTCAAGTTAAAAGAAGTTTCTAAAAGTACAGTTTTTTACATCTAATAAATGCATTTCCACTGCCATGCGTCTCATGTTTTTAAAAGCAAAAACACATCCTGTATGGAGTACCTAAAAGGATATGGTATGCTTTTTTGTGAAGTACAGCAGAGAGTTTTCAGATGAAAATCTCAGCTGGGGGGCATTTTGTAATAGATGCCTATGATGACACAATGCAGAAATGTCTTAAAATCTATTTCGAAATATGTCAAGAGCAATATTCGAGTTTGTTGATATGATCTCATCTGTAAACATGGTATTTTCATCATTTTGTAACTGACGCAGACCCAGGACACGTGGACAATGGGGTTAAGCTGTTCCCTTGTTGCTGAAGACCAGTAATTAAGTGACCCTCTTCTAGCCCTCAAGAGTAATTATCTCCCTCTTAAAACCTGCAGAGGAACATTTTTACACAAACAATCCTGAATCATTTTTATGATTTAATTAGTGTACTGTCAATGTCTATCTCTGCAATTGCAAAATATTATGGTTTAAACAAATAATTCAAATGAATAACAAAAACAAAAAAAAACATTCAATGATGTTGCCGATGTCTATTCAAGTATATGAAAGAGGTCTACAAGTATGAGAAGATTCAATAAAAAAATCTGTAAAATTACAAAACATACTGAAAAAAAGGGAGAAGCCCATGTAACAAACATCACTTTAATGCGGAACAACCATAATACACTTTCCTCGCTTGATACATCCCTCTGAAGGATTCACACATTACAATCTCCGTGAAAGAGACCTTTAAAGGGATTCTGCCGATTTCTTCGCACACTTACATGGACAGCATCAGCGTAACAAACTCTCAGAGGGTTCAGATCAGACAAGGAGACTGTGGACTAAACATTTTTTTTTGTTTAAAATATAATGAAGACAGCTGAAAACAGTTACCTCTGAAACCAAAATCTTTCTGTCAGTGAAGTCCTTTCATGATTTATCTATGTTTCTTTTTCATCTATTGCAACATGCATTTGTTCAATTCTCTGTAAGTTATAAATATATACAGATGTTTTAGAGATAAATATATATATATATATATATATATATATATATATATATATATATATATATATATATATATATATATATATATGTGTGTATGAAGAGTTCAGATGCAAAAGCCTCTAAAAGCCACTTCAGTCAAAAAATGAGACAACGATACTGAGTGAATGCTCTCCACATATAGTATACGTTCATAACATACTTTCACTTCAAACCCACTAAATCCCAGCCTCAGCCCATTCAGAAGTACCGGTTCTTAGGTAGAAACCTATAGATGGAAGCCTGACAAAAATGCTTATTTTAAAGAAAAAACGTCAGACGGCCTTAGAAGCTTTTGCATCTGAACTCTTCATATATATATATAATCTAAATAAATATAAACATCTTCACTGGCACAGCTTCATGTGTTATTATTACCACTCTAATCATCTGTACTGTCATCTACACTAACATTGACATTGGTGGAAACATACAATTGACTCTTGACCTGAAACAAGCACATATCTCGCAGAGGTCACACACAAGAAAGATTACGAAGAAGGATACAGTAAGTTTCTGATTGCACTTTGATTCTATGCATACACATTTTTTTCCCTCAATCATATCTTGTTTATACTTATGTACTTCATAGACTGACTGAGGAAAAGACAAAATACAGCTCCAACATGTTGATAATATACAGTTTATGAACTGAACTTGGCAAAAGCGTTGGACTAGGAGTGAAGGTAATAGAGCGAAGAGAAATGCATGTATCTGCACCTTCTTGGCATGGCATTATATTGCCTAAGCTGTGAAAGCATGTTCACTATTGTGCAGACACTAACACTAAAGCATTTACACAGTGATACAGACCTCTACGGAAGCCCTGAGAGGCCATACATTATTACTTCTGTCTTTTGTTGGGAGTGCTTTGACTTAATTTTCTTGTGATCTTGAAATAACAAAAGAAAAGTTGTTTTCTCAAGTCTCAAGTTTTTTATATACCGTTCAAAAGTTGGGGTCGGAATTTAAAAAATATATATTTTTATAGTTAATTAAGTCTCTTATGCTCACAAAGGCTGCATTTATTTGATCAAAAATACAATACAGTAATATTGTAAAATATTATTACAATTCAATTTTAATATATTTAAAAATTGTATTGATTCCTGTGATGGCATCATTCCTCAGGTCTTCAGTGTCACATGATCCTTCAGAAATCATTCTATATGCTAATTTGTTGCTCAAGAAACATTTCTTATTATTATCAATGTTGAAAACAGTTGTGCTGCTTAATATTTTTGTGGATTAGGATTGATTTAAAATCAAATAATTATTTTGTAACATTATAAATGTATTTTTATGTTTTTAATGCATCCTTGCTGAATGAACAATTTCTTATTTTTTTAAAGAAAAACATTTGAAAGAAAGTGTATGGATATTGAATTATTGAATATCTCATGTTTAAGAGATAACATGAGAAATAGTGAGCGACATACAGAAAACCAAAAGTAAAGATCACAAGAAAAAAACCTTTGGTATATTCAGATCACGAAAAAATGTAGTCATGATTAAGAAAAAACAAGACAAAAAAATAAAATCCTCTAAAGGTTTCTGTAGACCTCTGTAGAGCTGCCATAAGTGCAAACATTTACCAAACACACACTCACAAACACTTAAACACACTCAAATGTCAAAATGTGCATGGAGAACAGTGAATACGGGTCACAAACCACAAGCTTTGGTGTAAAATCGGATTTGGGAAATTAAACATTTCCATCTGTGCTGCCACAGATTTCCAACTACTTCAAAAACTGCAATCATATTGAAGTCTGAAAAAAAGAAACAATATGATTAAGACACCGCAGACCATAACAGTGGTTAGGTGTGGTCCAAACTGCCTGAGCCTCACAGACGCTCTTCCTCTAAACACCTAAGCAGCCTGAATGCAGCTGAGGATCAGATGATGAGATTATTGAGCTCCCGTGTAAGATAGTATCAATGTGATAAAAAGAAAACATGAACAGCAGGCTTCTGCTCATCATCATCAACGGAAAAACTCTCCGAGGTCTTTTCTATGATCTACCTCTCCCGATTATATTAATAGTAAGGGAGAGTAAACACAAATAACACCAAGATAAAACCAGTAGATCTAGTGTATGATTTAAACCATTAAAATGACACACTGAAACCTCAAGACACTCCCAGATCTTAGTGTTTTAAGTCAAAGTTCTTTTTATAGATCACTGACTCTCCTGTGTTAGTATTATGTGACCTCGAGAGAAGCGGGAGAGACGCGGTCACACTCGGCTCGGGAGCGCAGACTGTGCCACTGTTCCACCGGGGTGCGCTGGGAGCTCATGAGCCGGCGCCAGTGCGTGGTTTCCTGCGGGCCAGTGGAGAACTGGCCAATCACGATGCGACCAACAAAATCGTTGCTGCTCTTCACGTTGTGCCCGTAAACTAAGAAGGAAAAGACATAAAATCAATGTTACATCCAGAGATAATCAAACAAACACCTTATTAGCAATAATGGCTGCTTGGAGTTTCTGTACTCTGAATGAATTAAGATTTCCCCCCTCTATCTAATGCTTTACACACAAATCAGTGTTATTATCATTATTATTGCTAAAATTGCTAAAACTTATATTAAAATAAGCATTAACTGAAATCAAATGTAAACTTATATTCAGCTATTGTTGCCGAAGCAATATTATTTTAGTTTAGTTTAAAGGCACAGTATGTAACATTTTTGGATTAAAATATCCCAAAACCACTAGAACAATGTTACATACTTTGTTGACTTGTTTGCATCATCCCAAATGTTTCCAAGAATCCAGAAAAATAAGCAATTTTAACCAGGGCATGGACCGTGTTCGTGCGTCAGCTGTTAATGACATCATACCCATGGTATCCTCAATTTCCCTCAATTCTTTTATTTAGTAGAAACCATGGAAATACCAACACTTTAATATAGTATGTGTTTTATTAGACAGGTGAGGACAACTGTTTGGATACATTTATCAAGAGAAAACTAATCATTGTTATATACAGTCCATCCTGAAAGTATTCACAGCGCTTCACTTTTTCCACATTTTGTTGTGTTACAGCCTTATTCCTAAATGGATTAAATTCACTATTTTCCTCAAAATTCTACAAAAAATACCCCATAATGACAACGTGAAAGAAGTTTGTTTGAAATCTTTGCAAGTTTATAAAAAACAGCCTTTGCCATGACACTCAAAATTGAGCTCAGGTACATCCTGTTTCCACTGATCATCCTTGAGATGTTTCTACAACTTGACTGGAGTCCACCTTTGGTAAATTAAAAAGTTGTTTGGACATGATTTGGAAAGGCACACACCTGTCTATATAAGGTCCCACAGTTAACAATGTATGCCAGAGCACAAACCAAGCCATGAAGTCCAAGGAATTGTCTGTAGACCTCCGAGACAGAATTGTATCTAGGCACAGATCTGAGGAAGTGTACAGAAAAATTTCTGCAGCATTGAAGGTCCCAGTGAGCACCTCCATCATCCATAAGCGGAAGAAGTTTTGAACCACCAGGACTCTTCCTAGAGCTGGCCGCCCGGCCAAACTGAGCGATCGGGGGAGAAGGGCCTTAGTCAGGGAGGTGACCAAGAACCCGATGGTCACTCTGACAGAGCTCCAGCGTTTCTCTGTGGAGAGAGGAGAACCTTCCAGAAGAACAACCATCTCTGCAGCACTCCACCAATCAGGCCTGTATAGTAGAGTGGCCAGATGGAAGCCACTCTTCAGTAAAAGGCACAGGACATTCTGCCTGGAGCTTGCCAAAAGGCACCTGAAGGACTCTCAGACCATGAGAAACAAAATTCTCTGGTCTGATGAAACAAAGACTGAAGTCTTTGGCCTGAAAGGCAAGCATCATGTCTGGAGGAAACCAGGCACCGCCGATCACCTGGCCAATACCATCCCTACAGTGAAGCATGGTGGTGGCAGCATCATGCTGTGGGGATGTTTTTCAGCGGCAGAAACAGGGAGACTAGTCAGGATCGAGGGAAAGATGAAGTAATGTAAAGATACATCCTTGATGAAAACCTGCTCCAGAGCGCTCTGAACCTCAGACTGGGGCGAAGGTTCATCTTCCAACAAGACAACGACCCTAAGAGCACAGCAAAGGAGTGGCTACAGATCTGAAAATGGCTGTGCACCAACCTGATGGAGCTTGAGAGGTCCCCCAAAGAAGAATGGGAGAAACTGCCAAAAAATAGGTGTGCCAAGCTTGTAGCATCAAACTCAAAAATACTTGAGGCTGTAATTGGTGCCAAATGTGCTTCAACAAAGTACTGAGCAAAGGCTATGAATACTTATGTACATGTGATAAAAAAAAAAAAAGAAAATCAATTTGCAAAGATTTCAAACACACTTCTTTCACGTTGTCATTATGGGGTATTGTTTGTAGAAATTTGAGGAAAATAATGAATTTAATCCATTTTGGAGTAAGGCTGTAACATAACAAAATGTGGAAAAAGTGAAGCGCTGTGAATACTTTCCGGATGCACTGTAGCTCAACACAGCTAGTCTTATTGTTTAAATTTTGCTTTCTTGATTCACCACGAGTACCATGTTTTGCTATGCCTAATATCAATCTAGCTTACTGCAGTGTGTGCAACAAGCGTCTCATAGTAGCCGCAGAGCGAGAGTAGCATTATAACAATTTTCAACACACTCAATGTATCTAATATGATAAAACAGCGTTACCCCACATACGTATGACTGGAAGAAGCGGAAGCATTCGTCTGTCTCATTCCGCTGCAACGTCTTTCAGCCCCACCCTGCTTCATATTAATAAATATATAATACATTAGCTCAGAGTCCCGTTGGATTATTTCCCACCAGCTGTAGAGGTGAAGACAACAACTCTCATGATTCAAAAGCAAGGCGTCATGAAGTTACACCATTGTTTTGAATAAATTACCTCTAGCTGTGAAAATTACATACTGTGCATTCGCTCAGCGGCTACTATGAGACACTTGTTGCACACTGCAGTATAAGTTAGATCGATATTAGGCATGGTAAAACATGGTACTCGCTGTAAATCAAGAAAACGAGATTTAAACAATAAGACTAGCTGTGTTGAGCTATATAATAATTAGTTTTCTGTTGATGAATGTATCCAAACAGTTGCTCACCTTTCCACACATAATACATTAAAGCGTCTTTGGTGTTTCCATGGTTTCTACAAAATAAAACTGGAAATCAAGGGCAATGTGGGCATGATGTCACTGATAGCCGACGCATGGACACAGTCCATGCCCTGGAGAAATTGCTTATTTCTCTGGATTTAGACATTCTTGGAAAAATTTGGGATAATGTAAGTAAACAATATATAAAAAATTTTCTAGTGGTTTTTGGATATTTTAATCCAAATATATTACATATTGTGCCTTTAAACAAAAAACAAAACGAAAAAAATTATAACATTTACAAAAACAACAAAATTACTGAAACTTTAAAATTAAAACATACATGTTATCATAATAATAATGTCATAATATATCAATGACACTAAAATAACACTGACACGAACATTTATTTGGCTTATTATTCATCTTTTCTGTCAATCTATTTTTCTCCGCCTCAATCCAATTTTGTTAATGGAGTTGGGTCAGAGAATGAAGCACTGTTAATTTCATCACGTTGCTCATAAACAAGATTGAAGACTTTTCTTCCCACTGATTTTCCCCTTTCCTGTAACTGGCAGCGGAGTGCTGGGAAAATAGCAGGAAACGCAAATAATGTTGTCACAAAGCCCAGAGGTGGCAGTCAATGATGCAGCCACACTCCAGACAAAGATCTCACAGTATCTTGACTCCAGCTGCAGACCAGAGCTGATGAAACACAGTCTCCAAGCAACATCAGCTCTTGAGAAGGGCTTTATCCAACTGAATGCCAAGGACTCCTTCACCTTGGTGTGGCTCAAGAATACAGCTAAAGCTCTTATTACAGCCTACAGGAGTGAAAACATGTATCTCCACTATTCCTTATCCTCACCACTATTTGAATTCAAGGTGCGAGTTAGGATAGGAGACACTCCTATTTTTAGTGGAGAGCTTCTTTTGTTAAAGAACTTTCAATTAGATTAGATGATGTTCTTTTCGGGAACAAAATGTGAATATATGGTGAATTTGGAAAAATATATATAAAAAAACCCCCAAAACATAAAAATATTAAGTAGTCCACATGACTCTAGCGTTAAATTCCAACAAAAGTCTGCGAGTCTAATTATCTTCAATGAATCGGTTCAAAAAACCATTGTCAATTACTCAATGAATGATTAAATGATCATGAATCTAGTTCTTGAGTTCAACTCCCAGACTCGATCCGGTCACAATGGTTAACAACAACCCATTAAAGGGGAAGATTAACAGTGAAAAAAAAAGAAGTTTCAGTCAGTTTTGAAATAGTACACAAGTTGAATGAACCAGTTCTTTAAACAGGAATAACTGAAAAAACATATCAATATTATTTTCTTATTCTAATCCTATTATTCAATAAAAGAGTTTGTTAAACCACATTCGTATGTCTTCATGCTCTGCAAAATACACTGCCTGGCCAAGAATAAAGTCGCTGTTCATTTCTTAAACAACCATGTAGGAAGACAATGTCAAGATTCATCAGGCTCAAACTGTGAAAGAATGGTTGGGAGGGTGCATGAAGGATAATTTTCACACATGAATTGGCACCTCTGAGTCCAGACCTTAAATTCATCTTTAGGATGTGCTGGAGGAGACTTTACAGAGTGCTGGACTCTTGCATTGTCAATACATAATCTTGACCAAAAATTAATGCACCTCTTGATGAAAATAAATGCTATGATGTTATTTCCATCAAGAGGTGCATCAATATTTGGTCCAGATCTTGTACTGACATGAAATGACAAGTTACACACTGTTGGAAGAATGTTGCCAAACATAACATGCTAGAAACATAAAAAACACTTCAATAATGACCCAATCATTGACTCTTAAGCATTTGCCAATTTAAATCCAAACAGCAACTTTTTTTTTTGGCTGGGCAGTGTATATGTCAGTTAAGAGACAAACATTGAGCTGTTTGGATGGCTGACATCATCAGTTTAAAGCAAAGGAACAGGCGTGGTGAGTGTTTGGCGCAGACGCGTGCACTGGACTCGCTATGTTGAGCTGTTGACATCATCAGCATATGTCACATTCAACAGTCCCGAGGGAGCTCTCCTACTCTGGGCTCGTTCTTATTTGATAAATCCACAGTTGTGATGAGGTACAGATCGTTCCTGCTGGCGTAGAATGGGAAATACTAAGGCTGAGGAGACGTAGGCATCAAATATTTTCTAATAATGCATGAATATCTCCTACTCCAAATGCACAAATGTGTATCAAAGGAAGCATATTTGAAAAGTACAGAGGGACATCTTCAGCTCAAAATAACACAAACCAATATGAACACTATCATTTACCCTACTAACATGGGAGTTTGGGCGTGGGAGCTGAAGTCTCATTATTTTAATTAAGCATTATCATTGATTAAGCATGTGAATAAACAAAATGAATGATGCTATTATTATTATTACTATTATTAATAATGATATATTTTTATTATTAAAATGCTAACTAAACTATCTCATATTTGTATAATAATAATCATTAATGAGTGTTTCATAGTATTAATAATAATAATATTAACAAACAAAAAAACAAACACAATAAATGAATAAATATTTTATTATTAGAATAGTAAGCTAATATCTGATTAATTTATTTTAAAACTTTTGTATTGCACTTTGCTTATGCTACCTCAGTATACTCATGTAAGTACATATGTCTGTGTAAACACACATTTTGTGATAAACAGAGCAATCCAAATATCTCAGACCATTAGTGAAAGCACTAGACCTATGATGAAGGGCACAGTTTTGACCCCTTTCAATGCGCATAGCTGCCTAATGGGAGTCATGTTGAAGAGATCCAGAAGATCTGTTTCCATTCACTGCTTATGGATAGCATATGGACATAACGCCACCATTAAACTCCTATTACCTGCTCAGCCAGAGGGATACTTCAGTTAAAGACAAAGAGAATGATAATGGAATATGCAAAGATATAAAAGTAAAAGAACTGAAAAAAAGAGTGAGCTAAAGAGAAGAGAGGGAGACTCATCAAACAGACCAGGAGTAAGAGACAGAGGCCCAGCAGGGGTGGGATTGCAGGCAACGTTTGATTGCAAGTCTTTGTAGTCAGAAACATCAGAGAGAAGCGGTGGGCAGGCGGCCCTGGCTGGTACCACTGGGAAAGACACATGCTGACCAGCCTAGATGGGGCACAGGCTGCACTCACCCTTTAGCGTGAGATATTCCTGTATTTAAATACCACTGTTGACTCAGCACTGATTAAAGCTGAGGAAGCCAGTGAAAACTACACGTTGGGCTGGGCTTGCTGCTCTGTACTGTCTCAAATGGCAGGTTATGAGCGTAGGCCACTCTCGGCCCTATGCAATCACAGTGCATGGCTGCACCTGGGTGACGAGTGCAAATATTAAATGTCAGTGTGTACCAGTGCATAAAATCTCAGCATGAACAACTGTCCAGGTCAGGTTCTGACTGGCAGCATCTGTAATTGAATAAATCCTATTGGAATTTAAGCGAACCATAATGAGGTGTCCCATGGCAGCCCTTGGTCACAAGATAGATTACACTAATTGTGAGGAATTGCAACATATCACCTGGTTAAAAATGGGCATGTCCTACATCATGTGGCTTTTCACCTTTAATGTATTAGTATGTCCAGCTAGATAGCTTCAACAAAAAATATTAATTTAGTGCAATTAAAATATATGTCACACTAAAAATACACCTTCGTTCAAAAGTTGTCAGTAAGATTTTTAATGTTTTTTTAAAACAAGTCTCTTATACTCACCAAGGCTGCATTTATTTGATCAAACATGCAGTAAAATCAGTAAGATTGTGAAATATTATTACAATTTAAAATAACATAACTGTTTTCTATTGTAATATATTTTAAAATGTAATTTATTGCTGTGATGTCGAAGCTGAATTTTCAGCATCATTACTCCAGTCTTCAGTGTCACATGATCCTTCACAAATCATTCTAATGTGCTGATTTACTGCTCAATGTTAAAAACAGTTGTGCTGCCTAATATTTTTGAGGATAATTTCCTCGTTTCTTTATGAAGAACAGAAAGTTTAAAAGAATAACATTTATTTGAAACAGAAATCTTTTGTAACATTATAAATATCTTAAAAGTCACTTTTGATCAACCGAATGCATCCATACTGAATAAAAGTATACATTTCTTTTAATAAATTCTTACTGATCACAAACTTTTGAACGGTAGAGTATATAAAAATATGTATTATATATGTATTTTTAAATATAAAAATAATGCATATAATCATGTCAATTAAATTAATTTGATACATTTTCCTACCACTTGAACTCTAAATATACATTTACAATAATTAAAAAGTGTGTTTGTTTGAAAAGTCAAGAAAGGTCATCATAAAGACATTTCTCACATACTTCATTGTGTAGAATTCTGTATAAATGTTTTTGTGTGTGCATATTCCTGTGTACACATTTATGTTTAAAACAATACCTGTGAACACAAGACTGACTTCACACAGGTCTTCTTGAGGTACACGGAAGCTAAAGGACTCGTTGTAGCAGGGGTCAATGGTGCCCCTCATACAGGACGTTTTCTTAGTCTTCATTAACTTAAGACCCGTCACCAACTGCACCTTCACAAAAGGATCTGACAACAGAGAAGAAGCAACTGGGTTAAAGTTTACGTAAATTGACATCTGGAACAAATAATGTAAACATCTGAAACTGTAATGTAACATTTCTGAGTGAAACAGGATACTTTTTAGTGATTAAAAGATCCAGGGCAAGACTTGTTTTTATTCATCAGAAACAGATTAGATTATGAAAGAGTGCCTTACATACCAAAATGGAGCCAGACCACACTGTAAAATCAAACAGTTGTTCTAACTAACACTTTTTGGTTAACTTAATTGTAAAAATCTTGTCATTTGTTAGAAAATCCAAATTAAGATTAATTGATTGGTTGGTGTACCATCTTGTCATTTGGGCATCTTATATAATTCTGTATAATTTTCACTCATTTCCTCCACTTCTGCAGTTATCTTTCTCCTTAGTTGCATTCCAAAGTCATCTTGAATGTTGAAATGTTAATACAACTGAAAATTTTAAGAGAACACAAGTTGTCTTCATAAACTGATGTTGATTGTCTAAAATGGGGTTGTTTAGTGTTCCCTTTGGTTGGGCATTTGGAACGTCATTTATATTACTATAATTCCCTTCCAAATGTTGCAGCAACAATAAATCACAGTTGTTTGTAGTTTCAAAGGAAGAGAAGTAATAAATAGTTTGCTTTTAAAAGATGACCTAACTTCTAACTAGATCATTGACTAGTCTACTTTTCATGTAGAATTATGATCTATTAAAACTGTAATAACTTATGCCATAAACACCTTGTGACTCATAAAACTTTTAATTGGGTTGATATAATCCCACTGTAGTTGTGACAATATCTTGCAATTGACCTTGCTTGAGTCACACAGACATCAACATTCAGCATGCAAAACACAACAATGGTAATAATCACATTTTATTTATTATTTATTAATTGTAACAATAAGTTTTATTTGCAATTGCTTAATGTATTCATGTCATGAGTGCACTAATCTAAAATCTAAAGTAAATTATAAAGTACTCTACAGTTCTTTTTTAGTTAGAACTCTTGTTAACTACACTAAATAAGAATTTGTCAGTCCAACATTATTGTACTGACAAATTACTATTCCTATTTTTGCATTCTTAACTAATTAGATTTTACAGTGCAATAGTGAATTTGCTAAAACAAAGACTAAACAGCCGTTAGACTATTGGTTAACTTTATCACATAGCCTGAGTAACCTCATGACCTGACATTAAGGAAATATTCATTTTTGCATAGTTGTCTGCAATCATTGCAGTTCTTCTATAGGTTCTCAGATATTTTAAAGAGCAGAATGAGCAAATCACACTGAAATAGATTTACCTGAACCTTGGCACATATCTGTTTGAAGTAGCTGCTTTGCTCGGATGATGTCCACATTTAACCTGCCAGCACTGGGCAGGTAGTTTATGGACAGAAGAAGCTCACCAAGCTCAACCTCATGCTGAGAGACATCACATTGGGAAATCAGTGTCATGATAATGATGTCAGTAAATGAACACTTTGTACTTATACTAATGTGACAACCTTTTTAAATGTGACAAAAACTGAAATGAAAGTTTTAATGTCAGAGTCATTTTACAATGAAAGCAGTTGCTGGTTTGTTCAGATAGTTTCTTGACAAATGCTTCAGGTTAATATCAGTTGGAACAGAGATAAATACAGAATTGTTCAAAATATTGGAGTCTGTAAGCTTTTTTTAATGATTTATTCAGCAAGGATAATCTGAAAAAAATCTACCAGTTTCCAAAAACATATAAAGCAGCACAATTGTTTTCAACATTTGATAATCATAAATGTTTCTTGAGCAGCAAATCATCATATCAGAATGATTTCTGAAGGATCATGTGACACTGAAGACTGGAGTAATGATGCTGAAAATTCAGCTTTGTCATCAAAGGAATATAGTTCATTTTAATATATATTCGAATAGAAAACTATTATTTTAAATAACAATAATTTATGATCAAATTTATGATCTGTATTTTTGATCAAATAATTACAGCCTTGGTAAGCATAGGAGAATAATCTTACAGACCACAAACATTTGAAGCGGTAGTTTATCTTTTAAAGTCACATATTAACCTCTCAAAATACAAGGTTAATGTTCATTTGACACATCCTAAACACAGATCTTCTAGGACAATAAATATTTAGAAGTACTGTGGTGTGCATTCTTTTGAGGCAGGGCATTCTGCCGTATGGCTGCAATGATTTCACATTTTACTAAATAACTTAATTTAGTTTTATGTGACCTAACTTTAACATGCAAGAGGCACACCTAAAATAAATGAAAAAAATAAATAAATAAAAAATAAACAATAATAATGTGATTCAGGCGGGTGGTATTACCTGAGAACTGGGCACCAGGGCCTTCCACCAATGTCCTCCCTTCACTAGATCAACCTCACTAAGAGGAAGAGACACTTTCCCGATAACACAGTGCCGTGAAAACTTGTCAAAGTCAACCACGGAGAGCAGTAGTGTGCGTCTCTGGGCCTCCAGGAAGGGGAGCTCAAAAGTGAAGCGCTCTTCAAACACGGGGTTCTGGGTCTTGCGTTTAACTCCAGTCTGCCTGGAGTTCTTGTGGTCGGGCAGCAGACTCATCTTCACGTAGGGGTTTGAGTGGGCCATGTCTTGGCGAGCACCGTCGCACGTTACCGGAGGGGGCAGATCCCGGGCCTCGATGACTCGCACGCTAAGATGGCCATTTATGAGATCATACTGTGTGCTGAAGTGCAGCATGCCTAGTTGGTACCGCATCAGGATCTCTTCATCCGTCAGAGAGTCAACATCATCACTGCATGAGTCCAGAGAGTACAGATGAGGCTCCAGTTTGCGGAAGTAATCATCTGGTGGTGTCGGGGGCTTACGAAGGGGCTGCACCACTTCCTTCCTGGGTCCCATGGCCCAAAATTCAATCGGCTTTACATCCACCATGGGGGAGCTTGGCCGTCGGGTGTTCAGACCTGCGATATGGGAAAGCCGTTAAGTAAAATTCAAGTCATCATACTCACGTTAATTTGTTTAAATTGAGAGTGAAATCTGGGCTTACTGGACAGCTGGCCTGCCAGGCTGAAGGTGGATCGGGAAGTTTCTGTGATGGGCGGCCTGCAGTTTGTAGTGGTTTCAGATTGAGCAGGTGAAGCATGGTCCTGAGCCATGATGTGAGAATTTGTGCCTTTTTCGTCATTGCAATCATTGACACTGAAAGAGATGACTTTGTAAAGCCTTAGTGACACTACATACCCATTCCCTGCACATATTGACATTTACACTACTGTTCAAAAGTTTGGGGTCGGTAAGAATTAATGTTTTTTAAAAGTGGTCTCTTATGCTCACCAAGGCTGCATTTATTTAACCAAAATATAGTAAACACAATGTGAAATATTATTACAAATTAAAATAACTAGAAATCAAATCCATAACCTTGGTGTTTCTAGCGATATCCTCTACTGTTTGAACTACAGGTTATGTTACCATCTTAATTAGCAAAAATGTGTTGGTCAACCAGCTGCAGCAGAAAGATTATTTTTAAGGTTATTTAAGCTGTATGATGTTTATGAAACATTATGTGTGGGGTAATATTACTGTTATTACTTTGCATGAACCAGTATGATTACATATGCTTCTGTCCATTAAGTATATCACACAAATGCATGCTAAACTAGTGCCAACTGCAAACCTTTGCTAAGTTATACTATTTGGATGTCAATTCATACACAGCTTAAAATAAGACAAAAAGTAGGGCGGGTTGACCAACATGGCCTGACAATGAAAAAAGCAAACAAACAAATCATAATATGCTAAAAAACAGAAACATTCGGGATGAACTAGCAAAACATCTTAAAATCCAGCTCTTCAATTTGTTGTGCATATCTGACACTGTCAGATAATGAATGTGCAGTCATATTATTGCCCAGTATTGTGTAATATCTGTTGCAACATAATCTTCTAATCTGGTTGTTTTCCAACTATAGAGGTAAATATTCTGTGCGGGATATCTCTGTGCAGGCCTGATTCCGAGTCATCCCTTGGGGATCATCAAGGACCCTTTGTGTCCATGACTACAGCTCAGAGGGAGATAGTTGTCATAGTAACGGACGATTCTAAAACAAATGGCCTTAGGAGCAATTTGCGCCAATGAGAGAGGCTGGACTTATAGGGCGAGGTATATGTCATGACTGTACAATCATAGTCTGGAAGTACAAGCTCTATTCCATTAAAGATGCATCCCTTGCTTTTCCCATGTTTTACGAATTTAACACCATTCTATGATTTGTTTTGGAGCTCACAGTCAAAAGTCTGAAAAAACTCAAAATTCATCCAGCCATTTTGTCCCTGTTTCTTTGGTTTTACACAAACATCAAATTCCCACAAAGCATGAGCTCAGTCAGACCAGCATAAACCAGTAGTCTCTGGTGACCACATCAGCTCCATCCCCTTTCAACAAGATTCACAACAGGAAACTGCTGATAATGTGTATTACAAAATGGAAAAACAAATTATGGCAACCTTTGTTTAGGCCTAGTAAAAGTCATTGAATGATGTCATTAAGAAGGATGCTTATTAAAAGCTTGACAGCTTGTGGTGAATGTGTGCATTCAAAGAACAAATTATCCCAGCAAATGCATGAATCACTTCTCCATTTAAATCATATTACCCTTGCTGTTCCTGCATCGGAACACAAATAGCTCCACACTCCAGTCATTATAAGCTTGAGTAACAGGGAATAGACAAACAGGATTCTAGAACGTCTCAGGAAAACCATATGTTGCATCAATATCACTTCCATTAGCCTGGAAAACCAATGACTACAAACTAGAGCTACTTGATTTACTGCTCTTAAAGGCGTGCGGTGTGTGAATTTTAGCGACATCTAGTGGTGAGGTTGTGAATTGCAATCGACCAGCGCTAGGACAAAAATGGTAGCCAACCCAGGACAAAAATGTTGTTGTTGGAGAGAGCAGAGAGTGACTAGTGCTCTGTAGAGAAGTTTGTCTGTTTAGGGCTACTGTAGAAACATGACAGTGCAAAATGCCTATTTCACTGTAAGGGGACCCGTGGTGTATGTAGATAGAAATGGCTCATTCTAAGATAATAAAAACATAACAGTTCATTATGTAAGGTCTTTATATACCACTGAAAACATAGTTATGTATATCATATTGCATTTCCGTCAATAGATCCTCATAAATACTACGCACTGCACCTTTAAACAGGTAATTTGCAAGATATATAATGCCATCACTTTGTACTGAGCAGTGTGAATTTCGGAATTACATTCATACTACTATGCAAAGTATGCATGATATGCACATGCCAAAAAGTGTTGCATATATGCTGAAATGCTGCAATATACTGTAATAAATATTATGTACACTATGCATATCATGCATGTGTATTCTCTGTATGAACGGAATACCAGAATGTAATTTGTATGTACGTGCTACATTTACAAAATGTGCAGTTAAACTGAAAACACTGATGGAGAAATTATATCACAATGCAATGTGCTTCCACTTTTAAAAAAAATAAACTGAGTAATTCTTGATTTATTGAAGATCATGTCAAAGGTAAGATATTTTTACAGGTGAATTTAAAATACAAAATAACCGTTGTTATATTAAGCACTGACAACAGGAGAAATGTTTCTTGAGCAGCAAATCATCATATTAGAATGATTTCTGAAGGATCATGTGACACTGAAGACTGGAGGAATGATGCTGAAAATTCAGCTTTGACATCACAGGAATAAATACAATTTTAAACATATAATAAAACAGAACGTCTCAGTTATGTATGGTAACCCTCGTTCCCTGAAGGAGGGAGCGGAGACATACGTCGGACGTCACAGACGAATTGGGATCACTTCAGGGAGCCCCTATCAGCTTCGAGATTTAGAGAACAGGCCAATGAGAATTGGCGTGCGAGATTTGCATCGCGCTCCGCCCCGCAGTGCGGGTAAAGCGGAAGCGAAATGCAGCGCACCTTTGTTTTTCACTGAGGAGCGAACTATTGACTCGGCCTGCAGTGATGGTACAGCAATTGTGGCGGCGGGGCGTCGTCTCCGTTCCTTCCTTCAGGGAGCGAGGGTTACCATACGTAACCGAGGCGTTCCCTTTCAGTCGGTCACGTTTGGCGACGCGTCGGACGTCACCGGCAATTGGGATCCCTTTGGAACACGCCACAGTTGCTACCACTTCCAGCGCCCTGGGAAAGCCCCTCAGACCCGGCTGTTCGGGCGGGAAATTCACGCAGGGAGAGTCAGCTGCTGTTCCGCCAAGACCCACTCAGCCGACTATTGGATAACGCTGGGAAAGCGTGCCCCGGGGGGCCGCTGCGAAAGCCACATCATGCCCGGAGGGAGTTACCATGTGGAGAATACACGTATGGACTGGCCATGGGCAGTGCTACATACGGAAGCCCCAGGGGCGGCTCCGGCCATTTTAGGTGGGGGTCCACACCACAGCTGAGACGGCTGAGAGGGAAAGACACGAGCTCGCCGAAGGGAGACTTACCGTGGAGAATACACATATGGGACCGCAGTGGGGATCACAACATATGGAACCCAGCCTAACACAAGTTCCACCAATGCATACGAGCGTTAGGCCTGGCGTCGGACGCTCCGCCACGTCCGACTGCCGAGGGTTGCGGAGGACTCGACAGGGTTCGCCATGCTGGGGAACTCGACTGGAGCATATAAGCGCACGTATCCGTTCCATGGGGAAGGGAGTGGCGCAGCAAGCCGACACTTTAGAACGGGCACTTCGGTGTTACTGACTATGGGAAGTGAGCACACAGGAAGATACTGGCTCTACACGTAGGCTATAGAACCTAGCGAACGTGTTGGGTGTCGCCCAGCCCGCAGGTCTACAAATATCTGCCAGCGAGGCGCCACGAGCCAGCGCCCAGGAAGAAGCTACACCACTGGTGGAGTGGGCTCTTAACCAGAGCGGGCAGGGCACGTCTTGGGTTTCATACGCCAAGACGATGGCATCCACTATCCAGTGGGCCATCCTCTGCTTGGAGACAGCCTTTCCCTTCTGCTGTCCTCCGCAACAGGCGAAGAGCTGCTCTGAGGTCCTGAAGCTTTGCGTTCTGTCCACGTAAGTCCGCAAAGCGCGGACGGGACAGAGAAAAGCTAGGGCTGGGTCTGCCTCCTCCAAAGGCAGCGCTTGCAGGCTCACCACCTGGTCCCGGAAGGGAGTGGTGGGAACCTTGGGCACATATCCAGGCCGGGGTCTCAGGATTACGTGAGAGTTACCAGGCCCGAATTCCAGGCACGATTCGTCGACCGAAAATGCCTGCAGGTCCCCTACCCTCTTGATGGAGGCCAATGCAGTCAGGAGTACTGTCTTCAGAGACAGAATTTTTAACTCAGCTGACTGCAAAGGCTCAAAGGGAGGCCTCTGCAGTGCGGTCAGCACCAGAGACAGGTCCCAAGAGGGTATAGAGGGAGGGCGAGGCGGATTCAGTCTCCTCGCCCCCCTCAGGAACCTGACGATCAGATCGTGCTTCCCGAAGGATTTTTATTTTCTTTCCGCCTACGAAGTCATGATTGGCGGCGATGGTGGCCTCATAGACTTTGAGGGTGGAGGGAGACAGCCTTCGCTCCAACCTGTCTTGTAGGAAGGAAAGCACAGAACTGACCGAACACCTTCGGGGGTCTTCTCGGCGAGAAGAGCACCATTCGACGAACAGGTTCCACTTCAGCGCGTAGAGGTGCCTTGTAGAGGGCGCTCTAGCGGAAGTAATGGTGTCTACAACAGCTTGTGGCAGACTGCCTAGAACCTCCGCGTCCCGTCCAGGGACCAGACATGGAGTTTCCAGAGGTCCGGACGTGGGTGCCAGAGGGTGCCCCGTCTCTGAGTCAGGAGGTCCTTCCTCAGAGGAATGGGCCAAGGAGGTGCTGTCGCGAGGAGCACTAGTTCCGAAAACCAAGTCCTGTTGGGCCAGTATGGAGCGACCAACAGGACCTGCTCCTCGTCCTCCCTGACCTTGCACAGTGTTTGTGCAAGAAGGCTCACTGGGGGAAACGCATATTTGCGTAGGCCCTGGGGCCAGTTGTGTGCCAGCGCATCCGAACCGAGGGTCCCTCGGTTAGGGAATAGAACAGCTGGCAGTGGGTGGAGTCCAGGGCAGCAAACAGATCTACCTGCGCGGCCCCGAAGCGACTCCAGATCAGCTGGACCACCTGGGGATGGAGTCTCCACTCTCCCGGGAGCACTGGCTGTCGTGAGAGCTCGTCGGCAGCACGATTGAGCAGGCCCGGAATATGAATGGCACGAAGCAACCTCAGATGCTTCTGACTCCATAGGAGGAGATGGCGGGCGAGTTGTGACATGCGACGGGAGCGTAGACCACCCTGTTTGTTGATGTGCGCCAGCGGCTGCAGTGCTGTCCATACGGACCAGAACGTGCTTGCCTCTGAGCGGCGTTGAAGCGGCTGAGTGCAAGACGAACTGCTAACAACTCCAGGCAATTGATATGCCATTGCAGTTGGGGCCCCGTCCACAGACCCGATACTGCAAGCCTGTTGTATGTGGCACCCCAGCCGGTGGATGAGGCATCCGTGGAGACAACAGCATGCCTGGACACTTGTTCTAGAGGCACTTCTGCCCGTAGAAATGAAGGGTCCGACCACGGGCTGAAGGTTGGCGGCATCTTGGCGTCACTTGGACACGGAGAGTTCCGCTGCGCCACGCGCATCTCGAGACCCGGTCGTGGAGCCAGCGTTGAAGCGGTCTCATATGAAGCAATCCCAGCGGCGTTACTGCGGCTGCGGATGTCATATGCCCCAGGAGCCTCTGAAAAGGTTTCAGTGGTACCGCTATCCTGCGTTTGAACGAATTCACGCAGTTCAACACCGACTGGACGCGCTCCTCGGTGAGGCGCGCTGTCTGGGAGACCGAGTCTATCTCCATCCTGAGAAAAGAGATCCTCTGAGACGGGCAAAGTTTGCTCTTCTCCCAGTCGACCTGAAGGCCCAACTGGCAAAGGTGGCGGAGCACCATGTCCCTGTGTTTGCACAACTGCTCTCACGACTGGACAAAAATCAGCCAGTCATCGATGTAGTTGAGAATACGAACACCACGCTCCCACACGGGAGCAATGGCCGCCTCAGCAACTTCCGTGAAGACACGGGGCGACAGGGCCAGCCCGAAGGGTAGGACTTTGTACTGACATGCTTGTCCGTCGAATGCAAAGCGTAATAACTCTGTGTCGAGGGAGAATCGAGACATGAAAGTACGCGTCCTTCAGGTCGATCGCTGCAAACCAATCTTGTGGACGGACGCACCTGAAGATGCGTTTCTGCGTTAACATCCTGAACAGCAGCCTGGGGACTGGTTCAGAAGTCACAGAACCAAGATCGGCCGTAACCCGCTGCTTTTCTTGGGCACAATGAAGTACGGGCTGTAGAACCGGTCTTCATATCGGCTGGAGGGACCGGCTCTATCGCATCCTTCGCCAGTAGGACCGCGATCTCCGCCTGAAGCACAGGGGCATTCTCCTTCGACATGGAGGTGAAGTGGATGCCCCTGAACTTGGGGGGACACCGGGCGAACTGAATCGCATAGCCGAGTCTGATGGTACGGATGAGCCAGCAAGACGGGCTGGAGCACTAGGCAGGCTCCCAAGAACCGTGCAAGCGGGACCAACAGCACCACAGACATGCCCGCAGTGGGGCAGCGCAGCAGCATGCAGGGACCCGACACGGACGGCATGGGAGTGGCCCAAGGTGGGGTCTGAGTGTGCTGTGCAACACTTACCTGCTTCCGCTGAGGGGGTGCACGAGTGTGGGGAGGCCACCCGTCGCCACCCCCCTGCTGGCGATAGGAGAGGCGCCTGAGGGTGACGAGGCATGGAAGCGTCGAACACCGCCGAGCACACTCTCCTGGCACCCAGAGGTATTGGAACTGCTCTTTAGAATTTGGGTACCACTGGTTGTATTTGACACCAGTGGCGGAACAGAATTTACCAATGATTCTCCACCCGGCCCTCCTCCGGGGAAGAGCAGCTCTTAACCAAATCCGGGTGCCCATGGCGACGAGCAGACTGAGGGGGTCGCCGATGGTGTTTCTGGACATCGCCTGGCCGAGGGCCAGCGCTGTGACTTTAAATATAAAAGCCACTGTGCGCAGCTCAACCTCAGCTCAGAACTACCCTTATGCACGAAGAGTGCTGGGTGGAGGCAGCCTGCCAGTGACACTGCCACCCCACCTGATGAGGGTAGTGAGAGAGAGGAAAACTTTATACAGGCTATGGCCCCTTTGGCGTTCCATTTTCTGGTGCCAAGCGGTTCCACACTGCTAAAGCTTTCCAATGCACATCCGGGAAAAAGGCAAGGGGGTGGGCAAGGCGATTTATGCGTTGCGCTATGCCCCAGCCACCCAGGGAAGCATGACTGTCAAGTATGAATCTGATTCAGCATGAAACATCCACTATTATAGTGGGAATCTCAGCCTCATCTTCATTTTCAACACATAACAGCCCTCTCTCTGATGCAGCGATTGACATCTGTCCTCTGCTAGAGCCCCAAATGAAACGCTAGGTCCCTTTAATTATTATTTTTTTTTATTTATTTAATTTTATTTTTTAGGACCAGCAATCCCATTTGTAAGCTACCAACAGGCATGCGAGATAGTGAGCGTGGCCGTGAGAGGACACACAGCGCGCTGAACACTAAAACACTTATGAAAAGGGTAAGATGAACAACGCGCCGACGTGGTCATACTCTCATGAGAGAACATGAAACACCCACGAACACAGTCTCAGCATGCTGCGATGCGCTAGAGGAGTGGGGGGCCCACGGAGATGTGCTCAGCAGGGAAGCCCCACTGTAATCCTCAGATCACCCAGGCTTATCAGCCAAAGTAGCCCCTTTTCTGGTGCACCAGAAAAGACACTAGATCGGGGTATAAGCGAAGGGACTCAACCCCGTTTGAGGTTTCATAGTCTCGACCGCGCATCTAGAGTGCCGAGTGATGCACGCTGGGTTGCCGTGACAACCCGCACTGTCAGCGGCAGCTCGACGGCACCCGTTCTCCTGAGAGCACATGGACCACCCACGAACGCAATCTCAACATAGTTAAGGCGAGAGGGCTCGTGGCCGTCAATAAGGACAGGAAACAACCGCATCCAGAAACGCCCGGGTGGAACGACGTCTTGAAAAAGACGCAGTGTCACACCCGCGCTGCTCTTTTAGAAGAAAATGTGCTCTTTTAAATGTGCTGAAGCACCCAGGGAACGACGCGGCAAAACACAGGAGAGTAGTGCAGCCTGTGTATGCACTCACCATTGGGAACGCCCTCACCGAACCAACAGACCAAACAGTGCTGTGAAAACAGCAGTTTATCACTGTATCAGGGAGCTCGCGGCCGCCGCTGATCGTGCCATCCCACTCAGCACTCAAAGAAGCTTCTTCTGTCGTTCTCTTTTTCTCTCTGCTGAAGCAGGAACAGTCTACTTCATCAACACCGTGTTCGGCTCCGAAGTGAATGACAAAGGTGCGCTGCATTTCGCTTCCGTTTATACCCGCACTGCGGGGCGGAGCGCGAGATGCAAATCTCGCACGGCAATTCTCATTGGCCTGTTCTCTAAATCTCGAAGCTGATAGGGGCTCCCTGAAGTGATCCCAATTCGTCGGTGACGTCCGACGTACGTCGAACGTGACCAACTGAAAGGGAACACACTTATTTTAAAGTGTAATATTGATGTTACAGTATTTTTGATTTAAAAAAAAAATCGTACCACCCCTAAACTTTTGGTTGTGTATATCACCACATACTGTGTATCATTAAAATAGTACTAGCAATAGTAAAATAGTATAGTTAAGACAGTAGGTGGATATGCAGCCCATACTGTGCAATATGCAACAAGCACAAGGCTAGTATTTCATTTCAAACATAACCCAGAACACACCATCCATCATCAAAAACAAGCCTTAAACAGATGGTGCCTTTGGGATTGTCTTAAGATTTATTCAGTAGTCTCAATCTTACTCTGACTGTTATGAAAGCAGAGCAGACAGATGAGAAAAATGATGAGCTGTTCTGGGTTATTTGCGATGTATACGGGTGTGTACTCACAGCCATGATGGAGTCTGAGCTGGAAAAGGCCCCAGAATCTCCACCTCCTCATCAGTGGACTGACAGCAGCTGCACTCCCAGCACCACTGCCAACAGGAGCGGCACGACCAGCGACACAACAGGAAGTCAGACAGTCTGGACAGAAGACCCTGAGACAAAGACCGCAAAGGGACACAAAGAGACTCAGTAAACTGTAACTGATTGACTTGCACAGGCAGCAGAAAATACATACATGGAAAATTATGATGATAAAAATGGTAATGAATGATCAGTGCTTCAAGGGTTGTATTTTTGTTGTTATTCGCTGGTCAACAGCAGCTTGAAGTATAAATGTAACAAGAGCCTCAGGGAAATAAATTCTTACATCTCTATTGGGACTCTATTCCAATCCACCAAAAAAAAAAAAAAAAGTGATTTAATTAAAGAAATCTACAGTACTGTTAAAAATATTGGTCCCACTTTATATTAAGTGTCTTTAACTACTATGTACTAAAATGTAAATTAATCATTTGATACAATGCACTTATTGTGTACATACATGTTTTGTATGTACTTATATTTTTAAAAATACCTGCATGTAATTACAGCTGTAATTACGCTGTTGATCTTCCCTTACCCCTTACACCATCCTTAAACCTACCCATACTTCCAGACCTCTCACTTACCCGTCAAAGTGTTTTGCAATACAACATCAACACAATAACTACATTGTACTTTTTTGATACAAGTACATAGTTATAAATATAAAGTGGGACCAAAATATTTTTTTAAAGAAATGAATAATTTTATTTAAGGATGCATCAAATTGATCAAAATTGACAGTAAGGACATCTATAATGTTATAAAAGATTTCTATTTCAAATAAATGCTGTTCTTTTGAACTTTCTATTCCTCAAAGAATGCTAAAATAAAGTTTTCAACATTGATAATAATCATAAATGTTTCTTGAGCAGCAAATCATCACATTACAATGATTTCTGAAGGATCATGTGACACTGAAGACTGGAGTAATGATGCTGAAAATTCAGCTTTGACGTCACAGGAATACATTTTAAAATATATAAAAACAGAAACCGTCATTTAAGTAATAATAATAGACTTCTTTCAAAAACATAAAAAAATGTATATATATATATATATATATATATATATATATATAAATAATTTTGTTTCCCATTATGACATGCTTCCAACTGAAACAGAAAACTGGGGCTGGACAAACATTACTCAGAGTGACCGTTGTTAGGTTGGCCAGATGTATGAATAGAGGTCCTTCATGAAAGAGATGTTAGTCGCACAACACAACTTGCTTAATTTAGACTAACTGATTCCAAAGAGACAAAAGAACACAAGAAGATCATAAAAATTACTCGCTCCAAAAAGCCAAGCTGCTCTCACCTCCACTGTGGCTGAATATGTGCCTATGGTTGGTTAAATAATAAATGACTTGAAACAGGATGTTGATGGTAAAAAAAAAAATCCAGCCCAAAAGATAGAAAGAAAAGGTCTACTCTGATACAACTCTAATTGTGTGTAAACTATCTATTTCTGAGGGAAAGGTCTGAGGGTGTCAAGCTTCTCACTAAATTGATAAAATTTGTTAAACAGGATCTCAGAGCTGCTATAAAAATACAGTAGTACAGTAGTACATTGTTAATGAACAGGTTATAAAAATAATGAGTTGAATAAATGACTTGTCTGTGCATACCTCATTGATGGGCTCCAACTGTTCTTTTTCAAAGGTTGAGAGCAGCAGAGGGTTGAGTTCATGCAAAGAGAGAAAAAGACTTCACAGTGAGAGGACAGCTCTCTTTATTGAATGTTCACTATTTGTATTTAAATAAAAATATAACATTTCAATCATTTATAGTAATGAAATCTGTTAGCAATCTGTTTATTTTTAAAATGAATAATATTATTACAAATATTTCATCATGTTCATGTTTTCGATGATTGAGTGAAAGACATTTTATTTAGCAAGGGTGCATTACATTGCTCAAAAGTATCAGTACAAATATAATTACTGTCAGGAATATTCAGTCATTTGCTGTTTTAGTTTTATTATCATGGACTTTTAGTTTGCTTCTCATTATTTCCTGTTGTCTTTGTTCATGTTTCCCACCATTATTAGTTACTATGGCAATTCATCTGATCATCACACCTGTTAGTCTTTTAGTTCATTATCGGTGTGTATTCAAGTTCCTCATTTCTCTGCCCTGACTGTCGGTTATTGTTTAGTATCACATGCCGTTACTCTACCTGTGGATTCTCTGAGTTTGTTTGATTAAATACCTTTATTTCAATCTTCTTCTGATCTTCTTTTATGGGCTTTATACTCTCAAACTGTGACAATTACATTGCCTTAAAGAATTCAAAGAATCCTAAAAAAAAAAAAAAATGAATCAAAGTTTCCACAAAAAAACAGCTGCAAAACTGTTTTCAACGTTGATAATATCAAGAAATGAAAAAGCAAATCATCATATCAGAATGATTTCTGAAGGATCATGTGACACTGAAGACTGGAGGAATGATGCTGAAAATACATCTTTTGCAACACATTATTTTGAATTGTAATAATATTACTGTTTTACTATATTTTGATTAAATAAACACAGCCTTGGCCTCCTTTCAGAAACGTTAAAACATTTTACTGACCCCAAACTTCTGAATGGTAGTGTATATATTGGGTAAATGTGTTCCTTGAGGTTCTGGTCCAATTGAAAAAAAATTTAATAAAAAAGCAGATAGCTTTGAAGGTACATTCAGTGAGGAAAAAGTTCCTATAGCCTCAAATATTGTCCTACTTGTTTTGTATTTTGGGTATTAAATTAAGAGCACGGTAATAATCCACCTTTGCACTTAAGTGCTATTGTACTAATTTATTTTGATAAGCATCCCAATAAGCCACATTCTAACTAATCTGTATTTAAAAAAACATCTACCATCTACTCATGTACCCCCAGGACTGTTATATTCCTTCCTTTCAACACCTGTGAATATCTACAGGTTGATTTCTTTCCCATTCCCCAACCCCTGTTCCTGCTCTCAACCTCAGTCCAGCTCTCTTGCTCCTCATCAGCGGCCCAATGTTGTCTAAGCAATTAGCGGTGGCTGTAACCATGGCAACAGTGATACGAACTCCTGTCCCTCCCAGCCCGCACCTTGCTGCCGCTGGCTCAGGCAGAGATGACGCATTAGGGTCACTGAGATGGGAGGGATGGAACACTGTTCCCACTGGTCCACATGGCCAGTTCCAGCAAGTGCTATCCCCACGCCAGGGGTCTTTAGCACAGCTCCATGAATCATGATACAGCATACAGACATAAAAATACACCGCCACAGAGTTCAAACATCAAAAAGACACTGCATACGCACAAGTCTGTCTGTAGCCTATACTGTTTTAAATGAAAATATTACTGACATCCAAAATCCCACACAAATTAACTGCCATTTAGTTTTTAATGTATATAATGTAGAAATATGTTCACACACATATTTTGGAAATTAACTCATCAAATCCTAATATTTCATAAATAATAAGAAATTAAAGTGAATAAATACACACAAAAGCATAAATACACAAACTAAAAGGTTTTAGGCCTTGACCAGAAATAATTGTCAGGTGAAAAAAAAAAATCAGATTATGAATGAATGAGCAAAGGAAGACGCATATAAAGATGAAAAGTGCAATCCAAAAGGATCCAGATGGGAAAGTGTGCGCTCGGCAGTAGCGACCGGGACTCACCTGTGTGTACGCCATCCTCCTCTTACTCTCGCCCCACTGTCTCACTTCCCATCCAGAGCAACATGACACTCTCTGGATCCAGATTTACTCAGTAAAAAAAAAAAGAGAGAGAGAAGAGAGGGGAAAAAATCTGTAGATGTGACTCGAGTAATGAATTCAGGTCTCTACGGACTTAGTTCCTCTATCCAGCCTAACAAAATCTACTTCAAGAGTGATGAGTCAAATACAAAACAACAAACAAACCCCCTCTTCCCTGTCTAGCTATCTCTCTCTCCTCTTCTTCCCCATCATCTTCAATCCCACCCACCCAGACACTCCTAATCTCCCTCTCTTTCCTGCCTCCCTCTCCAGTCGTGCCCAGTCCTCAGAAATGACACGCAAGACAGCCAGCTCTCCTCTCCCTGGAGAGAGCAGTGCCCTCCTCCCCTCTTTCCCACTCCTGCCCTGTGTTTCTTTCAGAGACCAGTGACTCATCCAGGTTTGCAGAAGCACTGATGTATATCAAATCTGTTGTGCGCATCCCTTCCTACCTCCTCCGGTCTGTTTTTACAACACCTCGCTGGCTGCAACTACTTGTTGTTCACTTCACCACGAACAGAGCGGAGAGGCTGAGGAGAGACGGACAGGTGAACGGGCTAATTGCTGCCACGGCAACATGTTACATGGGGAGTTTATGAGAGCTGGGGTCTGTGCGGCCACCTGCTGCTGCTCTGTGACTGAGGTACGCAGACGTGCTACCATCTTTAAAATGTGACGCACAAGTCGTTTTGGAGAGTCTATAAGCTGCAAATGATCGTTCCTGGTGAAGCATTGTAACCTGAGTGGGTGGATCACAAGGAACTTTAAAGTAAGTTTCCTTGGAAACGGTAGGGGCACACGACCTGTAGCTGTGTCAGCTGTTCCAACACAGAACGGCCTCGCTCACCAGATGAAACTACGCATGTACTGAGCATGTCCAGGTTATGGGGTGTAGAGTTTCACAGAGAGTGTTCGACTGATCTGCAGCACCTTTAGAGGCTTTTATGTTTTTTAAATTTGTATAAATTAATTCTTTTATTTAGCAAGGATGCATTCAATTGATCGAAAGTGACAGTAAAAGACTTTTCAAATGTTATAAAATATTTATATTTCGAATAAAAGTTATTCTTTTGAACTTTCTATTCATCAAAGAATCCCGAAAAAAAAAAATCTATCATGGTTTCTACAAAGATATTAAGCAGCACAACAGTTTTTAACACTGATCATAATCATAAATGTTTCTTGAGCAGCAAATCATCATATCAGAATGATTTCTGAAGGATCATGTGACACTGAAGACTAGAGTAATGATGCTGAAAATTCAACTTTGACATCAATAAATTACTTTTTAAAATACCGTAAACTAGAAAACAGTTATTTTTTATTGTAATAACATTTCACAATATTACTGTATTTTGATCAAATAAATGCAGCCTGGGTGAGCACAACACTTCTTTTAAAAAAATTAAATATCATCAACTTCAACTTTTGTATTTCATTTACTTCAATACATTTCTAGTGAGCTTTTCACAATACAATTGTACACTTTACTAACACAAGTGTAAAGAGTAAAACTATCTAGTAAGGCAAAAGAGTGCCATGGGCAATGAAAAACTAGAAGTAAATGAAAAAGGAACCTTACCTAAGACGCTGCAGACTGGCACAGAGTAGAATAGAATAGAAGTGTTCCATTAAAACACAGCGTTTAAAATAATTAAGAAACTGTTTCATGTAAAAGACAGATTTTAGGTGAAAACCACATGTGTAAACATTTATAAAACATCTATATTTTAGGTTGGAAGGATGACATGATAAACAGTTGGATGTAGGTAGAATTAGAAATTTGAATTATATAGATTAGAATTAGTGATTGGATTTAGGCGCTTCATTTGTTTCTGCTCTAGAGAACATGTTGAAAGGCACGTCTCATAAAAATCTGACTTACAGTGACCTCTGCTGTCATATTAGGTTTTTGTCTTCAGAAAGCTTGTTACATTAACGTTGTGATTTTTTGTTGTTTTTGGAGTTTGACAGATGCTGGTATATTGTTGGAACTCAACACAAATTACTTATGCTCCTCGTTTTCCTCTAAGTGTCTTCAAAATGCATGAATGTAAATGGCACCCATCCAGTTTCACTGAGCAGTTTGAGCATGATATGAAGTAAATGATTACAGGCATTTTGGGTGAACTATTCATTTAATTGTAGCTGCCATATATCTACTCTAACGTCCAAATGACTGGGTTCAAAGAGAATGTATACGACCCACCTACACCCAAGACATCTGTCACATTTGAGATCATTATTAGAGAGAACCATAAAAATACAGAGCATTTTAACTCGAATGCTGTTAAATGCTGTTAAAACTTAACAGTTTTAATGCTGTTAAAACTCGAATGCTGTTTAACTCGAATGAGATTGTTAAAAGCAGAATTGACTGTTTTTAATTAAAATCGTTTTATCCTAAATTATTTGTCCCCTAAACAGATACTGACCTCATGGTGGCACCCCCGTTCCTATCCAATGATGCGTCCATGACTTCAGATTACAGCTGTGGTCAACTTTGCCAACAAATCAAATCCTGCAAGCAAGTGCATAAATTAAATGATAATTAGAAAGGACGAGATGATGTCCTTATGTTAGAGAGCACCAGCTTTGAGCCACAGTATAATTTACACTGAGCCACACTGCTCTAAACATAACACTCTATTGAAAATAAACACTGCCAAACAAGACTATACAGATGATAATTACTGTGCCTGTGTCTGAGTGAAAGGTTAACCTGTTTACATTTTTATAATTATGAAAATAAAAATTTAAATAGAACATGTTGCACTGTGCGATGTGACAAATATGACTGCACTGAGAACTATTTTTATAGAGGTGATCTAAACAGAACTACAAAGAAAATAGATATTGTGTACCTTGAGCATGTATATTTCTATTCACTGAGACAATCCGCTTATAGAAAAGGATATGGCAAATAAAAATAATTATAATAAATTGCTGACATAACGTGCAGTCTTTCGATTCTGTCTCCATGTTCTCTATCACTGTCAAAAAAGAAACAATTGTTTAAGGTATTACAATCAACAACTATTCAACCAAACTCTGTGCAGTCCAAAATATAGATATTTATTTCAATTAATGTATTAAAATACATGTATAAATTATATCTACTACTACCACACACACACATATTGTTTTACTCTATGTACATCAAGTACAATCTGTTTTACAATCAACTTTCATACACAGTACCAAATATACATTAAATTGCATATAAATTAATATACATATACATTCAACATGAGTTAATATTGTTTTGGACTACAACTTACATTGTTTATAGAGCATGTCCTTTTTCAATTCCTTATTTAACTTTCTGTTCTGCTTTTAGGCAACAGACAAAAAGAAGCTTCAAAGAAATTTGCTTAGGTACCACAAACATTTCCCTGCAAAGCTGATGAAACTAAGATATGTCTAAAATAAATTACCCCACTGTAAAAAGTGAGCAGTTGACTTAACTCAAAAAAAGTGAGGAAACCTGTTGCCTTAAAATTAAGTAAAAGTAAATAAAAAAATTAAGTTAAGTGGAATCGTCAAGTTCACATAACTTAATTTTTTCAATTACACATGACGTTTATTTAACTTCTTATTTACTAATTTTAAGGCAACGGGTTTCCTCACATTATTTTAAGTTAAGTCATATGATCACATTTTACAGTGGAGCACTTTGTTCAATAACAAGTAGATGGATGAGGTTTGAGCAGGAAAGAGACTAACAAACTAACCCTGTGAGACTCAGTACCAGCAAGAGTTCAATAAGGATCTCTGCTGCCTTTCTGAAAGTAAATGCAATGCAATCAGCCATTAAAACTAAAGCTATTGCATAAATAAGTGACCCTGGGCTGAGGTAGCGTGTCTCTATGGTGACAACCTATAGAGCCATGTCTCTGAGGGAAAAGATCACGTGCACGCATAATGGGATCCCTGTAGACAGGCAAGATGAAGTGAAGCTATGCCACCAGTGCCTTACCCTAAAGTGTGCTAATTAAGGTAATAAACTGAGGTGAGTAAAGCCCTAATTATGATCTGACACAACAAAGGAACACTTTAACAATCAATTAAGCACTACTGAAATTGTATGAAACATTATTATTCAATCATTCAAAATAAAGAATATATTTGGGTCTGTAAAACACAGCAGATGATTTTTACAGTGTTCACGCTGCAATTCTTCCCTTCAAAACAGGATGTTCATCTGTTTAGGCTGGCATTACTAATACTGTGTGGGTGTGGAAAAACTTTGGTGTTTGTGCAGTTTTGACTGCTCACTACCCCATAACCATGACATCATGGTCACCCTGAGTCAACAAGTCTAGCAGCTCTCAAATGCATGAGTTTCATCTCCAAACTAATGCCTACTTCAGGTGTCTCCAATCCTGCTCTTTGAGGGCTACCTTCCTGCATACCTTGCTTTTCAATGTTTGTCCTGCAATTACAGTACAATACTGATTTATACAGTACCAAGACTAATTTGTTAAAAGTATTGCTGTACCTATATGCTACTATTGTGCTCTAATCTAGTGCTTTGACTGTTACCTTTTGAGAACCCCCCCGGACCCCCCCAATTTCTAGTTTAACTCAATTTTGAAAAGTCAAGTGCAAAAAAACAAAGATATGTGACATTATTTCTGAAAACATTAACTAATATGTAACAAGCCATCACTATGTGTTCAGCAACACCAGTTATAAGTGACCTTTACTCTGTATCAATATATTTGCAGTGAACACCTCTGCCAAGGCTGGTCCTCTGTGGTCGCCCAAGGCGAATTAGGCGAGGGAGGTGGTTCCATGAGTAGGCCAGTCGGGCAGAGACCATATCAAGGGTGATGTCACTGAATTCTGCCCACAGGTTGGAGGACACAGTCTCCTTCACAAGTTTGGGCAGAGCAACAGAATCTGGCAGAAGCCCATTATTGCCTCCGAGGAGTAAATGGCAGAGAGCCCGAGACTGTAGGTTATCCCTTAAACTGCGTAGAAGATCATCCAGCCGGTCCACAAGGTTGCACTCGTCCCAGGCCTCAGGAGGCGTACTGAGCAGCAGACGAAGCCAAGCAGTCTTCAGAGCATAGGACGAAAGCACTCCTCCCCATTCAGCTCCGGACTTCTGGTCCAGCATCTCCCCACTGAGGTTACGTACTTCTTTTAGGAGTTGAAGGCACTTAAGATGACAGGAGTTGGAGGGCAGTCTACCTTTCAACCATGCCAGCAGTCTCTGCTCCTGCCTGGGAAAGTACACTGTCCAAAGGTCTTCTCCTCGTTGCCCCCGCCGGGTTGCCACCAAGAAGGCACCATCACTGAGAGGAAAGGCTGGGATCAGCCGAATGCCCATGGAGATGTGGCAGCAGACATAATCAGAGCGGGGTGTCAGACGGAGGAGTACTTGCTGCTCCTCACTGAGAGACAGACTGAGGGAGCAGCGCTGCTCAAATAGGTAACGGAAAGTAGCGAGGCAGCGCTGGGTGGCCGTGTAAAACCAGCGCTGTATGGAATCTGGGCTCATCCTATAGACACTTTGAGCATTGTCCAAGTGCATAAACGTGTTTGTAAAGGCCTTGTGACGACGTGCCCACTCCGCCTTGCGAGGCGTGTTCAGCGTGCACAGTGGTGGACCTCCATGTTTGTCAGTGCAAACGCTGGCCTCCAGTTTTAGCCCACGAGGTGCCCGCAGAGGAACAAGGATGTCAAAGCAGTCAGGTGAGCCCACCTTGTGCTCCTCGTAGGAACTCCCAATCTGGATAAAGTCTCCCCGGAAGGCCAGTGAAGACTCCGGTGGGACATCAGTGCGACCCACTCTTACAAGTTCACTCACCAGCTTGGCAACATGGGCTTTGCTGTGGCCCAGCACATGTGGAGAGAGACGCACATGCCTCTCGTAGTGATCGTCCAGTAGCTCTCTCTTGGAGACACCTAATTTTCCATGCCCCTCTGGGACTTTGTGGAAAGCCCCTCTAGCAGAGCCAGGTTGAGCTGAGCAGTACTTTATGAAGAAGTAACACAAGATAAATGCTAGGATGTATTTGAAGAGTGTGACAGCTCCAGGTCCCTGATCAGAGCAGTCGTTCCCTTGGTCCTCAGATCCTCTGATGATGTACTGGTGCAGTAGCAGCAGAGCAGTGAGGATGCAAGTGACCAGTGGCCAGAACAACCTAAGGTTGAGAGTGTAAACGTTCATCCTCCTCCAGTCCACTCCAGCTCTGTGCGAAAAGTTGGGGCTAGCCCATGTCAAAACACTCATCCAGATGCTGAAAACAAGGCAGAGCTGATGTTCTTTTAGCCCTCACGAGCAGAAACCGTTGTGTAAGAGGAAGTTTGTCAAGTGAAGTTTCTTCACAGATGCAGCGTGTGCTGAGGGCAAGAGGAGTCCTCTCATTCAGGAAGTTTGAAAATCCCCCCTTTTGTCACAAGTGAGCACTGTGTGAAACGGGAGAGCAGGCTCTCAGTGTGTGAGCTCAGAGGAAATGCCAAACTCTTGAGAGAGGAATTTCTGTTTAAAAAAAAAGAGGCGTTCAAAACCCAGAGTCTGTCCACACTCCTCCTCCCTCTTCTCTTAAAGAAACAGATCTCAAAATGGGAAGTGCTTACTGACAGAATGGGCCCTTAGCTTAGATATTTACACAACATGAATATACCACATGCATGGATTGAAAAAAACTATTTGATCAAAAAAATCTAATGTTTATAAATATTAAATAAAGAGTTCTTAAATTTAAAGGACAGTTCATACAAAAACTCATGCTCATGTCATTCCAAACTTGTATGTCTTTCTTTTCACTATGGAACACAAAAGTATATATTTTTCATTAATACCACTACACAACTCCTTTTGTAAAATGACTAGATTTAAAAAAAAAAAAATTGTTTTTAAAAGATGATGTCAGTAGGGGTGTGGCCCTTGTAAACTACACAGAAGGTCATTGAGAAAGTTTACAGAAGCACCACACACACACAGTATTTTTCTTTGAAAGGAGTGCCACAGTAAGATCTCTGTATCTTTGTTAAACCATTACCAACCCCTAACCTCAACACGAGCCTTCCCCCGGTCACCCCAGACCCTGTGATACTGAACAAAAAAACACTGTCATCTCTCTTAATCAGTCCACAGAGAACTTTTGTAATGCTGTATGGACATAAGCCTTTTAATATTATCTTTCTTTATAGACATAAGTTTTTAGAATGGCTTATTCAAAGCTTTGACAAATACTCCTAATCTCCCAATCCATCTCAAATGCATAAAGCCATGTGTACAGTGTACAGAATTTGAATTTAAATGTAAGCAAATAGAAAGTCAGTCCGTTGTTCACTTCATATCAGACAAATGAGGTAGCCACAAACAGAAAACCACACCTTTCTCACCCAGTGCATGGTTCTATCTCTGCCCTCTGATTTTTCAAAACAAACAGTGCCCATGGCAATGAAAGTTGTGCATCACGTAAGCCAGGACACTCACAGAAAAACATAGCAGCACCTGGCTAAGTCACACAAACCTGTATGACCCGTTAAGAGGATAAACACAGAGACACCTCGCTAAATATGGATGACTGAATTGTTTGGATAACAATATAACTGGTCTGTTGGAACTAAGCGGATGCCTGAGGAAGGAAGTGATCTTTATGATAGGGAACTTGAAAAGGCAACGGACACAAGGGCAATTACTGCAGCGTTTCTGTCATGTACCTTCTTATCAATCTTCTTGAGCTATTTTGATGAGTGATGTAGAATCTAAAAATACCAAGCTGTCTGAAGGGGATCGACAACAGATAAATGCACTGATGATTTGCAGTTACAACTGAGTTGACTGCAGCGCTCCTCCTGTAAAAAGAATGTCTTGTGGTTAGCATCTGTGTCCTGAGGGAAACCAGCTTTAAGAAACGGTCTCACAAGAACATGATTCATAACACTCATGCATAATTAGCTTCTGAGCACAACACATACACTGTCAAAACTTGTTTGTGCTAATAAGAGAAACAGCTGAATTCTTAAGACATTTAGCTACGACTCGGTGAAGGGTTGACAGGCAAGTATTTTTGTGTATATATTTACGTCTATTTAAAAGAGCAGCTCTGGAAACACAGTGTGCTATTAAGACATAAAGACATGTGATGTGTTCACAATGAGCAACTCATGCAGTGTTTCCAGATGGGTCAGCTTCCTCTGACACAGACTTATTATGAGAATAAAAGATTGTGTGACAGCTTCTGCATTAAGCAATGCAAATGCTTATATTATTGAGGAAATAAAAACCTTCTGAAGTGAGAGAAGTGGAGTTGGGCCAGGAGGAAGCTTGTGGGTAGTGGGCATTTGAAAACCTCAAACTTTGAGTCTGTTAAGGGTTACATGTGGTCACAGTTGATGGTAGACTGAAAGCTGAGGAGTACTTGTAGTTACACTGGGATTGCATCAGCTTCCTTCTCTCTGAATGCGAGTATACAGTAGCTCTGCCCCCTAACTGAATCTGCCAAACTAAACAGGCCTCTCAAGAACTCTTATCCAGTACAGTCAGCATAAAAGACTCTAGACGAAGAGGAGGAAGGGGCCTGGAGTATAATTTGTGCACTTCTCACAGCCTGTTCTCTTCTTATCAAAGCTTCAAACTAAATTCACCAATTGGCAACATACTAAAAAAAAAACTTAGACACAGTAACTGAAATCCAGGTTCTCATACTATCTGAGGAGTGTCCAGGCTGACTTCATGCCCTCATAGATTAAGTCATGGGAACCACAGGGAGCTGGAGACAGCTGTTTCCAGCGTCTTTGCTACACCGATTATGTTACATGTTTTCATAGCCACCCGTGTGATAAATTCCCCTAATATTGTATGCAAACATCACTGACAGTCCCTACATATTCTAAGATAACAAATGAGCATGTTTATAACATGCCATATACTTATATATCTGTCGTCTTTCTTCTCACATAAAATAATACATTTTAACAGTTGGGGTACAGATTGCCCTGTCATGACTAGTGGCTGCAAATTACCTTTAACTTACAGTTTTTTTTTTTTTTTTTTTTTTTTTTAAATGCTTAGACACTAAAAGTGGTACTTGAGCCCCACTTATCAAAACTATTTGCTCATGTACCTAATCTTCCAAATTCTGCAGAACAGCAAGCACATTATATGCTTTACACTCAATTTGCAAATGTAAAACAAACTTTTTGCAAAATGCTAAATACAGTTTTCTGCATTAGACACTCATTCAAAATTAACAGCTCGTTTCATTAAAAAAACTATTTAAATGGCACAATAATTTCCCAATTACTACACCCAATGAGCATGTGTGAAAACACTTATACATAAATTGATTTTTTTTTTGAGAAACAAATATATTTTTTCACTCTTACATTTCTGTTTATTTTGTAAATATAAACTGAATAGGCTATACATATACCGGCAAGTCGTCACCTTTATTTCTATAGTGCTTTGTTTACACAGTACAGATTGTTTCAAAGTGGCTTCACAATAGTAACAAATTCAAATTCTCAAGTTAGTTCAGTGTTTATTCAGTTAGATTCAATAACTGTTGTTTATCAATAACAGTTTATCAATTGTGTAATACATTATATACAGTGTATTTGTGTACATACACTGAAAAAAAAATGTGTTGGATTTACATGATTTAATTGTGTACATCGGTCCCACATGAATCAATTAAGTTAAACAAACATAATTTGTTCATGTAACTTTAACATCATGGGATGAATACATTTTAAGTGACCCAATTAAGTAGTCTCAAAGTGAATTTTATATGGCTCCTGACAAGATTCAGGAATTTAATTTGATATATTAATTCATCCACTTCAATTTCATACAATTTAATGTTACACAACTTAATTAAATTACTTCACTAGCTAGTTGACAAACTATTAGCTAGCAAAAGCACGCATTTGCATCTTAAATGCTAAGCATTAAAAGCTCCTTCAGCAAAGCCATAATGATATCAGTTGTTTTAGTCCACAGCCTAAGCAAATGCTCCACTCTTCTCCACAATGGTAACTGTAATTTAAATTCTTCTAATAATTCCAACATAATTGAATATTAAACACTATTAAACACAATCAAGTCTCCCTCTTTCTCATCTTGCTCAAAAATACATAAAACATATCAAATAGCAACATTTACTCTCTCTTGATTTAGCCATATGCGAAGCATGGTGGGAACTAACAAGCCCCGCCCAGTTTCAGTTAATGCAACACAAACCATTTATGTAATCTCAACACAAATGGATTAAGTAAACTTCAATTTGACTTGTATTTAAGTGGAATGAACACAATCAAATTATGTTAGGACAAAATGTATAGCAATTGTGTGCTTTAGCTCATTTTAATTAAGCAATTTGAACAAGCAGTACAAATAATGTTCCCTTTCAGTCGGTCACGTTCGGCGTGCGTCGAACTGACCGGCAATTGGATCTGTTTTCAGAGACCAATCTGCTTCGAGTGTTTCTAAACGAGCCAATATCGATTGGCATGCGGTCCACGCTCCGCCCGCAAAGCGGTATAAATCTGAAGTGGAATACCGCATCCTCGCTTTTTACCGGGCGAACCCTGTTGTTGATCTAACGCTGGGTACCTTGCGAAGAGTGTTCTTGCAAAAAGGCGAGTCGGGAAGGATCGCTCGACTTCCGGTGCTTGAGTGTGACGGCGCGCGATTCAGCGGGTGGTCGCTTCTCGAGGATCAGCTGTTCTCAGCCTGCCTGGGCGTCCTCTGAGTGCTCACAGCAGGCTTGCACCTTTGAACTGCTGTGAGCCGCGGCCATCTCCCTGTGTGCTTCAGCACTATTAGAGCTTTCTTTCCCCTCTAAAAAGAGCAAAACACGGTTTGACCCTGCATCTCCAAGATGTCATTCAAACCGTGTGTTTCTGGATGCAGTCGCTTCCTGTCCCCAGTTGCGGTCACGATCGTTGCCTCACGTGTTTGGGCGTTCAGCACGCTGAGGCAGCTTTTGTGAATGACTCATGTTCCCACTGCGCGGAACATGACCATCGCAGTGATCCTACGGTCCAGGCTCGATTTCCTGAAAAGGGGTGGAGTCCCATTGCGCATCCCCGATCTAGTGGTCCTCCGCTGCAAAGCAGAGGGCTGCTACTGGCTGATGCCTTTGGTGGAGACCTGAGGGTAACTGTGAGGGCACCCCGACGGGACACCAAGCCCCTCGGGACCCTCCCCCTCCGCTGCGCCGGTGGAGCTTCCAGAGGAGCGTCCTGGTCCCTCCCATGGGGACCGGCCGTTACCTTTGGGGCTCCGGCTGGGGACATGATGTCGATTGCTGCATCGGGGGCGAGCTAATGGACTCTGGAGATGAAGACTGGCTGCGTTGCCCCCTTCGGGTGTGGTAGCATTGCCCGAGCCTGATCCAGAGCTCACGGCTATGCTTTCCCGGGCGCGCGAGGGTCGGGCTCGAGTGGAACCCTCCACCGTGTCCCGAGCCCTCACGGCTGGATGATTGGTTTCTCGGGCGGCCCGTGCTGGTTCTCAGCGCCCGCCCGGTCCCATTCTTCCCGGAGGTGCATCAGGAACTCACGAGGTCATGGCTGGCGCCCTTCAGCGCCAGACATCGATCGACTGGTTCCTCCGTCCTCACTACCCTCGATGGCGCGCGGCTAAGGGCTACGTGGGGATCCCCAGTCGAGCGGTCGGTCGCGATGCAACTGTGTCCCAAGACCGTCACCGACTGGCGGGGTAACCACGTCTCCCCTCCCGGGCGTGTAAGTTCTCGTCGCTGGCGGGCAAGGCTTACACAGCCTGCGGAGGCGCGTCGGCTTTGCATGCCATGGCGCTCCTGCAGGTTTACCAAGCCAAGGCGCAGGAACTGCACGAGGGTAGTTCTGACCCAGGCGTTATGCAGGAACTGCGGCGCGCGACGGACCTCGCCCTCAGGGCGACGAAAGTCACCGCGCTCCCTGGGTCGGGCGATGTCCACCTTAGTGGTCCAGGAACGCCACCTGTGGCTGAACCTGGCAGACATGCGTGATACTGACAAGGTGCGGTTCCTCAACGCCCCTGTCTGCCAGGCCGGCCTCTTCGGTGGCGCCATCGAGAACCGCCCAGCAGTTCTCGATGGCCCAGAAGCAGACAGAGGCGATCAAAAATATCCTGCCCGACGACCTGCTGCTGCCTCCACCCCAGTCGGCGGCTGCGCGCTCCGCCTGCTCGTCGCCGAGGGCGTCCCCCGCGTCCGCCTCCGCCCCTGCTAAGCCCAAGCAGCAGCCTCCACCCGGGCAGCAGGGCGCCGGACGAAAGGGGCGCCCAACCCGCTCAGGGCTCCGCTAAGCCTGCCCGCAAGCGTAGGGGCAAGCGGCCCTGAAGCGGGCAGCCCAGGGATGAGAGGGACTGCTCGACGGGAGGTGGTGTCCGCACCTCTCCCACCCCCTGGGAGGAGGACCGGGTCTCACACACACACACAACACCCCTGCCGCTGGCTCTTCGGAGACTAGCGGTACCCACATACTCACTAAGAGCGGTTTCCTCCCTCCTGGGCTCCAGGAGGCCCAGGCGGGCAGTGTGCGGCGCCCGGGCCTTGCCACTCCTCGCCTCCCCTCCTTTCGCCAGTGGGCAGCAGTGTGGGCACCGAGGGCGCCTCCAGGCCTTCTCACCCGCACTCTGTCCAACCCAGGAGTGCTCAGTCGATTTTCCGGCCGCCTCCGGGCCTCCCGGGTCGAACTTGAGTACTCCTCCCTCCTGCCTTCCCCAGGAAGGGGGCAGCAGAGTGGGCACCGAGGGCGCAACCAAGCCTTCTCACCCACTCTCTGCCCCACCTGGGGAGGCTCAGACAACACTCCGGGCCGCTTCGGGCCTCCCGAGTCGGGTCTGAGTCTCCCACCTCGCTGCCCCATCCCGGGTACGTCTGTGGTGCCGATGGTCCCGCTTGTCCGGTTCCTGGGGGCCTGGCTAGAGCTCCCCAGGCCGTCTCGCTGGCTCATCCGTGCCATCAGACTCGGCCACGCGATTCAATTCGCTCGCCCGGCCTCCCAAGTTCAAGGGCATCCTCTTCACCTCTGTGCGGAGCTGCGATGCCCATGTCTTGCGGTTAGAAATCGAAGCCCTACTGGCGAAGGGCGCGTCGAGCCGGTTCCTCCAGCCGATATGAAGTCAGGGTTCTACAGCCCTTACTTCATTGTACCAAGAAAGGGGTGGGTTGAGACCAATCTTGGACCTGCGTGTCCTGAATCGGGCCCTACACAAGCTCCCGTTCAGAATGTTGGCGCAGAAACGCATTTTGAATGCATCCGTCCCCAAGATTGGTTCGCAGCGATCGACCTGAAGGGCGCGTACTTTCATGTCTCCATTCTCCCGAGACACAGACCGTTCCTACGCTTTGCGTTCGAGGAGAGGCATATCAGTACAAAGTCCTGCCCTTCGGGCTGTCCCTGTCGCCCGTGTCTTCACGAAAGTCACGGAGGCAGCCATTGTTCCGCTCAGAGAACGCGGCGTTCGGATTCTCAACTACCTCGACGACTGGCTCATACTCGCCCAGTCCAGAGAGCAGTTGTGCGAACACAGGGACCTGGTGCTCCGTCACCTCTGCCTGTTGGGCCTCCGGGTCAACCGAGAGAAGAGCAAACTCTGTCCCACACAGAGGATCTCTTATCTCGGTATGGAGCTGGATTCGGTCAATCGAACTGCGCGCCTCACAGAGGAGCGAGTTCGATCAGTGCTGAACTGCTTGAATACGTTCAAAGGCAGGACAGCGGTCCCACTGAAGTTCTTTCAGAGGCTCCTGGGGCATATGGCATCTGCAGCGCGCGTAACGCGCCGCTCGGATTGCTACATATGAGACCGCTTCAGCACTGGCTTCACGGCCGAGTCCCGAGATGGGCGTGGCAGAGCGGCAAGTACCGGGTCTCAGTTACCCCTTACTGCCGCCAAACCTTCAGCCCGTGGGCGGACCCTTCGTTTCTACGGGCGGGAGTGGCCCTAGAACAGGTGTCCAGGCATGCTGTGGTCTTCACGGATGCCTCATCCACCGGCTGGGGGCCACGCATAACGCGGGCATGTAGTTTCGGGTCTGTGGACGGGGCCCCAACTGCACTGGCATATCAATTGCCTAGAGCTACTGGCAGTACGTCTTGCTCTGGGCCGCCTAAAAAAGCCGCTACAGGGCAAGCGCGCACTGGTCGCGCACGGACAGCACCGCGCCGTTGCGTACATCAACCGTCAGGGTGGTCTACGCTCCCGTTGCATGCTCCGGCTCGCCCGCCATCTCCTCCTTTGGAGTCAGAAGCATCTGAGGTCGCTTCGCGCCATTCACATCCCAGGTGCGCTCAACCGGACAGCCGACGAGCTCTCACGGCAGCCGACACCTCCGGGGGAGTGGCGACTCCATCCCCAGGTGGTCCAGCTGATATGGGGCCTCTTCGGAGCCGCACAGGTAGACCTGTTTGCCTCTCCAGAGTCGACCCATTGCCAGCTGTATTACTCCCTGACCGGGGCACCACCGGCGCGCACGGATGCACTGGCACACAGCTGGCCCGGGGTCTCACGCGCAGTATGCGTTCCCCCCAGTGAGCCTTCTCGCGCAGACACTGTGCAAAGTCAGGGAGGACGAGGAGCAGGTCTTGCTAGTTGCGCCCTACTGGCCCAACCGGACCTGGTTCTCCGAACTAACTCTCCTCGCGACAGCACCTCCCTGGCCCATTCCTCTGAGGAAGGACCTACTTTCTCAGGGACGGGGCGCACTATGGCACCCGCGTCCAGACCTCTGGAAACTCCATGTCTGGTCCCTGGGACGGGACGCGGAGGTTCTAGGTGGTCTACCACAGGCAGTGGTGGACACCATCACTTTCGCTAGAGCCCCCTACGAGGCGCCTCTATGCATTGAAGTGGAACCTGTTAGTTGAGTGGTGTTCTTCTCGCCGCGAAGACCCCGAAGGTGTTCGGTTAGCGCCGTGCTTTCCTTCCTGCAAGATGGGTTGGAGCGAAGGCTGTCTCTCCTCCACCCTTAAAGTGTATGTCGCGGCAATAGCGGCATATCACGATGCAGTTGGTGGTAAGTCCCCAGGGAAGCCACGACCTAATCGTCAGGTTCCTCAGGGGTGCGAGGAGGCTGAATCCTCCTCGTCCAAACCCGGTACCCTCTTGGGACTTAGCTCTGGTGCTGAGAGCGCTCCAGAGCCCTCCCTTCGAGCCTCTGCAGTCCATTGAGCTGAATATCCTGTCCATGAAGACAGTACTCTTGGTTGCATTGGCCTCCATCAAGAGGGTAGGGGACCTGCACGCACTTTCGGTCAACGAATCGTGCCTAGAATTCGGGCCAGGTAACTCTCACGTTGTCCTGAGACCCCGCCCGGATCGTGCCCAAGGTTCCCACCACTCCTTTCCGGGACCAGGTGGTGAACCTGCAAGCGCTGCCTTCGGAGGAGGCAGACCCAGCCCTGGCTTTGCTCTGTCCCGTCCGCGCTCTCCGTGCCTCGTGGACCGAACTCGAAGCCTTAGGACCTCAGAACAGCTCTTCATCTGTTACGGAGGCCAGCAGAAGGGAAAGGCTGTCTCAAGCAGAGGTTAGCCCACTGGATAGTGGATGCTATTGTCTTGGCGTACCAGTCCCAAGGCGTGCCCTGCCCGTTCGGGTTGCGGCGCACTCAACTAGGAGTGTAGCCTCCTCCTGGGCGCTGGCTCAGGCGCCTCGCTAACAGATATATGTAGAGCTGCGGGCTGGGCGACACCTAACACGTTCGCTAGATTCTATAGCCTCCGTGTAGAGCCAGTATCTTCCCGTGTACTACGCCCCAGTGGCCAGTAGCGTGAAGTGCCCGTTCTAGTGTCGGCCAGACGCCATTCCCGCCCCTGGGCGGATGCGTCGCGTTATTTATCTCCAGTCGTGTTCCCCAGAAAATGGCGAACCCTGTCGAGCTCCTCCGTCACCCCTTCGGTGTCAGTCGTTGCGGCCGTCTGGCGCCAGGCCTGCACCCGTATGCTTGTGGGCGTGTGTGTAGGCTGGGTTCCATATGTAGCGGTTCCCTGACGGCAACCCCATATGTGTGTTCTCCACGGTACCAGCTACCCTACCCGGCTAGCCCGTGTCTTTCCCTTGACAGAGCTTCGCTCTGTCGCGTCTCTGGCGGTGTTCTTCCCCTGGGATCAGGCTGGATCCACCCCAGAGACTGCCATATGTTGTACTACCCTGATAGGCTAGTCCTTATCGTAATTTGCCACCTCTCCCTCCGTTGAGGCTCGTGGCCTCCGCAGCGTTCCGTTCCCAAGCGGGCACGCTTTCCCAGCGTTATCAATAGTCACTCTGAGTGGGTCTTGCAGGAACAGCAGTGACTGTCCTTCCCTGCCGGGAGCCCTGACTTCCTCTCCAATGAAGGAGCGGTCCAGTGAGCTCAAGCAGGGCGCTGGAAAGGCCAGCATCCTGGCGTTTTGGTAGGGATCCCAATTCGTCGGTCAGTTCCGGCGTCGTCGGCGTGACCGACTGAAAGGAGCGTCCGATTTACGTATGTAACCCTCGTTCCCTGAAGGAGAGGAACGGAGACGCACGCGTCCGTCGCCAGGTGCTGTGCTTCAGCTGAAGGCCGAGCCACTTGTTTCGGCTCCTCAGTTGAAAAGCGAGGATGCGGTATTCCACTTCGTATTTATACCCGCACAGCGAGCGGGCGTGGACCGCATGCCAATCGATATTGGCTCGTTAGAAAACACTCGAAGCAGATTGGTCTCTGAAAACAGATCCCAATTCGTCGGTCAGTTCCGACGTACGTCTCCGTTCCCTCCTTCAGGGAACGAGGGTTACATACGTAACCGAGACGTTTTCAGTGTACATGTAAGTGCTATGAAACAAACTCCACTGAACACTGAACAAGCAAAAGACACAATATAGTAATGTTTTTCACATCTGTGTGTAGTTTGGCATGTATGTGGCTAATCATTTAATGGTTTGTGTGTAGAGTTACCCTTTATAGATGAGTTTAAATAGTTTTGAATGCAGTGTTTGCTTTTGCAAGAGATGTGTGACGTTTTGCATATTCTGTGTGTGTTTTGTGTGTATAGTTTTAAGAAATGGAGCCAGTTTCAGAAATTGTGTGCAAGTTATTTAAAAAAACTGTAAGAGGCAAAGACTGCCCTCTTGTGTTCTAAGTGGTCTGTGCAAACACACACTTCCTGTAAAGAAATATGACTTTGATGTCAACACTAGTGACTGATAAAAAGTTACAGTATGTTATTCCTGAATATATAATGCTGGTTGAGATATAATAATGCAGACCATGTAAAAAAATCTCAATAAATAGATTTTAAACATTTATACTGCTGTGAGGAACAGCACCAGAAAATACGTCATGATGAAGTATGTCATTTCTGCCCCACTAGTGTCACTAAATTGAAACTGCAAAAATGATATATTTTTCTAAACATTTCCCATCTTCCACTGGCCAGACAAAGAGATAGTAATAAACAATGCTCGAATTGGGCCAGTTCGCAGTTTAACCACATCTCTGTGGCTCTAGAAAAATATAATATAAAACGATTCTTGTTATTGAGGTTTTATATTTTAATAAGCTAGTTCAGGCTTCCTGATTCAGTATCAGGTTCCAGTCCAGTGTCATGGTGCTCAGAAATTCTTTAATCATCTGACACAAAAAAAAAAAACTCACTGTAACATATCACTGTAGTCAGTAACATTTGCATCATACATATATTCAGTGGGGTTTTGCATCTGATATCACTTTTGAAAATGATTCTATTTACCATTTCATACTTTTTACAAATTATACTATCAGCATGTGTGAAACATTTAACTGACAATAATTTTCGATATAAAAGAAGCAGTTACATTTTTAAATCCTCCAATACATACTTTAAGCAAGAACCTCATCACTATTTTACAGTTTCAGTTTCTTTGTGTGTAAAGTATGAAGCCGACCATGTCTTATTTTACCCACCTGCAGCAGTTCTGTGTACTTCTCAGGATCTTTCTCAATAAGAGTTCTGATCTGACTGTTGTAGTGCTCTGAGATACTCTCTTCTACAGCCACGGTGCAGACATCACCACTTCATTTCCCAAGAGAACAGAGCCAGCTCCTGTCCAAACAGACACACCATAAACCAAATGTGTGACTTTCAGAAATGCTGCATTTTATTCTAAATACATTGAAGACACTTTCTTTTGACCAATGATTTTCCATGACGACTTTTCCAGTCATCCGTGATCGCCATACTAGCATTTTGTCATTTTGTCTGCACCAACATATTGTATACAAAAATTAGTTTCTTGGACTGAATTCTTGAGAAACATTATTTTCTAAAACAAAGAAGAAATACTGTAACAGCCACATTGACCAAGAGCAAATCCTGCTATATTCCACAAAGGAAGCTGGAGGGTCAGACACACTCCCAGTATCTCATTAAACTTACTCTGGTCTTGATCCCACATTTCCTTTAACAGTAATTTAAATGTCATCAGAAGTTGACATTCAACATCACATTGAATGCATAATTCCATATACCGGTAACACATCAGACCACACTGAATGTTGGTCTTTCAAAAAAAAAAACCAAAAAAAAAAAAACCAATACAACAATTGAATCATGCCCGGTTACAGAATCAAATCACTGAGGGTGCTCTAGTAAAGTTTAAATGTAGGCTAAGCAATGGCTCCACCATACAGTGAGAAATTTAGGATTATTTACAAGTTCCAGTTATACCAATAAAAATATTTTGCTACAAATGTTTGTCTATTAATCTATTAGTCTGCCTTTACATTGCTTTAATGCATTACTAGTATGTTAACATGTCATCTTCCTGAGAACCAGAAGAAAAAGATCATTACATTGTTTGGAGCATAAAAAAACAAATGGATATTTTGGGGTTTAAAAAAAAAAAAAAAAAAAAAAAGTAGAGTAAAGTCTTCTCTGTAGAGGACACCAGAACCCATTTATTGAGAATTTTTTTTTTTTTATCCAAACTTTGTATAAAGATGATTCTCAACTATGTTATGAAAGATATAGGCCTAACAGAATTATTAATGATAAACATGGCCATAAATGCCATTCCCATTCTATGCAATGCATCTATATCTAATTTGCATAGTAATGTGTTTTTGGGACAATGTGTAATGTAAAAAGACGTGTAATAATGGGAGTAATAAAAAGGAATATTTTCATAAGAATCTCATATTTCAGAATATCCAGACCTAAAACTGTGTTTTCAGAGAAATTCACTACAATATAATGTCCTCTACAGAGGCAAAACCTCTATTCTGGGTCTCAGGAGGATATTTGTCTCGTTTCAAGAGATTCAAGAGTTTTATTTGTCACATACACAGTTATATACAGAATATACAACCGGCAGTGAAATGTAAACAGGTCCGCTCCATGGACAGTGCAAATTCACAGTTAAAAACACAAGGAAGAAATTATAATAGAAATAGGATATAAAAAAAGTACTATCTATATATATATATATATGTCTATATCTGTAGAATTATAAATAATCAAGTCAAGAGAGAAAAAAAGGTAACAAATAAGGATAAAGTGGAATAAAATAAGTGAAATAAACTGTGCAGTGAGTAAACTGTAGACTTATAAATATGTGGTTAACAAATGTATAAGAGTATAATGTGCAAACAGGTTTATGACAGGTTGTTACACAGTAACAACGAGAACAGAAAGTGCAGTGCAATGTCAGTGTATCGATGTTTATCCTGGACGTGAAGTCACGTGATGTTAAGTGACTGAGTTCAGGAGTCTGATGGCCTGGGAAGAAGCTCCTCCTGAGTCTCTCAGTTTTGGCCATCAGGCTTGAAGCGCTTACCAGATGGTAGCAGCGTGAAATGAGGGTTTGCAGGGTGATTAGAGTCCTTGATGATCTTGGTAGCTCTACCTTTGCAGCGTTTGGTGTAGACGTCCTGCAGAGGCGGGAGAGCTGACCCTGAGATACGCTCGGATAAGCGCACTACTCTTTGCAGGGCTTTGCGGTCATGACTGGTGCTGTTCCCATACCACGCTGTGATGCACTGAGTTAAAACACTTTCTATCGCCCCTAAATAGAAAGTTTTCAGGATAGCTGGTGAAACCCTGAATTTCCTCAGCTGGCGCAGGTGGTACAGTCTTTGCCTGGCTTTTTTCACCTGTGTCTGAATGTGAGCAGTCCAGGTCAGGTCCTCGGAGATGTTTACTCCCAGGTACTTGAAGCTGCTCTCTCTCTCTACTGGTGACCCGCTGATCATGAGGGGGGAGTATGTCCGTTGCTGTCTCTTCCTGAAGTCCACAATCATTTCTTTGGTCTTGCCAACATTCAGAGAGAGACAGTTGTCCTGGCACCATGATGTTAGATGCTCCACCTCGTCCAAGTATGCCGTCTCATTGTTGTTGGAAATGAGGCCCAGGACAACACTATCATCAGCAAATTTGATGATAGAGGTGGAGCTGTGTGTGGACAAACAGTCATGCGTGTAGAGAGAGTAGAGCAGGGGACTCAGGACACAGCCCTGTGGAGCACCCACACTCAGGGTGATGGAGGTGGAGGTGGACTGGCCTATTCTCACCACCTGAGGCCTGCCAGTGAGGAAGTCCTCAATCCAGTGGCAGAGAGAAGGATTCAGGCCGAGATCCAGGAGTTTGGAGGTTAGCTTGGTGGGAACTATGGTGTTAAAGGCTGAGCTATAGTCAATAAATAGCAGTCTTACGTAGTTCCCACTTTTGCTGTCGATGTGAGTGAGGGAGGAGTGGAGGACATGAGAGATGGCATCTTCAGTCGATCTATTGGGACGATAGGCAAACTGAAGAGGGTCCAAAGTGTCAGGAATGAAGGCGCAAATGGTGTTTTTAATGAGTCTCTCAAAGTGAATCCAGCAAAGTGAATCCAGCATTTAGCTATATTTAGATGTCACTTCGGAAACTTTGCAGCATGCAGTTGGCCGTTGGTCATCTAGTTTTATTCAATGGATTTTATAGACTTTATAGCCTCGAGTTTCGCGAGCCTGCATTAACTCGCTGAATAAAAACTCTGATCGCGTTCAAGAGATCCAACAGCTGTGATTGGCTACATCACTCACCGCTGCAAAAACACGTTGAAAATAGATGCATTTGGAACACAAATGTGCTAATCTGCCCATTCTGTTTCGCCAGTATATTATTACAGTATCAACTGAGGGTGCTTTGCTCGCGTTTGAGGGTGCTTAGCACCCCCGTAGATCCGGGCCTGGATACACTTACATTTGCTGTTTGTACGAAGTTGACTGTAAAAAAGTCTGTTGAGAACCATGAAGCATAAGTTTAGGTCTGACAAAACTATGCATGTTTATAATTTGTGTTTGATACCCAACAATCGTCAAAAGGAGCTGATTGTGGTGGTCGGCGTTGCACGCATGGCATGTAACGTTACTAAACACTGTAATCGACGCTTAAAAATTACGTCAATGACCGACGTTCTCAGGTAAGACGTTTCTCTCGTAAATTGACCGAGCTGAAGTCGTTTAGAACTTGCTCAATACGGTTTATTCATTTATTTATTTTATTAATTTAGATTTTAATGCATTTTATAATATCTTGCATTGGTATTGTGAAAAGACCTTCATTATATTTCATTGTCGACATGTTTATTTGTTTATTTTGATTTTTTTTTGAAGTAATATAGTTATTTTAATAATCTGATCATTTCATATTTTAATATAATTTAATATACGTCAGGTTCAATTAATAAATTAAGTTATTTAATGATTCAAGAGGCCATTTTTATTTATTCTCATATGAGGATGTAGGCCTATAGCTGACTCCTGTAAAGAGTAAAGACATATGCCCAAAACTTGTTGGTAAATGATCAACAAACAAGTAATGCTGTATTAGTGTAAATTATATTTATTTGTTTCTAATTAATTTTCTTAAGTTTGTTTTTATACTAAAATGTTAATATTACTACTAATATTTTAATGTCATTCAGTATCTGTATTAGTCTATCTGTATAGTTACTTCACTTTAAAGGTTACATATTCTGAAGATATCTACTAAACAAAACTGATGCCATATTAGTTCACACATGGTTCAAGCACTGGTAAATGTTGTTAAAAAATAAAACAAGATATTTTATGAAGTAATGGAACAAATTATTTATTTTTACTGTATTGTGTAGCACACTTATATCTGGATGGTACTCTGCTGGATTTGTTGACGTTCTTGTTGTTTGTGTTGGAGATTCTGTCATTCTGGACACAACTGAGTGGGTGTCTGCTGGTGGGGGTTGACACCGCTCCTACAGCGCATCTGAATGCTGCCATCTCTGAGATCAGACAACAGGCCTGCTGCTCAAGAACCATTGAAAGACTGAAGCACAGTTCAAATATGGGGTAAATAATTTTAGAAACACACACACACACACACACACACACACACACACACACACACACACACACACACACACACACACACACACACACACACACACTTAATGTTCTTTCTCCTCCGTCTTTTTCTATATACTCTCCCCTTTAGGCAGAGATGGATGGTTGGATGTTAGACTGAAAGCTTTATTTTCCTTTTTATTTAATATGAAATATAGTTATATATAACCTGTTTTATCTCTTAATAGCTTAAAGCAAATACTCATAACTATAATCCGATAAATATTGTATGTAAATTGCATGTAGCTCTGAGTCACTTTACCTCATTCCTCCACACAGGGGCACTCTCATACAGCAAAATAGCAGCATTTTAAAATTGTGATTTACAAACATAAATCTATTTTCAGACATGTATGAAATGGATTTTCCTTGTGAAACTGAGCTTGTTGAAGTCAGTTAAGGATATCTCTGGCAGAAAATGTTGTAGAAGAGAATTTACATTATATGCATAATGTAATTATAACTATGTCATAATTTCTTGTGATCATAGCTACCATGTATGTGTGTTACCACTACCATTGTTGACAAAGATTATTATACTTTTCAAATAATGTGTATATTAGAGATTTTTATTTTTTTATTTTATATTTTTTGGAAGTTTAAATTTGCAGGGAATACATCAACTGATAAAATGTGTATCTTGAATGTAGTGTAAAGGCTTGTTCAGACCAAAGATGATAGCTAAAATTGTTCTAATTCTTTGGGATACAGAACTCCATACCACAGCTATAATGATCATTTTTTTCCAGCTGAAGAACGATGAGCATTTAAAACATCAGGTGATGTAACTGCAGCATGTGCTTCAGTAAACAGAAAATTATTGTGCATTGGTATGGATGCTATTAGGTATAGTTATCTTTATAGTTAATGTTCTTGGTGTGAACAAGCCTTAAGTCGCCTTGGATAAAAGTGTCTGCCAAATAAATGCATAATGTACTGTAAATGCAGATCCGTTTTGTTTTTAATAGTTACTGCAGTGTCCTGCCTTGTAGCTGGTTGAAATTTAACCCCTAGAGGCATGAGCCAGTTTTGGACCCCTTTAGAAGTTTTGATATGCTCTGACATTTGTGCTTTTTTCAGTTGCTTTTAAACATTAATGGCAAAAGTGTCATTACACTGTATAATATGTGAGCAACCATAATATGTGAGCAACATGTTTGTAAATGCTTGTATTTTTGAGAGAATAACGTTAAGTCACTGAAATAAGGTCACAAAACGCACAGTAAATATGTGTCCACAAGACTTGATTAATGGATGTTGTTGCCTAGAGTTTTTGCTTCAAACTGATGTGAGAATCATTGTGCCTACTCATTCACATAAAACAATATTGATTTAAATTTTGTAAGACACTTTTTGTTTACAAAGCCCATATGCGAAGTGGGCGTGAACGATCATGAATAATGCTATGATTCACACTTGAGAAGACAAAAGAACCACATAATGAGCTGCATAATGAATGAGCCTTTGAGTCAGGTATGTGAGAGGGAACTATAAGAAAGAATATGAGGACAAAACAGTACAAAATAAATATATACAAACCCGATTCCAAAAAGTTGGGACACTGTACAAATTGTGAATAAAAAAGGAATGCAATAATTTACAAATCTCATAAACTTATATTTTATTATGTACATTTAACTTTTACGGCCTCTTATTGCTACCTGTCCCAACTTTTTTGGAATGTATAGCTCTCATGAAATCCAAAATGAGCCAATATTTGGCATGACATTTCAAAATGTCTCACTTTCAACATTTGATATGTTATCTATATTCTATTGTGAATAAAATATAAGTTTATGAGATTTGTAAATTATTGCATTCTGTTTTTATTCACAATTTGTACAGTGTCCCTACTTTTTGGAATCGAGTTTGTATTTTTAGTTTATTTAGAATAGTATCAGGTCACTATGTTTCTCAAATCTGTGAGATAAAAGAAACAAAAACAACTGTGAGGATACTAATAACAGGATCATAGCAGTTATTGTATTAACCTTAATATAATGTCCACTCTTAACAGAAAATATTTTTTGTGATTTTGTATTAACCTTAATATAATGTAATTAACCTTAGTATAATGATTTTTGTGATCTCATACATGCATGTATTATTACACAGCATATGAATAATTTTGTATAGGCCTTTTATATTTTAAATTATATACAGTACTGGTCAAAAGATTGGACAATTGACTTTTTTAAAATGTTTTGAAAGAAGTCTCATGCTCATCAAGCCTGCATTTATTTAATCAGAAATACAGAAAAAACAGTAATATTGTGAAATATCATTACAATTTAAAATAATGGTTTTCTATTTTAATAAACTTTAAAATATAATTTATTTTGGTGATGTAAAACTGAATTTTCAACATTATTACTCCAGTTTTCAGTGTCACACGATCCTTCAGAAATCATTCTAATATGCTGATTTATTATCAGTGTTGGAAACTGTGATACTTTTTCAGGATTCTTGGATGAATAAATGATAATTGATGAAAATTCAGCTTTGCATTACAGAAATAAATTATATTTTATTAAAATATTTTAATAATATGATAATATTATTATTATTTTTTTTTTACATTTTCTGTATTATTGGTCAAATAAATGCATGCTTAATGAGCATAAACGACTTCTTTCAAAAACATGAATTCAAATATGAACGTGTCCAAATGTTTGACTGGTATTGTATTTATAGCATCTGAGCAGAAATTTGCGAACAAAAGCTTTATTGATGTGACACTAGGCTATTTTACAGTAAACATTTCATAACCTGTCAGCCAAAGAAATCTAGTCTAAACAGTCTTATGTCTATGACATTTTATGTAGCGTATTTGTTATATTATAGAGCCTATAAATGTTAATCTGCAGTTAATGTCACACAGAGACATGCAGGATTCATATTTAAACAATTAACATGTCACTGACATTGGGTAAGGTGACCTCCTAGATGTCTCACTGTGATCTTGAATTCAAATATGCACCTTCTGCAGTTCAGCTAGTTCAATACTGATCTTCTGCACTGATCTGAAAACCTTTTAAATTAGCTTGAACTCTCACAGACCCCACATACACTCACCTAAAGGATTATTAGGAACACCATACTAATACTGTGTTTGACCCCCTTTCACCTTCAGAACTGCCTTAATTCTACATGGCATTAATTCAACAAGGTGCTGAAAGCATTCTTTAGAAATGTTGGCCCATATTGATAGGATAGCATCTTGCAGTTGATGGAGATTTGTGGGATGCTCATCCAGGGCACGAAGCTCCCGTTCCACCACATCCCAAAGATGCTCTATTGGGTTGAGATCTGGTGACTGTGGGGCCATTTTAGTACAGTGAACTCATTGTCATGTTCAAGAAACCAATTTGAAATGATTCGAGCTTTGTGACATGGTGCATTATCCTGCTGGAAGTAGCCATCAGAGAATGGGTACATGGTGGTCATAAAGGGATGGACATGGTCAGAAATAATGCTCAGGTAGGCCGTGGCATTTAAACGATGCCCAATTGGCACTAAGGGGCCTAAAGTGTGCCAAGAAAACATCCCCCACACCATTACACCACCACCACCAGCCTGCACAGTGGTAACAAGGCATGATGAATCCATGTTCTCATTCTGTTTATGCCAAATTCTGACCCTAACATCTGAATGTCTCAACAGAAATCCAGACTTATCAGACCAGGCAACATTTTTCCAGTCTTCAACTGTCCAATTTTGGTGAGCTCGTGCAAATTGTAGCCTCTTTTTCCTATTTGTAGTGGAGATGAGTGGTACCCGGTGGGGTCTTCTGCTGTTGTAGCCCATCCGCCTCAAGGTTGTGCGTGTTGTGGCTTCACAAATGCTTTGCTGCATACCTCGGTTGTAACGAGTGGTTATTTCAGTCAAAGTTGCTTTTCTATCAACTTGAATCAGTCGGCCCATTCTCCTCTGACCTCTAGCATTGCCCAAAGGACTGCCGCATACTGGATGTTTTTCTCTTTTCACACCATTCTTTGTAAACCCTAGAAATGGTTGTGCGTGAAAATCCCAGTAACTGAGCAGACTGTGAAATACTCAGACCAGCCTGTCTGGCACCAACAACCATGCCACGCTCAAAATTGCTTAAATCACCTTTCTTTCCCATTCTGATATTCAGTTTGGGGTTCAGGAGATTGTCTTGACCAGGACCACACCCCTAAATGCATTGAAGCAACTGCCATGTGATTGGTTGATTAGATAATTGCATTAATGAGAAATTGAACAGGTGTTCCTAATAATCCTTTAGGTGAGTGTATTAGGGCAACATTTGCCCAGTGCCCTGCTCAGATGTCTCTGAGATTTCCTTTAGGTGTGTTCTCTCATAAATGACCATTTCTCCTTTTGAGAGCTCCTGTGAACAAACAGTTTATCCTCCAAATGGAAATTAAAAACAGAAATTGAAAAAACTAAAAATTGGTTCACAGACAGAGTAGGCAGAAAAGTCACACAAAACTTCACACTTTTAAGAACCCTCCAAAAATATCCACTGTAATATAATGAAATGTTTCCAGTTTATGTGTTGCTTGTTTTTGTCCATATTTTTCTTGACTATATTTTTGAATGGCCATCACTGGAAAAAAGATGCTTTTTGGCATCTATTTATTGGCATAATTGGCATAAAGCTATAGCCAAACCTTGAGGAGGGGGGGGACTCTGTGAACTCTGCAGTTAGCTTACTTTGTCCTATGTCAGTTTAATTAAGTATTTTAGCAGCATTAAGAACAGGTGCAAACCTTATTTAATCTTATGGAGTTTATGTCAATATTAATTGGCATTTCCCAGTGGCGTGCATGGACATGCTCAAATACACAATAGCGTAAGCAAAATGGGAAATATTTCCCTTGCAGTGCAAAATAAATACACTAGGGAAAGAAAAGAATACTGCTTCAAGCTCCAGTGTGGGGGAAATCCACACACCTGACTTAATATACCCACAGTAGTATCAGAAAAGCACTTGCCATCTGTTTACAGCAGTTCTCTACCACCCCATTACACAGTGCAATAATGCTGCACAGAGATATGTTAAAGAGCTGACGTTTAGCCCATTGTATTATGTATGGCTTTCCATGCAAATGCCACAGCACATAGAGAAATAAACCATTGATCAGTGCTCTTATTTGAGGATAATGGGGCTGTAGTGTAAAGAATGGAGCGAGATACAATTCACTTCTGCTCTCAACCATTGAATTAAGATCTTAGAACAGACTTGTTTTTATTTTTGATGTTGGTTGGTAATAGTGCTTCAGTCTTTTGAGGCGTGCTCTCTACAAATGTTGCTTTTTGACCTTAATGACTGGATTGCTGGTGTGTTAAATGAGATATCGGCCCCCTTCGGTTCTGGGCAAGTAGTGATCGTTGCTTGTCAAACCTTCAGTTTGCCAATTATAGCTCCATATTTTTTTTTGTATTAAGAAATTGGCATTGATGTTTCTGAATTGTGAATGGTAAGTGTTGAGTAGCTGGAAGGACATCATTCAGTGTCTACTGAAGGAGTTATTCAGGACAAGAGGAGTTTAAAGATGTAAAACATGCTCTGCCAGTTCTTTGATGCTGTGGTTCATTCTTTATATGTTCGTCTCTGTCTTTTGGTTCCCATGGCTCAGCTGCCCTCTTCAGGCATTAGGAATTTCTAAACGCATATTACAAAATATTTACACAGGACCATTTCCAGCTTATGGCGAACAGCCTCGGCTGTCATTTGAGATTTTGAATACACCAATACATACGGAACCAAGCCTTTAGGCTCAGTAAAAGGGCGAAGGTATTACTATGAAATTGCAGAATAAATATTTATTTGAAAATTCCTCCACAGTGGCAGTCAGTACAGATAGTGAGTATTGTTCAGAGGGATCTCTGCCCTGATGAAGGTTGTAAAAAAAAAAAATCACCCAGAAAGTGGTTTGACTGAATAACAACACAATGTCTGCCTGATATGAGAGCGGATTTAGCCTGCAGGAAGCATAAGCAAACTGTAAACACACATCTGAGGCATTCTACTGACAGAAAAGGCAAACAGTTTAAAGTGTGGGATATTAGAAAGGTATTAGATCCCGTTTAAAAGCTCTCAGATCAGATCATTTTACAGAGTTCAAGTTAGCCTAAAAGTCTGGCTAGAAAGCTAAAGAAGAAATAGTGCTAAATTTATTACATTGGAAAGTGTACATGCAAACATCTATGATATCAATTATAACACATTAGGTGTATGTGTAAAAAAATGTTACTGTATGATTTTAAGTAAAATGGCTGACTAATACAGTATGTTTAACAGACTTGCTGACTCAAAGGAGAGAACATCTTGTCCCACACCTCCAGTTTTATGATACCCCTGCCTAAAGGACACATGGTGGCCCTGATGTCCAGGCATTTGCCCTCAAAGTTAATGCCTGACCCATTGGCCTCCTCCCTCACAAAGCCCTGCTGATTTTTTTGATAGTACATTTCTTTATAAAGGGCCTGGTCACACTCCTTTCCTTTCGGGTAGATACCTACTCCAAACCAATTCTTATACAGATTGTAGTCCCAGGGGACAGAAAACATAATGGCCAGGGTCTCAATATAGTCATTTTTGCTTCGCTCGAACAGGTCGTAGGTCAGAACCCCCACGCTGCCGGTGGCGTGAGCACTGGTCTTGCTGAAAGTGCATACTTCAGTCTTGAGGGGGCGCACCGTGGGCTGAGGTGGGTTGGAGGTTTCACCACTGTCCAGATAGACCCTGTGGGATTTATACGCATTAATAATATGCAAGCACACACACACACATTCTTATTGCTACGCAACATGCACATTTAAAGGGACAGTTCACCCAAAAAATTGTTATGGTTATTATGGTATTCTACCATAATTTACTCACCCTAATGGTCTCCCAAACATCTATGACTTTGAACACAAATGAAGATATTTTGAAGAATTTTCAACTTTTTTTAAATTTAAAATTAGTCTATGGGGTCCAAATTTTTTTTAATTTTTTGTGTTTCACAGAAGAAAGAAAGTCATACAGGTTTGGAACGACATGAGGAAATTTCCATTTTGGGTTGAACTATCCCTTTAAATGCATTTCACACTCATTTCCTTGAATACCTATACATGTTAAGAGACAAAGTTTTAGTTTTGGACATTAGATTTGCTTCTGGTTGTAGTCTCACTTTGGGTTGATGAGGCAGTAGTTGCTTGTCAGGTTGGTGATCTCTATGGTAGCGTGTCTCCTGCTGCTCACGTTGGCAGCGGCAACCTCAGCAGACTCAGTCATGATGGTGGTGGTGGACGATAGATATGATTAACGGCTGAAACAGAGAAGTAGGGAGGAGAGTGATGGTGTGAGAAAAGCAGTCCGCACCTCAGTAAAAAGAAGTGGACGTGAAGTGCAGTTACACTACAGGGCTGCAGGGAAAATACCACTTTTCTCTTGTTTTTCTATGATATAAAGTTTGCGGTCACAGGTTAATTGTCTTCTTTGAATTACTGTGCTGAATTAATATGTTGAATTCAATATTTTATTCTTGAAAAACACCCTGTACTTGTGTGCAAGCACAATATAAAACGTAGAAGCATTAGATTAAAGTTCACATAGCTCTTCTCAAGTTCATTTCTGCCCCTCTTTTATTACTATTCTCAATGTTAACAAGCGAATAAACAGGGTCACAGCAATTACGCACAGAGACCTCCACCTCAAAAACCACTGTGCCTGTAGCAATCAATTTTATAATGCTCTGCTTTAAAAGAAGATGCAAAGAGTGTGAAATAGTTTTGCTCAAGTGTCCATAACTGAATAAACTCTCTTGCCATGTTATAATTTTAATATGGAAATAAAACAATATTTTAGCATTTAGTTTTGATTAAGTTATGATTATTAAGCATATTTCATCTCCATGAGAATGAAGGCTTACCTCTGTGGTACTCCGGAGTGTGTGTATGCGTGTTGCTCAGTAACGGTGCGTCCCGAAATAGTCAATGCGTTTTTACTCTGTCCCTTTCCCTGTATTCATGATCAGCAACAAGACCTGTACATTCCTACCTGTGGAAAAAAAGCAAGCTTATTCAAATTTAGTGTACACCCTCTTTACACACACACACACACACACACACACACACACACACACACACACACACACACACACACACACACACACACACACACACACACACACACACACACACACACACACACACACACACACACACACACACACACACACACACACACACACACACCAGCTCAAGAGGTATCACTGACATGGGTGGGAAAATGCTTGGAACAGTTCCACGCCTTTAACTAGCAGTTAGATTTGTTAGACCAGAACAATGAAGTTGCATGCACAGATTTGTCTCAGAAATTACGAAATGAGAGAAGTACATTTTAGGTGGGACTTATTGATGATTAATAATAGGGATTTGTTTTTATAGCATTTAGTATAGTTATGATTGTAGTTTGCTTTTTTAATTGTGAAACTTTAAGCAAGAGAAAAGAAAGGGTTTGGGTGGGAATTTTTGTGATATGTTTTGAATAACAAGCCCAGAAATATTTTCATTCCATTTCCTGCTTGAACCACAGTAGGAAAATAGTTGCTGCAACCCTTGAACAAAAGTATTAGAGTATCTGAGGTTCCCACTTTATATTAGGTGGCCTTAACTACTATGTACTGACATCAAAAAATAAGTACAATGTACTTATTGTGTTCATATTGTATTGCACACACTTTTGCTGATATTGAGGTGGGATATGGGTAAAGTTAGGGGCAGGTGTGGTGCTATGGGTCAGTTTAAGGGTAAGGTTTGGTGTAAAGGAAGTGTCAACAGTGTAATTATAAAAGTAACAACAGAAATGAATTGCAGATGTAATTACATGCAGGTCATTTTAAAGCGTACAATGTAAAAACATGTATGTACACAATATGTGCACTGCATCAAATTATTAATTTAAACGTTAGTACATAGTAGTCTTTATTTTCGTTTATTTTTTATTATTTATTTATTTATATAGTCGTTTATTTTCTAAAGTTGAAATAAAACCGAACACCTCAATATTGCAATAAATCAAGGTCGACACAACAGCCTCTTAAACGTCTAGATTAAGCTCAAGTGTTCAAAAAGGGCATAAGTAAAATCTGTAACACATTACATTAAGGTTCATTAGTTAACATGAACTAATAATGAACTGCACTCATAAAGCATTTATTTATCTTTGTTAATGTTCATTTCAACATTTACTAATACTTTATTAAAATCTTGTTAACATTAGTTAATGCACTGTGAACTAACACGAACAAACCATGAACAGCTGTATTTTTATTAACTAACATGAACAAAGATTAACTAATGCTGAACAGAGGGGTTGTTCATGGTTAGTTCATGTTAATTAATACATTAACTAATGTTAACTAATGTAACCTTATTGTAAAGTGTTACCGTAAAATCATATCATTCAAAAAGGTCTTCAATATAATATTCATAAAATAATGTTAACTATAATTAAAAATTCAAAGCCTACTTGCACCGGACATCATGTCCTCATTTCAAATATAAAACACCTGTGATTCAGAAACTAGTTGCTAATCCACTCACATTCATGAAAAGTATCCTTGTTTACAAGTTTGGGTGAGTAAGGGCAAATGCACAAGATGCAAAATATAATGTATCATTGCATTATTCATCACAAATGTATTGGAGTAAAGAGTACATATACTTATTCAAAAATGTAGTCAAGTTATATAGTGCAACCATAAAATGAATACCACAGAGTATTCAAAATATATATATATTTTTTTATTTAGACACATTTTTGGACAGCACAAATGCAGTTATTAATATAGACATTAAAAAAAGTGACATCAACCTTTGAAAGCACAAATCCATGTTTATTATTATTTTGCATATGATGAATAAGATCATGTAAAACATATGAAACGATTTTTTTGAATTACTTAAAGCTGAATTTGTTTATTATTTAGCCCATCTTATCATACACCTCTAGCTTAATAATAGCCTTGCCCACAGTAGACATGGTCGCCCTTAAGTCTACTTTCTTTCCTCTGTGGGTGACTCCAGATCCCCCTGCATCAACACGGGTGAACTGGCTGAAGTCCTTTCCCTCATACATGTGCTTGTACAGAGCCTTGTCACATCCACGGCTGCTCTCAAACAACCCAATGCCCATGACATTCTTGTAGAGGTGGTAGTCGAAGGGAACGGAGAACAGAATGGCCATGCGCTCAGTGCACATACGATTCTGCATGTGGAAGAGGTCATAGGTCAAGACGCCCACAGCCCCAGTGGCAGTGTTGTCATCCTTTGTGAATGAGCAAACCTCGGTCTTGGCAGTGCGGATGGAGGGCTGGGGAGGATGGTAACTGAACCCACTGAACATGTAGACTCTGAGAGAAGTTCATAGTTGACATTTATCAATAATGTATTATAGAGATGTACAATTACAGTAAATTGCCCAACAATTGTAAAAAACCTAGAGTTTTCTTTTTGAGTTCATCTGATATTTAGTTTACGTTAACTTAATGTAAAATACATCTGCATATGCTCAGGCATAATTTTCTCCTTACTTTGGATTGATAAGGCAGTAAACACTGCTAACGTTGGTGATCTCCACTGTACAGTTCCTGTTAGTGTTTATAGTTGCTGACACGGCCTCTGCAGTCTGCATGTTGGCGCTACTTCTGTGAGGGTCATGAAAGAAAGATTTAAAAATGGAAAAATCTTTTGAAAAGATAATTGCATTAAGTCTTAAAGGGACAGTTCATTTACTCTTTTACTTAGATCATTCCAAACCTGTGTGACCTTTTTTCTTACTTTGTACACAAGAGATATTCAGCAGAATGTCCAAGCTGCTTTCCCCCCATATAAGTGGATGGGGGCCAGATGTCATCACCATTTACTTAGATTGTATTTAAAAGTGCAACTTGAGCAATCTGCTACATTTAATAAATGAATTTTCATTTTTGAGTGAATTTTTCCTTTTAAGCAGATAAATTATATAGCTGACTCTAAAAACATTCTAATCAAATAGATTTGACTGTCATGTGCTTAACACTTACACACCAATCAAGGCAAAGCCTAGCCTGTCTTCATGTCAGTAACTATAGCCAGAAAATGCGTGACAGCAGGTACAGGTTGACAGATGAGCATTTTCTACAGTTTTAGCTAAGGCACTAAAAAAGATCTCTAATAACAGGCCTGATAGCACGGCAGAATAGGCAAGACACTTGCGAGCTCCATATGGCTCAGAGAACTAAATTGCTAGCACAGACAAACGGTGATTCAGTGAGCTGAGAATCTAAGACATGCACCAACAGACATAAGCAATGCGACTTTTCACCATCTTTTCAGCACAGATGCGTTAAGGGTTAATGCTGCATTTCTGTATTTAAGATAAAAGCTTTTATATATCTATTTTTTAATTTTCTTTTACATTGCACACATGAAGTTTAACACAAACTGGTTAATAAGTACCTGACAGTACCTGCTAGTAAGAGATGCTGCTGCTGAGAGAATTGAGGGTTTGCTGCTCTTCTGCTTCAGCGTAGATGAACAAAGTGGTGGGTGAATGACAGAAACACTTGACACACAAAAACCTGCTTGATAAACACAGGCGTGTCCTCTTCTTTCCCCTCCAATGCTGGCAGGAAATGGCAGAAACATTTGTGGGAGAGTTTGATGGGAGTTGACACAGTTAGATCGACTAACTGCTTTCATAAATCTTCATCCACAAAGCTTTATTCAGGGAATTCATTGGCACACAGCCTATGAATTTCATAGGAATTTTCACCCATGTTTTTATTTCGTAGGAAAACAAAAAAAGAAGGAAAAAAAAAAATCACTGACTAATTCTGCAACAATTTACATTTTTTAATAGGTAGATAAAGGACTCTAATGAAACTCTGTGCTAATGAAAACAGCATGACATAATGTTGTTATGAAATGCTATGTTGGTTACAATGCAAATATTGAAATTGCAATTAATGATGACAAGTACCAAATCCACCAACGCCCAAAACCTTTGTGAAAAGTAAGGAGTTATAGAGGGCTTAATAACAGTGCAAGGACAACTGGAGATTATAGCACACTTGTGAAATGTTTGCCTACACTATATTATCAAAGCGTGTTAGAACTTCTCTCTCCTAAGAGTGAACAGTGTGTGATTGAACGTATCATGGTCCGATGAAGCAAGACAGTGAAAACACACAGCCGCACCCTTAGCGCTGACAAAACTGAGACTGAGAGTGCTGAGTGACCCACCACATGTACAGGCATTTCCCCTTTGTTCCAGCACATTTTTTAACTCACTTACACACCTAGAGACTGTGTATGCATACTTTGCAGATATATATTTAGGATACACGGTTCAGGGCCCTCATTCATTTTCCAACAGGGGGCAGCACATATACACCTATTCACCCCATTAATCCTCTTTCCCCACCAGAGTTGCTTTTTATTTATTTATTTATTTTTTAACATTTTCACAAAACGTTGTTATATATCTGAACATGCACTATATCAAAAGAATGAACAGACCCTCTGTTTTTAAATATAAAAAGTTTTATTCTAGCTTCATGCATTCTTTTTTTTTTTTAATCAACACTTGAATGTGGGTAAGCTTAATTAAAAAGCAACATTTTGAGCAAAAAGCTGAGAAAATTGTGTTTTTGTCAAAGACTACATCCAGATCAGATTCAGAATGATGATCAGAACATAGACGGAGTAGATGGAGTCCATCAATGCCCCCTGAGGTTGCACAGTCCTATAGTTTTTATTTATATACTGTTTAATGTTGATGATCGCGTTATTTTACATATGTGTCTGCTTAAAAGCCATAGCTTGTTTCTGCTTCTTTTTTCTTGTGTTTTGATCTGGAGATTCTGAACTATTTCTGAACCCTACTGTATAACAGTGAAAACATGGAAAGCCGGAATTCTCCAAGTGTGTCTGACTGCATCCCGCAATATTACAAACCACATCCCTAGCTTAAGTTACGACCCCTATAATGTTAGTCTTACAAACATTTAATACATAAAATAATTTACTTAAGATTGTTTTAGTCAATAACATCCATGCTTGTTTCTTCACACCTACAACTTCTTGTAGGTGTAACTTGGAGGGGTGTGGTTTTTTTAGTACTCAGGGACGCAGACAGATCCTTCTCAAAATTAAGTCAAAGATTAGAAATTTAAGTTAAGAAATCTTTAATCCGAGAAACAAAAAAATCAAAAGCTAACCTTATGATTAGATGTATTTCAGTGTTAAGTCCAAATAGTAAAGTTTTTCAATATCTTTTTTTGTCCCATAGCAGAGAGACATAACAGAAAGAAGTCGTACAGCTTTAAAAAGCAACATGAGGGTGAGTTAATGATAACAGTATACTTAGAATTTTGGGTGAACTACAGTACCCCCATTTTTTTACATTTTAATTCTTTCCCCATCCTCATATTTGAAATCAAGTCTATTTTGTGTTCACTGAAAGTACATTTAAAGATTCAACATAGCTGTTGAGCATTTTTAAATGCATTAATACAAATTATTTGGAATCGTTCAGATTATAAATGCTCCTTCAGAGTAGTTCCCATAAGCCATTGATTTATTTCCCCCCTCTTTACAGTGACCAAGAAAAGCTTTTGGAACTAGTGCAACTATAACTATCCAATAAAACACTTGATTCACATTCGCTCCACCAGCCAAAGTAATTCAGCATCGGCTGAATCCTTTCAAAGGAAATCAAAAGCTAACCTTATGATTAGATGTATTTCAGTGTAAAGTCCACATCCCATTACCTGAGCCAATGGAGGCTCTCTAAATGCATAGAGCTGCCGTGCGTCTGAAAGGCTAAAGATTAATCCCTGGAGCCTATGGAGCTATTCACAGGTAGGGCCTTTCAGATGATGGACTAATAGGTATCGTTCTGGGGTTTGTGTGTGTGTGAGTGTGTGTGGTGGGGGGTTATGCAAACAGAAGTGATTACACACAGTCAGGCTGTATGCAGCAATCGCTGTGTGTGTGTGTGTGTGTGTGTGTGTGTGTGTGTGTGTGTGTGTGTGTGTGTGTGTGTGTGTGTGTGTGTAAGGGGGTTGGAGTCATCGGTTGATTGATTGTTAAGGGGGGTGAGAGGTTCCACACGCTCACTTTGTGATGAATAGGCTGTCAGATGCCCTCCAAGTACCCAAACAAGGCCGTGGTAAAACAGGCATTTAAGTGATTACACCAAACGTGTAAATATTAAACGTCCATTATGGAGGGATTATATATGCTGCCACTCTGCAGATGAGAGGCGAAAGAGGGAAAAAAAAGACAGTGATGCAGGGATGAGAGAAAAATGTAATAGAAAAAAGGACAGGTGCTCAAGCTACGTATTTGTTGTTTCACGCCTGACTAATGTTTTTCTGTTTATTCTCCACAAGGACCAAATCTCAGGCATTAATCACATTTTGAGAGCACTTGAGGTGTGTTTTGTGTGTGTGTGTGAGGGCATTTTGTGTGTGTGTATGTTTGTGTATCTGACGCTTTAATTTGTCCGGGCATGTTACCGCATCCTCAAATTCAAATTAGCCAAGATAAAGAGCATTTTCAGAGATGCAGTGGAGTCTGGGGCAAGGGAATGTGTGATTATTTATCTTTCATTTAATGATGATTTGTGCAGTGTGCCCTTTAATTCCTCTGCAGCCTGGTAATCGATTGGGCCGCGTGCAACATGAATACATTTGCGTCCTCTCCAGGTAGCAAGAGCGAGGCTGTAACCTGCAGGAATTATTTAAACTCACCTGTCAAAAAACAGACAGAAGACTGAGAAGATAGTGTTGTCCTTGAAGGGATACGGAATTATATTGGATATTCAATAACTTGCACAATTTTGACTCAAACTAGTTTATGCCAAAGATTCTGCTGAGAGTGGGAAAATCGTGACAGTTTTGGTTTGTAAAGTGTCATCATATGAATTTCAAATAATAAATAAATTAATGAAACAGGTCAAGTTGAGCAGTTTATAAACCAAACTGGGAATTAGGGAATTAGAAAGGTTAAAGTGAGAATTATGATGTGAGGTGATCTTAATTTTTATTAGTTCTTATAATGAAAAATGTATATCTCTTGTGGTATCTATTGCTTCAGAAACGTATCCATTTAATACAGTTGAATGCAAATTTTTCCAACAAACATTTTTTTAGTCTTGTCAGACGTTTGGTATTCTGCCTCGTGAAGTGACAGCCAATCCACAAGTCATGTTTGTTTGTTTGTTTCTTTCCTTCCCTCTTTCCTTCCTTCCTTCCTTCATTCCTTCGTTCGTAGTTTAGTTGTCATATTTGGGACAACTGTCTTTTTAATTTCCTGTCTTTTTATTGTCTATGGATCACAAGTCCCTATCTCCCTCATTCCATTTATCTTTAAAAATGTCTTTTACAGTTCCTGTTTGTCTTCTCACTCTCTCTTTCTGTAAGATTCTGTCATGTTTTGGCTCTGCTACCTCTGATTACTCCCCAAAAATTGGCTCTAGTCTCTCTATTCTTTAAAGCCAGGGCAGTTATCATACCATTGTTTCCATCCTATTCGTCTCTTCCTTTTGTTCTTCTGTCAGTGTTGCTCCTCTTGGTTTGTCAGGAGGACAGTTCCTTTGTGTTACCGTGGCTATTATGCTGTCCTCTACAGCATTTATAAAGTAAACACTAAAGATTTACTTAAAGGGATAGTTCACACAATTTTGTTTGTAAAATCTGTCAACTCCAACTGCCCAAAATCTGCAGTCTTTCAGCTACTATTGTTGACTTGTACTGAAAATCGGGGCAAAAAGCTGAGCAAAACTGTGTATTTCAGCCTTAAAGGATTAGTTCACTTTGAAATAAACTTTTGCTGATAATTTACTTACCCCCATGTCATCCAAGATGTCCATGTCTTTCTTTCTTCAGTTCGAAAAGAAATTAAACATTCCAGGATTTTTTTCCATTAATGGACTTCAATGGGCACCAAACGGTTCAAGGTCCAAATGTCAGTTTCAGTGCAGCTTCAAAGGGCTTTAAACGATACCAGACGATGAATAAGGGTCTTATCTAGCAAATGATCGGTCATTTAAAAAATAAATAAATAATAATAATTAAGTTTTATAAGCACAAATGCTAGCCTTGCTCTGTTCTGTGATGCGCGTTCATAACGCCACGTAATACGCAATTACGTTGAAAAGGTCACACTTGACGTGCACATACTAAGTCAAACGCCGTTTACTAAAAAAGGAAGTTCAAAGGTAAAACAACGATGTTGGACAATTTTGAACTTCGAGAAGAAGATGAGATGGAGGTTTCCGCCCTGCCCTACCTTTTTGAACCGTGACCTTTTCAACGCAATTGCGTATTACGTGGCATCACGAAAGCGCATCACAGAACAGAGCAAGGCGAGCATTTGTGCTTATAAAACGTTAACTTTTTTTAATTTTTCAAATGAACAATTGTTTCGCTAGATAAGACCCTTATTCATCGTCTGGTATCGTTTAAAGCCCTTTGAAGCTGCACTTTCAGTGCCTGTCATTTGGACATTGAACCGTTTGGGGCCCATTGAAGTCTATTATATGGAGAAAAATCCTGGAATGTTTTCATCAAAAACCTTAATTTCTTTTCGACTGAAGAAAGAAAGACATGGACATCTTGGATGACATGGGGGTGAGTAAATTATCAGCAAAAGTTTATTTCAAAGTGAACTAATCCTTTAAGTTGACATGTACTTGGCAGTCTCCTTGGAAGTCAGGAGAATGTTTGTTGGGGGAGCATCAAAATAAAGTGTTGAGATATTAAGCAGACAGTCTACTAATACTCTAACGACTGGCTGTTGACATGTAGTTGCAAAGTTATTCATAGTCAGTAGGTCTAAAGTGGACTATCAACAAAGTGTAACCCCAAATTCTTTCTGCCTATAAAAAAATTAAATGTTGCATTATGTTGTATTGACCTTCTTGCCGTTACAATTTTGATTTGATTCAACATTACAATTGGACCTCATATGTTAAACAACCAATAATATATATTTTTAATACCATTATTAATTACAAATGCCTACATTTAATTATACAGTACAATATCAACCACCAGTAAGTATACAGTCTGATGTCTCTCAACCTGAATTCACAGTAACGGTTCACAGTTCAGCAGACTGAAAAATGATTGGCGGTTCACTAAGAGTCATTTGAAAACTCAGTAACAGCTTTGAATGAGTCACTGATTAAGTTTTGAGTCAAATTGTGCATCTGTTTCATTAATCTTTTTTGACTGATTCATTACAAAGAACTTGTTCATAAGAGTCATTTATTTTGTAGATTGGACACTGTGCTGTTCGCTGTTTCAAGGCAAAGCAAACCTTTTCCAGATTGTCGTCAGTGCCGACTAGATTTTAAATAATTTTATATTGATTTTTAAAGACTTTAAATTAGTCAGATCCTTCTTTTTTGTTGTTGTTGCATTTGCAACAATTTTTGTCGCCTTCTAGAGGCTGAATCCCCGTGAGGATGAGTAAACGATGACAGAATTGTTGGAAAAGATTAAAAATGGAACCATAATGAGAAAATAAAAAAAGTGTTGAGTGAAAGGAGACAGAAAAGAAAGTGAAGAGAGGAAGATAAATCAATACTTTCTTGTCTTGCACTCCAGTCAACATGCATACATGGGATATTTCCTCACCTTATATGTTCTCTCATGCCTCTCTGCTTTTTCATCCCTCATTCACTGGTTCGCTTTTCTTCCACAGACGTATCCTCTCATCCCTCCTTTATAAGAAATATAATCCCATTGATCTGAAAACCAATGGGAAGCCTTTCTCTGTAAACACACAGCCGTTCAATAGGAGGCCAGGGACTCTATTGGGAATTCACGACAGGTGTGTGTGTGGTAATTACTGTAAGTTGTGTGTGCATGTGTTCTATATCTGACTTTTTAGATCCTGAGTGGCTTAGAATCAATTATATATCTTATTGCCTTCCTGTCTTGTCACCCCTCATCTCCAACACGCGCACACATCATCCCGATGTCAACCGAGGGCATGAACGCCCACGTGTGTGTGCGTACGTGTACATTTTGTTCGATTTCTCTCACTCCCACCAGTGCAATTAAGCGTTGTGCTCAGTGGACGAGGGGATCAAAGGTGTGATGGTTCTCTTTTGACTAGAGATGAATGCAGAGCGACGGCACAAACGGACCAGTATGAGTGTGGTTATGGATTTCTACCCTGTTCCCACTCTCTCTAGCCTGTCGCTCCCATGTGTGCAAATGTTTAAGAGTATGCATGTCTGCGTAGTGTGTGAGAGTGTGTGTGTCTCAGCAGAGTGAGAATGTGTGTTGTGACAGGCCGTGGCCTTAAAGAGAACGGAGTACTTTCCTTTCCTCAGACGGATCCTAAATCATCAGCAGACGCTTTAAAAGGCCACCACACAGCTTTTTACTCAGTTTCTGTCACTGTACATGAGTCCTATTTGTGAGAATAGGGACACATGAGACTGCCCATCTTTGTGCTCCATTATGCACAAATGTGCACAGTCAGTCACATACTCTTTGCAGCATATATATATATATATATATATATATATATATATATATATATATATATATATATATATATATATATATATATATATATTTATTTATTTATTTATTTATTCATTCATTCATTCATTAGCTTCCGCTTATCCGGGGCCGGGTCGCGTGGGCAAAAGTCTAAGCAGAGATTTCCAGCAGAGCCCAGAGTTCCCTCTCCATAGCCAATTCCTCCAGCTCTTCCGGGGGAACCTCGAGGCGTTCCCAGGCCAGCTGGGAGACATAATCCCTCCAGCGTGTCCTAGGTCTTCCCGGTGGCCTCCTCCCGGTGGGACATACCCGGAACACATGTCCAGGAGGCATCCAAAATAGATGCCCGAGCCACCTCAACTGACTCCTCTCGATGTGGAGGAGCAACGGGTCTACTCTGAGCTCCTCCCGAGTAACTGAGCTTCTCACCCTATCTCTAAGGGAGCGCCCAGCTACCCTGCGGAGAAAGCTCATTTCGGCCACCTGTATCCAGGATCTTGTCCTTTCGGTCAAGCTGCACCGATCCGTCTGTCAATCTTCCGTTCCATCCTTCCCTCACTCGTGAACAAGACCCCAAGATACCTGAACTCCTCCACCTGAGGCAGAAACTCTCCACCAACCTGAAGTGGGCAAGCCACCTTTTTCCGACTGAGAACCATGGCCTCGGATTTGGAGGTGCTGATTCTCATCCCGGCCGCTTCACCTGCCCCAGTGCACGCTGAAGGTCTGCCCTGCCAGAGTCCAACATGCACTGGAAACAAGTATGACTTGTCCGCTTGGTCTGCCTGTACCCGTCAGCTGCCTCAGGTGGGTTTTTTTCCCAAAAAACCCTCACAGTACGTTTGGGTCTCCCGAGTCTGTCTAGCTTCCTCCCCCGCCATCGGATCCAACTCACCACCAGGTGGTGATCAGTTGACAGCTCCGCCCCTCTCTTCACCCGAGTGTCCAAGACATACGGCCGGAGGTCAGATGAGACGACCGCAAAGTCGATCATCGACCTCCGGTCTAGGGTGTCCTGGTGCCATGTGCACTGATGGACATGCTTATGCTTGAACATGATGTTTGTTATGGACAAGCCATGACTAGCACAAAAATCCAATAACAGAACACCGCTCGGGTTCAGATCAGGGGGCCGTTCCTCCCAATCACGCCCCTCCAGGTGTCACTGTCACTGCCCACGTGTGCGTTGAAGTCCCCCAGTAGAATGATGGAGTTGGAGCACTTTCCAGCACCCCTCCCAGAGACCCCATTAGGGCTGGGTATTCTGCACTGCGGTTCGGCCCGTAGGCATATACGACAGTGAGAGACCTATCCCCTACCCGAAGGCGCAGGGAAGCGACCCTCTCATTCATCGGGTTGAACTCCAACACATGGCAGCTGAGCTGGGGGGCTATAAGCAAACCCACTCCAGCCCGCCGCCTCTCACCATGGCCAACTCCAGAGTGGTAGAGAGTCCAGCCTCTCTCAAGTGTGGTTCCAGAGCCCAAGCTGTGCGTGGAGGTGAGCCCGACTATCTCTAGCCGGTACCTCTCAACCTCCCGCACAAGCTCAGGCTCCTTCCCCACAGCGAGGTGACATTCCACGTCCCTAAAGCCAGTTTCCGTGTCCAGAGATTGTGTCGTCGGGGGCCTAGCCTTCGACTGTTGCCTGATCCACTACGCACCGGCCCCATATGATCCCTCCTGCAGGTGGTGAGCCCACGGGAGGGTGGCCCCACCTCGCTCATTCGGGCTGAGCCTGGCCGGGCCCCATGGGGGTAGGCCTGCCCACCAGGCGCTCGCATACGAGCCCCAACCCCGGGCCTGGCTCCAGGGTAGTAATATATATATATATATATATATATATATATATATATATATATATATATATATATATATTTATTTATTTATATTAACTTTTTTGTCGATCAGGCACAACATTATATTGTCACAATAGTATCCTAATATTGTGTTGGTCCCCCTTTTCCTGCCAAAACAGCCCTAACCCGTCGAGTCATGGACTCCACTAGACCTCTGAAGGTGTGCTGTGTTATCTGGCACCAAGATGTTAGCAGCAGATCCTTTAAGTCCTGCAAGTTGCGAGGTGGGGCCTCCATGGATCAGATTTGTTTGTTCAGCACATCCCACAGATGCTTGATAGGATTGAGATTTTGGATGCCAAGTCAACACCTCACACTCGTTGTTGTGCTCCTCAAACCATTCCTGAACCATCTGAAGTGCTGAAAGACACCACAGCCACCATGGAATACTGTTTCCAATGAAAGGGTGTACATGGTCTCCATCAATGCTTAGGTAGGTGGTACGTGTCAAAGTAACATCCACATGGATGGCAGGACCCAAGTTTTCCCAACAGAACATTGCCCAAAGCATCACACTGCCTCTGCTGGCACTTCTTCCCATAGTGCATCTTGGTGCCATCTGTTCCCCAGGTAAGTGACGCACACGCACCCGGCCATCTACATGATGTAAAAGAAAGCGTGATTCATCAGATCAGGCTTCAGTTTATTCCATTCCTCCGTGGTCCAGTTCTGATGCTCACGTGCCCACTGTTGGTGCTTTTGGTGGTGGACAGGGGTCAGTATATAACTCTGACCGGTCTGCGGCTATGCAGCCCCATACCCAACAAACTGCAATGCATTGTATATTCTGACACCTTTCCATCAGAACCAGCATTAACTTCTTGAGCAATTTGAGCTACAGTAGCTCGTCTGTTTGATCGGACCACAGGGGCCAGCCTTCGCTCCTCACATGCATCAATAAACCTTGACCGCCCATGACCCTGTGTCCCCACATGATTCACCACTGTTCCTGTTCCTTGTTTTTTATAGATACTGACCACTGCAGATCGTGAACACCGCACAAGAGCTGCAGTTTTGGAGATGCTCTGACCCAGTCGTCTAGCCATCACAATTTGGCCCTTGTCAAACACGCTCAAATCCTTACGCTTGCCCATTTTTCCTGCTTCTAACACAAACTTTGAGGACACAATGTTCAGTTGCTGCCTAATATCTCCCACCCACTAACAGGTGCCGTGATGAAGAGATAATCAGATATTCACTTCACCTGTCAGTGGTCAAAATGTTATGCCTGATTATACTATTATTATATACTGATTGGTATGTATGTATGTGTACGTGTATATATATATATATATATATATATATATATATATATATATATATATATATATATATACACACACACATACACACACACACACACACACACACACACACACACACACACACACACACACACACACTCACTCACCTAAAGGATTATTAGGAACACCTGTTCAATTTCTCATTAATGCACTTATCTAATCAACCAATCACATGGCAGTTGCTTCAATGCATTTAGGGGTGTGGTCCTGGTCAAGACAATCTCCTGAACTCCAAACTGAATGTCAGAATGGGAAAGAAAGGTGATTAAAGCAATTTTGAGCGTGGCATGGTTGTTGGTGCCAGATGGGCCGGTCTGAGTATTTCACAATCTGCTCAGTTACTGGGATTTCCACGCACAACCATTTCTAGGGTTTACAAAGAATGGTGTGAAAAGGGAAAAACATCCAGTATGCGGCAGTCCTCTGGGCGAAAATGCCTTGTTGATGCTAGAGGTCAGAGGAGAATGGGCCGACTGATTCAAGCTGATAGAAGAGCAACATTGACTGAAATAACCACTCGTTACAACCGAGGTATGCAGCAAAGCATTTGTGAAGCCACAACACGCACAACCTTGAGGCGGATGGGCTACAACAGCAGAAGACCCCACCAGGTACCACTCATCTCCACTACAAATAGGAAAAAGAGGCTACAATTTGCACGAGCTCACCAAAATTAGACAGTTAAAGACTGGAAAAATGTTGCCTGGTGTAGTGTATGGACGGCGCTCATAAATAATCAACGGACCAATACTTTATTTATAATGACTCAAACAAGACCGGCGCCGTGAAGTCTACAGACCGACAGGTTAATGGTGCTAACAGGACACAAGCCAGGCCTCTGCAGCCCACAGGCACCTCATTATAAAACCAGCCCCCACCTCACACATACCAAAGGACATCCGAACAGATTATATGACTTTTAACTTAGTTATTTTTCATTTTAGGTGTGCTGTTCCCTGTATGTATGCATGCTTTTGTTATAACCATTTTAGATGTGTTTTGATAGGTTAGAAACTTATAGCCAGTGAATGCGTATGAGGAAGAATAGACGTCAATCCTCGCTGTTCCTTTAACTCTTAAGTTAAACCCCCCATGTTTGGTCTCGAAATCTTTGTCTCGCAATTTGTAGGCCAGCTAGGCGGGTTGTGGGGTACTATGATGCATCAGACTCTTTCTTTCATGCCAAAACCCCAAAGTCTCATGCACCAAAACCCCCAAGTCTGCCCCTCCATGAGAGCCATAAAACATGTTAATGAGGCGAGACCCAAGACAAAGGGAGATTTCCCGCTTCTGAGTTCCTTCGCTCTGATTGGCTGTTCCGACAAAAGAGACGTGCCCCGTCACGGCCCTTTAAAAATGGGCCACAGACGCCTCTCTGGTCTCTGGTCTCTCTCTCCTGCTCTCTTCTTCTCTACTCTCCTTTTCCTCTTCACCATCCTCCAACGGATCTCATCACACAAAGGAACCAAAGTTGAATTTCCTGCGGACTCCAAGGAACCACCCAGCAAGATCGAAACACAATTCCCCTAAACGCACGAGCTCACAACCAAGGAAACATATGCAAGTATCCCTTAAGCTGTCGTTATAAAGTTTTGAGCTTATACCAATAAGCTGGACTGATTTCTTGCTGGTGCTCAATCGTTGTGTTGATAGTATTACCGTTGTTTTCTCTCTCTCTCTCTCCCTGCTTTCAGTTAATTTGTGTATGTTTGTTTATTGTTTGTTGATTTTATTAAAATATATATATTCACACGTGATTGCGCTTGGTTTGCTCATACATAGGTCACTTTTACGGTGAACCGACCCTGTTACAAATTAAAAGAAAGATACTTCTCCTGGCCAGAGAAGCGTTGTTTAAGAGTTATTAAAAGATAGATATTTGGTGGACAATTATCCATCTTTTGAACTCAATTCTAGAAGTAAAGAAATTTCTAAAAGTTGAATTAAGCCCTAGATATTAATAATTGTTTTAATCCGTTTTAATCAATTGTTAATATCAAAATTCCCCTCTGTGCGGATCTGTGCATGTTTGATCGTAACACGATTAAACGCATGCATAAATCCCGCACCATTTCCCCTGGGGCTCGATATTCGCTACACTGGTCTGATGAGTCTCAATTTCTGTTGAAACATTCAGATGGTAGAGTCAGAATTTGGCATAAACAGAATGAGAACATGGATCCATCATGCCTTGTTACCACTGTGCAGGCTGCTGGTGGTGGTGTAATGGTGTGGGGGATGTTTTCTTGGCACACTTTAGGCCCCTTAGTGCCAATTGGACATTGTTTAAATGCCACAGCCTACCTGAGCATTGTTTCTGACCATGTCCATCCCTTTATGACCACCATGTACCCATTCTCTGATGGCTACTTCCAGCAGGATAATGCACCATGTCACAAAGCTCAAATCATTTCAAATTGGTTTCTTGAACATGACAATGAGTTCACTGTACTAAAATGGCCTCCACAGTCACCAGATCTCAACCCAATAGAGCATCTTTGGGATGTGGTGGAACGGGAGCTTTGTGCCCTGGATGTGCATCCCACAAATCTCCATCAACTGCAAGATGCTATTCTATCAATATGGGCCACATTTGAGAATTAAGGCAGTTCTGAAGGCTGAAAAGGGGGTCAAACACAGTATTAGTATGGTGTTCCTAATAATCCTTTAGGTGTGTGTATATATATATATATATATATATATATATATATATATATATATATATATATAGTACATTTTGTGCATTTTTGTGTATTTTTCTTTCGCTAATACAAGATGCATTTTAGTATGTAAGACCAAAAAGGAGCAGCAAAAACAACATTATTCTGTTTGCTATCAAAGTCTATGAGTGACATTTATAAGCTTCATTTCATTACGTGCAAGCTTTAAGAGTGGCCTGCTTTTGAAACACATTCAGCTCTTCAATTTAAGACATTAATAATGTAACTAGTGTGAAAAAAGTTCACTTAAAATTATATATATTTTTTTCTAAATGTTATTATTGTCTATTATGCATGTTTTTTTATATGCTGCTCTTGCAGGAACTTTACTAAGATCTCCAAAGGTCAAAGGGACCAATAAGGGTCTTATATCAGCATGATTAATCTTTTCTTCAGGAATATTAGAGGATATTAATAAAAATATGGCATTATGTGGCTTATACAGTCCACAAGGTTGCACTCCAGTTTGCTCAATGCAGAAAAAAATAGAGGGAACCTTGTTGTGATGAGATGGTATATCGGTACACTGATTTGGTAATACATGGTACTTGGCCTGGGAAAGTTTGAAAACCAGTGGCCTACACAATGAAATTGAAATTAAAATGTAATGTTTTTGTCAGATCTGTGGTGTATTAGGACTGTTGAGCGCTGGTGCTCATGTGGAAGACAAAGGCTAAGTCTACATTTAATCCGAATACATTTGAAAACAAGTGTATTCCCACAGACATTCCCTGTCTGTGTTGCCGCAACCATCCCCCTGTGTGCTTCAGCACCAAGGAGAGCAGCTTCCCTAAAGGAGCTTACACGGGCAGAGCTTCCGTCTTTTTAAAGATGACATTCAACCTGTGTGTTTCTGGATGCGGTTGTTTCCTGTCCTCACTGACCACGATCACTGTTTCACATGCCTCGGCGTATGCATGCGGCGACAGTGTTTGTGGGTGGTTCATGTTATTGCATGAGAACATGACCATGTCGACACGATGGTCGCGACTCTTCTTTCTCCTGGAAACTTGAGTCCCCTTTGCTGTTGGCCAGCTGCTGTTTGTGTATAAAAAGCACAGCTGCAGGTCTGCTCGACACTCTGGGAGATCGAGGAGATCAGCGAGAGCTTTCTGCCGGGGAAACCCAGACAGATCTCTTGCTTCTCTGCATGCCGCGTGCTATCGAGCTGCCGGGCTGTAGCGCGGGTTGTCATGACAATCCAGCGCTTGCTCTGCGCTGTACGCGCACTGTCCCCTTGCCTATTTCCTGTTCTAGCGCCCTCCCTGGTGAACAACAGGAGAGGTCTACTTCGGTGAAATAGCTTGGGTGACCTGAGGAGGGTAGGGCTTCTCCTTCGGCGAACCAATCCCCTAGGGCTCCTCCCCCTCTAGCGCACCACAAGCGGTACAGCTTCTGGATGGGATTGCTGGCCATTCTTATGGGGGAACCTAGCGTTTCATTCGGGTCTCCAGCTGAGGATCAGCTGTCAATTGCTGCATCGGAGAGAGGACTGTTGTGCTCTAGGAAAGCGGATGATGCTGAGACCACTGTAATGGTGTGCGCTTTTGTTGAATCAGATTCTGAGTTAACAGCTATGCTTTCCCAGATGTGCATGGAAAAATTGGCAGTATGGAACTACTTTGGTGCCAAAAATATGGAACAACAAACGTGCCAAAACTACATAAAAAGTTCTCGCTGGCAGATTCCTCTGAGTAAGGATCTTCTTTCTCAGAGACGGGGCACCCTATGGCACCCACGTCCAGACCTCTGGAAGCTCCATGTCTGGTCCTTGGATGGGACACGGAGGTTCTAGGTGACTTCCCCCAAGAGATAGTTAGCACCATCACTTCAGCACGAGCACCGTCATGCCTCGAAGTGGAACCTGTTCATCAAAAAGTCCTCAACGGTGGGGTAGTTCTGATCTGGGGTTGAGCTGCGCATGTTGACTAAACGTGATCAAAGTCACGGTGCAGGCCCTCGGCCAGATGCCACCCCGGTGACCTGGAGATGGGCGGGGCTACTCTTCCTGGAGGAGGGCTGGGCAGAGAATCTTTTGAGTCAAAATTCTTTTCTGCCGCTAGTGTCACAGACAGTGGTAGCCAAATTCTCAACAAAAAAAAAGAGCAGTTGGTGGCTCGAAGAGCTGTGGACGGTCCAACGCCAGACCACACTCATCCTCCTCCTTTGCCAGCGGACAGCAGTGGACGGTTTGAGGATGCAACCAAACCCACCTGTGGAACCAGGTAAGTGTTGCACAGCACACTCAGACTCCAAGAGAGAACAGCCCCAGCACAGTCCCTGCGTTCCCCACAGTGGGTACGCCTGTGGTCCCTTTGGTTCTACGGTCTCTGTGAGCCTGGCTAGCGCTTTGCAGTCCGTCTCACTGGCTCATTCAGACCATCAGGCTCAGCTACACAATTCAGTTCGCCTGGCGTCCCCCCAGGTTCATGGTAGTCTGCTTCATGCCTTGTGAGCGGAGATCGCAGTCCTCCTAGCGAAGGACGCAATAGAGCCGGTCCCTCCAGCTGTTATGAAGACGGGTTTTAAAGCCCGTACTTCATTTTACCCAAGAAAACTGGTGGGTTACGGCCAATCTTGGACCTGCAAGTTTTGAATCGGAGACTTCTACCATTCAAGATCCTCACGCAGAAACGCATTTTCGAATGCATCCGTCCCCGAGATTGGTTTGCAGCGACTGACCTGAAGGACATGTACTTTCATGTCTCGATACTCCCTCGACTCAGGCCGTTTTGCACTTTGCATTCGAGGGATGAGCATTTCAGTACAAAGTCCTACCCTTTGGGCTGTCCCTGTCTCCCTGTGTCTTTATGAAGGTTGCAGAGGGGGCCCTTGTTCCCCAAGATGAACATCACACCGGCCTGTCGCCAAGCCTTCAGCCCGTGGTCAGACCCTTTGTTTCTTCGGGTAGGAGTGCCCCTAGAACAGGTGTCTAGGCATGCTGTGGTATTGACGGATGCCTCTGCCATGGGCTGAGGGGCCATGTACAATGGGCATGCAGTGTCAGGGGTTTGGACGGGCCCGCACCTGCATTGGCACATCAACTGCCTCGAGTTGCTAGCAGTATATCTGGCACTGAGTCGCCTCAGAAAGCTGCTACAGGGCAAAGATGTATAACACTGTGACCATTGCGTACATCAACCGTCAAGGTGGTCTACACTCCCGTTGCATGTCACAACTCGCCCACCATCTTTTCTTTTGGAGTCTGAAGCATCTGAGGTCGCGTCGGGCCATTCATGTCCCTAATGCGCTCAACCGTGTGGCCGACAAGCTCTCACGAGCTGCGCTCCCGGGAGAGTGTGGTGACTCCACCCCCAGGCAGTCCAGCTGATCTGGAGACAGTTCGGAGAGGCTCAGGTAGACCTGTTTGCCTCACCAGAAATGTCCCACTGCCAGTTGTTTTATTCCCTGACCGAGGGAACGCTTGGCACAGATGTGCTGGCACACAGCTCTGGGGCCTATGCAAATATGTGTTTCCCCCAGTGAGTCTACTTGCATAGAGCCTGTGCAAAGTCACGGAGGACAAGGAGCAGGTCTTGCTAGTTCAGGTCTTGCTAGTTCCCAGAACTAATGCTCCTCGTGACAGCCCCTCCCTGGCAGATTCTTCTGAGTAAGGATCTTCTTTCTCAGAGACGAGGCACCCTGTGGCACCTGTGTCCAGACCTCTGGAAGCTCCATGTCTGGTCCCTGGTGGAGGTTCTAGATGACTTACCCCAAGAGGTAGTTAACACCATCACTTCAGCATGACCACTATCATGCCTCGAAGTGAAACCTGTTCGTCAAATGGTGTTCTTGTCTTGCAAATGGCCCAGGCTCTTGTCGGCATGCTGTGCCCTGAAATGTGGCGCTTATTTTCTCCAGAAGCAAACTCTGTTGAGTCCTTCATTACCCTCGGGGCTGGACGTGGCAGAGCGTGTGGCGCCAGGCCTATTCCCACTGAATCCTTTAGAACCGGTGTTAGGCTGGGTACCATATGAGTGACCCGCAGGGATCCCATATGTTTCTTCCATGGTTGCTCCTAAATAGAAGCCCATGTCTTTCCCTTGGGAGAGCCCCACCCTTTTAGTAGGGCTGGAGCCACCTTATAGTTTGCGGCCGATAGCTTGGCAGTCATACCCCACATAACTCCTTCGGGGGACAATGTGGGTTCCACAGTGTTCCTTCCTACTAGAAGGCACACTTTCCCAGTGTTATCCAATAGTCACTGATTGGGTCATGTAGAATAGCAGTGATTGACTTCTCTGTGTGAGCCCCATCTCATCAAGTAAGAGTTCAGGGCAAAGGAAGGGTGCAGCGGCCATGGCATTTTGGTAGGGATTCCTGCTTGTCGTCTTCGACGTGGCGACAAGAGTGACCGACTGAATGGGAACAATCCGAGAAACAATCCCTCATTCCCATGTCCACTGTACCCAGCTGGGGTGCCAGGTCACAGACTCGGCTCCTCAGCAAAAACCTGATTGATGCAATCAGCTGCTGCTCATTTACATCGAGACAGAGCAACTCGGTGTGGACGGAAGTAGGAGTGTGCCGATCCGATATTCCATATCGGTATTGCTCCGATACTGCAATTTTTTCCCAGAACGGGTATCGGCCAAATTAGATATTGTGCTGAGGCTATACTATTTTCTGTTATTGTTATACCACACAAAAGGCACAAAACATTATAAAGCACCATAAAGTTTTCATGCACTATATTCCAAGTTTTCTGAAGCCATTCCATAGTTTAATGTGAGGTACAGATGAATATTTTAGTCATTAAATTCAAGTTCATGTGAATGCTTCCCTCCGCTGAGGCTGTCAGTGATTCTCCATTCAGCATTCAAACTGTGTGTCGTGTTCGGTTACGACAGTCAACATGATGAATTTCTCTCCAAGATGATTCAATGTTCCAATTATTATACTAAATCGGTAGATAAAGGTCTATGGTTTTGCATAAAAGGACTTCATCTGGCTGAAGTTTATTGCTGTTTCACGTTACTTTCTCCTGGGTGTCTTTTTGATCACAATACTGGAGTAGAGAGCAATATAATTGTTCTTCACACACAGAGTAACTGAAATTTAAAACTGTTAAAAGAAAAGGCTCCATAAACTATTGCATAGATATATTACACTGCGTATCAATATCTCTTCCCTTTGTGCTTTGAACTTTTCAATGCACATCGCTGCCTCTGCGCGCGCCATGTGGTGATTCCATGTTGCTTAAAGCACATCATTCTGTGCACGGGATGCGCATAAGCGCTCTGTGCCACTTTGTATTGGAGCTTTTGTGCAATGAAAGATTATCAATATCCTTTATTGTTCTGTCCTATTTTGAATGTCTACCAAGCTAGTGAAGCTCTTGGTTTATTTACAGTTGTTGCACTGGTGCACAATTATTTAATAAATAATTCACTACATTTGTGTCTGTATATTGTTTTACAAAGTTAGGAAAATAATGTTTAAGTCAAGCCTGATGCCTTTCACAAAAGAATGTTCCCAGTCTCTTCCACACAGCGCAGTATACAGTTTATTAAGCAAATCTACATGGCCAAATTTGCCGTTTTGTCTGACAAAGCAGTCAGGAGAGTTAGTAGATTAACGCTGAAAACCTGAAAAACGGTGTGTACTATTTACGTATTTCCGCAGTTGAAACAACATTTCTTTTAGTGTTCATTCATGTTAATTTGAATGCTTATCAATGAACTAGAAGGAAGAGATGATCGGTTCACAAGCAGCTTTAACTGAGGCGCTACAGCAATCATGAAATGGTATTTGTTTTTTAAAATTTCTTAAAAAATGACAACATTTTAAAGTTGAGACTTTGTTTCATGTCGAAAGTAACTTGCTCTGTCCTGTCTGTCGGTGTGTTGTCAGTGTCCTCTTTCCTCCGCAATGTATTTTCTCTATGTGAGAATGTGTATGGTGTGAGAGCGCCATGGCTTGTCAGATATAACAACAGTAACTAAAGTGGGCGGGGTCTTTGAGAACGGTCAATTCAGCACCGTTTTTTTTTTTTTTTTTTAGTTTATATTTTACTATCGGATCCGTATCGGCCAATACTGAATCCCAGGTATCGGTATCAGAGGCAAAAATGGTGGATCGGACCACCCCTAGACGGAAGGCAAAATGGAGAGAAAATAATGCATTTTCAAACGAAAACATATTAGTGTGGACAAGGGCACAGGTTTGATGCAGGCCTGCATTTTGTGCTGGTGTTATAAACCTCATGATTTCTTTTCCTTTATCTCTGCTGTCATTTCAATAAAAAGTGCCAAAAGCCCAAAAAGAAAGTGTCACTTTTTACCAAGTCTCCTTGAAAATTCCCTGTTCACATCACGTCTCAGACTTCTTCCTCAGATTAGTGACATCAGTTCAGCAAGTCCTAAAACTCCTCTGACAATGTGCAGAAAAGCCTTTACACTCTACAGCACAATGAGCTGACACACACTTCCCAGGAGAAGTTCATCCATTCCCACAGTTCATCCATTGTCACTCTTTTGTCTCCCCCTCTCTCTCTCTCTCTCTCTCACACACACACACACACACACACACACACACACACACACACACACACACACACACACACACACACACACACACACACACACACACACACACACGCAAACATCTGCTCAAGTACAAATGTGTAATGTCAGTATATAAACGACATTGAAATGTTCTCGTAAGAAAGTTTGTTTCTTTAAATGTATTTACAGTGACGTTTACCTGTGCAAAAGTCATTGCCACGATGATAACTGTAGGTTGTTGTGTGTCATTGCTGTGTAGATGCTGTGGTGTTCTGACTTATTTGTACCATGGTGCTATGTGGTTGCAAGGGTCTTCTTGCTGGTTGCTAGGTGGTTGTTTACTACAGTAGCTAAATAAATCTTAAAGATTTTCTGATTCGTATATGACTTTAGTACCTCTTTCAATCTAAATCTAAATCTGATCAATATTTTGCCTGTTGTATCATCCGTCAGGTGAAAATAATAAAGCACATATCTTGTCAGTAAGGTATTAATCAATGATCCTTTGTATAAGGAAAGCATGTATCCTTGAAGAATCTGAGATGTTTAGCCTTTTTAAAAATAGAGATAAAAATGTGTTTTTGAAAGAAGTCTGTTATGCTCACCAACAGTGCATGCTGATTTGATGCTTAAGAAACATTTATTATTATCCGTGTTGAAAACAGTTGTGCTTCGTAATATTTTTTGATTTCATGATACATTTTTCAGGATTCCTTGAATTAATAGAAAGTTGAAAAGAACAACATTTATTTCAACAGGTTTTTTTTTTTTTTCTTTTCTTTTTCATAACTAAATGTCTTTGTTGTAAATGTAAATGTCTTTATTATTAGGGCTGGGTAAAAAAATACAGATTTCTCGATTTTAATCGATTCTCATTTTCACCAACTGATATCAATTCTAAAATATAGAGTAAGCTACAACTTATCCACATCATGTCACATGGAATTGCTCAATCAGTGTTTCAACCAAGTGAAAGACGTCAGTAAAACAGCTTGTAAACAATGTCACGTAACATCACATTTACCTCAGAAAACCTATATCCAGTGACCATAAACTTGTTAGACAGCTAGAATAATTAACTCTAGAGAAGGGCATTTTGATAAATATATGCACCATATTACATATTCATTAAAATTTTTAATGTTCTTCAATATTTAATGAATGTTTGAATTAATATGGCAAGTTTTTATGACAGCCACCATTTAAATGTTTAGATTTCAAAAATGAATTGGAGTAGAAATATGATTATGTGATTGTAAAGTTAATATTATAACCTTTATAATATTGTAGTGTTGTATACAATTCAGTTCATTTTTACCTTCAATATTATAGTAGGCTATGTGGTACTGACTGACTCCCATAGTTTACAGTATTAGTTAAGAGATTTGTTTTCCTTGAGAAAATTTGCAATATATTGTACCTGATATATATCTAAAATAATCGATACTGAATCGAATCAAATTGAAAACGAAATCGAATCGAATTGCAAGCTTGTGAGTCGAATCGTGAAATTTGTGTCAATACCCAGCCTAATTATTATTATATATTATATATTTCAATATTGTCTATTTTCTCCATGTTTTTGCCATGTGTTCTTGTTTAAGTGTAACAGTAAATTTAGCCATTTACAGTTACTTTTCATCCTCTTTTTTCAGACTGAAAGTGCTTCTACGAAAAGTTCAGCAACCCTCACTATTTATATCAATTTGGAAGTACAGTAACTTCTGCTGTTTCAGAGAACTGTCCGGCCCTACAGGATAACAGTTACAAAATACACTGTGAATTTGGATCCACCTCAGCACCCTCGTGAGAGAACCCCAGGGAGCAGATGCTGGATTTGTGTAATGGCTGTTTGTGAGTGCTGTATGGATCATTGTCAGGCCTCACAGAGAGAAAACAGTAAGGCAATGACTCATTGTGAGAGACTGAAATGTACAGTTACATCTCCAGTATATAAGTTCTCTTTAAGCTACTTACTTGTAACAACTTAAGCGGAAATGACCATCACTTTGCCTTTATGGGCCAATAAAACTGAAAGCGTACATACTCCCTTGGTGCTTATCTCAATGTAACAAGAAGCCTGCAGACAAGAGGAGGGTTATGGGAGAGATACCTAGCTCCCCAAATCAAGTCCATTTTGTTTGTTTAGTCTTTTGTTTTCAGTAATTACTGATTTAAAGCAGCATTGACATGAGATGTTTACGTTCACACATGACATGCTAACCAAACAAATTTTTTGGTGAACTATCCATTTAAATGTTGTTTGGGTTATAGAATGCAGTGTCACTCCCATTTATAACCTAACCATATGTAACCTTACCTAACTGTTATAGGGATGTCACAGTGAGGAAATTTTCACACCGGTAAATAAACTTGTGACTACACCGGTATTGCCGATAACACTGGTTGGGAGGGTGGGTAAGGGTTGTTTTATATCATTTGTGGGCATCAGGGAGCCGCTATCAATATGTGGGGTACTGAAATCACTTTTAATGCATGCTCGCTTTTCACTTTAGCGTCCAATTTCACGATCATGCGTACTCTGGGTACAGGGGGCGACGATACTGGCCGCACATTTTACATAAGATATTTGTCAATGACTCTCAGGATCTGTTGTGCACCAAATTCTCTGCCATCATCTTGTCAGTCATCTCTCCTTTCATTCGTCACGTGATGAGTAAACAGCTCATGCGTTATGGAGCAGAGCAGACCACTTTTTGGTCCGTTGTCCAACTGAACTAAATGTTTTTTTTTGTTTTTTTTTCTATAAAAAAAGCCAAATGACAGTGGGCAAGTAGTGTAATCGGAGTACGGCCAAACACAGTGTAACACCACAGCAAGCCTAATAACCATATTTTGTGCAGGACTGACAACTGTATTCTGCTGCGGTGTGAACATAGCCTAAGTAAGTTGTAAACTGAGTTGAAAAGTTGAAAACATGAGGGAATTAAATGAGGAACTTCCACATTTTGACACACGTTTGAAATATGAAATCCTGATCCGTATTAAATGGTGTGGATATTGTTGAACACAGAGACAAATCGTGCTCATCTCCAATGACCCCGGCGAGGAAAATGAAAGCCCACACCCTATCAGTAAATAAATCAATCAAAATTTAATTCAGACTTGAACACGGTGACCTTCACTTCGGCGGTCTTATAAAAACGGCCATCATGCCACGTGAATTTCATTTACGGCCTCCTACTCTCTGTCCTCTAAAAGCAATAAGGAGTAATTGGGGATGGCACTCACTCATACCAAATGATCTTTTTCAGTCCTCCACACCGAGCTGTCACGGAAACACAATCCTTCTCTCACTCTCTCGTCCTTTGTCTTCTCTCTGTCGCTCGCTCTCTTTCTCCTCGATGCGCATTTATCCCATTACTCTCACTGTGGAGACTAATTAACTCTGCATAAGTGAAAATGAGAATTGGTTTCTAGCGGGTGTTGGACGCATGACAGGGACTCTCAATCCTCACGTACGAAGCTTACACACCTTTGGTTTCTACTGTGATTGTTAATCTGTATGTCCCCAATTAAAGCTTACTGGGGGTGTCATCGCCATGTCATTAGGGGTGTGCTCATTAACACTCAAGGGTTCACTCGTCCCACTCAAGACCTGGCACAGCCTCATTTGTTTCCCCGAGTAATGAAGGAGAGTGGAAATGAGCATAATATGTTTGCTTCAATTAAGAAATATCACACAAGCAAGGGGTCTGTTGCACTGAATATCTGTACGACTATGTGATTCGGCTGTAGGCATGAGACTGCATGTAATTACAACCGTGTTGATATCCAAAACAGAAGCCAGGGGTGTGGGGTCAAACACTACTTTTAGAAAAATGTATTGACCAATCAGATTAGAGTATCAGAATGAACTTTTTGTGTCAGTCAGCCAAATTTATTGTGCAATAAATGTGCATTGTTAGTGGATCAGTCACCTCATCACTTCAGGTTTTTGGGGCCAACTTTTAAAAATTTCGCAAGAATGGTCTCAAGTATTATTTAAAAATATGTTTGCCCATAGTATTTCCATCTGGAGAACAAACATCCGAGAAGTTGTACTTGTAGTATGTTGCATTCCAAAATGTGTATGACCACAATTTATAACGCAACACAAGTACAGTGTGCGTTGCATTTTCATTGTTGCAGCAAGGGCTGCTAGTGTGAATTAACATAAATTTGGTCTTCTATCTATGGTGGCTTTTCTCTTTCAGCAACAGTTTGAAGAGAATATTGCTTAGCAAATCAGTTAAAGTCAATATATTTATAGCAATTTATCTGAATAATATCACATCCGGTTTAATGTCGGCGACATCTGAATGTAACTATCACCCTCTTGAGGATCAGTTGTTACAACCATGTCAATACATGCATGTCAGCAAGTTTAACCAATAAGAGGAAGACAAAAGAATATTCAAAAGGGCCCATCAAAATAAAGGTTTACCAAAAATTCATCATCATCTTTTTTTTTAAATGCATGTTACTGATCTTATAGTGAACGATTCATCTATTCATATGTTTAACTTTTTTAATTTTTTTAATTTTCACATTAAGGTTAATTTGTTAACATTAGTTACTACTACATTAGCTAACACAAACTAACAATGAGCAATACTTCTAATCATAGTTAATGTGTAGTTTAACATTTGTTAAAGGAAAAATACTAGGAAATACTAACTTTAGCCTGCTAGCACTGAAAGCATACAATCCCACCCTTCCTGCAAATTGCTGTCCAAAGCCACGCCTCCTTCAAAACACATGAATGCACATAAACCAAAAGAGAGATGACCAGAGGCAACCTTATTGGATTGCTTCATGTGTTGTTCACCGGTGAGAAAACTTTACAGTACAGCGAGTAACAGTACTACAATAACGAACGTAAACAATTGTTTACCTGCCATTCTCACTCTGTCTGCAAAGTGTATGTGAATGAACTGATGACGAATGATGTCTGTGTGAACAGGCTGCGCAGTGGCATGCAAACACACGTTTACTGACAGGGAACATGCTTCCATTCGGACCGAATAATTGAACAAACATTTTACGGTCCCACATCTCCATAGACGATATATAAATCCATAACCAATGGATGGATCCAAGCCTGTCCTACATTTTTGTTTTTCTTGAATAATCTATTTCACTTATGTGTCACAATACGAAAGAAAATACCTCTCACCACTTCTGATTCATCACAACTTTAAGTTAGAAAAGGAGAAGAAAATAATAATAAAAAGGAGTTTTATTCTTATTCTGTTTCATGAATTCGGCCCCTGATTCTGAAAGGGTGCTGGCTGGGTGCTTTGACCAATAGCATGTAAACACAATTCACAAGAATAATCAAGAACCACAGTGTTCATGAATTACCAGCTTTTATTGAAACAGCATGTCAGAACTTCCTTCTGTGCGAAGGCTGTTGGTCATAGGCACTGTTCAAAAGGCTTGTTTGAATAGTATGGACTGAAGTAAACACTAGCAGAACGCGGTTGCCTTGTTTGTTATTAGAGGATTATGTTTGTATCATGGCAGGAGTCAGTGCTCTCTGAAACAATAATGCAAAGGGAACAGATGTGGCCCACTGTGCCTGGCAACACATGAAATGTCAAGTGCACTTGAGAGAATCACTGTGTGCAGAATCAGGTTAACACAATCTTTCTCTCTCTTTCACTCACTCACACACACACACACAGGGGTTATCGGGTTTCCTGACCAATGGCAGGCAGGGGGAGAGTTAGGGGTAGTGTGTTTGAAAACTGTCATTATTCATTCAACGGACTCAATGCACGATCACTTCCGCATTTTGTCTTAGCCAGCTCAGTTGCATCCGGCACAGCGCCTGAAGCCATTTTTACTATTGGTTAAATGAGGAGACAGCACAGAAGATGATGATATTTTACACTCATTGTTTAAAAAAGCTTCCCCGAATTACTGTGAACGATGTTAATCGCATTATGAGGCAGTCAGCGGTCACTCCTAACAGCAAGGAGAAGTTTTGAATTACATTGACACTTTGAGGGTGAGTATTTTTGTGCTTTGTCCAACGAGCGAAGTCCCAGTTTCTGACCACTCATTATTTGTTTTCATCTAGTTAACATGTTTACGTATATATTGTATTCCTTTTGACAGACGTGCTTGTTTATGCAACATATACGATTTTTTGGACTATGAATATTAACTATAATATTAATTTCTCAGTACAAGAATCAGTTGACAATGAGAGGTGAGGGTAATGTGTTTCAGGTCAATGAGGAAGGCAGAAGCCACATAGTTGAGAAGACTTAAGATATTAGCTTAAGTCTGAATTAAATGCTTATTTTATACAGTCGTTTTTGAGGTTTCTGTACAAAGAACTGTACAAAAAAGTTTCATAGAGCTTAAAGTCCTCATGAAATGACCTTATTTACTTTGTTAGCATGTTACAGGTCTTAGGGTGAACAATTAATCTGTGCAAGTTAATACACAGAAAAATATTGTTTGCCATGGTAACTTCCGGTCTGGAAAGGCGTTCCCTTTCCGATGACAACAGTTTGACGGCTTGGGTTTGAATATCCTTAACCACTCCCCTCCAACCGTTAGTCTGCTATGAGCGCGAGATGGAGAGGAGGAGCGCTGAAGTCAAACCCTGCCCTCTATTCAATTCACTTGGAAATACGTCACAGCACTGAGATAAAATTAGTTGCAACTTCCGGTTCACTGGGACTTTAAGTTTTTAAATTTAGGTATAGCACTCATTACAGTATATGGGCATGTTTTTTAAAAAAAAATCTAATTAGAATATTAATTCATGACCTGTCATAGTTCAATTTAATTATCTTCACAGACTCCCGGCCTGTATTACTGTCCCACAACAGTTGTTCCTATGATGCTGGGACAGCACTGCGCAACCACACTGTTGCACTACTGTACCAGACAGCACACTACTCATCAGTGAAATCCCTCCTGTTCATAGCTGTACTGAAAGCAAACAGATCTGGCAGAAACCTAGAAGAATGGTAGGTTTAAGTGAATTATCAAATTGCATGCTTTTAGTTCAAATAATTTTTATTGGCGTAGTCAGAAAGATTATAGATGAGACAAAACACAACCTCTGGATTTTCCGACTATAAATCAGTAAATTCCTCAATATACTGTACATAAACTCCACATTTTTGCTTCCTGTATGAAATTAGAGATATAACAAATGGACTGTGACACTACCAGTGTTTTTGTTTTAAATGTTATTATTACAGAGCTTAAAAATAATTAAGAGATTATTACTGAGTATTATTTTCATAACCAGACAAAAACACTGCATGACATCCAATTGTGCCAGATAATTCAAACTCGTACCACCAAAGTAAATGTAATTAAAGTAATTTATATTAACATGTTTACATCACTGCAGTGCTAGTATCAAAGTAATTTATATTGACATTTTTGCATTACCGCAGAGCATGTGAAACTGTATCAAAGTTGTTAATATTTATGTTCACATTACAGCATTGCAGGTAACTCCAAAGTATTAAAGTAATTTATATTTAAATGTTTACATTATATACTTTTGTACAAATGAATGCTAATTCTTCCATCCAGCATTTCTCAAGTAAATATTATTTTAATTATTATATTGTGCTGTTTTTTTTATTTATTGTTGTTGAGAAGAGTGTGAATGCACTGAGGAATAGCCAAGAGTATAAAACTTAACGGGATGTTTCTAGTTTACTTTTCAATGAAGTAGAGAAGTAGATATTCTACTAGAATAAGGAGAGTAATAGCCCCTTTCGCACAACGCAATAATGTTTGGCGACACCACCATCTTCAACTGTTAAACTTTCAGGAAGCAATAACTAATGACATGTTATATATTTTTATATTAATAAAATAATAATTTGTTTGCAACACGTCAGGAAAGAGTTGTGCCGCTAGTACACTTCGGACTATACGGAAGTGGTCACTGGCTGAAATTCAGCCGGAAATATACGTAAGCAGCATTTGTGCAGAGTCCATTCCATTTGATGCCTCTAATGGAAGTTACACACTTTAAATACTTTGGACCTCGTTGACTTTCATTGTATTGGCAAATTAAAAAGATAAATAAAATAAAAAAAAATTAACAAAAATAGCACTGAGGTAATTTACAAAATGGAAAGGTCATACTCATACAAGTTTGTAGCAACATGAGGGTTGAAAGTATGAGAGTAAATTATGACAGAATTGTCATTTTTGGGTGAACTGTCCCTTTAAGAGTCATGTGCCATCAGTAAGAGGTTATATAAACATGTCTCATAGCCCTATTCTCTGTGGACAGATTATATGCAAAAGAGGAACCATCAGAGGATACGCCTCAGAGTGAGAGTCATTGATCTCTTGTGGGTCCCGATCAGCAATAATCACCCCCCTTTCCCTGCTCTGGTGATGCTAACCTATCGATCTGTTCCACGCCCCCTCTCTATGCACACATTTATTTTCATTAACATTGCTAGATGGTGGGCACTTTAGACGTCACGGAGAAACAAACATGTATACAATACAATGGGGAACAGTGGCCAGGGGTCTCTGACCACTTGGGGGCCCCAAACCGTTACACATATTATGCATGTAAACAAAAACATTTTTGTTCTTCCTGAGCAATTGGCTGATCTGTGTCAAACTTTGCCATACTAAAGATAAGATTGTCTGATCAACACAGATAACTTTTGCACAGAGAACAGAGGGGATGTTCAGAGAAATCGTCAGAGAATGTTTGCTGTACTAGAATGAAAGACTTAATTCAGTTGTTTGAAGACTAGACGGGATATGAATTGGAAGTGAAATTTACTGTGTGTGTGTGTGTGTTGAAAAACTCTCCTTTAATAATGATTTCTATGAGTAATGCTTATATGAATTTATTTATATATATATATATATATATATATATATATATATATATATATATATATATATATATATATATATATATATATATATACACATATATACACATATATACACACACACACACACACTCACCTAAAGGATTATTAGGAACACCATACTAATACTAAAAATACACAAAAAATGCACAAAATGTACTAATATATATACACACACATACACACACACATATATACTTCATCAATTCACATGCAAATCTAGTTCCTGTTTGGTAGCTGTCAATTCAGATTCAAGAACTGAATTGGAATTTAATATCCATTCTCAATTCTGTTTTGAAGGGCGCACAACCCTGCTGTTTAAATGTGGAAAGGGGTCACTGAGGGTCTGATTGGATTTGTTCTCGGCGTCCAGGATGGATATTTTAATAAGATACACAAGCGTGCTAAAGTAGAAATCATTAGGGAAAGGTATACCTAATATTATGCCAGCATCTTGGGAGTTGTTTTCAACAGTTCTTATATAGCATCTATGTTAAAAACCTATTAGATTTTCCTCCTGGTAAAGTTCTCCTAACTGGAATTTTAATGGAATGTAAGTAATGGGCATTAAGGAAAAGGACTGCAAAAGAGTTTGTAAGGGATGGGTTATTAGAAGGGAGGGAGAGCTGTAAGGAAGAGAAAATGAGAGTTTTAATTAGTGTGGTCATCTGAGGTATAAGAGGTAGCTTGTTGAAATCACCTCATATTAATGAGAGATGACCTATAACCAAAGTCACACCGACTTCAGCTAATAGTTACTGTTTTTCTTCAGAGCAAAGCAGAACGGCATGCGGCACCGCACACTCCCTCGACTCACAAAACGTCCACTGTACATAATCAGCACTCCGTCTGAGCACGGAGACAAATCAATACGTCATAAATATATGCTGTAATATTTATTCATGAATGATCTGTGAGCCGCAGAGGCCACAAATCTAATTCATTCAACATGATCGTGTACAAGCAGGAAGCAACGGCAGCCATTAAATACAGCCCCATCGACCGGTCCAAGAGATTCCAACAGTGCCGCGTCCGATTGTGACTCGCGGCCACACTGGAACCAGGGATCTATCCAATCACATTGCTAAGACAAAAATCCACTGATGCTGCAATGCCTTCTGGGACTCTGCCTGCTGTCAGGCCGCAAGTCTAGGGAGGTGTTTTGTTTATCAATTCATTTATCTTGTAAAAAAGAGAAGGATGAGCTCTTATTAACTTTTCTCTTGCCCCACTCTTCCTCCCAAAGGTATTCCTCCATAAATAAAGGGAGTGAAGATCTTTGCATAATTGTTTGTTTCTCTTTAAAAAAAGTAATTAAGAGTGTGGGATTGAAGGGCAGTGAGCCAGAAGAGGAGTCGAGGGAATAATTAAGGATTGATCAACAAGAGAGACATCTACAGGAACTTCAGTCTGTGTTGGCACGATTGCAGATGGCACTCTCAAAATATCTTTCTTGTGTGAATGTGTTTGTATTTGTGTACACTTGTGTGTGTGTGTGTGTGTGTGTGTGTGTGTGTGTATAGGTGGTTTAAAGAGTGAACATTGTGAACTAAAATGTTGAAATCCTACACCATTTTTTTGTTCATTGTGTAGGGGCCTGGGTTATTATTGTTAGCTAAATATAATAACATAAACTGAAAAATACTGAAAAAAAAAAAGTATAAATATTAGATGAAAAATAAAATAAAATTAGAAATGCTGCCTTGGCAACTATCTGAAATAATTTAAGTTAAAGTGATAAAAATTACTAACTGGACATAAATTATAAATAGTAATAATAATAAAAAAAATGACAATGAAAACTGAAAATAAAAAAATAAAAGCTATTCGTTAAACTATATCACTTTATTTCAATGGTTCACTAGACATTCTACTGTGTGTAAAGCCTAACACCTTACCCTGTAACAATCTACTAATAATCTAATGAGTTAGTTGAGATGTACACTTACCTAAAGGATTATTAGGAACACCTGTTCAATTTCTCATTAATGCAATTATCTAATCAACCAATCACATGGCAGTTGCTTCAATGCATTTAGGGGTGTGGTCCTGGTCAAGACAATCTCCTGAACTCCAAACTGAATGTCAGAATGGGAAAGACAGGTGATTTAAGCAATTTTGAGCGTGGCATTGTTGTTGGTGCCAGACGGGCCGGTCTGAGTATTTCACAATCTGCTCAGTTACTGGGATTTTCACACACAACCATTTCTAGGGTATACAAAGAATGGTGTGAAAAGGGAAAAACATCCAGTATGCGGCAGTCCTGTGGGCGAAAATGCCTTGTTGATGCTAGAGGTCAGAGGAGAATGGGCCGACTGATTCAAGCTGATAGAAGAGCAACTTTGACTGAAATAACCACTCGTTACAACCGAGGTATGCAGCAAAGCATTTGTGAAGCCACAACACTCACAGCCTTGAGGCGGATGGGCTACAACAGCAGAAGACCCCACCGGGTACCACTCATCTCCACTACAAATAGGAAAAAGAGGCTACAATTTGCACGAGCTCACCGAAATTAGACAGTTGAAGACTGGAAAAATGTTGCCTGGGCTGATGAGTCTCGATTTCTGTTGAGACATTCAGATGGTAGAGTCAGAATTTGGCGTAAACAGAATGAGAACATAGATCCATCATGCCTTGTTACCACTGTGCAGGCTGGTGGTGGTGGTGTAATGGTGTGGGGGATGTTTTCTTGGCACACTTTAGGCCCCTTAGTGCCAATTGGGCATCGTTTAAATGCCACGGCCTACCTGAGCATTGTTTCTGACCATGTCCATCCCTTTATGACCACCATGTACCCATTCTCTGATGGCTACTTCCAGCAGGATAATGCACCATGTCACAAAGCTTGAATCATTTCAAATTGGTTTCTTGAACATGACAATGAGTTCACTGTACTAAAATGGCCCCCACAGTCACCAGATCTCAACCCAACAGAGCATCTTTGGGATGTGGTGGAACGGGAGCTTCATGCCCTGGATGTGCATCCCACAAATCTCCATCAACTGCAAGATGCTATCCTATCAATATGGGCCAACATTTCTAAAGAATGCTTTCAGCACCTTGTTGAATCAATGCCATGTAGCATTAAGGCAGTTATGAAGGTGAAAGTGGGTCAAACACAGTATTAGTATGGTGTTCCTAATAATCCTTTAGGTGAGTGTAGTTGCAAAGTTATTTAGTTATGTGGACCATCAAAATAAACTTTAACCTAACTATAATAGTTTATAACACTAAACTAACACTGGTAGGGACATGCAGTTAGTAGAGGTGATTTTTCCCCTCAACAAAATGACAATACACACATCCAGAGCATCCCATCCAGTAACAAACTGGACATTGACTGACAGACAGCAGCAGAGGTGGACTTGCAAAATGTAACCCGTCCACAAAATCATAAACCAGTGTCATGTGGTGTAACATTGTAACTGGAAAGCATAAGTATGTGATGATGCCTCGAGAGATGCTGTGTGGCCTCGACTCATGCTCTTCACAGTATGTGTAAGACAAATTGTACACTCTTTTAGGCTGCTAGAAATCAGTTCGCAAGCTTTGGAATGTCAAGTCCCACTTCGTTCAGATGGTCTATTATGATTCGATTGAAGTTAAATTGAGTTTTAAGTTGGGAATGTTTAGTGTCTAATATAGCAAAATCATATGGCTAGCTCTTGCAAAGTCACAGTAGTAACTGTGTGTCAGGAATCAAAGTTTAAATAAAGCTTAGGTGTTGTTTGTGAATGTGAGATATAGGGTACCGAATAATTAACAGTTCAGTGTGCAGATAGCAATAACCAGTGCTTCAGACAGAGCTCACTGTGGGATACATCAGAGAAGGGAGGGAGAGAGAAATATCACACTGAAGGAATGATTGGGGACCATTGTGTCAGAGGATCTTAGCCTCTTGAAAAGAGTGCAAACACAGGTAAGCTAATTATGCTAATTATATTATAGTTACTTCAATGTTGTTGCATTGCAAGTGGCTCATGCACACACAATTCTTTTTGTTAAATGGTTTGCTTAAAGTGATTGTAATGTCTTTAAAATAAATGCATCTTAATTTGATATGTTGTTTTTTTAAAGGATGCATCATATTGATCAAAAGTGATCATTACTGCACATGAGAAGTGTAGTGTCTGTACAAATAATTTTTTGGGTCACTTTATATAACTGGGTTTATGTGTTTTGTCTTATCGTTCATTCTATAAATGATAGTTTGTGCAAATGGGGCTACTGATCTGCATATATATATATATATATATATATATATATATATATATATATATATATATATATATATATATATATAAATATATAAATGTATGTGTGTGTGTGGCAATAGCATAGACTTTAGACTGACTGGACAAACGTGCCCTCTCCCTGCCGTGTCTCCAGCCGTCAGGCCCCAGACAGCTTACCTTGCTGGCCTCTTTCTCCTCCATTCAGCTCTAATGGCCAATCCATCCATTCTTAGAACCCACAGCCGCCATGATAGGCAGCTAATTAATCACAATTGTGCGTGAGCTGGCCTGTTTCCTTTTAGTCAGGGAAGGTCTGATTCCTCAACCTTGCCCCAACGGGAAAAATGCATCAAAAAAGAAATAATGCTTGCACTTAGCTGACACACACACACACACACACACACACACACACACACACACACACACACACACACACACACACACACACACACACACACACACACACACACACACATCATGTCTCTGTAAAGAGAATGATGTTTTGGTCATGGATGCGCTGTCAGTCAGGTGCTATTTCTGAAAAATGCCCCAACCACAAATCAATAACCTGCCATTTGTGATTAAGGGAACGCGACAGGAGACGGGGAAGCATAGTGAGGAGGAGAGCGAGAAGGAGCGAGACAGATAGCAAACTATGAAAAATGACAGCATAGACAAGAAATGCGGATAGAAATTTGGACAAAGTCTTGAATTGTTGGAGAATGAGTTACTATAATAACTGATTTAAGGCAAAAGGTTTAAAATTCTGCAAGTATTAAAGCCATCCAGTGTTGGTCAATGTCACAGTGTGTCTGCCCCACAGTGACATAGAGAATGCAACGGATTGTGGGGGGAAATCACTCCTCCATTTATCACCCGAAGTTGCTCTTATTGGAGAAGCCCTCCTATGACTCTATGTCAGAATACATGATTCATTTCCTGTGTGAAGGAATTCCGGCAGAGGAAATGAATAGAGTTCATAAATTCAGACAGACAGCGCAGAGGGAAAAGCATTCAGCCTCAGTTCTAGCTCTGACATTCACTAAACCTGCTGTTCTGAGGGGTTAATATTCTCACTGAGGGAGTAAATGCATTTCTGCTCCATCCATGAGCAGCTGCTCCAAATATAGAGTGATTAAAACTACAGTAACCTTAAAGAGGGGCAGCATGTTTGAGAATGTGAACTAAAGCAAGCTTGAATCGTTCATTAAAATTTGATGAAAACCAAAACAGGGCTGTGAGCGATGGACACACACAGTCTGTTCAATATGTCCTACTGTTGTGTCAATTTCAGTTTTTTTACAACCTGTGTTTTTGGTTCACTGTGTTTTTTTGTGGTCAAGACCACAACATCATTAATGTGATTTGATGTAAAACTTACTGCTTAAATGCAGTCAATTTATTTCCAATGTGATTTTCTTTTGTTACTGTCCCGCCGGGCTCAAAATCAATGCAGGATTGTCTTAAAAATGCCCAAAATATTTATAAATGCCCACAAAATTCAATATATGATTGCAAAAATATAATTGTATGAGATCTTGTTTTTTTAAATAACATAATATATAATTAAGCAATATCACAAGAGCAAATATGAGCATGAGAGCACAATTGCAAATGTGATATTGATTTTATACAAACCTTCAATAAACAAGAAGTTAATATTAAGTGACAAATTTGACACAATTTTAGACAAGTTTTTGCTAATTCTGCAATGTGTTTCATTATTAAATGAATCAGCTGCTTTGAACAAATTAGTTGAATAAATTATTCTGTGACTTAAATAATGTTAATGTTTTAAAGTTAAATTGATCTGAACATTATTTATGCTGGTGTAATTGTACCAATTCAGATGCAACTTCTGTGCACCCTCTGCAACACAATGATGAATTTTATTGTTAATATAAACCCGATTCCAAAAAAGTTGGGACACTCTACAAATTGTGAATAAAAACAGAATGCAATGATGTGGAAGTTTCAAATTTCAATATTTTATTCAGAATACAACATAGATGACATATCAAATGTTTAAACTGAGAAAATGTATCGTTTTAAGGGGAAAATAAGTTGATTTTAAATTTCATGGCATCAACACATCTCAAAAAAGTTGGGACAAGGCCATGTTTCCCACTGTGTGGCATCCCCTCTTTTTATAACAGTCTGCAAACGTCTGGGGACTGAGGAGACAAGTTGCTCAAGTTTAGGAATAGGAATGTTGTCCCATTCTTGTCTAATACAGGCTTCTAGTTGCTCAACTGTCTTAGGTCTTCTTTGTCGCATCTTCCTCTTTATGATGCGCCAAATGTTTTCTATGGGTGAAAGATCTGGACTGCAGGCTGGCCATTTCAGTACCCGGATCCTTCTTCTACGCAGCCATGATGTTGTAATTGATGCAGTATGTAGTCTGGCATTGTCATGTTGGAAAATGCAAGGTCTTCCCTGAAAGAGACGACGTCTGGATGGGAGCATATGTTGTTCTAGAACTTGGATATATCTTTCAGCATTGATGGTGCCTTTCCAGATGTGTAAGCTGCCCATGCCACACGCACTCATGCAACCCCATACCATCAGAGATGCAGGCTTCTGAACTGAGCGCTGAGAACAGCTTGGGTTGTCCTTGTCCTCTTTAGTCCGGATGACATGGCGTCCCAGTTTTCCAAAAAGAACTTCAAATTTTGATTTGTCTGACCATAGAACAGTTTTCCATTTTAAATGAGCCTTGGCCCAGAGAAAACGCCTGCGCTTCTGGATCATGTTTAGATATGGCTTCTTTTTTGACCTATAGAGTTTTAGCCGGCAACGGCGAATGGCACGGTGGATTGTGTTCACCGACAATGTTTTCTGGAAGTATTTCTGAGCCCATGTTGTGATTTCCATTACAGTAGCATTCCTGTATGCGATGCAGTGCCGTCTAAGGGCCCGAAGATCACGGGTATCCAGTATGGTTTTCCGGCCTTGAACCCTTACGCACAGAGATTGTTCCAGATTCTCTGAATCTTTGGATGATATTATGCACTGTAGATGATGATAACTTCAAACTCTTGCAATTTTTCTCTGAGAAACTCCTTTCTGATATTGCTCCACTATTTTTGGCCGCAGCATTGGGGGAATTGGTGATCCTCTGTCCATCTTGACTTCTAAGAGACACATCCACTCTGAGAGGCTCTTTTTATACCCAATCATGTTGCCAATTGACCTAATAAGTTGCAAATTGGTCCTCCAGCTGTTCCTTATGTGTACATTTAACTTTTCCGGCCTCTTATTGCTACTTGTCCCAACTTTTTTGGAATGTGTAGCTCTCATGAAATCCAAAATGAGCCAATATTTGGCATGACATTTCAAAATGTCTCACTTTCAACATTTGATATGTTATCTATATTCTATTGTGAATAAAATATAAGTTTATGAGATTTGTAAATTATTGCATTCTTTTTTATTCACAATTTGTACAGCGTCCCAACTTTTTTGGAATCGGGTTTGTAATTTGATTGGTAACAGCTCTATAGTGTCTTATTTTTCTAATTGTATTTTTTGATTAAACATGACATTTCTCAGACAGTAGATAAAGATCTTTTAGATTAATTTGAAGAGTGCTGGTCTGGTCTTGGTCCTTGACTTGGTCTCGCCCTGCCTTGGTCTTTGTCTTGTCTTAATATCTTGGTCTCGACCCCACAAAGTCTTGCTCTTGTCTTGGTCTCAGCACACGCTGGTCTTGGTCTCGGTTTAGGTGGTCTTGACAACAACACTACTGAATGGACTATACTTCCATCCCTTGCAGCTTAATTTGCATTTGTTTTTAATGTACTTTTTTGTTTATGGTGTTCTGCTCATGTGTAAAACTTTTTTTGATGGAGAAAAAAAAAATTATACCTTTAAATATGGCATCTCTGACTAATGTCAGAAAGAAAATGATTAAAGAAATAAGTACAAAATTATATACACTATATTGCCAAAAGTATTGGGACATCCCTCCAAATTATTGATTTCAGGTGATTCCAATCACTTCCATGGCCACAGGTGTATAAAATCAAGCACCTAGGCATTTAGACGCTTCTACAAACATTTGTGAAAGAATGGGTTGCTCTCAGGAGCTCAGTGAATTCAAGCGTGGTACCGTGATAGGTTGCCACCTGTGCAATAAGTCCATTCATGAAATGTCCTCACTACTAAATATTCTATGGTCAAAGTGGAAGCAACCAGGAACAACAGCAATTCAGCCACAAAGTGGTAGGCCACGTAAAATCACAGAGTGGGGTCAGCGCATGCTGAGGCACACAATAGCTACAGACCTCCAAACTTCATGTGGCCTTCAGATTAGCTCAAGAACAGTGCGTAGAGAGCTTCATGGAATGTGTTTGACCAAGTGCAATGCAAAGCATCAGATGCAGTGGCCACACCGCCACTGGACTCTAGAGCAGTGGAGACGCGTTCTCTGGAGTGATGAATCACGCTTCTCTGTCTGGTAATCCGATGGATGAGTCTGGGTTTGGTGGTTGCCAGGAGAACGGTACTTACCTGACTGCATTGTGCCAAGTGTAAAGTTTGTTGGGGTATGATGTGGGGTTGTTTTTCAGGGGTTGGGCTTGGCCCCTTAGTTCCAGTGAAAGGAACTCTTAATGCTTCAGCTTACCAAGACATTTTGGACAATTTCATGCTCCCAACTTTGTGGGAACAGTTTGGGGATGGCTGTTCCAACATGACTACGCAAAAGTGCACAAAGCAAGGTCCATAAAGACATGGATGAGCTAGTTTGGTGTGGAGGAACTTGACTGGCCTGCACAGAGTCCTGACCTCAACCCAATAGAACACCTTTGACATGAATTAGAGCGGAGACTGCAAGCCAGGCCTTCTAGTCCAACATCAGTGCCTGATCTCACAAATGCACTTCTAGAAGGATGGTCAAAAATTCTCATAAACACTCCTAAACCTTGTGGAAAGCCTTCCCAGAAGAGTTAAAGCTGTTATAGCTGCAAAGGGTGGGCCAACTCCATTTTAAGCCCTACAGATTAAGAATAGGATGCCATTAAAGTTTATGCGCATTTAAAGGCAGGAAACTTTTTGCAATAAAGTGTAGATCTAAAATAATAGGTGATCCAAAAATCCTCACCTGATATCATTTTGGGACATGTCCACAAATGTAAACCTATACAGGCTATCTGTATCATGTTTACCTAGGGAGAGATACTGACTCATGGCCATCATACCTAAACTGTCCCACTCTATCTCTATCTTTCCCTGTGGCTGGAGCTCAGCAGGAGATGTGAAGTCTCCTAAGCGAGCAGCTGTAGGGGTGCAAATCTTTATCGTAAGTAAATTATGACATTAAATACTCCCTCTGAACTCGAACTAGAGTCTCTTGCAAGATCTTCCTCATCTGCCTCTGGGATAACCAGGGCCAACGGGTAAACACTGTCTCTTTAATATGCTTTAAATTTGGGAATTATGCAGGTTATTTTTTGAGGAGCCCAGGGAAATTAATTGTGTAAATGGATGTTGTTGTTGATGGAACAAAAGGCTTGAGCAGCATTTTTTTACATGGCAGCACATACAATATATTGAGTGATTTTATTGCTTGAACAGTCATTTGTAACCTTTTGTTCCCATCATATCCCTTGAGCTGTGCTTGAGGTTGACTAGTTTTACCAGTTATGCAGTCTGGACAGTATAAAGCATAATCCATTAATGAAATGTGTAAAGCTTTTTATGGCTGCTGTACTGATGCACATGAATGGTTCAAAAGCTCTCAGAGATTTTAGTAGCATCAATTTTTGATTTTCAGGTCTCTCCAAACCGAAGCTGTGACCTGTACCGGGGTGTATTCTCTGGCCTTTTATTTAGTCAGTACGAGGTTTTTTAGTCAGTTCCAAAGATTTATATCCGTGGCAGTCCTAAAATAAAGCTCCACAGTCCTTCTTCTCTGACACATCTTTAACTGAAAAGACAGTGGGAAGACTGTAGCATGACATGGTCCACTGCTGACTGCACTCTCACCCTCTTTTCCCATGTCCTCCAGCTTGACCTAGTCCAAAACCCAGCAGGTCTGGCACCTGCTGAGAAACACAGCCGGGAACCTTGCTGGGTTTAACCGAAGAAACAAACCCCTTATTTATCAGACACTGGCTACAATGCATGTTTATCTAAGGCCAGTAGACTCCACTCCGCTAAACACAATTTGTACAGATTTCATGGACTAAAAATAAGAGGAAATGTAGTAAAAATAGGTCAATTCTATGACAATTTCGCACAGATTCTTGCTATAACTATGATTTACTTGACTGACTTTGTATGGAATCAAAGTGCCTTTAATGCAAGTCAGTTCAGTGACTGGCCATCTTGGTAGTGTCCCTGGGTAGCTGTTTGTACAAAGGCATAAAAGTACAGCTTCAGTCTCACTGAAAGGGAAAGACTAAAATCAACAAAACTCTTTGTCAAGTTTAGTTTTTTGTTTTTTTTATTAATGCCATACTCAATGCTTTCTTAAAACAATGGCAAAACATTTGGTTCTTTAGCTTAAATCATACTGAAAAATGTCAGGCTGGTCCAGCTCAGGAAAATTTACATGGAATTCCCATTTCTACAGCCACCATATTAAGTAAATCAATACATATAAATTTGTATACATTTTCACTATACTTATATATATATATATATATATATATATATATAAACAGTTACTGATTTTCAAATGTATATTACATTAATGTATGTGCATGTTTAACATTAATTGTCCAATTCAAAATGACCTGTTAGTTGGTTAAGATACCTTATTGTCATGATCAGTGTCGGGTGTAATTAATTACTAAGTAATCTTATTACTGTAATTTAATTACCTTTCTCTTGAAAAAGTAAAGCAAGGGATTACTCTTAATTTTTCTGTAATTTAATTAGTTACTTCTGATGTAACTGCATTAAATACTACACTGATCAGGCATAACATTATGAATTGAATAACACTGATTATCTCTTTATCATGGCACCTGCTAGTGGGTGGGCCACTATACTAGGCAGCAAGTGAACATTTTGTCCTCATAATTCATGTGTTAGTAGCAGGAAAAATGGCCAAGTAACTTACCCAACAGTGGTCATGATCATGTTCTGTTTTGAGTTTCTGTTGGTGACTTTTTCCATTTGCTCTGTGCCTGTTCTCCGGATTTCCTAGTTTGTCACCTAGGTAACTCAATAGTTAATCATTGTGTTAAATCATGTTTAGTTGCTTTACTGTGTGTAATACTCCCTGTTCTGTTCAGTCCGCTTTGTCAGTTATTGGTTCGGATTAAGTGTCATGTTACTCCTATGTTTTCCAGTAAAGACTATTTGGAGAATTCCTAGTGTTTCGTATTCCTTATATATCCCTAATATATGGTGGACAAATTGTAAATGGTTTAACTGTTTTACTGTAAAATAATGTACATTTTTGGGTTTTGGAAGTAAAAATATAAATTACCTGTATTCTTTTGAAAAACTTTATTTTCTTTAGTCTTGTTTCTTATTTTTGTTACCAGTTCTGTATACATTAGTGTGTTTTGAGTTGCATTTTATGTTTACAAATGTTTAATGCATTATTTTAGTGTCATGTATTGTAATCTATAACGCGTTGTAAAGGATCCACATTACTCAGGTTACCGTTAACCATTACTGTTATCGGTCAGAAACCGACTGTCTGATGTACCACCTCTTTTATTATGGTGGTTATCAGTATTTTAAGGTAGAAATACTTTAATAATTATTTATATATAATAGTTTTTGGTAGTTCAAGAAGCTATTAACATGGTATTACTCTATAAAATATTTGGTTATAAGTTGTATATACAGGCACCAATATGCCATCTCATAATACTGAAAAGATTGTCACAGTGTTTTTTTTATAGTGAACTTCTGGCAACCCCAGTTGCCAGTTTTTCAACGTAAATTTTATGGAATATAATATAATCTGTAGTTAACCAAGACCATTTAGCCTTATTCTGTCATGTACTACAAAAGCTGGTCTTTTGTTTTTCCATTGGCATTTATTTTTCATGTTCTTTTTGTACATATATGAATCTATTTTGAAACACTGCTGTTGTACCTCTGCCCTTTATACGCCTGCTAGGTCTGTAGCATGGTGCCCTCCGGCATGAAATCTGTTTAATACTTGTATATTCTCTGAGCTCAGGACTAGCAACCGAAGCGAACTTTCTTTTGCAAATAAGCCCCCCAGTTTCATTAAATCATTTACAATACCGCTCTGTTTTGCTTCAGACAAAGAAGTATGTGTGAGAGGTTTGGCAGAGAGAGGTGGCAGAGTTAGGGACAGTAAAGAAGACATGAAGAAAGGGACAAAATAAACAGTGTTCGTGAGTGAGTGTGTGCGCATAAGTGTGGTCTTTTTGAATCCAACTCTTTGCCACCAGCATAATCCCGCTGTAATTTAAATCACACTCCTGCACAAAACTACTGCGGTTTCAAAGAAAAGCAGCTTTTAAATGTTTGTGGATATGGGCAGAAGGTAAAAAAAGTACCTTTTGAGAGTAGTATTGAGACATTGGATCAGTTGTTGTAGAAGCCCAGCCAGAAAAGAGGGAAGGTTTTTTTTGTGTGCCGGGACTGGACTGTAGACAATAGGGCAGATAGATAGAAGTGCTAGAGGGGGGAGGTGAGGGAAATAGAGGCAGGAGGGAAGACAAAGCTGGATGTAATGATGTAGCTTTCAATTACCCACCTATTTCACCTGACTGCCTCACAGGGCAACCACTGCACAACCAGCATAGACACACACACGCACACTTACCCTTTCCACTGCGCTGCATCACTAAAACAGCCCACAGGAAAATGTTATTGCTCAAAGGTTTCTGTTTTATAGCTCAGGGGACAGAATGGCATCAGTTATGTGTCTTTTAAGTATCTCAGATTTCCTCCTAGCCCTTAAGAAAAATATAAACTAAAGCAAGTAAGAAAATTGTTGCTACAATATACTATATAGTTAATTATGGTTATTACACGGCTCTGTGGAATACTTGATTCTGACTGGTCAACCGCACATTCCAGTGGTATTTCCAGATAACAACCACCAAAATTAATAACACACTGCTCATCCGGGTACTACGAGTTATCTTGACCGGTACTACTTATATGCTTAACGTGTTAAAACAAAAAACCAAAAACTTAACTGAGAACAAGCAACCACCACGAGAAACAAAGAGCTTACTGAATGTGAACTTAACAAAACAGAAGACGACTGCTATGAAACAAACACCGAGAGAACCACATTATGGGCAATTAAACTTCTCAAAGATTGGCTAATTGAGAAAAAAAATGTCAGCAGATTATGATACTTATGAGGCAGAAGAGCTCAATAAGGAGCTACACTCCTTTTATGCATCTGTTCAGAATTCAAATGGCCAGACGTAACAATGCCGTTTTTAAATCTACCATTAAACAAATTCGCAAAATTGGTAAGGACATTCAGCATCATCCTCCGATCTCAACAGCAGACACAGCCACTGGTCTCGTTCGGAAGGTTTAGTTTGATGTGCAACTACATCTGGCAAGATGAGGCAGAGAAGGAAACCGAGACCTAAGAAGTAGAGCTGCACGATAATGGTTAAACTTGTAACGAATATCTAGCCCCAGGGGAAAATGGTGCGGGATTTATGCATGCGTTTAATCGTGTTACGATCAAACATGCACAGATCCGCACAGAGGGGAATTTTGATATTAACAATTGATTAAAACGGATTAAAACAATTATTAATATCTAGGGCTTAATTCAACTTTTAGAAATTTCTTTAATTCTAGGATTGAGTTCAAAGGACGGATAATTGTCCACCAAAATATCTGTCTTTTAATAACTCTTAAACAACGTTTCTCTGGCCAGGAGAAATAGCTTTCTTTTAATTTGTAACAGGGTCGGTTCACCGTAAAAGTGACCTATGTATGAGCAAACCAAGCGCAATCACGTGTGAATATATATATTTTAATAAAATCAACAAACAATAAACAAACATACACAAATTAACTGAAAGCAGGAAGGAGAGAGAGGGAGAAAGAGAGAGAGAGAGAGAGAGACAGAGCAACGGTGATATTATCGACACAACCTATGAGCATAAACAAGGAGTCAGTCCAGCTTATTGGTATAAGCTCAAAACTTTATAACGACAGCTTATGGATACTTGCATATGTTTCCTTGGTGGTGAGCTCGTGTGTTTAGGGGAATTCCGCGATCCGGTCCGTGTTTCGATCTTGCCGGGTGGGTCCTTGGAGTCCGCGGGAAATTCAACTTTGGTTCCTTTGTGTGATGAGATCCGTTGGAAGGTGGCGAAGAGGAAGAGGAAAGCACGAAGGAAGAGAGAAGACGAGAGAGCAAGAGAGCAAGAGCGCAAGAGGCAAGAAGAGCGCAAGAAAGAAGGACAAGAGAGCGAGAGCCGTCTGTGGCCCATTCTTAAAGGGCCGCGACGGGGCACGTCTCTTTGGTCGGAACAGCCAATCAGAGCGAAGGAACTCAGAAGCGGGAAATCTCCCTTTGTCTTAGGTCTCACCTCATTTACATGTTTTATGACTCTCACAAATGGGCAGACTTGGGGTTTTTTGGGTATGCAGACTTTGGGGGTTTTGGCATGAAAGAAAGCAAAATAGCATCATAGCACCCCACAACCCGCCTAGCTGGCCTACAAATTGCGAGACAAAGATTTCGAGACCAAACATGGGGGTTTTAACCCAAGAGTTACAGGAATGGCGAGAATTGACGCCATCTTTCCTTAAGCCGTCGCTGGCTATAAGTTTCTAACCTATCAAAACACATCTAAAATGGTTATAACAAAAAGCATGCATACATACAGGGAAGAGTACACCTAAAATGAAGAATAACTAAGTTAACAGTCATATGATCTGTTCGGATGTCCTTTGGTATGTGTGAGGTGGGGGCTGGTTTATGACTGGTGAGCTGCACGAGCATGGTTTGTGTCCTTTAGCACCGTTAACCTGTCAGTCTGTAGACTCCACGGCGCCGGTCTTGCTTGAGTCATTATAAATAATCAAAGTATTGGTCCGTTGATCATTTATGAGCACCGTCCATACGCTACATATCCCCCCTTTGGCCGACGACGTTCGTGTTTGAACATCGTCGGACATTAGTTCCGATAGTTGAATGGCAGGTGTCTCATGATGGTCGACTCGAGGGATGGGTGTTGAATCAGCAGGTGCATTGCCAGTGTCCCTCGTTACTTTGAAGTCAGTTCACTTAACGCTGGCGGTTTAGTTGTCCTAAGCGTTTGATCTCTCGAGCGGGGGCTCCATCTCGATGAGGTTTGGATTGTGCTAGGCTAGTGCTAGGCCTGGTTGATACAGCAGGTGCAGTGGGAGCGTCATCTGCCTCCCTGTCATCAGTTCAAAGGGGGACAGCCGTGTGGACTCTTGTGGGGTGGATCTGATGGCCATAAGCACCAAAGGAAGTTTTACGTCCCAGTCTTTCTGATTGGCAGCCACGTATTTCCTCAGCATACTGACCACAGTCCGATTGGCCCGTTCCACTTGACCTGACGAGATTGGGTGATGGCTGATGTGTAGTTGGGCTCGTACACCCAGAATGTTCCAAGTCTGTTGCATGATCTCAGCCGTAAAGTGAGTACCTCTGTCTGAGTTAACTCTCTGTGGCAGGCCGAACCTGGAGAAAATGTGGTTCATCAGGAGGTATGCCGTGGTTTGGGCAGTGTCGTTGGGTGCTGGCAGACACTCCACCCATTTGGTGAATTGGCATACGACCGTGAGGAAGTATTTGTTGCCTCTCGTTGACCTGGGTAGGGGTCCCACCCAGTCTATCTGGAGATCTGACCATGGGAATGTGATTCCCTTGCTTTGCAGTGGGGCTCTGTGATTTGGGTTTGCTGGTTGGAACTGACAGCAAACCAGGCACCCTTTGACATACTCCGTCACATCTTGCTGCATGCCGGGCCAGTATGCCACTTGTTTCAGTGTTTCATAGGTGGCTCTGGTACCGTGGTGCCGGCGCATGGTGCGTCGTGGGCATATATTAGCATTACCCCCCTTTGGCACTGTGGGATCACTAGCCGTGGCGTCGTGAGATCATCAGGGGCATACCACAAGATATTATGCTTCACACGCAGCATGTGTTTGAGTCCGTGCAGCCTTCTGAGGTTTGGGTCAGTAGTTAGGTCAGAGGCGCTGATTGGGTGGTTGGTGGGGTCTGAGAGGTGGTGCAGCATGGCTTGTATTGATGTGTCAGATGCTTGAAGGTCCGCTATATCATTAGCAGAGATTTGTGGAGCCAGCTTAAGCGGCTGTGATGCTGACACCGTTGATGGAGTTGTTCGCTTGCTGCGGGTTATTGCTGCAACATTGGGGGTGGGTTGGTGGGTTGGTGGTGACCAGAGCTTGCCATGGAGTGCGCCAGTCTTGGCGAGGTTATCAGTTTGGTCATTAAAGTTTTTGTCAAGGCCCGGTTGTCTTGAGTGTCCCTTCACCTTTTTCCAGTAGATGATCATGTCGTGTGTTGTTGTGATGTGATCACTTGCTTGGAACAGGTGCTGGTGTTTGACTGGCTTGTTGTTTGCCGTTCTGTAGCCGTTAACTTTCCAGCCTGGGAGGTGGCAGGTGAAACTGAGCCTTGTGTAGTTAGAGTCTGTGCAGATAAGTAGTTCTTTGATGTTGTGGGTCGAAGCGATTTGAAGGGTTATGAGAATGGCCGCGACCTCAGCATATTGTGATGACTGTGAGCCCAAGTTGAAGTGTTGCGGTGGGCAAGGTTGGTCGTTTAGCCACAGTACGCCAGCGCCTGCTTTCAAGGTGCCCTTGTGGTTGTACGAACATCCATCGACGTAGGCGGTGGGCATACCGTGGCACACGTTCTCTTCAAAGTACCTGTGGCTGGTCGGTTGTTGTTGTTGGGGTCTTTCTATGTCCTGAGTCGTAGCCAGTGTGTCGTCAAAGCAGTTTTGACAGGCAGCCAGGCCGTTGCCTAATGCAGACTTATGGTTCTGGGCATACCGTGCCTCAACATTGCGTCCCTGGAGGGCCATTAACCACGTGGCTATGCGTGAATTGGTGACCACGCCGTCTCGGATGCGTTGGCTGTTGAGGAATGTTACAGGCTGGTGACAGGTGTCTATGATGACTTTTTGTGCCCCAATATAGTTGGAGAATCGCTGGATGGCCCATACAGTACAGAGAAGAGCCTTTTCGCAGTCTGAATATTTACACTCTGGTGGCAGGAGTGTTTTACTGGCATATGCAACCACTCTTTTGTCTTGGTCGTGCTTCTGGTAGAGGCCAGCACTGAGACAGTGTGCGGAGAATCCAGACTCCAAGTAGAACTCCTTTTTTCGGGTCAGGGTAAGCTAGACAGGGGGCTGTGCACAGATGCTGTTTCAGTTCTTTCCTGGCCTGTTCCTGATCTTTAGTCCAGGTGAATGGACAGTCCTTTTTTAGGAGAGCAGTTAGTGGTCGTGCAATGTCTGAGTAGTTCTCGATGAACTGCCGTGAGTAATTGCACACTCCAAGAAAACTTCGCAGCTCTGACACGTTGGTAGGAGGCTTGATGTTTTGGATGGCTTGGATGCGGCTGGACTGCGGCTCAATGCCTCTTGATCCAATGAGCAGAGACCCACGTAGTTAACCTTTGTCGGCACCATTGTCCTTTGTGAAGAGCGATCTTAGCGCCGGCGGTGGTTAGCTGGTTTAGAACATAGTCTATCTCTTTCAAGTGTTCTGCCACAGTCATGCTTTTCATAAGCACATCGTCCACATAGATGAGGTTGCCTCTTGTCCTAGCATCTGGACACGCTTTGTTCAGGAAGATGTTAAATTCCGCAGGTGAGTTAGCATAGCCAAATGGGCACCTTGTGAAAGTGAATTGTCGATTGCCGAACGTGAAAGCCAGCTTGTGTTGATCGTCTGCATGCACAGGTATAGTCCAGAATCCTGAGGCCACGTCGAGTGTAGAGAAGATCGTAGCTCCTCTGATTCTGGGTATTTCCTGTTCCAGCTGGGTCATGGGCCATCGTGACAGTGGTACCTGCTGGTTCAGTTTCCTGTAGTCAATGGTAGGTCGCCACTTGCCGTTGGGTTTGAGGACGGGCCAGATGGGAGCAGAGTAGGTGCTGTTGCATGGACGGATGACACCTTTCTCAAGCATGGAGTTGATGATTTCCTGCACAGGTTCTTGTGAAGCTATGGGAATCTTGTATTGCTTGACAAAAGTGGGAGGAGCATTCGGGGGTGTTGGGATGCGCACTGTGTGTAGGTCAGTGAGACCACAGTCTAGAGGATCTCTGGCGAATGACGCTTTGAATTTGTACAGTACCTGTCGAAGTTCTTGACGGTCTGTATCAGTCTTAATAGCGTCCGCATCTTTGAGGATTTGTTGGACTTGCGCCTCAAATCCTGGGTATGGCTCCTCTGTGTCATTTGTCCCGTCAGCTGTCAGAGGTGTAGTGTCTTTGTCAGTCTCACTGGCAGGTTGGTTAGAGACTGTGTACACTGTCAGGTGCTGATCTTCTGTTAGCTCTGTTCTGCATACCTGTTCTGTAGTTACTGGCATTGCAGGGGCGATAGTAATGATCTGGAAGGGTGCCGTGGACCAGGCGTTGTCAGTGCGCCCTTCTGGGATCATTGAAGGTGGGATGGAGCCAATTATTGGTAAAGTGAGTTCAAGTCGTGGAAATCGTGACTCACCAGCCATCCCAGACGATATGCTCTGGGGATTCTGATGTCTGTTGCAGTGCAGTTGTTGAACAGGATGTAGACCGCACGGGACAGTACCTCAGTGAGGGGCGTGGCTTCCAGGGTTAGTCCAAGTTCCATGCTTTCAGGTGAAAGTTGGAAGAAAGCCAGTGTATGGTTCAGGGTTTGACCACGTCGCATGTTGAGCCGAACAGCGACCCCTTTGGTGTAGGCTGGTACTGCAATGTCCTGTTCATTAATTAAAGTACAGACCTCTGGGATGGTCTGGCCTGATTTGAGGTTTTCAGGGCTAATTGGAGCAGAATGTGGTTTTAAAGTCATTGGGGCCCATATCACTTTGTCAATAAAGTCCACATGAGCTTTGAGGCGAATCAAAGTGTCAGCACCAATGTAGACATCATGGGGTAAGCCCGGAGGACCAGGAAGTAATGGGTTAAACACCTGCCATTCCAGTTCAAGTTCAAAGCGCAAATGTTCTTGGCAGTTTTTATTGTTGACAAGTGGGAGTCAACGGGGAAGCGAGTGCGCTTGCTGGTGAAAGGAAGGTCAGGTGCATCTTTGATGAGAGCTTTGAACAGTGTCAGGCTGATGGCTGAGTTGTCTGCCCATAATGCAAGAATGACGTCTGTTGTTGTTACATCATTCAACTGCAAGTTTGTTGTGACCTTGGGGAGGTAAAAGTCAGAGTCTTTGACGGGTTGAAAGGTGCAAAGCAGTGAACTTGAAATCTCGGGAGCTGACATGGTTGTGGAAGTTCCCGTGACCTCTGGCTGAGTTCCCGCGACCTCCGTGACCTGACAGTCTGGTTCAGTTGTCCTGGGTGACTGGAGAGACAGGGGTTCTCGCACTTGGGCCCAAATTTTCAGTTGTCTGAAATCCAGCAAGGGTTCAAAACGATCTAGCAGATCTTTGCCGATGAGGAGTGGAAATGTGTCTATGGGTGATATGTACACTGGGTGTACCAGACTCATTGGACCGATTGTGAGGTGAATGGGGGCAATGTGTTCGAGTTGTACCTCATTTTGGCTGTATGACTGCACATTCAACACACATTTTTGGGATTTGAGAGTTCGGTTCTGTTTCGTGGCAGCAGCTTGGAGTCTGTCAAAGAGTTGGGATGACATTAACGTGAGGTCTGCCCCCGTGTCAACAAGGGCTTCCAGTTTTATCTCATTCTCCACGGTGATGGCTAGGTACAGTTTCCGTGCCACCCCCTTTTCAATCAGGGTTCCTAAGAGTCTTGGCATTGGGACTTGAGTGGTGACTGCTACGCAGTTGGTGCTAGTCTCGGGTGAATTGTCGGGGAGACAGACGACCACCACGGCACTTTCAGGTACCTTGGGAGCCTGATTGGCAGCGCATGGGGAGAATAGGCTTGTTCTGGTTGTACAGTCAGCGGGGGTTTGTTGTGTGACGCCGTCGCTTGACGTTGTGTGGGTCGTTTCTGTGATCTGTGATTGGGGAGCTGGAATCTGGACTTGATGTTCGGTTGGAGGGTTGTGAGTGAGGGTGTTCGTTTCAGGTTTCACGCCTAGTCAAGCTGGTCCATCCTCCTTGTCTTCCTTTGGAGGTTTCTTGTTGATCAGCTCCTTCAGAATTTTCAGGATCTCCGCTGTTTCAGTCATAGTTGCACTTTCTGGCTCTGGAGCGAACTTGGACTTGGGCTTGTCTGGGTCCTGTCGAGAACCATTTCGCCGGTGACTCCGGGCTGTTCGCCCCGTGCGACGAGCGTTGGTCGTTTCTGGGCCGCCGGCTGCCATCCCACGTGGCTCCGCCCTTTATGTTGTGGGGTGGCTGTGGCTTGTCCCAGAATCTTTTGGAGTGTCTGGGCTGGTGCTTGGGACGGGCACCATTGTAGTTATGGTGCCCTCTGCTGGCTGGAGGTGGTCTTGACTCTCGGTTGGGAGGCCCACTACTGTGGTATTGCTGGGCGCCCTCTAGTGCCAGTTCGGCACTACGATCAGGACAGGGTAAACCGCTGGGTTTTTCATAGTCTTTTCAGCAGCTGTCTTTTGCTTGGTGTATGCTTTATGGGCGAGGTCCCGCAGCTGTCGGATGGACATGTTGCGGGGGCAGGCCAGAACTCCTAGATGGTGACTCACTGTGTGATGCAGGTTTCGGAGAAACAAAGTTTTGAAGTTAAAGTCTTCCTCCATCCCAGGCTCGCACGTGCTCCAAAGTAGGTCTGTCGCAGCCGATTGTAGTATGCTTGCGGGGTTTCTGCTCGGCCCTGCTTAAGGTCCATGGCCGCGATGAGCCCCTGATCTGACTCAGGATCAGAAAACTCTTTAATCAAAGCCTGTCGCAGCTGCTGGTAGTCGGTTTTGACAGTTTGTGGTTGTCGGTCCAAAAACTGCGTACATCTCGGCTTGATGTGATTCGAAGCAAATACAATCTGTCCCATGTTGTCACATTGTCCACAGTTTGTAACAGGAAGTCTATGTCCTGCAGAAACGCATGCACGCCGTGGTCCTCCCGCGGACTTGGGGTGAATGTGGGAATGTTTCTGGCCAGTTTGTCAAGTTCTTTGTGAGCGTTTCCGTGCCTGGCGGCTGGAATCTCTTGTGAAGGTCCCCACCCCTTCGCCGCTGAACGGGTTCTGGGAAGCTGGCTGGTGACATCTTAAACTGTGGACTATCGCACCCTCCGAACAAGGAACTCTTGACTCGGAGGTCTTGACCTACTGGTCAGGGGAACTCTGTGTCATGGGTTCCCCTGCTGCTTGCTGTGCAGCGTGTAGGCATGTTTGAGTTCTCTGTTAGTATGTCAAGTTCATTTCTCAAATAGTCTTTTTCATTTGTTAGAATAAGAATTTCATTTCTGGCCGCTTGCAGGTGTTTTTCACAAGCTCTGGTCTTAGCATCCTTCTCTTTTAGTTCATTTCCAGCTCTGACCAGGAGAGCTTCGCCTCATTGGAGTTTCTCATTTAAGTCCTCTCTGTGTTCTTTCTCAACTCGCTTCTCGTCGCTCAGTGTCGGCACGGAGTCCTGTCAGTGCCTCTTGGAGTCTCTCGACTTCGGCCCTGTAGCTCGGCGTGGTCTCATTCGCGCCAGCGGCGCCGCTCCTGAGTCTCGACGCAGTAGCCGGTCTAGACGAGTCTGGGCGCCGGCCTGGTTCCTCTGGGCCTCCTCAGCTTGAAGTTTGAGCGCTGTTGTCTCCTGCTCCAGCTGGACGTTGTTACTCTCGCTGAGCCGTATCTGGGCGATCAGGTTGTGGGCGCGAGCCTCCCGCTGATCTTGGCGCACTCTTTGAGATTGCGGCTCTGCGTGGGGTCCTGGGCCATCAGACGGTTCAGCTCGTCGTCCAGTTGTTCTCTGCTCAGCTGCTGTAGGTCGCTGGTGACTCTGGGCAGGAACTCGTGGGTCAGAGCAGACAGCCAGGTCTCGAGGTTGTCCCAGTGGGCCGCCGGGCTGGATGAACGGGACATCTTGGCGTACTGTTGACGAGAGAACGCAGCACAAAAGAAACACAATGCAAGTCCTCGCAGAATTTAGAGCTAAATAAAAAAAAGACATTTTTTTTTGTTTTGGTTTTAAAATACCAAATTGGGCTACAAGTCTATGCTTGTTAGTGAGCTACGGTTCAGATACTTAATATCTCTTGCCGTGAATATTGGTGAGGGCCAAGCCTAAATAAAGATTTTGACGGCGGCAGCCTATTGGGTCGTGTGATGACTCTGGCGGCTGGGTTCCAATCTGATATTTAGCTTTCCTTGCTGGCTCTCATAGGTTCTGTCGGTATGTGAACTAAAAGAAACACAACATGACGGTGAGATACATAGGGTAGGATAAAATAAACAAAAATATTAAAGGGAAAGGAAAAAATAAATAAATAAGTGAAAAATTAAAATGATTAAAAAAATTTAAGGGATTTAAAACAAGGATTGAAAATTAATAAAAATAATAAAATCAAAATAAGGTGGATTAAAAAAAAAATTAAAAATCAAAAGGTAACAGGAAATGGTAGAAAAAAAAAAGGACGGGGAAACTCTAAGCTTGTTTTCGCCACTAGGTGTTATTACGGGTCTGACAGAGCGGTGGCGCTGTCGAGTAATAACCTCTAGTGAGACTGTGTGCTTAGAGTGTAAGGTCCCAAAGGCACTCAATGTTAATTTAAAAATGTTGAATTTAAACTCAGTTTAAACCAAATTTCAAATAACCAGGTGCTAGAATAATTTTGGGGATTTGCTGTTACAGCAAATAGACACTTAAAGCAGAAATAACACTTTCAAAGGAAAATCATGGGAGGAAAGATCTGAGCATGACCTCCAGGGGGCGTGTTACTCATTGGGTGCCTGTGGTGACACAGATACAACTTTATTTGAATTTAAGTTAAACTTGTTTAACATAAATTTAAATAAGTGTGAAGAGTCGTAGAGACAGAGAGTGTCAAATAACAGTAACAGTGAGGAGAATTACAGTTCTGAGCAGAACTACACAGCAAAAGGGGAAGGTACGAATTAACCTTCAAAGAAAAGCAGCAGAAGGGAAGCAGAACTACGAATAATGTCCACGAGATGGCGTTATCGAGTTCGCTACGGAGATGACGTAGGGAGGAGGGACTGCGTTCACCTGGTCAGAGGGGGCAGTACCAACTCTCAGCGCCTCGTGATTTCAATTTTGGGTGTGTGTTCACCGGTTCGGTGATTACACAAATCACGCATACAATAAATCTCTCTCTATATATATAACTTTAGTTTCTCTTTCGATCGGAGGATCGAGGGAGTGCCTGGCGTGAACCTTTCACTACCATTAAAGCACAACAAATAAACGAACAGGGTTTCTCCACTGCCGCTTTGGTTAAGCTGGATCAGAGCTTATACCTGGCTCCTGGCTAAGTCACACAATAGTGTCGTGATTTGCCTTGGGTGCACGCGATTAATTACGTCGCATGGACTCAAACGGAGCGAAATACGCTTAGTTTACAGCATCGGATATACACGATGAATTGAACTAGCGCAATAAGAGGCCTTTAAAAGCGATCGGAGGAACTCGCTCGCTCGGATCGCGTCTTTCCACTGCGGACTCGTTCGTCCTTACAGGGAGATAAACAAATATTAAAATGGTCTGCAACGAAATTTCTTCGTCTTTACAGAAGCGACTTTAATATTGTGACTGCAGTTTAACGGATTTACTTGTTAAAGGCTAAATGATAGACAAATAGTCGTGTTAACACACCGAATTCAGGAATATGAGCTCATGCAATTTGGCGAGTGCGTTCGCTGCGCAGGTATGCGTGTGACAAACAAACATATACACACACACTTAGTTCGAACTGAGTTTGCTCAATATAGGTTTAAAACGATGCCCGCATTCTCCACCAATAACTGTAACGAATATCTAGCCCCAGGGGAAAATGGTGCGGGATTTATGCATGCGTTTAATCGTGTTACGATCAAACATGCACAGATCCGCACAGAGGGGAATTTTGATATTAACAATTGATTAAAACGGATTAAAACAATTATTAATATCTAGGGCTTAATTCAACTTTTAGAAATTTCTTTAATTCTAGGATTGAGTTCAAAGGACGGATAATTGTCCACCAAAATATCTGTCTTTTAATAACTCTTAAACAACGTTTCTCTGGCCAGGAGAAATAGCTTTCTTTTAATTTGTAACAGGGTCGGTTCACCGTAAAAGTGACCTATGTATGAGCAAACCAAGCGCAATCACATGTGAATATATATATTTTAATAAAATCAACAAACAATAAACAAACATACACAAATTAACTGAAAGCAGGAAGGAGAGAGAGGGAGAAAGAGAGAGAGAGAGAGAGACAGAGCAACGGTGATATTATCGACACAACCTATGAGCATAAACAAGGAGTCAGTCCAGCTTATTGGTATAAGCTCAAAACTTTATATCGACAGCTTATGGATACTTGCATATGTTTCCTTGGTGGTGAGCTCGTGTGTTTAGGGGAATTCCGCGATCCGGTCCGTGTTTCGATCTTGCCGGGTGGGTCCTTGGAGTCCGCGGGAAATTCAACTTTGGTTCCTTTGTGTGATGAGATCCGTTGGAAGGTGGCGAAGAGGAAGAGGAAAGCACGAAGGAAGAGAGAAGACGAGAGAGCAAGAGAGCAAGAGAGCAAGAGCGCAAGAGGCAAGAAGAGCGCAAGAAAGAAGGACAAGAGAGCGAGAGCCGTCTGTGGCCCATTCTTAAAGGGCCGCGACGGGGCACGCCTCTTTGGTCGGAACAGCCAATCAGAGCGAAGGAACTCAGAAGCGGAAATCTCCCTTTGTCTTAGGTCTCACCTCATTTACATGTTTTATGACTCTCACAAATGGGCAGACTTGGGGTTTTTGGGTATGCAGACTTTGGGGTTTTGGCATGAAAGAAAGCAAAATAGCATCATAGCACCCCACAACCCGCCTAGCTGGCCTACAAATTCATAGACAAAGATTTGAGACCAAACATGGGGTTTTAACCCAAGAGTTACAGGAATGGCGAGAATTGACGCCATCTTTCCTTAAGCCGTCGCTGGCTATAAGTTTCTAACCTATCAAAACACATCTAAAATGGTTATAACAAAAAGCATGCATACATACAGGGAAGAGTACACCTAAAATGAAGAATAACTAAGTTAACAGTCATATGATCTGTTCGGATGTCCTTTGGTATGTGTGAGGTGGGGGCTGGTTTATGACTGGTGAGCTGCACGAGCATGGTTTGTGTCCTTTAGCACCGTTAACCTGTCAGTCTGTAGACTCCACGGCGCCGGTCTTGCTTGAGTCATTATAAATAATCAAAGTATTGGTCCGTTGATCATTTATGAGCACCGTCCATACGCTACAAACTGATAATCACGATTATTTTGCTCAAAATTATAAATCACGATTATTCTATCAAAAAGGGTAATGTACTTATGGCCATTTTGCATGTTCTTTACCAATCTACACTTCACCCAAAAGGCCTGTAGGTGGCACACCGACTTCATTTAACCAACTATGACAACTTTGTTAGATGGGAAATCAATACAAAACACATGGTTTTCGTGAACGCTTTGTAATCTGTATTCACATTAGATTTTTAAAGCAACACAATTCGTTGCAAACGAGACAAACCACAGATTCAGATTGCCCTGCAAATTCGTAAAGCAAAGAACGATGCTCTTTGATTATATATATAAAAAAAATTCCCTGGCTAGGGATTCTAAAATGCTTAACATGAAAAACGCTTAACGTGGCTTAATGCACTAAGACGGAGATATTAAAAGACCAAACTCCATAAACATCATAATAAACTATACTGTCCAGTAGGGATGGAATGATTACCGCTTTCACGATAAACCACAGTAAAATGTACTGACGGTGAGTAATATTGTTTAAAATTGAATTATCATTAAAACCGCGTTTGATTATCACGATTTTGAAAACTCGGGCTAAATCCTGTCCAGCCAGCAGCAGTCTGACGCAGGCGCAGCGCGCAACGTTGTTTTTTGAATGAGAGGAAATGGCAGAAGGCAGTGACAGCGCCAGGAGGTTTTTCAACCAAATCTGAGGAGTGGTCATATTTTGGCTTTTACAAAAGTCCTGAGGGAAACTTAATCGAAGATGGTCACTCTGTCTGCAGACCTCAATACTAATTGACCTCAATACTAAAACTACGTCTGGGAAATAATAACGTGAAGCTTGAGCCAAAGACGAACGAACAAGTTCAGACAAGACTAGAGTGAGATTTAAAGGATAATAATGTATATTCATTGTACACTTATTACACATATTTTCTTTACCACATAAATAATTACGGGGACACAATGAATTGAGATTAATTTTTTTTAATCTTATCTGTTTATAATCCATTTTGTACAGTGTACGTAACAATCGTCCAGACAAGATGATCACAAGAAGTTATAGTCCTCTGATATAATTTTCAATACAATCAAAAACAGACGCAAGATGCAAGTAGTATTTTTGAAACGAGAGCGCACGCCTATTGTGATACATGGATGCGCGCTGTTATAATGAGTTGCTATTGACGACGGCCTTTATAAGGAAGGAAATGCCACAGAATCAATAGAAATAATTATTTCTTAAAATGCATAGAGTTGCTTGTTTTATTTGTTGTTTGTTGATCAAATATAAAACTTGTTGAAATGGTTTCAGTGTGCATCTGTTCTTTTTGAACACTTTCATCTCATTTGAATGAAACCATGATAATATTGATAATCGTGATAATTTGGGTCACTATAATCGTGATATGAAATTTTCATACCATTTGAAGCAAAGCAGTTGAGCCCAGAATATGAACGCAATTCGTTTAATTTCACCGCAGAAGCAGAATTTCACTGTGGTGATCGCTAAACTCCAGCGCACGTTTGTTTTCGGATCATCGGGGCTTCTTCCACATTTAGAGATTGCACAGATTAAGTAAAACACCGGGAAGAAAGTATATCCTTTTAAGGGGAAAGCTTTATTTGGGGGATTTAAGCTCTTCGCATCTGGCAACCACAAGCATGACTGCTAGTGGAGGCTCGTTACCAATGCAAGATAATGCAAATCCCAAAGAAAAAACAAGTTAAGGATAAATAACGAACGGGCCAATATCGTGACGATTATTTGTAATCAATCGAGAGAAGCCGATATCATTATCACGATTAAAATACGATTAATCGTGCAGCCCTACTAAGAAGGGACTTGTTTATCATAAAATGCAATGGAAGCGGTACCGAGTACATTACTCTGTCCCATAATGCAGAGACCAAGAACCATAAAGACCTGAAAGACCCATGTAAAGAAAATTACACGGAACCCAACAACCCCCAGTGTCCTGTTGCTAGTTTAAAAAAATACCTGAGCCTCTGTCAGCCAGACGCAGATGCATTTTATCTCCATCCACTACGACAAAACCAGGATTTACTGAATGAAAGAACAGTGTGGTACTCAAGGGAGCCAATGGGACATAACTACCTTGCCATGATAATGTCCACTATTAGCAAAGCAGCTGGACTCGCACGCCGATACACGAACCACAGTTGCACGGGTGTGCAACTCCTCTCAGGCACCGGACTGGAAACCAGAAAGATTATGACTGTGACAGGACATAGATGGGAGGGGAGTCTAAAGAGCTACTGGACTCCGACCACCGCAGACAGAGAGAAATGGAGCAGGATTCTCTCATCAAATCCTGATAGCAGCATCGCAGGCAGTAAGTGTCCACTTAGTATAGTGGACCGTAGCATTAAATTCAACCGCAAACAGTGCAAGAAAGTTTATAACAGTGTGTGAAATGGAGGGTGGGGGGATCCTCATCTCCCGATTGTTGCGCAATACTGATCTAAAATTTCTCAATATGCAGTAGGCCTATAACATTACAATATTTCATGGATGCAAGCCAAGACAATCAGTCTATAGCCTACATGACAACACATGCACACACTTAATTTTTGATAATCCGATATGCTATAGTATTCATAAAGCAACACCATCCCAGCTAACACACGACATAACAGTTACGTAATTTTTTCTTACTTTTTGGTAATTTCATGATTTACCAACTGACAACGTAGTCTCAACGTCGCATGCCTGTAATTTCCTCACCATAAAATTACCTTCTCACAACGTTGTCAGTGCGATCTCTGAACATTACAAGATTACCAGCAACGTTCTAGATACGTACTCTACACGTAATATTTTGGTAATTTTATGACTCACTGACAACGCAACTATAACGTTGCATGCCTGTAATATCATTACCATTAAATTACCAACACACAACGTCGCCAGTATGATCTTCTAATGTAATTAGATAGCAAAGGACGTCCCAGATACGTAATAAATTCGTAATATATTGGTAATTCCATGACTGCAACGTCACCTGCTCGTAATTTCATTACCATCATTGAAGGTTCTTTATGTTCTGATTTATTATGTTCTGATTATCAGAATTTGCTATTTACATTGTGTAATTAAACGTCAGACACAAGATTGAAATTCTCCTTAAGATAAATGTTTCTTTTCAACACGGACAATCTTTTTATATACAGTGACGTGTCATGTGACATACAGCGCGCGCCTCCACAACTGAAGAGTGTGTGCTCGCTGTAGGCAATCTTATTATCAACAATAGTTAATTTTTCTGGGGTTTTAAACTTTTTATTGCATAATATTTCATAGAAAACGTTGGAATAATGACAGATATGGCCTCTCTACATCTCATCTAACAGTAGTAGATACTGAATGAGAATGCGCTTGCCTGGTGGCCATTGAGAGTTGCCATGGCAACCGTAAACACAAACAGCTGGAGAGGACAGCGTTGACATTTCTCTTTCGTTTTATCGCCAGTTATCTAAAAAAAGTTGGTTAAGTAACATTACCTACGGTCTACTAGTATTTTTGTTAATATTTATACATATTTATATGGTATCTTTCCTGAATCATTTGAAATGTCAACTAGCAAATGGTAACTTACGCTAGCACAGCATATGCGTTATGTTTAACATTATAATGCCCAGCACAGAGCATCTTGAATGCTTTCATTCATGTTCCACTGTATGTCCTATGTTTTTGTTTAATAATTTGTGTGTTTTATTCTTCGTTTTTGTGTGTTTTTCAAAATAAATGAACTGAAGTCACCTTGAGTCTGCATTCGTCATTCACAGCTATTGAAATAGCCTTTAAATTAGATTGGGCAAATGAGGACATAAATTAGGATAAACTACAGCATGTCCGCCTATTGAAAAATAAATAATTATAAAAATTACCAACTGATTACCAACACACAACTTTGATCCATGACGCTGCCACGACGTTGCAGTTACTAACTGGCAACGTTACAACGTATCCGGGGATTTCACTTTTCCAATTGCCACAACATAACTAGTTACATCACCACGACAAAAGTTTAGTCAGAAGATTACGTTGCAGTTAGCTGGGATGTGAATTTACACGGAGCTGTCACAGATCCAACCATGTCCCTCACACCAGACTCAATCACTCCTCCCACACGGTCCCAATCACCCGAGTTCTGAAACACCTGTCACTAATCACCAACACCCTTAAATGTTGCCCTCAGCCTGCACTCACTGTCCGGTCTCGTCTCAGACAACCCGACTCCCACGCTTGTGGTTCCTATTCCGTCCTGCCTGTGTTCCAGTATTATCTCCGTGATCGCTTTCTTCCACCTGGACAATACCACCTGGATCTCCGCTACAGTTAAGCCCTTTTCTGTCTCTCTTCAGTCCCTTCCGTGCCTCTTCAGTGGTTTGCTATTAATAAACATATCTGGATTCACTTACGTCCGCGTCCGCCTGTTTATCATGACAGAAGACCGGACCCCTCAGCAGACCGAAGATATAACCGGCGGAGCGGCAGCTCCAGCAGCCGCTCCAGAACGAAACCCATTATTCGACTTAATGCAAGCCTTCCACCATGTCCTGCAGAGTGCTTCTTCTACATCTGCCTCACCCAGTCCCATGGCTCGGCCAGCGCCCTTCGGTGGTAAGGCGGAAGAATGCAGCGGGTTTCTTTTGCAGTGTCAGTTATATTTGAAATTAATGCACGTCAGTTTGAGACCGAGCGAGCCAAGATCGCTTTTCATCATCTCTCTACTTAACGGACGCGGCGCTTCAGTGGGGCGCGCGCTATCTGGGACTCCAACAGTCCTGTCACGCAATCACTAACTGTATTCGTAAGTCACTTCAAGGATGTGTTCGGTCACGCTACTGACACAATCTCCACTAACGACCAACTTCTCAGTTTACGACAAGGCCACCAGTCCATCCAAGATTACTCTCTGCAGTTCCGCACCCTCGCAGCGTCAAGCGGCTGGAATGAGACGGCCCTACTGGCAGTCTACCGCCAGGGGCTTGACCCCCGGATCCGTGTTCACCTCTCCATCTATGATGACAGTTATGGTTTGGAAAGGTTTATTCAAAAATCCATCCTAATAGCACAAAACCTCTCCACCTGTTCTAGAGAAACCCCTGCATTACACGTTCCGTCTCCACCAAGGGCGCCAGATCCTCCAGCACCAGAACCTATGCAGCTGGACCACTACCGACTAACACCTGCAGAGAGGGAGAGACGTATTTGCTTGCACCTATGTCTGTACTGTGGTGGTGAGGGTCATACCCGCATCCAGTGTCCGACCCGACCACCACGCCCAGGGGTGAGTACGATTCACACTATGCCGGTGATCCACAAGATGTCCCTAACGAAGGTTCTAGTCACTGTCAATGACCTCTCCGTTTCAGCCTCGGCGTTGATGGATTCTGGCTCGGCGGGGAATTTCATATCCACCAACCTACTTAACAGACTGAAAGCCCGCAAGACCCGCCTTGACCGTCCCTTCCGAGCCCATAACATCCTAGGAAAACCCCTGGGCCATGGATGCATTCGGTACGTCTCCTCCCCTATTCAGCTCCAAATCGGCTGGCTCCACCTAGAGGAACTTACTTTTCTGGTGCTGGAAGGAGCCACTACGGACATCGTCCTGGGGCGCCCGTGGATGTCCAAACATTCCCCGATGATCTGCTGGGACTCAGGTGAAGTGTTAAAATGGAGCTCTTTCTGCTTAACAAACTGTCTTTCAACCATCGTCAGGAAGTCCCAACCCGCTGAGACCTCCGACAGAATCACTCAACTCCCGCTCGCTTCCACATCCATTGAGAGCCCACAGAATTCTTCGTCGCCTCCTGAGATCCCTGCCGAATACCGGGCGTTCCAGGACGTGTTTAGTAAACAACGGGCCACGGAATTTCCACCTCACCGGCCATGGGACTGTGCCATCGACCTGCTGCCTGGGGCCACCTTCCCTCGTGGACGAATCTACGCCCTGTCCATCCCGGAGCAACAGGCCATGGATGAATATATCAAGGAGGCTCTTCAACAAAAGTTCATTCGTCCATCTACTTCCCCTGCCGCTTCAAGCTTCTTCTTCGTGGGCAAGAAGGACGGAGGCTTGAGGCCCTGTATCGATTACCGACACCTGAACACGCTCACGGTCAAATTCCGGTATCCACTGCCCTGGTCCCCGCCGCTCTGGAGCAGCTGCGGGGGCTCGTATTTTCACTAAACTAGATCTCACGCAGCGCCTACAATCTAATCCGGATCAGAAGAGGCGATGAGTGGAAAACAGCGTTCATTACACCCTCAGGACACTACGAATACCTCGTCATGCCATTCGGTCTGGCAAATGCTCCTGCAGTATTCCAAGGTTTCATGACGAGATCTTCAGAGAATTCCTCAACGTCTTCGTCATCGTGTACCTGGATGACATTCTTGTCTACTCAAAGAACATCATTGAACACCATCAACACGTCAAACAGGTCCTGACCAAGCTCCGCCAATACCACCTCTTCCTGAAGCTGGAGAAATGCGAGTTCCTCCGCAGCAGCATCCAGTTCCTCGGTTATATCATCACCCAGCGGCGTCAAGATGGACCAGGGGAAGGTGGCGCGATGCGGAACTGGCCCAAACCCACCTCCATCAAGGAACTTCAACGCTTCTTAGGATTTGCCAACTTCTATCGCCGGTTTATAAGAAACTTCCAGTATCATCAGCGCACCATTGACATCTCTTCTACGAAACGGGCCCAAGTCTCTGTCCTGGACACCAGAAGCCAACCAAGCTTTCCAGACCCTCAAGCATTCCTTCTGTACGGCTCCTACCCTCAGCCATCCGGATCCCCAGTTGCCCTTCGTCGTCGAGGTGGATGCATCTTGTACCGGGTAGGAGCCGTGCTGTCCCAGCGGCAGGGTGAGCCTCCCAAACTCCATCCATGTGCCTACTTTTCCAAAAAGTTGTCCCCGGCGGAGCGGAACTATGACATCGGAAACCGCGAGTTGCTGGCCATCAAGCTGGCCTTAGAAGAGTGGAGGCATTGGCTGGAGGGGGCAGTTCACCCATTCCAGGTGATAACAGACCATCAAAACCTGCAGTACCTACGGGAAGCACGAAGGCTAAACCCACGTCAAGCTCGTTGGGCACTCTTCTTTACCCGATTCAATTTCACAGTGACCTACAGACCAGGCGACAAGAACCAGAAGGCCGACGCTCTCTCGACAATTCTCCCCTGACCATGATCCACAACCTCCAGAACCCGTGCTCCCTCCAGCCTTGATTGTGAGCCCCATCCAATGGGCCCTGGACCATCAGATTGCTGAAGCAACTTGCGAGGAACCGGCTCCGCCGGGGGCTCCTGAGGGGCAGGTCTATGTACCATCTCGACTCCGTCTGCCCCTCTTGGAACAAGTCCACACCTCTCCGGGCTCTGGACATCCAGGCAGCCAGCGGACCCTCTCGCTCCTACGGGGCCGCTACTGGTGGCCCAGAATGGACCGTGATGTCTCCCGCTACATCAAAGGCTGTTCCGTCTGTGCCACTTCCAAGACTCCACGCCACCTCCCAGAAGGCAAGCTACAGCCACTACCCATCCCTCGCCGGCCCTGGTCCCACATTGCGGTGGATTTCTTGACGGATCTGCCTCCATCTGAAGGTCATACCTGCATCCTCGTGGTTGTTGACCGGTTCTCGAAGACCTGCAAATTGATCCCTCTCAAAGGGTTGCCCACTGCTCTGGAAACGGCGGAGACCCTGTTCCACCAAGTCTTCCGTCACTTTGGCCTCCCGAAGACATCATTTCCGACCGGGGCCCCAGTTCATTTCAGGGTTTGGAAAGCCTTCTTCCGCCTTCTGGGAGTCTCCGTGAGTCTTAGTTCTGGTTACCATCCCCAGACCAACGGCCAGACGGAACGAAAGATCCAGGAAATCGGGAGATATCTGAGGTCCTATTGTAGCCACCAACAGAACACCTGGAACCGGTTCCTTCCGTGGGCAGAATACGCCCAAAACTCACTCCGGCAGGATTCCACACACCTCACACCTTTTCAGTGTCTGCTAGGTTTTCAGCCCCCGTTGTTCCCTTGGTCAGGCGAGCCCACGGAAGTGCCATCGGTCCATCACTGGTTCCAGGAGAGCGAGAGGGTATGGAACTCAGCTCACGTCCATCTGCAAAGGGCAGTCCGTAGGCAGAAGACTCAAGCCGACCCGCCGACGTCGCCAGGCACCTCAATACCATCCCGGCCAACTCGTTTGGTTGTCGACGAGGGACATTCGCCTACGGCTGCCCAGTCGCAAGCTGAGTCCCCGCTTTATAGGCCCTTTCAAGGTGGTGAGGCAGAATAATGAGGTCACATACCGGTTACAACTACCCTCACACTACAGAATTGCACCAACATTCCACGTTTCCCTTCTCAAGCCCTTCACTAAACCTCTTCTTCCTTCTTCCACAGAGTCTGGTGCTGAGGCCGTACCTCCTCCTCCTCCCATGGACCCGGCGGACCAGGACATCTACAAAGTTGCTTCTATCTTGGACTCTCGACGACGGGCCGGCACACTACAGTATCTAGTGGACTGGGAAGGGTTTGGCCCTGAAGAGCGTTCATGGGTCAACCGCGACGATATCCTAGACCCAGACCTTCACGGGAATTCCACGCCAACAATCCCTCTCGTCCTGCACCCCGAGGTCGAGGCCGGCCCCGTCGTCGTCGTCCGCCGCGGTCCTCCGGAGCTGCCCGTGGAGGGGGGGGTACTGTCACAGATCCAACCATGTCCCTCACACCAGACTCAATCACTCCTCCCACACGGTCCCAATCACCCGAGTTCTGAAACACCTGTCACTAATCACCAACACCCTTAAATGTTGCCCTCAGCCTGCACTCACTGTCCGGTCTCGTCTCAGACAACCCGACTCCCACGCTTGTGGTTCCTATTCCGTCCTGCCTGTGTTCCAGTATTATCTCCGTGATCGCTTTCTTCCACCTGGACAATACCACCTGGATCTCCGCTACAGTTAAGCCCTTTTCTGTCTCTCTTCAGTCCCTTCCGTGCCTCTTCAGTGGTTTGCTATTAATAAACATATCTGGATTCACTTACGTCCGCGTCCGCCTGTTTATCATGACAGGAGCACTGTAACTAATCTGTTTAAAAATCCAATCCGAATGAAAAGGTTGTGCATTACAATGCAAAGTTGTGCATTACAATGCAGACATGACAATAATTGGTACCAATCTGGCACACTTACAAGAGCAATCAACTGAATAAATGCCAGGTATAGCCAATCTGAGACTGGCAAAGCACATTCACCTAACAGAAACCGTGCAAACAGACCATCTCTCAAATTTAAAAAATTTGATTGAATTCGAGCCACCCCAAAAAACCTGAGAGGCAGGAGACAAGAACACAATTCTCTTTTTTGACTATAGATGATCCCAAAATTCATCCGCACACAAGTTGATTCTGAATGTAACATTCTTTACTATCTCACCCTCTCTTGTGCACTTCTGCTCTCTCACAATTTATTGGCTGTTATTTGTTGCTTCAGCCTTGTAGTGTGCACTTTAAAGTCACAATGTAGTGAAGTAGTGACAGATCTTTTCTTCCGTATTATGATGCACATTCAAGTGAAATAGATTATCGAAGAAAAAAAAATGTATGCCAGGACTTGGTTCTAACCATTGGTTGTTGATTGGATGGAGGCAGATCTATGAGCTTGCAAGCAATTGTAAGAAAGGGTTTAAAGCAGACTAAATGATTGTCTGACAGCGGACTAAAAATCTGGAAGATTTCATAAAAAAATTAGCTCAGAAACTATTTTATAACATGGAATATGCTTAGATGGATCATTCATAATAAGATCAATAAGATGCATTTAAAAAAACAGATTTTAAAGAGATGTATGACTTTTATAGAGAATCACGTATGACCTTATTTTATTGAACACAGAAGAAGATATTTTGAAAAATGTGTCTGTTTATTCCTTTATACTGTCAAACCAAAAATTATTCATACACCAGATATAATGTTTTACTAGTGGGTGTAGGACACTATAGTTCATTTATGTAAGTGAGAATAGCAAAATAAAGTAAACTGTGACATATTATACCCAAAATTCTTCATACGGTATTCTACCAGTAGAATTGATAAAAAAATTTGGTACCAAAATTATTCAGACACTTTGACCTGACCATGTTTTGCTTAAAGAGTTAGTTCACCCAAAAATGAAAATTCTGTCATTTAGTACTCACCCTCATGTCATTCCAAAACCGTAAGACCTTTGTTCACCTTCGGAACACAAAATTTGACTCCAGTGGTTCAGCCTTAATTTTATGAAGCAACGACAATAACTTTTGTGCGCCAAAAACAAACAAACGACTTTATTCAGCAATTTTGTTCTAGCCTGTGTCAGTCTCCTACGCTGTTTACATTGTAAATAGTGCAATGCTCTCGAGATCTACGGCAGCCGATGCTGTTCCCGTGAGCATCACTACACATGCGCGGGAGCTGCACTGTATTAACGTAAACAGCATAGGAGACTGACACAGGCCAGAACGAAATTGTTGAATAAAGTCACTATTTTTGTTTGTTTTTGCACACAGAAAGTATTCTCGTCGCTTCATTAAATTAAGGCTGAACCACTGGAGTCACATGGATGATTTTAACAATGTCTTCACTACCTTTCTGGACCTTAAAAATTTTCATTAAATAGCTGTCTATGGAGAGGTCAGAGAGCTCTCAGATTTCATTACTTTGTTACGAAGATGAACGAAGGTCTTACGGGTTTGGAACGACATATGGGTGAGTAATTAATGACAGAATTTTCATTTATGGGCGAAGTGTCTTTTTTATTTTAGGGTTAGTTCACCCAAAAATGAAAATTAGCCCATGATTTACTCACCCTCAAGTCATCCTGTAGTGTATATGACATTCTTCTTTCAGACGAATACAATCAGAGTTATATTAAAAATGTCCTGGCTCTTCCAAGCTTTATAATGGCAGTGAATGGATATGTCGTTTTGGAAGTCCATAAAAGTGTATCCATCCATCATACAACTGCTCCACATGGCTCCGGGGGGGTTAGTAAAGGCCTTCTGAAGTGAAGTGGCGCATTTGTGTAAGAAAAATACATAGAACATAGAAAAATATGTTTAAAACTTTATAGACTAAAATAACTAGCTTCCAGTGGTCAGCGGTACATGAGTCTTGTTGTGCTAAAAGAATAACCCTTGACCCTTGAAGCATGCGTACTGACGAACGCAGTAGCGCAGAGGATAGAACAAAACCAAACACCGGTCATGAATTAGAAGTCTAAAATGAGAATTTTTAAAGAGAAAGGGCGGAGGATTTCGATATTAGAGGGGCTTGAGTTTGTTGCCCACCCCTATCCGTGAGAGGCATCAAAGCATCCGATGCTCCTATACATTGTGTCAGGGGGTTACTTTTTAGCGCAAGTCGACTTGCTACCACTGACCGCCGGAAGCTAGTTATTTTAGTCTATAAAGTTTTAAATATGGATATCAAAAATGACAATCATTCACTGCCATTATAAAGCTTTGAAGAGACAGGACTTTTTTAATATAACTCTTGAGGGTGAGTAAATCATGGGCTAATTTTCATTTTTGGGTGAACTAACCCTTTAAATTGCGACCTAATGCGACCTTTTACACCACAGACTGAACAAAATGAAGCATTGCTTGGTAATTGGTTGACATAAATTGGTATTATCTAATTGTGTACTTAAATTTAACAGCTGATTGGTTGATTGAAAACCATTACATAGCTTTCTATCAAAGTTTTCTGACATTATCAAGATGAATTTGTTCTGACAGTTTAAATGAGTTCTTGTCATATTTTATCACCATTTTCTAAACTACAGAGAATAAACTGTGATAATGTGAGAAAATGTTGAAGGTATTTGAATATATTTTGCTTTGACTACATGCTGTGTAAAAAAATTTCACATACTTAATTTGCTTATAATCTAATTCATTATAACTCATTTAATAGTCATTTCAACTCTTAAAATATTGTCTAGTTGAACCTTGAATAGCTAAAAATGTTTTTGAAATTGTTGAAATTATTTTGATTCGTTAATGTATTAAATTATAAAGTTATAAAGGTTATAGTTATAAATATCTATACAACATATGTTGTCATGATTTCTTGATCATAGCACTTTTAACAGTTTGTGAAACAAGCTAGTGTCACTGCTTATGTGTGCGTTGTGGTGTGTAAGAGAGGAAATGCTTTCCAGTGGGTCTTTCCTCTGCCAGTTCCCGCTGTTTGCGAATGGCTCTGACATCAGATTAGAAGCCCTTTGTGCAGTGACGCTGAATTAAGCATGGCATGTGTGCCAGCACCAATCGGCACATTGCTCCTAACATTCCATAACCGTTTAATTAGTCATGCTGTGCGAGTCACTCGTTTACATATCACACACATATCCACACAAGCGGAGATGCATAGAGCGAACTGGATTAACACGCGCACAGAGCGGCCTGAGTGAGTGATGTATCGCTGTCTTCGCCATGCACTCCTAAAGCAGCTGGCAGTGTGAAGATCATTGTCCTACCCTCGCTTCCTGTGCATCCATTCATATGCCAGTCAAACCGCAGCACACAGCTCTCAACAGATGATTTGGCTCATATTTCTAATTTCCTGTAGCTTCTGAGACTCTGCCTATTCTGTTAAGTGCTCGGAGACCAAAGGCCCCTCTCATTAAAAATTGAAGCAGATTGCATCAACATCACAAGTACCGCATGTCTAATGTTAACAAGCCAGTCCATGAAGCAGATCATTTCCTTTTGATGTAATATCTTATAAAAAGCTAATGAACCCCTATCCTACCCACCGGTCTGAGGTCCAGTGAAGATGCTCCAGCTTTGTGCATTATGGTTATTCTCTAATACAAAAACTCAAGTAATTATGTTATGTTTAACTAAGGGCCAAATTTGTCCAAGGCTCAGAAAGTTTAGTGATTGTCAACAACACCTTCACTACTGGAATAAAGAAAATAGACTATTAGAAAATAGAATGATCCTGGTTCTGATCATTGTGGTTTGCGAAATGGTTCCATTAATGATTCCTTTAAGGAAAAAAAACAACGTAAAAAGCCCAATTCCATTGCCAAATTGTAATTTCAATAAAAGAGCTTTTACATAGACATTTAAATAATTTTTCACTTTCTTTTTAGAGGCAGTATAAATGCAGTCCAATAATTGCAGTTTATTTGCATTGAAAATTATTAATTTGTTTATTTATTATTATTATTATAAAATACCTCTTGCAAAACACAATGCATACATTTAAATTTGTCATTTGAGCGTGGGCAAGTGCTTCGACAAGTGTGGTTGCACTTTAGATGATTCACTAAAAAGAACCGACTTAGAGTCAGTCGTTCAGGAATCCGACTACACTTGTTCAGCAGTATGTGCTTGATTCACTAAAAAGAACAGGCTCATTAAAAAGTCAGTTGTTTAGGAATCGGACTACTGGTTGAGCTGTATTTTGATTCATTAAAAATAAGTCAGTTGTTCAAGAATCAGAACACTCATAAGAGTCTCAAGTCAGTAACACTATTTTGATGGTCCCTTTTGAACATTCTACTGACTAAGTAACTTTGCAACTACATGTTGACTAACTCTCATTAGAGTATTAGTAGACTATCTGCTTAATATCTGCTAACTCTTTATTGTGATGGTCCTCCAGCAAGTAACTGCATGTCAATTTATTCTAACCCCAACCCTACCAGTCTACTAATTCTCTACTAACACTATAATAAGAGTTAGTAGACATGTAAGGTGCAACGTTATTTATAGTCAATAGAATATGTTAAAGGGCCCATCAAAATAAAGTGAAACCCTTAAGTCTCATAAGAGTAATTTGTTTGGGAATTGGACTACACAGGTTGTGCTTTCTGTTTTGCACTGTAGAATCAGTAGCAGAGCATAAATTAACATTAGGCTACTTTAGAACTTTTGTTTCAGCCACATCAGTGGAAGAATGCACACGCAACTCTTAACGGAACCAATCTGATCCACTACTCTATTCAGACTGTTGTCATTATGGTGCTTGTGTTAGCGCTACAATCATTGTGAACTCGTCCACCCTCTGCCCCAGTGTCCAGTAAGGCACTAGGTCCCCCACCTCCCAGCCATATGGTCCAGTAGCGGCTGGGCAAAGGTGTCTGAGTGGCATGCAGACTTCTTTCTGACGATTTCTCGTTTACGGAGGTAAAAATAGACAACAGACACCTCGTCGTGTCACCTCACTCTGACATCAGTGTGAGACAGATGGTGTAAATTAATGACGGTAAAACTGAAAGAACTGGAGAAAAAAAAAATTCACTCCTGAAACAACAACCACAGTGAATAAACAAATTAAATGAGTGGCAGAAATGTCCAGTGGTAATTAGTGTTGTGCTGCAACTCTGCCATAGACTGAACCCTAGGTGAACTTATTTTTAATTCTCAATCATGGCACTGTTTGAAGTTATAAATTCCTGCTTGGCCAACAGTTTCTGGTCTGTCACATTTATTATTTTCTTCTTTTTTATTTTATTTTAGATAAAGTAAGTTTTTTTTTCTTTAAAGTGTTTCCAGGGTAAAAAAAAAAAAAAAAATCATCAATCGTGGATGAAATGAGAAAATATAACTTTCCATACATTTCTTACTGTTTGTTTATTAGTATTTGTTCACCTACAGCACATTGCAATTTTCTCATGACTTAATGCCAGAGATATATTGTATATGTCACCTAAATTTTAGGGATCCAATGAGGGGAAAGCGTGGCAACTGATGTCCTCTTTAATGGATATTTTAAAATTCTTTTCCCTCATCTCTTACATCAGCAAAATTTAGATTTCAGAGGTGGGAACAAGTCACACAAGTCTCAAGTCCCTATACTATCAAGTCGAGTCAAATCTTAATTTGCAATGCACACAATCCAAGCAAGTCATGTCAGTGGTTCCTCCTGCTAAAGATCAAGACAAGTCACGGTACCAAATAATAGAAACAACCTGCAATTTGCCACAACCTATCTTTAGTTTTCCCTCCGAAATAAACTTTTTTTAAATTATGCATTAATAATAATAAATAATTATTGATTAATATTGATAATTATTATATTTCTGAATTATTATAACAATTATAGGAGGAAAAACAGTCAAAGGTAAATGCACAAGTGTGATGCATTAACATTACATTATTCAGAGTGGTTTTGTGGCTTGCATTTTGTTAATTAATTGATGTTGTAATGATTTCAAATAATAATAATAATAATAATAATAATAATTTAATTAGTTGTTATAAAGTAACTGTCAAATCATGCATTTCAAGTCCAAGCCGAGTCTCGAGTCAAGCCCTTTTCTATATTTAGTTAAGCAAGTCACAAGTCACATTTGTTGAATGTCAATTTTGAACCCCATCTGTTTACCATTGCTGACTTGCTAGGTGGTTATATGGTTACATGATGGGAGACAGGACATTTCGTGTGAGACTGGTGGCTTTCTGAGATAGGAGAAATGGAGGAGAGGTAAGATGAATGTAAATATAGCCCTGCTGGAAAGCTCCCTACTGAATGACCTCTGACAGCCGTTTGCGTTAAATAGCGTTGTAGTTCAGAGATTCAGGGTTTATTGCACAGGTGCTCAGGGAACAAGAGAGGCCTGAGAGGATCTAAAGCATTATTAAAGCTCAGAGAATCTGTGTATATGAGAGAGAGAGAGAGAGAGAGAGAGAGAGAGAGAGAGAGAGAGAGAGAGAGAGAGAGAGAGAGAGAGAGAGAGAGAGAGACAATAAGTTACAATTGCATATGAAAGTTCCAGAATTGACATGAGGGACCAACCATAAAGCTTACCAAGATGGCTACCACAAGTGGTAGTCCTAGCTTACTGATTATAATTGTTAAGTGCAATATAATGATGTAATAGTCAAGTGTATGACGTGTTAGTTTAGTGACAGTATTTAATGCAAGGGGATATGGGTTCAAATCTTGACCTTATATACAAATTGTTTTAAAAGCCAGTGATCATGCATTTTTGTTGTATGGAAGAGACCGTCTCGGTTACGTATGTAACCCTCGTTCCCTGAAGGAGGGAACGGAGACGTACGCCGGAACTGACCGACGAATTGGGATCTGTTTTCAGAGACCAATCTGCTTCGAGTGTTTCTAAGCGAGCCAATATCGACAGCATGCGGTCCACGCTCCGCCCGCTATGCGGTATAAATACTGAAGTGGAATACCGCATCCTCGCTTTTCAACTGAGGAGCGAAACAGTGGCTCGGCCTTCAGCTGAAGCACAGCACCTGGCGACGGGGCGCACGTCTCCGTTCCCTCCTTCAGGGAACGAGGGTTACATGCGTAACCGAGACGCCCCTTTCAGTCGGTCACGTTCGACGCACGCCGGAACTGACCGGCAATTGGGATCCCTACCAAAACGCCAGGATGCTGGCCCTTCCAGCGCCCTGCTTGAGCTCACTGGACCGCTCCTTCATTGGAGAGGAAGTCAGGGCTCCAGGCAGGGAAGGACAGTCACTGCTGTTCCTGCAAGACCCACTCAGAGTGACTATTGGATAACGCTGGGAAAGCGTGCCCGTTTGGGAGCGGAACGCTGCGGGGGCCACGTGCCTCAACGGAGGAGAGGTGGCAAATTACACATAAGGACTAGCCTATGAGGGTAGTACAACATATGGCAGTCTCTGGGGTGGATCCAGCCTGATCCCAGGGGGGAAGAACACCGCCAGAGGCGACAGAGCGAAGCTCTGTCAAAGGAAAGACACGGGCTAGCCGAGTAGGGTAGCTGGTCCCGTGGAGAATACACATATGGGGTTGCCGTTAGGGAACCGCTACATATGGAACCCAGCCTACACACATGTTCCACAAGCATACGGGTGCAGGCCTGGCGCCAGACGGCCGCAACGTCTGACACCGAAGGGGTGACGGAGGAGCTCGACAGGGTTCGCCATTTTCTGGGGAACACGACTGGAGATAAATAACGCACGCATCCGGCCCAGGGGGCGGGAATGGCGTCGCAAGCCGACACTAGAACGGGCACTTCGCGCTACTGGCCACTGGGGGCGAGTACACGGGAAGATACCGGATCTACACGGAGGCTATAGAATCTAGCGAACGTGTTAGGTGTCGCCCAGCCCGCAGCCCTACATATATCTGTTAGCGAGGCGCCCTGAGCCAGCGCCCAGGAGGAGGCTACACTCCTAGTTGAGTGCGCTCGCAACCCGAACGGGCAGGGCACGTCTTGGGACTGGTACGCCAAGACAATAGCATCCACTATCCAGTGGGCTAACCTCTGCTTGGAGACAGCCTTTCCCTTCTGCTGGCCTCCGTAACAGATGAAGAGCTGTTCTGAGGTCCTAAGGCTTGAGTTCGGTCCACGTAGGCGCGGAGAGCGCGGACGGGACAGAGCAAAGCCAGGGCTGGGTCTGCCTCCTCCGAAGGCAGCGCTTGCAGGTTCACCACCTGGTCCCGGAAAGGAGTGGTGGGAACCTTGGGCACGTATCCGGGCCGGGGTCTCAGGACAACGTGAGAGTTACCTGGCCCGAATTCTAGGCACGATTCGTTGACCGAAAGTGCGTGCAGGTCCCCTACCCTCTTGATGGAGGCCAATGCAACCAAGAGTACTGTCTTCATGGACAGGATATTCAGCTCAATGGACTGCAGAGGCTCGAAGGGAGGGCTCTGGAGTGCTCTCAGCACCAGAGCTAAGTCCCAAGAGGGTACCGGGTTTGGACGAGGAGGATTCAGCCTCCTCGCACCCCTGAGGAACCTGACGATTAGGTCGTGCTTCCATAAAGGACTTACCATCAACTGCATCGTGATATGCCGCTATTGCTGCGACATACACTTTAAGGGTGGAGGGAGACAGCCTTCGCTCCAACTCATCTTGCAGGAAGGAAAGCACGGCGCTAACCGAACACCTTCGGGGGTCTTCGCGGCGAGAAGAACACCACTCAACGAACAGGTTCCACTTCAATGCATAGAGGCACCTAGTAGAGGGAGCTCTAGCGGAAGTGATGGTGTCCACCACTGCCTGTGGTAGACCACCTAGAACCTCAGCGTCCCGTCCAGGGACCAGACATGGAGTTTTCAGAGGTCTGGACGCGGGTGCCATAGTGCGCCCCGTCCCTGAGAAAGTAGGTCCTTCCTCAGAGGAATGGGCCAGGGAGGTGCTGTCGCGAGGAGAGTTAGTTCGGAGAACCAGGTCCGGTTGGGCCAGTAGGGCGCAACTAGCAAGACCTGCTCCTCGTCCTCCCTGACTTTGCACAGTGTCTGTGCGAGAAGGCTCACTGGGGGGAATGCATACTTGCGTAGGCCCCGGGGCCAGCTGTGTGCCAGTGCATCCGTGCCGAGGGTGCCCCGGTCAGGGAGTAATACAGCTGGCAATGGGTCGACTCTGGAGAGGCAAACAGGTCTACCTGTGCGGCTCCGAAGAGGCCCCATATCAGCTGGACCACCTGGGGATGGAGTTGCCACTCCCCCGGAGGTGTCGGCTGCCGTGAGAGCTCGTCGGCTGTCCGGTTGAGTGCACCTGGGATGTGAATGGCGCGAAGCGACCTCAGATGCTTCTGACTCCAAAGGAGGAGATGGCGGGCGAGCCGGAGCATGCAACGGGAGCGTAGACCACCCTGACGGTTGATGTGCGCAGCGCCGCAGTGCTGTCCGTGCGGACCAGTACGTGCTTGCCCTGTAGCGGCTTTTTTAGGCGGCCCAGAGCAAGACGTACTGCCAGTAGCTCTAGGCAATTGATATGCCAATGCAGTTGGGGCCCCGTCCACAGACCCGAAACTGCATACCCGTTGTACGTGGCCCCAAAGCCGGTGGATGAGGCATCCGTGAAAACCACAGCATGCCTGGACACCTGTTCTAGGGGCACTCCCGCCCGTAGAAACGAAGGGTCCGCCCACGGGCTGAAGGTTTGGCGGCAGTAAGGGGTAACTGAGACCCGGTACTTGCCGCTCTGCCACGCCCATCTCGGGACTCGGCCGTGAAGCCAGTGCTGAAGCGGTCTCATATGTAGCAATCCGAGTGGCGTTACCGCGGCTGCAGATGCCATATGCCCCAGGAGCCTCTGAAAGAACTTCAGTGGGACCGCTGTCCTGCCTTTGAACGTATTCAAGCAGTTCAGCACTGATCGAACTTCGCTCCTCTGTGAGGCGCGCGCAGTTCGATTGACCGAATCAGCTCCATACCGAGATAAGAGATCCTCTGTGTGGGACAGAGTTTGCTCTTCTCTCGGTTGACCCAAGGCCCAACAGGCTGAGGTGGACGGAGCACCAGGTCCCTGTGTTCGCACAACTGCTCTCTGGACTGGGCGAGTATGAGCCAGTCGTCGAGGTAGTTGAGAATCCGAACGCCGCGTTCTCTGAGCGAACAATGGCTGCCTCCGTGACTTTCGTGAAGACACGGGCGACAGGGACAGCCGAAGGGCAGGACTTTGTACTGATATGCCCTCTCCTCGAACGCATAAGCGTAGGGAACGGTCTGTGTCTCGGGAGAATGGAGACATGAAAGTACGCGCGTCCTTCAGGTCGATCGCTGCGAACCAATCTTGGGGACGGATGCATTCGAAAATGCGTTTCTGCGTCAACATTCTGAACGGGAGCTTGTGCAGGGCCCGATTCAGGACACGCAGGTCCAAGATTGGTCTCAACCCACCCCCTTTCTTGGGTACAATGAAGTAAGGGCTGTAGAACCCTGACTTCATATCGGCTGGAGGAACGGCTCGATCGCGCCCTTCGCCAGTAGGGCTTCGATCTCTAACCGCAAGACATGGGCATCGCAGCTCCGCACAGAGGTGAAGAGGATGCCCTTGAACTTGGGAGGCCGGCGGCGAATTGAATCGCGTGAGCCGAGTCTGATGGTACAGATGAGCCAGCGAGGCGGCCTGGGAGCTCTAGCCAGGCCCCAGGAACCGGACAAGCGGGACCATCGGCACCACAGACGTACCCGGGGTGGGGCAGCGAGGTGGGAGACTCAGACCCGACTCGGGAGGCCGGAGGCGGCCCGAGTGTTGTCTGAGCCTCCCCAGGTGGGGCAGAGAGTGGGTGAGAAGGCTTGGTTTGCGTCCTCGGTGCCCACTCTGCTGCCCCCTGCCTGGGGAAGGCAGGAGGAGGAGTACTCAAGTTCGACCCGGGAGGCCCGGAGGCGGCCCGGAAAATCGACTGAGCATTCCTGGGTTGGACAGAGTGTGGGTGAGAAGGCCTGGTGGCGTCCTCGGTGCCCACACTGCTGCCCACTGGCGAAAGGAGGGGAGGCGAGGAGTGGCAAGGCCCGGGGGCGTCGCACACTGCCCGCCTGGGCCTCCTGGAGCCCAGGGAGGGAGGAAACTGCTCTCTTAGTGAGTATGTGGGTACCGCTAGTCTCCGAAGAGCCAGCGGCAGGGGTGTTGTGTGTGTGTGTAGACCCCCCGGTCCTCCTCCGGGGGGGCAGACCCGTCGAGCAGTCCCTCTCGTCCCTGGGCTGCCCGTCTCAGGGCCGCTTGCTCCTACGCTTGCCGGCAGGCTTAGCGGAGCCCTGAGCGGGTTTCCTGAGCGGCCCTTTCGTCCGGCGCCCTGCTGTCCGGGTGGAGGCTGCTGCTTGGGCTTAGCAGGGGCGGAGGCGGACGCAGGGGGACGCCCTTGGCGACGAGCAGGCGGAGTTACCCTCAGGTCTCCACCAAAGTAGCAGCCCTCTGCTTTGCAGCGGGAGGACCACTAGATCGGGGGATGCGCAATGGGACTCCACCCCTTTTGAGGTAATCGAGCCTAGACCGTAGGACTGCGATGGTCATGTTCCCGCAGTGGGAACATGAGTCATTCACAAAAGCTGCCTCAGCGTGCTGAACGCCCAAATACGTGAGGCAACGATCGTGACCATCAACTGGGGACAGGAAGCGACTGCATCCAGAAACACACGGTTTGAATGACATCTTGGAGATGCAGGGTCAAACCGTGTTTTGCTCTTTTAGCAAGGAAAGAATGCTCTAATAGTGCTGAAGCACACAGGGGAGATGGCCGCAGCTCACAGCAGTTCAATAGTGCAAGCCTGCTGTGAGCACTCAGAGGACGCCCAGGCAGGCTGAGAACAGCTGATTCCTCGCGACGCGACCACCCGCTGAATCGCGCCGTCACATCCGCACCCGGAAGTCGAGCGATCCTTTCCGATTCGTTAACACTCTTCGCAGGAAAACCCAGCGTTGATCTTACCAACAACAGGATTCAGCTCCGAAGTAGAAAGCGAGGATGCGGTATTCCACTTCCGTATTTATACCCGCATAGCGGGCGTAGCGTGGACCACATGCCAATCGATATTGGCTCGTTTAGAAACACTGGAAGCAGATTGGTCTCTGAAAACAGATCCCAATTCGTCGGTCAGTTCCGACGTACGTCGAACGTGACCGACTGAAAGGGAACTGTTTTACAGTTCCTTACAATGGAGAAGTAAAGCTGTATTTATATAGCACCTTTTAAAACAGTGTTTACAAAGTGCTTTACAGAGGAGAAGTACACACACACACACAAAAACATACATACACGATACACATATAGAAATAAGATAACCAAAAATAAAGTCACATAATAGAAATAAGATAATAAAATACAAAAAAATAAATCAAAGAAAGGCCCTAATGAACAAATGTTTTGAGATGCATAGCAAATCGATTGCTCGGTTGTCAGGAAGAGATTTCCATAACTTGGGACCGAAATGACTGACTGACTCAAATGATAAAGGCTGACTCAGCAATTTTTTGCTGCGTTTTTGCCATAGCCAACAAATTACTATTTGATGTTCAGAGCGATCTTGCTCGAGTATATTTAGTCAACAAATTAGAAAGGAATCTTGTGGCAGTTCCATGAAAACGTTTAACTAATAAGAGGATCTTGAATTCAATTCTGAATGATACAGGCAGCCAGTGAAGGGATCTGAGTGTTGGAGTAATGTGATTTCTAATTTTAGAGCTAGCATTCGTCCATTTTGAACTCTTTGTAAGTGTTTAATAGAGCCTTTTTGGTAACCCAGCAAAAACACTATTGCAGTAACCAAGTCTAGACGTAGCAAATGCATGAACAAGTTTTTCTTGTTCTTGCTCAAGGCCATGATGACTTTTGGGAATGCCTATTTTCACATAAATTAAAAGGTGATTATAAATTATATAATAGTGGTTATAAAAAAACATTTCAGGAATTGGCATATAAAACAACCTTAAATTATAAAGTTATTGTATGTTTTACTTAAATGTTGCTATTTTAATTAACTATAATAATTATTATTTTTATGTGAATTCGGCTATTTGTTTTACCTACTCTAAAATAATCATGCAACTTAATTATCCCAAAAAATATTTAAGTTTGATTCATAATACACTCTAGTTAGAATAGAACTCTAAATTAGAAGAGAACAGATAACTGTGTAAAAAAAGAAAAGAAAAAAAGACTATTTCATGTTCTGTGTGGTTGTTCTCTGTGCACTCCAGTTCTATATTTGATAACTGTGTGATGATGACAGATTATTGTGTGGGAAATTCATGTGACTTGTTTAAATGTAAAAGTTAAATTGGTTAAATGACAGACAGATTGCATAGTGGGAGGTTTGTATCCAGATTGCAGAGAAGACTCAGTAGCTGAACTGTTGATTCTTGTTCACTTCTGTCTCCTGCCAAATAAGCATGACAAACAGTCTGCGGGTGAGTTTACACAAAAAACTTTCTGGTAAATTGGTTTTGTTTCAAGGTGCTACTGCATGTTAATTTTTTATTAAATTTTATTTCATCTTTATGGTAAAAGAAATTTGTAGTTAGACTCATTTACACATGGTGTTTTTAACACCCATTGAAAACACTTCACAATATGGGTGCACTAATATGCATTCATTCACACTTATGCACAGATAATTATGAGTTAATGTATGACTCATGAAGAACTAAAAGATACAATAATGATTAAGGCATCAGCAACCAAGAGTCTATCTGATTAATAGATTAAGTAATATATGTATGAATTGCTATTAATTAAATGTCATCATATATTAAATCCTTAACAAAGTATAGTATTAACTAATGGTCTACATTAATGTGTTAATTACCACTATGATATGTCAGCTTCCAGTTGTCTGCTTAAAGAAATCATTAGCTAACGATTTGCAAAGATATCATTATGTTATGACTTTACTTGTTGAAGCACATGACTATTAACTTTATGCACCGATATGAAAATTTTGGCCGATACCGATAACTCTTTATAAGAGTAATTTTTATGTAACTTTTTGGCTACTTTGTAGTTTTACTTGATGTGCATACATTATCATGAAAGCAATTTCATATACCCACCTCGACTATACCATTATTGTGCATAGAAATGTATTTTAAAACCACTTCCACATATTGACCCCGAAATGACATTTTTTGCTATGGTAACCAAGGTCCCATTTGCGCAAATGGATTGACCTCAATAATACACCATGCTCTTTAATAAACGTAATTGCTTTGGCGCCCCATCGGCTTCATGACGCTGCTAGCAGTCTCCCTCTCGATCTCACACCTGCACGTAACAAATTAGAGAGTGCAAGTTTTTGGTCCATTTTTTCATTATACTCTTGTTCCATTTCATACTTTTAGGGTGGGGGAGTTGTTTTAGGGGGGAGGGACACCAGATGGTCACCTCTCTCCAGAGGTCCAGTGGAGAGCGGGTAAGTCATCCACTCCGACAGACTGGCTCTTCCCCAGCTGAGGGGCTGTGTGCCAGCCTAAGCCCATATGGCCTCCCTGGCACCGTAGCTAGGCTCTGGGTGGGCACACTGTGGGTGGCCTGAGCAGCGTTCACCCACCCTGAGGCTCTGCCCACAGGCATGAAGCTGGTCGTGGTGAAGAGGAGGTGGTGGAGGTGTGGAATTGACAATTTTGGGTGATCTGTTGTATCACTGAATAGCTAATGTTGACTGACAGTTGTTGTTGTCTGTTAGCATTAGCGTGAAACTCATGACTTTTGAGTATTGTATCTGGTAAAAATGAAACTTTTAGCTATTCGATGGTTATTTTAAAATATATGTGTGAAGGTTCACAAACAAACAATGAATTTTTTAGAAACCATTGGCTGTGCTGCGACAGCATAATAACGGTTGAATGACATTTAGCGCTAGTTTGAGTTTCTGTCAGACCTGATCGCACTGTTTATTTTGCCATGAAAAAAGTTCCAAAAATGGCTAGTGCACAGAAAGCTTGAAGTGTCATGTTGCTAGGTAACATTTCAGTGGTCTCTCTCTGTCAGAGAAACTTATGTTGAGTGATTCAGAAAACTTCTGTCTGGAGACAAAGATAGATGACATGTCTGGTTGTCTGCGTATACCTTCTGGTGCAATGCTGGACCAAACGCTGCTATCCAGTCTGACCATAATAGCCTTTCCCTGTGGTGTTCACCATTTTACTACTCTATTTTTGTGTAAAAACATTTTAAGAACATCAGTGAATTTATAACAGTTATCAGGCTTGATTCTGTGCCCAGGGTTTGAAATGTAGCCTATAAAATTAACGTCAGATTCTTTAAAAAGCCACACAGAAATATAAATATAAACGCATCCTTTCTCTCTGGTGGTAAATAGTGTGTAATTGGTTAAGTCACTGTGTCCGATCCCTGAATGAGAGGTCTATTAAGCAGTCTGTCATTAGAGGGATTACATGTGCAGTCTGGATACTCATACTGAACAGGCCGGGTTGATTCAATAACACACATTAACAAAGTGGATGGTGCAGGACTACAGAACAGTTTAGAGTTTCAAACATTAATGGGTACGGATATATCAACAATAACACTGCTGCTCTTTGCTGTATTTATTAGTTAAATGCCTACAGTGATTATTATGAAGCCCAATATAAAGAGCAGAGATGTACACAAACCAGAGCGTAAGAGACACAAATGTGTTTGAGCACAAAGAACATTCACACGTAGCCCTAAATGTTATGACATTTGCCTTTCAGTGCTTTCTTAATCCAGATGACTGACCTTTCGCTTCTGCTTTTCCCGTCAATGAGCCAAAAGAGGAGGCTGCAATGCGAATGCGTGCTTAAAGTGAGCTTCTATTACACGTATTTATTTCAGTCTATCTTATATCTTAAGTAGCATTAAAGGGCTGTATACCTACACTGTACTAATATTACAATAAACTGTGAAAAAGTATTTTAATATAAAAAGTTAGTTAACACTTCATGAATAAATGGAAAAAAAGAGCCACATGCATTTTGGTTTTCATTTCAAACTTGTTGCCATTATTAACATTAACTGAGTTTATCATTACAATTTACAGTATAAACAAACAAAAAAAAATCTGATGATAATATTTTGTATAAGTTGATATATTTATATCATTAAAAACATGATATAAATATATCAACTTTTACAAAATATTATCAAATTGATAAAACTGAATAAAAACTGAATTTTCACTTTAATTCATACTTTGTACTTATATTTTTTTTTTATATATATATATATATATATATATATATATATATATATATATATATACACCTTTTTTTTTTTTTTTTTTTTTTTTACAATATTTCAAAATTCTGTACAATTGCATGTATTGACATTAATTGGTTTTTCACCGTTTATGGTAAGTTGACTTTCACTTATTCAGTTGACTGTAATACATGTTTTTATCTACTTTTTTCAGTTTACAAAGAACCTACATTAGATCCCAGATGTTCTATCCAATCACAGTGCAGTTATTCAGGTCACATGTACAGCGGCATGTTTATATTTCCTCAGAATCTTGTAAAAGTCAGAAAAAGACAAAGGAAGGAAATGGTGTTTTTGTGAAATTCACTGTACTTGCTAATGTGTAACGAACAACAGTGTCAGAGGTGATGATGATAGTGATGAAGACAGTGTAGACCCCTGAGGGGAAACATCACCATGCTCTGACTCAAGGCTCAGACAGAACAGGTCAGGCCCTGCTGATCAGCACATCACAGCTAACCAGCCCCGGGTTCAGCTGTCAGTCTCAGCGATCAGGAATAGTCTGATTTCACTTCACTGCGCTGCTTACACTAGCGTATTTACCCTCTTACTATTTATACTTCTGTGAAAACAAATACAGTATCAACAATAACCTGCATTTCACTATTATATCGATCTCTCAGTGTGGTCCTATCAATCTCTTCTGACCTTGCTGTGGACTTTCCACTGACTTCTACTTTATACTGAGCTAATGATTTTATGTTTTATATATTTTATGCTGGAATTCAGAAAAAACAAACTTTGATATCAAAAATTTATATCAAATCAATCAAAATTCTAATATTTTAGTGCTGTCATAGTTACTCCGTTTTGCCATTGTACGGCACAATACTGACTAACCTTAAAGAGTTAGTTCACCCAAGAATGAAAATTCTGTCATTAATTACTCACCCTCATGTCGTTCCAAACCCGTAAGACCTTCGTTCATCTTCGTAACAAAGTAATGAAATCTGAGAGCTCTCTGACCTCTCCATAGGCAGCAATTGAATGAACACTTTCAAGGTCCAGAAAAGTAGTAAAGACATTGTTAAAATCATCCATGTGACTCCAGTGGTTCAGCCTTAATTTAATGAAGCGACGAGAATTATTTTTGTTTGTTTTTGCACACAAAAATTACTTTATTCAACAATTTCGTTCCAGCCTGTGCCAGTCTCCTACGCTGTTTACATTGTTAATACAGTACAGCTCACATTAACAGCATTGGCTGCCGGAAATCTCGAGAGCACTGCACTATTTACAGCGTAGGAGACTGACACAGGCTAGAACAAAATTGTTGAATAAAGTCATTATTTTTGTTTGTTTTTGCACACAAAAATTATTCTTGTCGCTTCATTAAATTAAGGCTGAACCACTGGAGTCACATGGATGATTTTAACAATGTCTTTACTACCTTTATGGACCTTGAAAGTGTTTGTTCAATTGCTGTCTATTGAACAATGCAAAATACTTTGCATTGTTAACCTTTTTTTAATCAATCTTTTATTTATTTAAAATATATTATATTATTATTTGGTTTTATTTTGCTTTTTATGTTCCAAATGAGGATGCCCCCAAATGTCCCCAAAAGGGATGTTATATTTAGTTCATTTCTGGGGACAAATTTATCCTCAAAGTATATCTAAGTAAGCCCACCCACACTATAGAAGCGGTCCACTGATGACACATATGGCCAATTAGAGGTAGATGAGGTGATGATTATCTAAGTTGAAAGCTTGTTCACACATGGCAGGTGACCAGACTGCCAGAAGGGAGATACCGACCAAGAAACTCATCAGGAGCCTTGCACTTTTTCCTCTTTACTTTCTTTCTTCTCTTTCATTCCCTCTGTCTCTTCAATCTCAATACTTTCACTGCTGTTTCAGGTCAAACTATTTTCCTCTATCAATCAGTAGTTTTTTTCTCATTCTTTCTATGTTACGAGGAAGTGTGTGACAGAGGGAGGCGGGAGCAGAGGTGTAGAGTAATATTCCTTTCATAAATCATGCAAGTATGAGATGTCAGAGGGGTAATTGTGCTTATGTGAGTCCTCTTTAAAGAGGGGGATTTTATTACTGGGTTAACACACAGAGCCGCCCCTCCATTCTCTGCCATTACACACTCATCAGGGAATAATCAGAGTGGAAATGCCGTACTCTTACTCTCAGAAGTGACGATTAGTGTGTGAAGACTATGAGTGTGTGAAAGGACACATAGATGCTCACACACACTCATACATTCTTGAATATGTGCTTTACGGGAACTCTCCATAGGCGTAGTTTTTTTTATACCGTATATTCTTCTACCCCCCTACACTAACCCTACCCATTACACAAAAATGTTGGCATTTTTGAAAAAAAAAAAAAAAAAAAAAAAACCTCTGTTAGTCTGTTTTTAAGCCATTTGATTTACAAGGACAGGAAGTGTCCTCATAAACCACATATACCTGCGCGCGCGCACACACACACACACCCTAATGGTGCTTTCACACCAGACGCAAATGAAGCATTAAGCGCGAGTGATTTACATGTTAAGTCAATGCAAACATGCGAATAGACATTCTGCAGCACAATTCGTGTGAATGCGAGTTGAAAAATCTGAACTTTGGCGGATATTCGCGCCACGCTAACCAATCAGGAGCTTGCTCTAGTAGTGACAAAAGGACAAAATCATATGTGGATACCCAGAGCTGTACGATACATCTTCGTCCTTTATAGAAACAAGAATAATTGCTTGGAAGAAAGTGAGTGAGGAGGTCGGGCAGTCTGGTAAGTTGTATGAGAGTACAGGCTACCTGAAGCCGGCAAATTGAGCAAATTGAGCTTTTTTTCGCTGTATTTTAAAACAATCCATGTCAGCCATTTCGCAACGAGACTGGAGCTGCCTGGCAGAAGCCCCTTCCATGACGCAAATTCGCGTATGTGAAGTGAATGTCAAGCGCGAATGAAGCAAATGAACTAAAAATGTTCAAGCGTCCAACTACGTGCGAATAGCGTGATTTATTAACGTAAAGCGTGAATAGCGTGAAGTCGCGTCTGTTGTGAACGCCCAGTAACCCTACCCCTAAACCTATTACCTATCACAGAAAACTTTCAGCATTTTTACATTTTCAAAACACTCCATTTAGAATTGTTTTTAGAACTGATTTAAAAAAATATATATATATATATCTCGATGTTTTAATTGGAAATCAGCATTATGATGATATAGTGTTACCTTTTTTGGACCTTATTTACATTTCTGATATATTTGGGGAAAGTTGCATTATAAATACAGACAGAAATAAACAATTTAAGTAAACTACTGGTGTTGAACTGATTAAAGATTGTGTAAGCAACTGAACACACAATTCAATTAAATTCTAAAATATTGATAATATTTTAATTGATAAAATACATTTATTTAAAACAGACACTCTGCTTAAGTTGTGTAACAATGTATGTTCAGTCTTAAACAACTTTCATCTCAGGTTGAAGAAACTTTCATTTTATATAATTGTTTTTAAACAAAAGGTTTTTCTATAGTGCAGTTGAGAGAAACATTCAAAAGAGTGGGAAGAATGGAGGAAAGTGAGAGATCAAAAGACGGAGTGACAAAGTCCTTTAAAAGCAATGACGATAAATAGATACAGCTCTGTCCGCAGTTGTAGGTCAAAGATACATTCCCCTTCTTTTATGATGTGAGATACAGAGAGAGAGAGACAGGGCAGGAGGCGTTCTTGTTTCTGCTTAGATTTATAACCTTTACAACCAGCAATGTTGTCACTGTCTGGCAGAGATAATAAACTAAGCATAAATGATCTCTCAGATAACAAGTCATTTTAAAGTCAAAATCAAAATCAAAATCGACCTTATTTACTTTGTTATCACACATTACTGGTCTTAGGGCGAACAATTCATCCATGCAAGTTAATAGACAGAAATAAATAGTTTTCCGTGGTAATCTTTAATCAAAGTCTGAAAAGTAACTTCCGGTCTGGAATGGTGTTCCCTTTCAGATGATGTCAGTTTGTCGGCTTGGGTTTGAATATCCTTAACCACTCTCCTCCAACCGTTAGTCTGCTATGAGCGAGAGATGGAGAGGAGGAACGCTGAAGTCAAACCCTGCCCTCTATTCAATATTCCGTTTCACTTGGAAATACGTTATAAACCGTTTATGGTGTGATAACTTGTGATCTATTTGGGTCTAGGACCAGCTTACAGAAGGGGGGTTCGACCCACTGGAGTATAGGGAATTGATAACAGAAATGAAAAGGGTGGGGAGGGGAGGGGGAGGGGAGGGGAGGGGAGGGGGAGGGGAGGGGGGATGCTATTTCATGCATACTGAGCTTTTTACACTGGATTCTTACACTGGACACTTTAAAGACTTGGATTCCCATGCTAAACATGGACAAAGTTTCAAAAAATAAGTTGGACGTTTGATGGAGTATTTCTATGCCAAAAATACTCCTTCCGGTTTCTCACAAGTTTCTGAAAGTGTTTTTTCCGAGTATGGTCCTATGTGACGTCAGCAAGGGCGGAATTTCCTTGTACGGGCCGTACGGGCTCTTCTCCCAGAAGGGCGCGCGCACAACCAGAGCGAGAGAGCAAATGCATGCCCATTAACGTGCTTTGCTCTGCTTTAAGGAAGCCGGCTGCACTGCAGTCACAGGACTTCACAAAATCAACAATGTCACCAAAGATGTGTTTTTGGTTGACAACCCTGTACAGATTCCAAAAGAACCTAGCGTTAATGGGACAGTGGATAGAGTTTTTCCGGAGCAGCAACAGAGTTGTGCAAGTGTTTTTCTTTGTTCCCTGCATTTCGGCGACAATTGTTTTAATAAACAAGGCTCAGTTCGACGCCAGATTTGTAGCTCCTCTAATGCTGAAAGATGGAGCGGTCCCAGTGATAAAGGTTCATGGTCGTGCGTTGGAAGCAGGCGGTGAGTAAAACTGCTTCAAATGTCTTTGCGTTGTTGGCTATCGTCACGTAAGTGCACATCAGTAAACAACATGGTCACATATAGTTAATTTATCAATGGAGCACGCAATGTATTGCGTGTGTTTAAATACATTTGTTTAGCTGACCACTATAGGTGTCTGTTTGTTTATTGTAAAACCACCCCAAACAACAATACACAAAGAGTGGGAACATATGTTGAACTAAATGAATTATTTCATATTAAACCTAGGGGACGTTCACACACATTCAAATGCACTACTATTACATTGTTTTTCTATGTAAACACGCACTAGTCTGACGGGCAAAACCGTTCCGCTTGCTACTTCTAACGTTAAAACACATACAATAGTCCCAAATCATGTCCTCATAAACCATAAGTAAAAACACAATGTTGTAAAACTCGTGCATGACAAGCCGCTAAGCAAATACAGTTACAGTTCATACCACATCAGGGCTCCAGACTAACTTTTTGTCTTGGTTGCACTGGTTGCCTAACTTTTTTATTTTTATTTTATTTTTTTATTCCCGGCTCGCGTCACCTTTAATGCCACAATTTCAAGGTCACCTTTTTATCACGCTCCATATGCTTTCATATATATTATGTAACATATAATATGTGCAGGGATTAAAATCACAGGAAACAATGCTTTGAACATTACTATTTTAAAACTGCAGTTTTAACAAAGTGTTATAAATTAATTAAAACAAATAATGAAATAATAAACAATGAAATAAAACTCATAATAAATAAAAATACAGAACTTTTAATTTCCTCTGCCTCCTATATATATCACGCTTTGATGAAATTGAATGTATTGTTGTTGAATTAAACCTTTTGACAAATAAAATAATAGGAATAAAACCAAATAAACAGCAATAATAAACTATTCAGTTCACAATTCATACTTCAGTTGAATCAGTATATAAGATTCAAAAACAGATTTCACAGTTCAAAATCAGTGTCCAGAGGAAAAGAACAATGTTCAGGAATCAGATTCAATGTCCAGATGTCACTCAATGTTTTAGTTCAGTTTCAGTTCAATAGGAAAAAAAAATCCAACGAGTGATCCAAGGAAATCCAAAGAAAAAAAAAACAAAATAGACAGTTCAAGGTGAGTATGGTTTGTCCTACCAGTTCAGCAAAATGATTGTTCCATTTACTTCCAGGTACGGGCAATTAGATGATTGTCCAAACCACAGACAGAACATCCACGGCAGGGACAGATCAGGATTCAGTCAGGCAATACTCTTTCTTCACAAATAAAATAACTACTTCAACAAATATTATATATTATTCTGAACAATTAGACATTATTTAAACAGTAATTATGAAAATACAGATTACACCGCGTGCAGAATTATTAGGCACGTTGATTTTCTGATCATATTTTTTTTTCCAGGCACATTTTACCAATTCCAAACCACATTAATCTTAATAACTACTATTCATTTTTAAGTGATATAATTGTTCATGAAGACTGGAAATTAAAAACACCTTATATTCAGGTTTGCAGAATTATTAGGCACATTTTCTTTTACAGATAAAATTAGATACATTTTTAGTTACATTTTTGATACATTTGTAGTCAGATACATTTTTAGAACCTCTCCTATCCTGAAGTTTGTTTTGCAGAGATGGACTAAAAATGAACTCCCAAAACCTACAGCCAGATTCTGGAAGATGAATTCATCAAACTGGTCCAAGAGGATGTGCTGCTGGTCCTTCAAGAGTCACTCTCAACTCTCTGGCTATAAAGCCTATTAAAACCAGTCTTCATGTATTTTACACTTCAGCTTGTGATTCTTATGAAGGTGGGGTCATTTTTAGGATTCTCTGAGATCCTGACACCATGACTCCAGGTAGGTTGCCGTTCTGGAAACCGGTGGCACTGGAGACTAAAGGTTCCTGATGGTTTCACGCTTAATTCTTAATTCTTTTGCAGTTCTCACGTGTCTTTTCTTCACCACCTGATTTTGTCTGACCCATTGAGCATTTCACTGTCCAATGGTCATGCCTTAACTGCAATTTCTAGTATTGCATTAGTATTGTATCCTTCTCATGGGCATTTAATACATTTTGACTTTTCAGTCTGAGTTAAATCTTTTTTTTTTTTTGGCTCATTTTATCTGTAAAAGAAAATGTGCCTAATAATTCTGCACACCTGAATATAAGGTGGGTTTAATTTCCAGCCTTCATGAACAATTATATATCACATATAAAATGATTAAATACTAAATGAATAGTAGTTATTAAGATTAATGTGGTTTGAAGTTGGTAAAATGTGCCTGGAAAAAAAATATGATCAGAAAATCCACGTGCCTAATAATTCTGCACGCGGTGTATATTACCGTTTTCAGATGCATTTCTTTCACATTACAATCTTAAATTATAATAATTCTCCATATTTCAAAACCACTTAATACATACATTACAGCGAAAATGGTACTCACCAAGGAAAAGGTAAGTGAAGAAGGAAAATAAAGTTTTCTGGTGATTTGGCCTTAATCCAGATTAAGATTGGCTCAGTTTTTTCTTCTTTCATGTGTATTTCTAACTTGTTCTCGCTTTCCATTGGCTTCTATCACCCTTAAAGCGTTACTTTTGGGGATATTTTTTTACAAAATAAAATCTATTTTTAGATTATTTCAATTCTCTTTTGAGAGCTATGAAAATACGAATGCACTGTCTGGCGTCAATGTGCGTTTTTTTTCTTCGTCACACGAAGAAACTTTTGCTGCTCTCGTTCTGTTTCTTCGCGGGCTCCTTCGAACTCACTTTCCGGAGGCGCGACTAACCTCCGCTCTCATCCAATCAAATTTTTCTTTGGCCAATTTATTTTTCTAGACTTAAATTTATAATATAATATAAATTAACTTAAATCTGCTTTCTTTTATTATAATACTAAACAGATATTAATATTTTTTTAAAAATACTTATAATTACTATAGTGACCTAGGCTGAATCTGAAATCGCCCCTTAAACCCTCATTCACTGTTCTCTACTTTAGTCCTCTAATAGAGTTCACTAGAAGGAGTGAATGAAAAGTCGGAAATCGGACAGCCGTTGTGTTTACATCGGCTGTACACTCATTATTGCGGTGCAATGTGGGATTGAATGAGTGCACTCGAACATGTCCACTTTGGTTTCGGACACCACTACAAATGGCTGTCCCTTCAAATAGTGCCCTATTTGAGGGTATAGGGGCGATTTCGGATTCAGCCCTAGCCAGTGACCTGGGTTACATGTCAGCACTGAAAAAAAATCAGTTGCAACTTCCAGTTCACAGGGACTTTAAAGGCTGTTTTTTGTTTTGTTTTGTTGTTTTTTTTTTTTTTCTTGTCATACAGTATTTAAAGTCCCAGTGAGCCGGAAGTAGCGCGTGAGTTTTCTTCAGTGCTGTGACGTATTTCCAAGTGAAACGGAATATTGAATAGAGGGCAGGGTTTGACTTCAGCGTTCCTCCTCTCCATCTCTCGCTCATAGCAGACTAACGGTTGGAGGGGAGTGGTTAAGCATTTTCAAACCTAAGCCGACAAACTGACATCATCTGAGAAGGAACACCATTTCCAGACCAGAAGTTACTTTTCAGATTTTGATTAAAGATTACCACGACAAACCATTTTTTTCTGTCTATTAACTTGCACGGATTAATTGTTCACCCTAAGACCTTTAATATGTGCTAACAAAGTAAATAGGGTCAGTTTTGATTTCATGAGGACTTTAAACACACTATGTTTCTATATGCCACTGTTTTTATTCTCTAGTGATTCACTCTTATGTTCAGATAAATAATGAATAACATACTAAGATCAATGGATATCTTATTAATCTAACTCCATGCATTCCTTTGACATGTCTTCGGGTTGCTGTGTTGTGTCTTTAGTTTGCTCCAAGCGGCAACCTCCCCCAGTTTCTCTTGAAGCCAATACGGAAGTGACTTAAAATGCAATTCATCGACTGGCCACTAGAGACAGGCTCCAGAAGGGAGCAGAATCTCATTGAGCTCCATGTTAAAATGCCCAACTTTACAGCAGAATAACACGTTTATAGCCTGGTACAAATTGTGGTTTTGGTCTATATGGCTAATTTTGCCCTTCATGATAACTGTAAGGGGGGTGATTTTTTTTTTTAATAACTCATTCGTTTACATTATATAAAGCCTTAAAGTTCTGCATGGGTGTGGCCACTTTGAGTGACAGGTGGATAGCCATTTATCTGCTGTCTGTTAGTCATTGCGTCACCTCAGCTCCGCCCACGTCCCGCCTCTTTGCCCATTTTCAGTTATCTGGGAATGACACGTGATGACACACTGCTAAGATGGAAACGGCCAGCTCATCTCCCTACTTTACGCTTCAAAACTGCTCTTCAGAATCCTATGGGTGATGTCACGGACACTACGTCCATATTTTTTTACAGTCTATGGTTTGCTCACTACCCATTGCACCATGTGACATTGGAGTGACATATTTTCTAGGTACTTTTGGACGTCCAATTTCGGTCCACTGAAGGGGTTGTTTTGTAACGCCAGGCGACGTCTTTTTTCTATGTCTACCGCACGTCTAATGTTGACGTCCGTGGGGCTTCCGTGTAAGGGCTATTTATAGTCCAAATGATGTCCAAATCTTTTCAACATCAAATTTAGACAAATTTTAGACGTTGTTTTTATACAACTTCTGATGTGTGAACCTACGCTTTAGTTGTCAGAGCTAGAATTATAAATAAATTGTTTGATCAGAAGGCAATTTTGCAGGAATTAGATTTTTGCATCTTGACTACGAGTGTATTATTGTTTTTATAAAACAGATTCAATAAACAAGCAGATTGTCTCCAAACTCACACAACATTGTTGCTTAGTTCCTGAATGAATCAGTGCTTTAGAACAAATTGGTTGAGTACATGATTCAGAGACTCACTCATAAAAATAGTCTAATTTCAGTCCTGAATTAATTTGTGTTTGAATGAACTCTTTGAATGAATGCTTCAATGACTCACTCATAAGTACTTGTTTAATTTCTAAACAAATCTGTGTTTTTGAATGAATTGGGTCAGTGAATGACTCAAAGACTCACTTATGTAAGTTCTACATTGAATAAATATGTTCTATATTAATTGTATGTTCTATATAATAGGAATGTGTGTGTATAGTATGAACATAATCCGGACATGCTACATTTGTTAAGTTGTCATTTTCATGTGACCTATCAGCATCAGTGCACTGCTTCACTGTCATTCACAAATCCTCTTCTGTGGCCTCATAAAGTAGTGTCATATTTTATGAATAAAGTGAATTCGGACATACTACTCTTTTCACATATATAGTCGACATGATGGTGGCCAGTAGGTGGCAACAATTGATTGTATGTGAATCAATCAGTCATTCAATCAAAAGATTTGTTCAAAAACACTGATTACTGTATACATATTTGAATGCAGCCAGACATTTGAATCAGTGTTTTTGAATAAATCTTTTGACTGAGTTAATGACAGTCATAAATAAAAATCAATTGTCGCTACCAACTGGCCACCGTCACCAATTGCTACACCTTTGTTTTTGCTATAATTGTTGCCCACATGGATCAGGTGACATTCACAAAGTGAGTAATTATTTTATTTATTTTTTAATGGCAGAGAAATATTTTATTCAACTAAATAGGTAACATTTTGACCCATCAAAGTTTTTGCTTCAGTTTACATTTTAGAGACATTCACAGAAACACTGTTAAAACACCATAAACATTAAGTAGTGCACTTCATGCATCTCTGCTCCTTAATTAAAAGAAATACACAGGCAAAGCATGCTCAGAAAATCAAAACCAGACTGTGAGCAGGCTCCAGGCTTGTTGGCCAGAGCTTGCATGTGTGTGTTGAAGAGACAGTGATCTTTCAGTGATTAGCCTATATGCTAGCATCTGGCAGAGAACAGAGAGCAGCAGACGAGATTCAGTATATCCCCCTAAAGTGCACTGGGCCACTAGGCAATCTCAGCCCTGTAGATTAGCGGCCCACAGTGCTCTGGCCTGGGAACTGCACTGTATTTCAGTGTCTAATACAAACACTATACTAAGACACCAGCAAAGTAGATGGCTAGTTTCAGTGATAAACCGATTCATTTTCACTGCAGAAGGCACTTTCCACAAATGGAGTTCAATTAATTTCTCATTAATGTATTTAAAGCAAAACCCATGTTCTTCTGAGAGAAAACTATAAATTCTGTTATTATCAAACATAAACTTAATCTAGCGTGAAATGTAGCTAGCCCCTACATGTGGTGCCAGAATAGCTAATCTAGACTGATAGCTGAAATAGACTAAGGGGCTGTTTACACAACACTGTTTTCAAAAAAAAAAAAAAAAAAAAAAACAACTTTTATGCGTTTTGGCCATTCACTTTGGGATTCAAAGTGCAAGTTTTTGGAAATGATACCATTATTGTCTCCGTGTAAACTACAAAAACGCACATTTTTGAAAACCGTGACGGTGACGTCATGTGCATGCTTATTACCTGTTCAGTCTATAATAACGAGTATCTTTACAAAGTGATATCGCCACCTACTGGCCTGGCAGCGTAATTAGTTTTCACAGATACGTGAAAAATGCAAAGGAAAAACGTTTCAGTTTTCAGTACATCGTTGTCGTGTAAACGTACCCTAAATCTTCAGTTTCTTTTTCATCCCTGTTTTTTATTTAAAAAAGAAATTCAGTAGATTTGATTCATTAAATGATATAATAGGCTATAGTAAACACCTTAGCATATAGCAAACAACAAACAGTGATATGCACTCACTGTAATAAGCTGCTTAACCATTAAGCTGCTTAACCATTATCTTAATACCAAAATCTCAGTTGACAATTATTATTTTTTTATGAATCGTTAAAATATCGGTACCCAGGACACTGACTTTTGGGACTGTAGTGCACACAGTGTGTTTTTTTAAAGCTTAGCTTAAATGTGTGATATAAATAAACAGAGTTTATAAATGGCTGTTCAAATAGTAATATCTATTGAAATGGAAGCTTGGATACAACTTAACAAATGCATATACTCCTGAAAATCAAAAATTAGATCTCTTTAACATCTCAATTGTTTCTCAAAAGTGAGGTTACTTTAACATCAAATGGAAACTTTTGCTTGAGTCTCCTGAGACAAAAACTCTAATACTCTCACAATGGACTCCTTTAAAGTTTTAGAAGAGATCTCATGAACATCACACCCCGTGCTCAGAATTTTCTCCTTAGAGACACTGGTGGTCTCACATTTGTCTCCTCTTAAGTTTAGAAGAGATCTCAGGATGAGATCTCTTCTGAAACTTAGGAGGAGACAAATATGAAACCCACAGAGTTTTTAGTTTAGAAGATAAATCTGAGCTCAGTGCGTGATGTACATTTACATTTACATTTATTCATTTAGCAGACGCTTTTATCCAAACTGACTTACAACTGAGGAATACAGGAAGCGATCCATCATGAAAAGGTGAAAAAGTTTTGAACATTACTTAGAGTAGCATAAGCTAGAATAGGGTGGTAATAGAAGACATTTTTATTTTATTTTTTTAAAAGATGAGATTAAGTGCTCACAGAAGAGATGAGTTTTCAGCTGTCTTGTTAATGCAGTTATTCTGCATTCCGGATGGAGGTGGGGAGATCATTCCACCAGCAATAAGGAACGGTGAATGAAAATATTCTGCAAAGGGATTTCGTGCCTCTCTGTGGTGGTACCACAAGCCACCACTCCTTAGCTGAGCGAAGGCTTCTGGTGGGGATATAGACTCATAGGTGCGAGTGCAAGTATGCAGGTGCTGAGCTTGTGGTGGATTCGTAGCCAAGCATCAACGCCTTGAACTTGATGCGAACAGCGAGTGGTAACCAGGGCAGAGAGACGAAGAGAGGTGTGACATGGGCCCTTTTGGGCTCGTTTAAGACAAGACGAACTGCTGCGTTCTGAATCATTTGAAGCGTTTCGGCTGGAAGTCCATGATGTGTATATATACACTCACCTAAAGGATTATTAGGAACACCATACTAATACTGTGTTTGACCCCCTTTCGCCTTCAGATCTGCCCTAATTCTACGTGGCATTGATTCAACAAGGTGCTGAAAGCATTCTTTAGAAATGTTGGCCCATATTGATAGGATAGCATCTTGCAGTTGATGGAGATTTGTGGGATGCTCATCCAGGGCACGAAGCTCCCGTTCCACCACATCCCAAAGATGCTCTATTGGGTTGAGATCTGGTGACCGTGGGGACCATTTTAGTACAGTGAACTCATTATCATGTTCAAGAAACCAATTTGAAATGATTCGAGCTTTGTGACATGGTGCATTATCCTGCTGGAAGTAGCCATCGGAGAATGGGTACATGGTGGTCATAAAGGGATGGACATGGTCAGAAACAATGCTCAGGTAAGCCGTGGCATTTAAACGATGCCCAATTGGCACTAAGGGGCCTAAAGTGTGCCAAGAAATCATCCCCCACACCATTACACCACCACCACCAGCCTGCACAGTGGTAACAAGGCATGATGGATCCATGTTCTCATTCTGTTTACGTCAAATTCTGACTCTACCATCTGAATGTCTCAACAGAAATTGAGACTCATCAGACCAGGCAACATTTTTCCAGTCTTCAACTGTCCAATTTTGGTGAGCTGGTGCAAATTGTAGCCTCTTTTTCCTATATGTAATGGAGATTAGTGGTAAACGGTGGGGTCTTCTGCTGTTGTAACCCATCCGTCTCAAGGTTGTGTGTGTTGTGGCTTCACAAATGCTTTGCTGCATACCTCGGTTGTAACGAGTGGTTCTTTCAGTCAAAGTTGCTCTTCTATCAGCTTGAATCAGTCGGCCCATTCTCCTCTGACCTCTAGCATCAACAAGGCATTTTTGCCGACAGGACTGCCGCATACTGGATGTTTTTCCCTTTTCACACCATTCTTTATAAACCCCAGTAAAATTCCAGTAACTGAGCAGATTGTGAAATACTCAGACCGGCCTGTCTGGCACCAACAACCATGCCACGCTCAAAATTGCTTAAATCACATTTCTTTCCCATTCTGACATTCAGTTTGGAGTTCAGGAGATTGTCTTGACCAGGACCACACCCCTAAATGCATTGAAGCAACTGCCATGTGATTGGTTGTTTAGATAATTGCATTAATGAGAAATTGAACAGGTGTTCCTAATAATCCTTTAGGTGAGTGTATATTAAAAAATGTCTCTCTTAAAATGGAAGACATATGAAGACAAAGCTGATAAATGAGACATATAAGAGAATCAGCACTTAGGAATTTTAGGAGAAACATTTGAGACACTGTTGATACTAAAATGAGATATATTTGAGAATCACAACTAAGTCCCCTGCGCTTAAAAATAGCAACCTATGAGCAATAAGATATGTTTATAATGGAGCCTTGAAAGAGATTACAGCAAGACAATAAAGAAATGTTTTGTTTCTTCTACCACATTCTCAGTTTTGACTCTTTTTCTCTCAAACATTTCTCATCTCTCATTTTTATTTCTCCTAGGGAATTTTAGGAGAAACATCTGAAATGTTATTGATACTACAATGAGAGATATATGAGAATCACAACTAAGTCTCGTGAGCATGAAAAGCAACCACTGAGCAATATTTTTTTCCTCTGGGTTTACCTTATTAATTGAGTCTGACTGCATTTTTAAAAATCTTTTTGCATTGTAAGGATTACACTTGTTTGTGTTTGTTGTGAGGATTAAGCTGCAAGGGTAGACAGTGTGAAAGTGTTACAGGGGCCCAAGGGTAAGATTTGTGCGTGTTTGGGGAGAGGTTAATTCTGGGTCCTGTAGGGCATTCTTTCATCCACAGTCAGGAGCGGTTTGGGAGCTCTGCTGAAGACATGCGTGTGCTAATCTGTGTTTTTTTATTTTTTATTTTTTTATATGCCATAAAAGTACTTTGAGAGGTCAAGAGCAGATATATTATGAGAGATTTTTTTGGTGCTTTTGTACGCATTTAATAGTACATAGCTATGTGCATTAGTATGTTTAGGGTTCACTATATTGTATTGCTTTGCACTTGAATGTATGCACCATGTGTGTATGTGTGTGTGTGGGGTTTTGTGAGCGCAAGCGGGAAGGAGAGTAGAGAGAGTTCCCCAGTGCAGGCCCCATTACTCTCAGCTCAGGTGATTTATGACACATCTCTGTGCTGAATGTAAATGAACTGCTGTGTGGGAGAGGAGAGCTGTCCTGCCTCTGTGGACAAACACACACATACACTCACACACACGAACAGGTATGAGACAGATAAATTACACTGAATAAATACAGTAACAAACCCCACACCCCCTAGAGCCCCCAGAGAGGCTGTTGTGAATTTAAATGTGACATCATGAGGCTTGAACCAAACCACATATAAGAGGAAATGATCTGAGGCCAGTAATACACATGTAATACTTTCAATAAAATGTAAATAATGCATGCATCCATAAAGCAAAGTTCAAAAATCAATTGGTCGGAGGCGTCCAAACTAGTAAGCAAATTTTTATTTTCAGTCAACTTTAACATTAACGTTTTTTTGACATCACTAGTGTAATGTTATCTACAACACTGGAGTATCTTCCCAGTTTCCCTCTAGGTGTTGGCAATTTCTCAAGCATTGTCTGTATTTAAAGCTGAATAATATTAACTCAGCATTACCAACAGTACTTCTTAGCATAAAATATAGTTCTGTGTGCACTTTTCTCATATAATGAATAGACTGAGCAACTGAGGCCTTTGTCTTATGTTTGGCTCCTCTGCCAAGTGTTAGACACAATCCTTTCTTTATGAAGTCAAAATTCAATTTCTGTTTTTAATCTTTCAATAAATGCTTAGTGTGCTAAAATGTAGCTGTCATTGAAAATATAGATGGCAAGAAATGTTATATAATCATGTTTTTATTAACATTTTTGATGCAGACTCTGAATGTACTGTTTTGAATCATCACATGAAGTTGAAAATTCAAAACTAAAGTAAGATAAACACTATGAAATTATGATTTTAAATATGAGAACGCTTGTTATTTTCTGGTATTTTAATGTAGTTTTGTTTTTTTGTTTTTACTTCAGATGATGATTCAGTACTTTCTACTTTCTGTAATAGTGTTTGAATAATTAATTAGGTATATTTAGGAGTGGGTTAAAAATTACCATTCTTTCATTTCAAAACTCATGTTTTTTTTGTTTGTTTTTTTGAACAAATGTTTACATTTTCCTCCTCTCTCTGAAGTACTAGAAATAAATAGCTTTACTAATAAATGAGATGAGAGATCAAATATAAATCCCTAATGACTCTCTCTACGTCCTTTGCTTACTGTCATCAAGAGCAAATGAAACTTATTCCCTATTTATTCCTCATTTTCCAAGAACAAATTTCAAACCATTTGATTGACTCTAATTTTGCAGGCAAAGGGTCTTCAACAGAAGTGGGAGATAATTATTAATGCACTTTCAGAGTTTAGTAGATTAATCATTTCATGCAGCATCAATCTGGAGACTTTGAAACTACTCATCAGCACGACTCAGCAGCTCGCTGTTTTTTCATTGTTGTTTCTAGCAAATGAGTCTGCAATGCTTTTCTGTGTTTGGCATCACATTTCTGTCTCAATATCTGTTTTCTCTATCTAACATAATCCTGACTCATAGAAAGCCACATTTAATGTCATTTAATCATGCCACCCATGCATGATTCTGCACCACACATGAAAGTGTCTGTGGCTGGATCACTAATGTGAGAAAAAAAGTGGCAAGGCTTTTTAAAAAAAAAAAGAAATTCAATTAAAGAAAGTTAGCTATTGTCATAAACGTGGATTTGCTGCCAGTGTCTCGAATCAGTCAAAGAGTTCAAGACTCAGATACATGGCTGCTGATAGCATCGATATTTTCTTTTCTTTTTTTTCTTTCTTTTTTTTGTCTAATTAGCTTAAGTGAAATGTGGTGAAAGGCCTTTGTTTTGTTTGTGTCCCTCTTATGCTGCCAAAACAACCCTGAACCGTCGAGGCATGGACTCCACTAGACCCCTGAAGGTGTGTTGTGATATTGTTACATGTCTAGTCTGTTTCTGTTGTTTTTGGTTGTCACATGTTCCTTTGTTCAGTTTTCCCGCCACTCCTGTGTTCCCACGGTCACCCTCATCAGTTCATTTGTCCCAGCTGTGTCTTGTTCCTAGTCTAGTCCTCACCTTGTTTACCCTGTGTATTTAAGCCCTCTGGTCTGTCGATGTTCCCTTTTACTGGTGTGTTTGCGTGTTCCTGAGTTCATTGTTTATTAAAGTTCCAAGTTCTCCTTCGCCTTCATGAGATTCTTGTACACTAATGTTTGTAACAGATATCTGGCACCAAGATGTTAGCAGCAAATCCTTTAAGTCCTGTAAGTTGTGAAGTGGGGCCTCCATGGATCGGACTTGTTTGTTCAGCACATCCCACAGATGCTCGATTGGATTGAGATCTGGGGAATTCAAAAAGTCAATGCCTCAAACTCATTGTTTTGCTCCTCAAACCAATCCTGAACCATTTTTGCTTTGTGGCAAGACGCATTATCCTGCTGAAAGAGTCCATAGCCACCAGGGAATACCGTTTCCAATGAAAGGGTGTACATGGTCTGCAACAATGCTTAGGTAGGTGGTACGTGTCAAAGTAACATCCACATGGATGGCAGGACCCAAGGCTTCCCTGCAGAACATTGCCCAAAGCATCACACTGCCTCCGTCAGCTTGCCTTCTTCCCATAGTGCATCCTGGTGCCATGTGTTCCCCAGGTAAGTGACGCACCCGGCCATCTATATGATGTAAAAGAAAACGTGATTCATCAGACCAGGCCACTTTCCATTGCTCTGTGGTCCAGTTCTGGTCAGCTTGGGTACCCTGACTGGTCTGCGGCTATGCAGCCCCATACACAACAAACTGCAATGCACTGTGTATTCTGACACCTTTCTATCAGAACCAACTTCTTGAGCAATTTGAGCTCCAGTAGCTCGTCTGTTTGATCGGACCACACGGGCCAGCCTTCGCTCCCCACATACATCAATGAGCCTTGGCCGCCCATGACCCTGTCACCACCGTTCCTTCCTTGGACCACTTTTGAAAGATACTGACCACTGCAGACCAGGAACACCCCACAAGAGCTGCAGTTTTGGAGATTCTCTGATCCAGTCGTCTAGCCATCACAATTTGGCCCTTGTCAAACTCTCTCAGATTCTTACGCTTGCCCATTTTTCCTGCTTCTAACACATCAACTTTGATGGCAAAATTTCACTTGCTTCCTAATATATCCCATCCACTAACAGGTGCCATGATGAAGAGATAATCAGTTATTCACTTCAACTGTCAGTGTAATGTAATGTTATGCCTGATCGGTGTATATCACAACTATCACACAGAGAATAGGCATACTGTTTCAATTTTAGAAGGATGATAATTGAACGATGTTTTGGCAGATGGTTTAAGAACGCCGTGTTCTGATGTTGTGCTAAATTTTGACCACAGCCACATTATTACCCCCCTCGCTGAGGCTGCTACCTATCCCCAAACCACACCCCCACACCTAACCCGCCATACGCATTGATTTACGGTGAAAGAGTAACCCCTGACCTGACGAATGACGTATTGACAAACATGGGAACACAGAGGATAGAGCAAAACAAAACACTGTTCACAAATTAGGAGTCTAAAATTAGAATTTTTAAAGAGAAATGCCAGAGGATTTCAATCAGAAAGGATTTCAATCAGAAGCTTGAGTTTGTTGCCCAGCCCTATTTGTTTGAACTGAGAGAGGTGTCAAAACTTACGCTACTTCTACATCGCGCATCTTTTGACGTAAACCGACTTGTGTAGACCATCTGCCAGAAGCTATTTATTTTAGTTTATAAAGATTTAAATATATTTCTTACAAAAAACAATCGCTTCGCTTCAGAAGACCTTTAATAACCCCCTGGAGTCGTATGGATTACTTTTATGATGGATGTTTGCACTTTTATGGACAAAATCAGGACAGCCATTCACCGCCATAATAAAGCTTGGAAGAGCAATGATATTTTTTAATATAACTCTGATTGTATTAGTCTGAAAGAAGAAAGTCATATACAGCTAGGATGGCTTGAAAGTAAGTGAATCATGGGATAATTTTCATTTTTGGGTGAACTAGCCCTTTAAAGGCTGGAAAACACTACATTATTTTGAAAATCTGAGCAGATTTTAAAACACCAGGCATCATACACTTGCCGACTTTGTAAATAGTTTGAAAACAAACTGGGCACATAAACAATTAAGGATCAGACACTACCAGAAGTCATTACGAACCCAACAAACTCATGCAGAACATGTGCCTCATTGCTAGTAGACGCGTGACAAATGAAAACAATGTGTGCTGGATGAAATCATTGTCTGAAGATCAAAAACCTTATAGACATGAAAAAACCCAAAAAATAAAATAAATAATTTATTATAAATACTGCAATATTCCATAAAATGTTTGATTGCATGGTGACTTAATAAAGTGTGTGTATTACTGTAGGTGATCACACCTTATGAAATAATTGTTTTCAATGTATCCATCCATCCATTCTCCAAACCGCTCATCCTCTGTACGGTCATAGGGATGCTGAAGCCTATAGTTTTCAATTGATTTATTATTGAAATGATCTCATCATTTGGCAGTGGAATTGTATCCCCCCTTCAAAGTACTAAAACCAGAACTGGAATCATTAAATTCTTTCCCACCCCTAGTTGTGAGTCTAGGCTGGTATAAAACCTCATAGTTACAGCAGTTATTATAATACACTCAAACATTTATTCAGTGCTGCTCCAATTGACCAAAGAACGCCCGCAAAATAAATATGGAGCATGTTAATAATCTCATCTTATCACCGATTGGCTGCTAGAGAAAGAAAAAGTCAGCCTCCTCTGAGCCTTCCAAAAATACCCACAGCTGTCCTGTTCACTCCCCGCTCTTCTCATGATTAAAAGAAAATAGCTGTTCGCGTCTCATTAATATGTAAACGGTCGGAGCAATGCCCAGGAGCGAAATAATAATAGCGAGAAAGAGACGGCGATGCCAGGATGGAGTAAGACTGTGTGTTCATAGTGCTGAAAAGGGCAGTCCCCAAAATGCCTGCATATGAGATGCAGCGCAAAGTCTCATTTAGTATGACACTTTGCTGAAACCTCATGGCAGGGGAGCCGCTTCTTAGAAAACTTCAAGATGATACATGTGTAGAGGAGAGAATGCTCTCAGGCAAATTCAGACTTGCAGCGCTTGCTGCCTTATCAAGCTGTGATTTCTGCCCATACCTTCGATGGTTCTCATGATTTGCTTGTTTTTCTTTCTTTCTTTCTTTCTTTCTTTCTTTCTTTCTTTCTTTCTTTCTTTCTTTCTTTCTTAATTTGTATTTTACTAAATTTGTAATTTACTTTGTATAATACTTTGTGTATGCATTTGGGTAAAAGCGTGTTTTAGCTCGCTCTTCATTTTCTCTGGCATTTTTGTGGAGAGGTCTTCCCTGTCTCTGTCCTGAGGGCCAGAACAAATACACAACTAATATTGCACCATAATATAATGTCAGTTTTTTTCCCTGTGTATGGTCATTTGTGAAACAGTCTTGGAAATCTTATTATACAACTCCACAAACATTTCACTACTGACATTACCACAAGGCATTGTAGCTATCATTTGAATACATACATATTAATGCATTCACGGTTATCAGAGGCCATAGTCGTGCAGAAATACCTGGTAAAAAGGATCTGGGCATGCTGAGCAGTACATATGTCTGAAAAACTGTAGATGGTTTATGCAGAAAAGACTCAAAGGCTCAAGATTCCCATCTCTAAAGCTCAAATATAGACTTTATTGATGGAAAAGCTGCTTAGTGTAATGGCATAATAGTGTTGACTATAGTAGCGTCATGGTGGTGCTGTATCCATTATATGTTAAATGAAACCAGTTGGATGCTAATGTGCTCTTCTAGCATACAGACCAAAGCACTATTCTTGTTTTTCTACCAGGTTTTAGCTATATTCAGTCGCTTTGGATAAAAACTTTTGATAACTGAACTGTGTTACTTTTGAAAGCACTGCATTACAATATTGAATCCCTTATAGAAATAGCTAAATAAAGTAATTGCTCTATCATAATTTTTTCTGGGAAAGTCTAAAGTCTAAGGATGGTTTACAGCCATTGTTTGTATTGAAAGTGCTTTTTGTTTTCAAGTGTATCAAAAACACAGGAAACAATGTACCACACAGCTAAATGTTTTCACCTTTGTTCTGAGGCAACACATGAATTCTGTTACATTGTACATTACATATATTGAGTAACAAAAGGTTAATCTGAAGCAAACTGGTTTTAGAGTTTCTAAAGAAACAAATTACTAACTCATAAAGACAGTCACTAGTCACCGTCACTAATCCAGATATTAAGAAGTTACCTTCATCTTCATCTTCGTGTATGTTTATACAATCACCCCGTGACAGAACACCAGACAAAAGAAGTATAGCAAAGTGTGTAAGAGTTTCTTTTCTGGTTATGTGTTCAGTGTTTTGTTTTCTGTTTTCTCCCTCAAGAAACATTTAGAGGAATAACATTTTTGGATCTCACCCATCAGACCACCTTTCCCGGATGACCTTCATTCGGGTCAGACTCAACGCTGCCACACATGCACAGTTGTCCGGGGAGGATCCTTGAGGGAGCTTTGCAACATATGTGGAGTGGGTGCTGGCGTCCTGTGGATCAGCGTTAACTGTCTCAGAAGCCACCAGCCTCACTTCCGATCCAAGGCCCAGCCAGAACCACCCAGACGATGAGGATTGACGGCCTGAGCCCACCACAGGTAGCCCAACGGAGACATCGCGATGTATGAGGCCATGCCCACAAGAGCAACCGGGATCACAACATCACAGAGCCTGAGCAGCGTGAGGCTGCCAAGCCATTCATCACAGAGGGAGTGTTGGTGGACTTCGAGGGTTCAGAAGTGAGATCCGCCCACCCTCCCACTACTGAGAGTAAGTTGTTGGCTGAGACACTTTTTGATTTTAAGTTTTGAGAGGATATTTTTCTATATTTTTCTCGCTGGCCCTGCCCACCCCCTTCTGCTACCACCTCTCCAGACTATTTCAAATGCCTCCAGCCTTGGTGTGCTATGATCTGTCTCGACCCGTCGCCCTGGCTCCTGCACCTGCACTCCTTCCATCCTCTATCTCAGTGTGGACCATCGGTCTTTCAGCTTTGCCAGATTCCCTCGGCATGTCGGCTCCACCTGGGTCAGACATCGTTTCGCCTACGCTGCAGACTTGTGGACAGCCCACTGCTCTCTGGTCCTCTACCCCTTTGGCTGCGGCTTGCTCCGCACTACCTCAGGCTCCACTTCCACCCTCAGTCACTCCAACTTGCCCTCAGACCTCCAGATCCCCACCTTGGTCTTGGGAGGTCGTCGCTGCGGCTCTGTTGTGGGTGCCAAGATCTTCATCATCTCTCCACCACCTCGGCTCATCGGCTGTGCGGTGGGCTCCATCCTCGTTGTCATCGTCCCCATGTCGACCCTCAGCAATGTTCCTCCTTCCATCAACGCCGCTGTGGGGAACTTCCCTGGTTGTGGCCTGGATGAATATCCATCAGGCCCTGCAGAAGGTCCTCCCTTGGCTCACTCCTCATCTCCACCTTGGACTCTGTTGTTTGTCCTCCTCCCGGTCGTCGCTCCACCTCCAGAACCTTCTCCTGCCTGTCAGTGCCATCCCTTCGCCAGCCCCTCATCCTCTTCGTCTCCTCTTCTCCATGGTGCGAGGTTGCGCCTACCGCTTCATCGTGTGGATTTATTAAATATTACCAAGTTACCTTCATCTTTGTGCATGTTTATACAAAAAGTCCATGACAGTAACCATTTCTTGAACATTGTTTTTAAAAAAATATATAAAATAATAAATCAAAAACAACAATTTAAAAATGTCAAAAATAAAGAATTAAAGGAGATTTAAGATAAAGAAGATGAAGAAATAAGAACGGTAAAAGAAGTTCTAGGTCTAATTATAGCCCATATAGTTGTGAAGTAATCATTTAAACTTTGCAAATAATATTTTATTTACAAATATGCACACACTTACTCTTGTTAGTTTGTCTAATATGTCAAAAATGTAACAGTTATGAATGACATAATTTAAATGATTGCATATTTTCAATTAAAATGGTGAAATTACAGTAGTTTGCATCCACTGTATGTTACTCTGGGTCCTTAAACGTATCCATCATGAAACAGATGTCAAACATTTTATTGTACCATGCACGCACTCTTAAACTAAAAGCATCGTGTTGGAATTCACACTCATCTTCAGAAAACATTAAGCTCCACCTTCTTCAATATGATTGACCATTATTTTGACATTGACGAGCGCTGTTAGACCACTCAGGCAGACCAGCCTAAAATGTAACTTTTTAAAATGACAACAAACAGAGCGATGCGTAATGGAGAGCAAAATTAAGAAATTTGTCCATTTCCAATAATTGGGGAAATGGACAAAATGTCCCCCCAACATAGAAAGCATGTTGAAAACGCACATTTAAAAAAAAAATGTGACCATTATTAATTTAATTTAGCAACCTAGAAATTATGTCTAGCGCTGAAGTGTGAAAACAGAAACACCAGTGTGAAAGCACAAGGCAAGCTTGCTCACGTGCTGCAGACACTGTATGTGTGAAACAGACCTTAGGTTTAATTTTATGTCACGTCTGAAGGAATGATGAAGCTTTTGGCAAGACAGAGAGGAGTTTAGGTCAACCTGATCCTGTCTGAATGTGTGGCTGATTTCACTTCAAGAGCGCCTACGCCTACTCTCTCTGCTCTCCCTCTGGGTCCGTGCACCTCACACCCCTCCCTGGAGAGATGGGATTCTTCCAGAGTATCCCCTCCATGAGGGCCAGGCCAAGCATAGTGCACCCCAGCTGGGATCCTGCCTGAAGTCTGACAGCCTCTGTTTCCCCACACCCGGATGACAGGAACCATCCTGCAATTCCTCCCCAGGGTCAGATAAAAGAAGAGAGGACTAGAAAAAGATACTCACAAAAGTTTTCATTTATTAATTTATTTCTTTAAAGATATATTTTGACAGCTGTCTCCACACTGCAGAGGGGTGGAGTGTCTAACATGAAAAGAAATGGGCAATAGAGAAAACTGTTCTCATATCTCGAAACTTTTGAGACTGACTATTCAAAGGGAGTTTATTCAGTGAATAAAGATCCTCAAGGTTTTTTTTTTTTTTTTTGTGTGTGTGTGAATCGGTTGACATTGACTGTAATAAGTAACAGAGGAATTCAGAGTCTTTAACTCCCATGTCCTCCTCGAGACTTGTCAAATATGTTATTTCATAAAGTGCTTTTAGTCTAATATTTGCCATTTTGGGCATGACGTTTTGTCATTGCTCAAATTGACCACTTGGCTTTTATTCTTCTTGTGGTTAAAAAAATATTAAGGTCCACTGCACTTTAGTCCATCCCAGATTTGGCAGTGTTTAAGATCATCAAAGGTTTTATATAATTATTGTTACAATTCTGCAGTGGTGTAAAGTATTTGAGTAAATGTAATTACTATACTATATCTCAGATGTATCTTTTGGGCTACTTTGTAGTTGTACTGAGTATCAAAGATATTAGAAACTTTTACTCTCTACTTGACTACATTTATGAACAAGTAAATGTATTTTTTACTCTAATACATTTGTGTTGAGTAATGCAGTTACACATTACATTTTGCATGGCACCTAACTTTTTCTGCAGCAGTTTGTTTCTGCTATAAAGAAGCGATATCGCCATCTAAGGGCATCGAAGGTACTATATCTTGTGCGTTTTGCCTTTACTCAGCCAAACTTTACTCAACAAGGCTACTTTATGCATATGCGAGTGCATTAGCAAGGAGTTGATGAATTGTAAGTGTTTGATTTATGAGATGAGTTCATGACTGCAGCCAGTGATGAGGCTGAATCCAGTGCAAATAGACTTTGACTAATTTTACTTAACATTACTTTATTTATCCGTTATATTGACAAGACCTTTTTTGAAGGATATTGTTTACTTATAGCCTTTTTGTGCACTTGAGCTTAACTGAGAATTGAGAGTTTGTAGATGTCTAAGAGGCTGTTGTGTTTGATTTATTGCAATATTGAGGTGTTCAGTTTTATTTAGATTTTAGAAAATAAACATGATTTCTCATCTTACAAATCAATTGTTTCTTATTTTCACTGGTATGTCTCTCAGGTGTCGAGGACTAGTGCATCGTTGAGCCTATATTCAGTATGAGTAAAATACTTAAGTACTGTTCAAATCAGATGCTCAAAGACTTTTACTCAAGTTGTATTGGAATTGGTGACTTGTAATGGAGTCATTTCCGCTGTAAGGAATCTGTACTTTTAAGTATGGTTTTCATGTACTCTTTACACTGCTACAATTCTGTCAATGATAACAAGACCAAATGTGTTGACAAATTTAATATTGCAGCTTACATTGGCACATATAATGAAGAATGCAAACTTAAACATGAATTAGCTATGTTGTATGCTAGTCAGAATTTTAACACACACACACACACACACACACACACATACACACACACACACACACACATTTTAACAATTCATTTAAGTCCACTTAAAATAAATTATATACTTTGACATAAATATTATAGGTGCAGTTAAATACATGTACAAAAGCATGGCCCAGTGGCATACAGATCTTCACAAAGCATATCTCTCAGGTGTTATGGGTATAAGTAACAGCATCTACGCCATATATGGCAGCTGCCTATGATAGCGGACAGGGCACAGTACTTCGCTAGCCGTTTGGCCCTCTTTTTGGGCATCCCAAGCTGTTGAAGCCCTCTTACCACCCTAAGAGGTGTGCCCTAAGCTGTCAAATATGAACACGAGTAGTCTGCCCCGATAACCGATCTCTGAGAGGGTGTTTAAGAGCGACTGGTATTTAATGACCGTGGTCATAAAGGCTTCCTCCATGCTAGAGTCAAAGGTGCATGCAACCTCCAGAATAAACACCTCACTGAGCTCCTCATTAATCACAATACACACACACACACACACACACACACACACACACACACACACACACACACACACACACACACACACACAGACTTTCATGTTTTATGGCGACTTTCCATAGACATAATTATTTTTATACTGTACAAACTGCATATTGTATCCCCTAACCCTAAACCTATCCATCACAGAAAACTTTCTGCACTTTTACATTTTCAAAGAAACAACAACAGGGCGCTGAGTTGCAGGGTGAAATCAAATCGCTGGCAGATCAGGCTGGGTTTACCCAGTCTAGCCTTTTTCCTCATGGGGACCAAAAAAATGTCTCCACAAGGTCAAAATTGTCTAGTATTAATATCCTTATGCGGACATTTGGTCCCCTTAACCTAGGGTTTACCAGGAACACACACACATTCATATAATGCATCTTAGGAAGTCTCTAATAATTTCCAATTTAATATTTGATACATTTATATACAAACCCGATTCCAAAAAAGTTGGGACACTGTACAAATTGTGAATAAAAAAGAATGCAATAATTTACAAATCTCATAAACTTATATTTTATTCATAATAGAATATAGATAACATATCAAATGTTGAAAGTGAGACATGTCATGCCAAATATTGGCTCATTTTGGATTTCATGAGAGCTACACATTCCAAAAAAGGAATACTTCCAGAAAACATTGTCGGTGAACACAATCACCCGTGCCATTCGCCGTTGCCGGCTAAAACTCTATAGGTCAAAAAAGAAGCCATATCTAAACATGATCCAGAAGCGCAGGCGTTTCTCTGGGCCAAGGCTCATTTAAAATGGACTGTGGCAAAGTGGAAAACTGTTCTGTGGTCAGACCAATCAAAATTTGAAGTTCTTTTTGGAAAACTGGGACGCCATATCATCCGGACTAAAGAGGACAAGGACAACCCAAGCTGTTCTCAGCGCTCAGTTCAGAAGCCTGCATCTCTGATGGTATGGGGTTGCATGAGTGCGTGTGGCATGGGCAGCTTACACATCTGGAAAGGCACCATCAATGCTGAAAGGTATATCCAAGTTCTAGAACAACATATGCTCCCATCCAGACGTTGTCTCTTTCAGGGAAGACCTTGCATTTCCCAACATGACAATGCCAGACCACATACTGCATCAATTACAACATCATGGCTGCGTAGAAGAAGGATCCGGGTACTGAAATGGCCAGCCTGCAGTCCAGATCTTTCACCCATAGAAAACATTTGGCGCATCATAAAGAGGAAGATGCGACAAAGAAGACCTAAGACAGTTGAGCAACTAGAAGCCTGTATTAGACAAGAATGGGACAACATTCCTATTCCTAAACTTGAGCAACTCGTCTCCTCAGTCCCCAGACGTTTGCAGACTGTTATAAAAAGAAGAGGGGATGCCACACAGTGGGAAACATGGCCTTGTCCCAACTTTTTTGAGATGTGTTGATGCCATGAAATTTAAAATCAACATATCTTTCCCTTAAAATTATATATTTTCTCAGTTTAAACATTTGATATGTCATGTTGTATTCTGAATAAAATATTGAAATGTGAAACTTCCACATCATTGCATTCTGTTTTTATTCACAATTTGTACAGTGTCCCAACTTTTTTGGAATCGGGTTTGTACATTTTTAAATGTGTATTTCAGTCTTAAAATTTGGCATTTATTTTACATTATCACCACCTAAAATAGACCAAAATGACATAAAACTGTGTAAAAATTAGCACTGAGTCTAAGGAGAGCGGCCATAATCATGACTAGCAGCACTGTCACCATCCACCACAGCCCTCTAGGCAAGTGTAACCAGAGGGATGACACACCAGAAGAACCCAGTGACAGCTCCACACTCCCTCACCGCCAGGTCTGTAGAGCGTGGGGGTTGGCTTTGCAAAGAAGGAGAGAAAAATTGATGGACAAAGGGATGGCAATGTCACTTTTGTTTATTCTTTCTCTTGGCATAAGCCAATGACTCATTAGTGCTTACGAAGACTCTGTTGTCTTTGGCCTTGGTGTTTCTTCAACAAAGGATGAAAAAGACAAAAACTGCATGCTTTCTTTGAATAAACCTTTATGATGAAACCAATGTGAGAATGCACACCATCCAGCCTTTGAAAGTAACGAAAGTGTGTAAAAAATATAATTGGTGTCACCCTGATGTGAAAAACAGAACCTTGACCTCCTCTCAGATGAAGTCCAGCTTTATAATCAATATGGCTTTTAAAAGATACAGAGGTATAATGAATAAATTCAATTATTCGACAGCAGCAGCAGTCTTTTGAGGACAGTCGTGGATAAAGAAAGAATAAATGGAAAATGGAGGACAAAAAAACAGTTGGAGAGTGAATGTGATGTACTTGTAGAGTTCAGGGAAATGTGTCACATGCCATGTACAGTAGCATATCAAACCTGCTGGCATTGTTAAGACTGGTTCACCCAGAAATTAGTCATTCGTTCCAAACCCGTATGGCTTTCCTTCTAAAAGTGAGATTTTTGAAGAATATTTTGGACAAACCAATTTATTGAAAATATATAACTCTGAAATGATCAAAAGTGACAGGAAAGACTTATATGTTACATAAAATATATATAAATATAAACTGTTATTTTGAACTTCCCACGATTTATAATAATAAGAAATGTTTCTTGAGCCTCAAATCATATTATTTCTGAAGGATCATGTGACACTGAAAATTCAGCTTTGCCAACACAGGAATAAATCACATTTTAAAATATATTACAATAGAAAACAGTTATTTTATTTTAAACTGTAAATATACATATATTCACCAAAGCTGTACAGTATTTATTTGAAATATATATATTTCTGACTCTAGCATTTTGAAACTATATCCTCAACTGTTTGAGGATTGAATGGAGGAGAATGAATAGTTGGAGTGGATGCATTACCCACGCTGGGCCTTTCCAGAGTGCAGGAGGTGAGGCCAGCCTGTCTTCCCCATCACATTCGTCTATCTATCTATCTATCTATCTATCCATTTTAAAGCACAGAGAGAGCACAGAGGCAGTACAGGTGCTAATGTCCTACATTTAGCTTTCTATTTAAAAAAAAGCATGCCTCTGCCCTCCAAATAGTTTGTCTTTCAATCTGTAAAATCTTTCATCTTGAGCAAAACTGTCTTTGACAGGCTAAAAAGTGCTTGTTGCTTATTGGTGACTGCCATATATTCTGCTTGGGTCTAGGAAGTCTTTCTTATTCAGTCCTGTTCTTCTTGCTTTCATTTGCCCTTACACAAACATTCAAGTACACACACATATACGTAAATGCTCAAACTGTCAGACACCCCCTCATTGGCCACATCCCTCTAGATGCTTGCAGTTCTCTTGGTAAATATGACCCTATCAACGTTACAGTATTACTGAAAAATCCATACCACTTTCTAGTATACTCGTGGTTGAATGCAATAGTTTTTTTTTTTCTTTTTTCATAAAAGAAAAGCATTTAATTTCCTTTAGAAATATAATCAAATGAGCTATGTGGGGTGCAGAGAGTTTTTTTTTTTTTTTTTTTACTTGAATTCTCCATTGTGCTATTCACAGACCCTATTCACGTCTTACTGACCTTAACTGGTATGTTTAATTTGTGCTCTGTCTTGTGCATCACACCTTCTGTTCTGTTTATCAGCCTATTTCATAATGTAAACATTTGTCTATTAAGCACAACATTTAGCACCAGCAATCAATGTGAGTTGTGACTTCAAATCAACTCTGACAAAAGCCAAACTGTGTCTGAGCCTCCCTCTCTGGCCATTCTCTGTACCTCAGCCCTGCTCTGAAAGGAGCTCTTTGATAAGGCAGCAGTCAGGAAGGATACAGGGAAGCAGTCAAAGACATTAGGACTGTCTTTGTATATAATGTTAACTATCCCCACCCCTAAAAAGTACTCAAAGTGATCTATTCATTTGTTCCTCTCAAGCTCTATATTTTTTCTTATTTATTCATTTGTTATATTCCTTTTCAACCATTAGCTCTTTAAAGAGTCTCCAATATTTTTGTCTTGCGCACTTTATTTGGTTGCCATGACAAACATGGATATGGACATGGACATGGAGAATCCTTTTGAGACCCTTTTTAGTGCAGATGGTTAATGCGTAATCTTCAGTAGGTGGAGATATGAGTCCTCTTGCTCTCTGTGTCTCGCAGCGCTGGGCTCCTAACAGCACACAGATCAAAGGCTAAATAAACATGCATCACTTGTGTCCTATGCATCGCTTCATTTCTTCTGACTGCTTTCACACTCATCACTTCTTACAAGTGTCTTGCTCTAAAATACTTGGTCAAATCAATCAAATTATTAACCAATTCAACTCTGCGCCCCACCCGTGGGTCCAATACTGCATCATCATTCAAAATATGCTGCAGAGCTGTGTGTTAAGAGGACTGCACATTACTGTTTAAAAGTTAATAAGGGGTTATTAAGATATGTTGGGAAAGAAAATACTTTAATTGTTCAAAATCATGAAAATTTTTATTTTAACCCTTAAACGCATACATCGGGTCTTTAGTGACCCAGGACGTCATTCACCACCCTCTTCCTCATTAATTTTTGTAAAGTTACACATCAACCTTCTTAGTATTCCTCAATAAATTCATTATAAACAATATAAGAAGAAAAAAATTATAAAATTATAAAAAATGCCTGTTTTACCATTCATTTTTGGTAAAAATTGTATAGGGTTACTAATGACCCAAGGTGTGTAACAGTAAGTATATATTTTTTCTGCACAACATTAATTTAATCTTTGATCCTTGAATAAGTACAATTCACCTTTATTCTACAAGGTTGCAATGTCTGATACTCAATGATGAAGTGACATTTCACTCATAGTTACCACAGGCAGAAAGTAAAACAGTAGGAAGTATCATGGTTATCATGATTTACGGCAGAGCAACTGCTGAACGCAATCAAATTTTAGTGTCACTGTCACTTGATGGTGAAGCTGGTGAAGAAGCTGTCAGCAATAAAAATATTGATTTTAAAGATGATTGTTTTGAGAATATGTTTGAGATCACGAATATGAGCCAGATGCCAAATGTACTGGGAAAATGAGCTCTGACGAGGACAGTGATGATGGTATAAAACATCTGCTCAAACTGAACCCTTCCAAGTTCCAAAAGGTAATAAAATATGCTTTATTTTATTTCTCTGTAATTGTTATTTTTTTATTTTTTTTATTTTTGGATCTTTTAAGTTTTAGAGTAATGGACTTGGAGGGACAGAAATTGAATGCATTGAATGCTGAGGAATTAAATGATGAATACCTATCTGATTTGAAATGTTTTATGCTTGCATTAATATCTTGTCTGGCTGTTAATATCTTGTCTGGCTTGGTTACATTTAATAGTGACATAGCCATCTGGAAAAAAAAGAATGCTCCCTCGAGCACTTCTACCATGATGATAAAGCGCATGAGAAGTTACTCGAGGTGGTGACTACCCCTTCTTCAAAGAACTCCATGACGTTAACTCATTCATGGGGGAAACCTTATTCTTTTCGTGTCTTTGTGCCCTCTAATTATTCGACTATCGTGGATGTAAGGGCATGTTGGTGGGCTATCTGTCCCCTGGGAGCTCATCATCACTTAAAAAGACAACGCTCCCCACCAAGCCATGCAGAATAACACCCACGCTGGAGGGGAAGGCGTTTCAGTCAGTGGGTCAGGCTTGTGCTGCTCTGCACACTATGGCAATGTTACAGGCGTACCAGGCTGACCTACTGAAAGATTTAATAAAAAGATAGAAAGCCCTGGGGAGGGGGCACGTAAATATATATCTAACAGCTCCTTCCTGACACCCTCACGAAACTACTGTAACATCCCCACCACCTCTACTGATTCGGTGGCAGTGGTTTCTATGTTGGAAATAGTGAATGTTCTGTTGCTTCCCGCTATCTTCCAGGGCACAGAACATTTAACAGAAATTCATAATTAGTACCCCTTTTCAGAGAAGTTGGCAGTATGGAAACTACTGCCAGATATCTCTCCTTGGGTCTGAAAGAGAAAAAGGTTACATACAGTTTGCACACCGCCCTCCGCATTTCAACATCGTAAAACCGGACCTGGTGCACTTGCTGTTGCAAGAGCTGCAATCTCTTCTGAGCAAAGGGGCCATAGAACGTGTTCCTCTCCCAGAGAGAGAGAGTCAGGCTACTACAGAAATTCTACCACAACACAGGAAGTTCCCAAGGTTTGCTTTTGGGGGCGAAGCTTACCAAAATCAGGTTCTTTCATTCAGTCAAGCTTTGTCACCCCGCACATACATGGAATGCACGGATGCAGCTCTGGCTCCGCTGCGACTCCAGGGCATCTGCATTTTGAATTACAAAGATGACTGGCTGATCCCGTCCCAGTCTCAAGAGCTTGCACTTCGACACCAGGATGTCGTCCTCGCTCATCTTGTATCTCTGGGGTTGAGACGTCCCACTCTAGGTGTGTGTGTTCATCGCATGGTACTAGCGACAGATGCTTCCTATATGGGCTGGGGTGTGGTTCTAGAGAGCTCATCTCGATTGACGATCAATTGCCTCAAATGTATGGCTGTATTTCTGACCCTGAAGTACTTCCTTCATCAGTTAAGGGGCTACCATGTCCTAGTGCAGGTGGACAACACTACGGTAGTCTCCTACATAAATCGGCAAGCCGGACTGCGTCCGTATGAACAGGCTAGTGCAGCAGGTTCTGCTTTAGGTTCAGGAGAAATTCCTGTCCCTTAGGGAGATTTACACCCTTGGGCATTTGAATGTGGGAGCAGATTTGGAAAAGATTTTACGAAGCAGAGGTGGACCATTTGCCTCTTAAGGGACAGCGTAATGTCCCTTTTGCTCCTCTTTGAATCACACACTACGCTGGAGCAGGAGAAACTTCACAGACTGCGTCCAGTCCGTGCTCTTCAGTCCAACATACTAGCCAGTGGCGTAAGTCAGAGGGATGTATGGGGAGGTATGGGGGATGTAACCGACGAGAAGCCACCACCAAGCAAACAATGTCACACTGGGTGAGGATGTCATTTCCCTAGCCTACGAAGTGCACGGTCAAGCTTCACCTCTAGGAATTAGAGTAGGGCTCATTCTACCCGGAGGGTTGCTTCCTCCAAGGCTTTGGCAAGGGGCGCCCCTTTGCAACAAGTATGAGAAGTGGGAGACTAGTCCTCTCTGCACACATTCATGAGATTTACTAAATTTTATAGTACCCTGAAAAAGCGTGAAAGAGATTCTGCACTAAATTGCCACACTGGGGGCGCATGTCCAGATGTCTCTTTAGACAAGTAACAAGTAAGTACAGTCAAGTAACCCGAGACATTTTCAAACATTCAGTTACTGGAGTAATGTGAATGTATACACACACGTTTTTACATTGTACTTAAAAGCTCTTTTTTTCTGATTAAATAATGAAGTAGTCAATGGTACACAGATTTTTCTTTTGGATGTGTCACTTCTAAACTCTTTGAAATCTTAACAAAACCTCATCTTTACTCACATCACACTCCTGCTGTAATTTAAGATCATCCGACATGATCCAGAATCCTGCAGTTCTTCTTCGCTTTGGGTAGAAATGTCAGCTGTCTAGTATGAGCCATAGAGATTTTTTTTTTTTTTCCACACAGGACCCTTAATTCAATCAAAGGACCGGATCAATAGACACCATGCTCAAAAACACAACAGGCCAATAACAAACCATTTCTGAACAGGAGGAGGAGGTGGGAACTTTATTGGCAGCCAGGAAAAAAGTAATTGAAATATAATAAGACTCTATATGACATACACTCAAAGTCAAAGACAAAATAGCAAGTGAATTTTCTTCTTAAATTATCTTAATAATAATACTGTATATTAATACGGTCTAAAAAAATTATTGTAGCACCTCAGTTCAATAACATCATCTTTATGTGTGTGTATTGTATATTAAATTGGTTGTATTTCTATTAAAGGGGTCATAACATGTATTAGTAGATTTTTAATTTTTTTAATTAAAGGGGACATTTAAATTATTATTATTAAATTATGTTTGTTGTGCCAAATATACAGTATAAATGTGATTCCATGCTGAAATGTTCTACACAAACCGCTATTTTGTTAACATTGGGATCATTGTAAGGATTTGCAGAGCCTGACATAATCAACCTGACAATTTTACCTGAGTATCACACAGAACCTCACCATGACTGAGTGGTGTAAATGTGTAAATGGTGCGTTTGTTAAAATGTATTTGTCTGAGATCAGAAAGCTGTAGAAGTACAGTCAGAGCCATTTTTGCAGCTAAGTGGTCTTTTTGGGTTGAGGAGGATGTTTTCAGTTCTGAAGATGACTGTTTCCAGTGTTTTTATCTTCATATATAAATATACATAACCTGTGTCAAGCACTTCTAAATCTAAATGTTTACTGTGAGCTTTTCATGATGAGATTTTATCTGTCCTAGTGTATTCTTTATATCCTTTTATATTTACCTATGTTGTCCCCTCTTTTCCTCTCATTTACTTTTCTTTCTTTCCCCTGGCTGTATCGCTGAGACACAGAGAGGGAGAAGAGAGGCTGGGTGTGTGTGTGTGTATGGTGGGGGGGTTACTGAGTATAAAACCCTCAGTCTGAGAAAACGCCTCTGCAAACATACCCTGTCTCTCCTCTATATCTGCCTTTCTCTCCCTCTCTCTCTCTCTCTCTCTCTCTCTCTCTCTCTCTCTCTCTCTCTCTCTCTCTCTCTCTCTCTCTCTCTCACTTACTCTCTTTCTCTCTCTCTTTCACTCACTCACTCACTCTCTCACTCTCTTGCGCGTACACGCTGTCCTTCACTCCCATGCACACACTCGCTCACTTCATCCTCGCTACCTCTTTGCAGCCTCTGCCATCCCTCATTCTCTTCATTACCTAGTGCAACTCTGTCCACCCGACAATGGGATCGACTTTTTGGGAGCGTGTGTGAGCTTGTTCGAATGCATGTGCGTGCGTGTGTGAGTGTGTGTATGCATGTGAGTGAGATTGAGCGGATGTGGGATCTGTATGAAAGCTCTTTCCAGCCTGCCCAACGGATCCAGTGAGCCAGCTTAGCAAACCAGGCGTGCACGGAGCTAGGAAAGCGTGAGAGAGTGTGTGCATGTGGGTCTCTTTCACCCTCACACGCTCCTCTACACATTTGGGATCCTAGGGCTTGGTGCCTTTCCCCTGGGACCCCCCTGCACCCCTCTGTCTCTTTCTCTCTCTCTGCGGTTTCCTCTTCTCCAGCAGTCACCATTTCGGCTCCCGGTAGACCCACGCTGGCTGCCCAGCCACTCCCGCGCCTCAGCCTGGGCAGGAAGACCCTGGTAGCAGCTGCTGTAGGGGTCATGCTGGTGCTGGTGCTGGTGGTGCTCATCCCTGTGCTGGTCAGCTCCGTGAGCAATGACAACAGCCACTACGAGATGCTGGGCACCTGTCGAATGGTGTGCGACCCGTACCAGAACAAGGGCACCACCACGGGCATCACCAGCACCGGCTCTTCTGTGCAGGCCGAGGCCGAGGCTCTGGCCGACCACAGCAACATGCCTCCACCCTCCACGCTCCTCCAGGGGCCACAGGGGAAGCCGGGCCGGCCAGGCAAACCCGGACCTCCAGGGCCACCAGGGGAGCCAGGGCCCCCGGGTCCGATGGGGCCCCCGGGGAACCGGGAGGACAGGGGCCAAAACGGGGTTCTGAGTCTGGGCAATGATGGAGCTATCAGCACGGTTACATACAATACGCACCCACGGGTGGCTTTCTATGCAGGACTGAAGAACCCGCACGAGGGCTATGAGATCCTCAAGTTTGACGACGTGGTCACCAATCTCGGCAACAACTATGATGGCACTTCGGGAAAGTTCATCTGCAGCGTGCCGGGCACATATTTCTTCATCTACCATGTCCTGATGAGGGGAGGTGACGGAACCAGCATGTGGGCAGACCTGTGCAAGAATGGACAGGTGAGTGCCAAATTCTTTGCATTAGTGTTAGTTGTGGCCAGGTTTTTTTGTTTGTTTGTTTGCTGTTGAAAGGTTTAGCTATCACACACATGTATATATATATATATATATATATATATATATATATATATATATATATATATATATATATATATATAGCTCTGGAAAAAATGTTAAGTGGCCTCTTATTTTTTTCCAGAGCTGTATATATATATATATATATATATATATATATATATATATATATATATATATATATATATATATATATATATATAAACATAAGTTAATATTTTCTTTCATCGTTGCTGTTTTACTCTTTTTCAGTTTTTTATTTTATTCTGATCTTTTTCAAGTATTGTTTCTAAAATCGTGTTGCATATCTATAAAGCGCGCTGGTGGTTTGAGCTGGTATTCACAGAGCGGATCTAAAATTAATTAAGCTGTTAATAATGACCCCACAGAGGACAAAAAAAAAAAAAAAGAATGTCGTTTCTCTCTCTCCTCTCCTTTTTTGTTTCGTGTGAAACTGGTGGGAGACGCAGTAACATCTGCTGTGAGTTTCTCGTCCCCCCAGAGCACGCGGGTGAAGTTCGCACAGCTGCGGCGCCACATACCCGGCGAGAAGACACGAGCTGAATGCGCTTAATGCGCGCTGACATTGTGCGCGTGTCCCCGTTAACAGAGGACAGAGATTCTCTCTCTCTCTCTCTTGAGGAATTGTCTTAGCATGGGACACTTAAAAGTTTGCCGCTCCAAACTTTTTTATGAAGTGCCCAGTGTGTTTTAAAGCGCACAATTATAACCTATCTTTTTGCATTTTAAGAGAATACATTTATTTTATGTATAAATATGGCAAATGTTAGTGATATCAATTTTATTAAGGTTATTATTACAGATATCAAAGGGAAATATATATCGGCTACTACTAGTTTACACTAAGCCATGCCCATTTATTGGTTTGTAGTAAGCGTTTCACCGCGAATTTGGCTATTTTCCCCATGAAGCTTATTGAATGCTCATTATTAGGGGGCGCGAACGAAAATGGCAAAACTGAACTAAATTCGTGTGCCAAATCTTTCAACTTCATGAACTTAATCACAGTGCCAAGCTACAGCCTATCATGCCAGCATGTCGCAGGATTGTTTTAACTTTTCTTTTTCTACCTGTCATTTGCTGTGCGTGCGTGCGTGTGTGCGTGCGCGTATCTTTCCCTCTGTTCAGAGCTTTTGTTTGTTTGCATTATTTCAATAAAATGTGGAGTTGTGCACGAGATACAGTGTCACGGTGACATGCCAGAAAGTGCGGAGAGAAATAGAAGTGGAACGGGTGATGTTTAAGGAGCTAAGATTATTAAGGTTTTGTCGAGACGGTTGTAATTCCTGATACAGTATTTATTAGAAGACCGTTATATATTTATTCTGTTGGAGTCGTTTGGCACGCAAGACTAACTCTCAAGAGGGAGAAAAGCGCACGTGCAGCGTCGACCACAGAGTTCTACCGCACGCGCAACGGGGGATCTCGTGACAGATGGAATAGAAATACACTGTAGACATCAGTCTCTTCGGGAGCTAGTGAATAAGAATTCACATTTTCAAATAGGCCTACTGAAATGTTACATCGTTTCGGAAGTGTACAAGGACACCAGCCCAAAATGCCAGTTTTGACTTTTAAAATCTGTCCATTTGAAAACATCTCTCATGTAAGGTACGTATTTAATCACACTAATTCCGGGCACTTGAACTGTAATAGTAATTCGTTATTACCATATTAAAATAATTAAATATTGTATTCGACTAAACACTTCATTTCAAGGTCTTTAATTGAATAGGCGCATGTATTTCAGTTAATACAGACGTCTTCCATTTGCCTCACTAAAAGAGACAAAGCGACCCATAAAGTATATTTGTCAACATGTATTTTTACCTGTTTAGCTAGAATTGCACCTGGAATTGAAAATGGGGTGAGGAGAGCATCACCTGGAGGGCGCGTGTGTTTTTAGTCTTTCTGTGGCCCGGAGGTCAGCGCGCGCAGAACTCAGCGTTGCCGCAGCAACCGGAGCTTTCGCGAGACAGCCGATATTTCAGTCAGATAAATACAATTACCGAGGGTTATCCGACTGCCACCGCGAACATCCAGCAGCTGCTCTTAGAGGATATAGTTCAACTTCCATAAAGAAACTGTCACAGAGGAAAGACCGCCAGGCGTTTAAACGCTGGCCCCGAGGGTAAGTTAAGCGGAAAAACGAGAGATAATAAAAGGAAGCTATAACGGTCACTGTAATATCAGAAATATGTTTCTTTTTTGTTCCCAACATGTCTTAAATTCTCTCTCCCTCCTCTGCTATCCATATACTATCCCTCCCTTTCTATCTCCTTTTAAATCTTAATCATGTTCTTCATTAGATCAAACTAGGCAGCTCGCTGAGACAGAGCTCTTATAAGCGCTGCCTGTCTTTTATGCTCTAGTTGCCATATGAATTTAACTTGTCTGGTCCCTTGGTGCCATGACAATGTGGGCAGATCACTTCCTCTTGATTAAGATGAACACTTGCTTCTGTCACAAACACATCTTTAACTTGATTACTTATGCTTTAATCCGAACACAGACCTATCAATCAACCACAGTGAAATGCATTCCCTGCAAGAAACCTAAAACAGCACTTGGGAAGATTGCAATTTAGTAGACAAACTTTTTAGTTGTACAACTGTTGTACAGCTAAAAAGTTTGTCTGCTAACTTGCAATCTTCCCAAGTGCTGTTTTAGGTTTCTTTGTTTTCCCTGTGTCCTAACTAGATTGCCTAAGCAAAACCATAAAAGAAGCACACTAATGGCAAAGGCGAGAACAGGCAAAAACTGCTGGGAGCACAGTACAGCATTTATGGAGTGTGTGAGGGAAGAGCATTGGGAGAACATATGCTGTCGTAAAGCACCGTCTGTTGAACACAATGGGTCCTGATCTCTAGAGACCCTCCTCACAGACACTTTAGGCAGACATGGGCGACGAGCCTTACTCCTGAGAGCAAGCTAATCTTTATAAAGTGGTTACCGCCTCACTAATTAAACCGCTATTCCAGATCAGAGGAATTGCAGAAGTGTGTGTGTGTGTGAGTGAGTGAGAATATAGGACCTCAGGCGAGCTGCTGCTGAATGAGTTGTTGTCGGAGTCTCACATCATTCCCTAACAGTTTAAGAGAAACTTTCACTATTGTAACCCTCTTACTCTGAATGTATGTGAACGCAGTATAGAGTTTCTCAATGGCAGTGATGGAGTGCTAACAGACTTTCAGCTAGTCTGCTGTATCCCTGTGGACTTGCTCTATTCTTCAAGCGGCCACTGACCATACCGCCATACAAACCCACACAGCTGGTGTGCAAGATGTGTACGTGAGTGAATGAGAAAGAGAGATAATTTTTTATTTATTTTTTTGTTCTGGTGAGACTGCATTCTGTGTGAAGAATATTAGTGCTGTAATTATTTATATTTAATGGATTTTAGCTTTAACACACATGCACGTACACACAGGACGCAATTATTTTCATCCATTTCCACTCCTCTTTTATTCTTTCCAAGCTCCTTCTGTTTATTCCTTGCCATCTAAATTTTTTCTTAATTTGCCAAATATTCTCCCCCCCAAAAAAATCCCATTTTTGCCAGATGGACATGTACAGACGCCTGTGCGTTCCTTTTGAAACTCCGCTGGCTTTACAAGGAATTCCACTTCAAATGTGATAAAGGAGTAAAAAAAAAAAAATGAAAGACTGGGAAAAGAAAAGGCATTTGTTGTGTGCCAGAGAGTCTTTTTAATCGTAATTAAAAACTTTGAACCACATCCAGATTGTGCTGGCACCTGTCCTCGTGTTCCTTCTGTTGATATTGTCATTAATCCACCGAAACCCATTCTGACTTCATTATAAGCAAATGCATCCAGACACTCTTTGTGTTTCTCGAGAGGCTCCTTCGGGATAATCTTGCTGTCTCAGACCACACTCAAAACGAACACACACACACTTCACTCACGCATGCGCAGATGTGCACATCTGAAGATTCACATGTTTGGTTTAAAGCTGATTTATAAAGCGCTGGATATGTTTAACAATGAGCTAAGATAAAGGGATACTTCACCCTAAAAATGAAATTTCTCTCATCATTTACTCACCCTCATATATAACGTTTTCTTTTGCCTTGCAAAAAAGAAGATATTTTGAAACACTTTTCATCCATAACTTGTACAGACAATAAACACATTTTTCAAAAGAAATCATGACAGAATTTTCAATTTTGGACGAACCATCCCTTTAAGCATGACATTCATGTGCTCCTTCTTTAAGACGCCTTTGGGCATAGTGTATGCTTAAAGGCAATTGTGTTTACATGCATAAAATGTGCTAATACAATTAATATGACTGGAGAAATATGAATAATTTATGTGTACAGTATGTGTGTGTGTGTGGGGCAGCACATTTCACCATCTGGAACAGCAAAAACGTGTTTTTAATTAGAGTTCAGTGTTCAGTTATTAGTCAAACAAATTACTTATGTTTAATTACACATTGTACATAAACTGAAAAAATTTGTTTATTGGTATTTGGATGAGGAGAGAGACAAGAAACACGCTGCTAGAGGGGAAAAAAATCACTTGGATCAATACTATTTTTTGCAGGAAACAGGAAAAAATAACATACAGCATGTGCAATAATTATTTTGGTTGAAGTATACAACGTTTTTCAGTCAGAAACAAACGTATTATCCTCAAAATAATCTCCTGAAGAAAGTCTGCAGAATCTTTTAACAAGTCCAATAAGCAGTCCTCTACAATAACAGCTTGTTAATTTGCGTTGGAGTTGGAGGGTGTACTTGTGTTTCAGTCAAACACACTCTTCTTGCTCTCCACTCTTCTAATCAGCTGTTGAGGCGCCGGGGCCGGGCCTTTGCCCCTGATGTGATGTCTAATTGGACACTAAATTTGCCACCCAGTAGAGCAGAACATTAAAACCAGTCTAATTGGGTGCTGTAGGGTTATTAGCACTAGATTTTCCCATGCTGCGAAGAAATGCCACACGTCACATGTGTCTGGGTGAGACGGAGCAAATGCTGCGGAGGATCCCATCATTTATTTATAGGTGAGAAACTATACTTTTAAAGCACAGTCCTTCGGCACCTCAGCTCTTTCAGTCAAATATCCAGCCGAGAGAGACTTCAGCGGTACTGTTGTGAGCGTGTGTTGAATATACACATGAAAATAGCTGCGCCTCACTATCTGAGTGACTGTGGCCTTGTCTGTGACTCAGGAGGAGACCTTTTACTTCTTTTAATGAGCAGGAATCAACACACTCTCACTCACATGCGGTCACACTGATACCCGAACCCCCTCTCGGCTCATGTTTTCATGTGCTCAACACACACTCATGCTGTCCCAGGGAATAACAACTTGTCCTTCGGCAAAGTTCCTCTGTAAACATCTTGATGCTTTCAATGACTCCTTCCACTCAGTTCCACTCAGACGCTACAAACCCACGTACGTCCGCTGCGACTCCCTCGCTCAGCCCACTTACTCGATCGAATTAGTCAGCGCGTGTATGTGCGTTTAACACCTTGATCACCTTGGAAAATAAACAACCGCTACTGTAAGATTATAGCCATCCGCCCAGCGCCAAATGATGAATTGGGCAATTCATGAAAAATGTATGCTGCAGCAAAAACCATGCGTTTCTCCCTTGTTCCCTCTCCTCATCTTTCTCTCCCTCTTCCTCAGTTTCCCCTAAGACTAGAATTACTGCAATCTCCTCATTATGGTACTGAGAGGAGGTGAGACTACTCTATCACACGATACTGCGTTATAATGCAGCGAGATGTTTCATTATGCAGCTGCGCTCCTCAGAGACTTCAGAGGGGCTTCGAGTAGAGGTCAGGCCACTGTGTGCACATCAGGAATGATTCCAGGAGTTCAGCTTCACAGGGATCCACCACTTGTGATTTATTTCTTGGTTTAAGTGTGAGGTCACTAGTTTAAGTCAAGTTCGACTGACAGTTCTTTTAAACAAACCAATTAAACGGCATCTGTTTGTCAGTTATATCAGTAACAGTGGCATACACTTTAGTTAGTTTGTCACTTTCTAGAGGGAATAATAACACTTAATGTAACAAACCTTTCTGAAATCCTGTTGAAGTATATTGTTGAGATGATTCAGAGTGAAACAACTAAAGACTTTTTTTTTATTTTTTTTTTTTTACTTTTTGATGCCAAGCACCCCCAAATATGATGCAATTATCATGGCAATAATTAAAATATACCTGTAAAGAAGTATATATGTGTATATAGCAGGCCCATATAATAACAAAGAATATATTTGAATGCATAATGGACCATTTATATTGTTAAAAGTAGTAATATTAATTGTTTGCTAAACATAAGAATTTCCAATTTAAAGCTCAAAATATTTAGTTTGTATTAAGCTTACTATTTATTATATTTTTCTTCTTGTATGATGTATTTTTAAATGTTGTTTCACAGTAGTTTTGCAGAGAGTATTTTACAAACCTACTTCTACAAAGGTGACAACAAAAGCACAAACTGTTCTTTCAAAAGTTCAAATGTTATAAACAATTAAAAATGTAAAACGTATATTTCTCAAACAACATGCGTGTGTATTCATTGCTCAATGTTAAAAACTAGAAAGCAAAAAAAAAATCTTTATTTTTTTAATTTTTTGCAGACCACCTCCAGCTGCACTCCCTGTTTGAAAAACCCTGATCTTTACTGCGGTTGATCCCCCATTACAGATTTTTGCTTGGGCTGATGTGACAATATATCCCCTGAATAGGGTCTAGATTCACCTATGCTGTACGCCGCAGCCAAAACTTTAGGAAGCTGCACAATGGATTTGGTTACAAAAAACTGCATATGATGTTGTAAAATACCTGGCTGTTCTGGCAAAAACCTTTCGATGACACGCAGATGGCTTTTCCAAGCAGTCTAAAAATTCTGCCATTTTTTCAGAATCTTCTTTGCGGGGACTATTTTATGAACTGCCTTCCTTTACTTCAGCTATTTGAACTATGCATGAATCAGCCTGTTTAGATATCTTTTAGATGTATAAGTGTGAGTAACTGATGGAAAGCTGCTCTGGCATTAGCTGATGGCTGTTGGCATCCTCTTCTCTAGCCAGCTGGCCCCCGTCTATCATGGCCATCAGCAGACGACATGATTATTTCAACTCCTTCTCAGCAATAACTTTATTAGGAGTACTTCTGAAGTTTCCCCTCTTTTCCACTGCTATTCATCTTTCATTCTCTGTGCAAACACAATGGCCCATTCTTCTCAAACAGTTTTAATCATTGTTTAAACATTATATCAGTGTTATTTAAGTATTCCTGTAGATCGCTGACAAGACAAAGAGCAGCTGGGTAGATTAATCTCTCCGGGTGTCTCTGCGACAGATGGAAATGAAAGCGTGGCACCTTCGCTTTTGTTCTCCACAACTTATCTTGCCCTTAATCAGGTTTGCTTTGCTAATAAACCCAAGTGAAAAAGGAACACACGTAAGTCTCTAATGTCCTCAGGAATTTCACATAACCAGCAAGCATCTGGATCGCTCTCATCCACGAGGGGATTTTTCTCAGAGTGCTGTGTGAAGTGCTCTGCTAAGCCTCGATCAGAGATGCAGCTCACAGTCCACCTTTTAAGTATAATTAGAGGCAGGCGCATGCTTCAATTGAACTACACTACCGCTAACCTTCTAAGAGCCTGTAATGGGGTAGGAGAAGTCAACTGGTGTCAGTCATAGGAAAAAAGCAAGAAAGAGAGAAGGAAACAGGGGGACATGGAGACAGCAGGATGTGTCCATCAGGATTAGTTTGCTTTCCATAGATGAAATGTTTCATATCGTTCAGAGACAGATCAGTCTCTGGCAGGGAGACGCTGCTGACATCTGTAAGAATATCCACTGGCTACTACTGCGTTTCAGTCGCAGCATGCTTAATCTCTCCATTGACTGCATTAAGAAATTGAGCCAGGAAATTCAAAGGATAAGGCGTAAGGTTTGGTTTACTAAGGTGCAGTTTTGCTACTTAAATTCCAAGGCATATGTTTGATTTTAATAATACTTTTCAACTATACAGATGCACTATGGTTTTACTTGATTTTTACAGCTGATCAGAAAAAGTCTAAACAATAAACTGGAGTTTGATGACTCAATTTAAAACAGCTCTTATGTATGTTTTACGCAGAAAACATTTTATAAAAATGCTGTTTTTATATACTGTATATTATTATTAAAGGGTTATGTGACATATGTGACAGGGTTAAGTACCGGCTGCTAAAAATCAGCTTTGCCATCACAGGATTAAATTACATTTTAAAAATGTATTAAAATTGTAAAAAGACTGAACAATATTACTTTTTAATGTATTTCTGGTGGAAAAGCAGCCTTGGCGAGAATAAGAGACTTTAAAAAAACATATTTATTTCAAACTTTTTAATGGTGCTGTATATAAAATATTTAAACATTGGAGATTATTCAGTGATTTCTTGACTTTGGTACACTGTAAAAAAAAAAAAAAAAAAAAAAGATATGGCACAATGTACTGTATAAACAAGAAGTGTCCTTATACACCATCCATTTAAACACATGCTTAAAATGGACAAAACAAATTATTTATGATTATGTCAGATTATCTAAATGTTTAGACATTTAGGTCTTTGATCAGTCACATAAATCTCACAATCACCAGAGAGAGGTCACTCTCTGAAAGTCAAAAAGCTGTTCCATGATGAAGTCTTTAAACGCATGGCATGTATGTGCTCTGAGCACATACCGACTGCTTTCTAAAACAGGGACAAACAGATGTGTGTCAGAGCAGGACTGCCGGTTTCCGTCTGTCCCCCTAACCCAGCCCTGAAGCCCAGCAATGTCTTTGGACTTACATTCTTTGACTTTGCCCAACTATACCGCCCGCCTCCCTCCCTCATTTGTTCCCTATGGACCTGTTTTCCAGCTATTTCACTCCATGTTAAATTAATATTCTGGGATAAATATACTGTGCTGTATATGGCAGCATCTGTGGCATGCAGTTGATTACCACAAAATATCATTTCAACTCAATCTTCAGTTTGAAAAAACAGACAAAATGGATAGTTATTGACTTATAAAGGAAGTCTATATAGGGGATTAGAATGCACATTGTAAGTGCATATACGTGTTTTTAGTTTGTTTTTACAACTAAGGTACGAACAACAATTATTCTCTGTGTTAATTGACAGGATCACACAGAAGCTTTCGAAAGAGCCCAAAATATTCATTTAAATCTCAATTTTTATTGCAGTGACTGTCTTTGTTAATTATTTTGTTTAGCACTCGGCTAACACAGATTCTCCGAGGGCATCATAAAGGAAGGATTTACCATGGACCTCTAAGAGGCAATTGATATATCCATCTTTCTATTTGATTTCTGTTTACGCAGAGTTTGAAATGCCTCTGGTGTCTCATAGCTCTGGATATCATTTATACAGACATTGTGGCTTTACCAATGAAATCAGTTTTATAGTATTTTCAATCAGAACACAGTTTCTGTCATTAAGTCTTTATAAGAGTTTTTTAAGCTTAGATTTCAACAGTTCAATTGCTTTTTAATTACCCTGAAATGATATCCCAACACAGCCATCAACGGAAGTCCGGCTTCCCAGAGGAAGCTAATATTGAAAATAAAAAAAGATTAAAACGTGTTTCATCGAAATCCTCTCCAACAAATCCCACGCACTCCCCGGGCACTAAGAGCTCACCCTTTAATAAGGCTGCCACGCAGGCTGTGTGCTAAAGGCGGATTATTTGATATTAATATGCACCGGACGATCGTCACCATGGATTCAGAATAGCAGACTTTGTTTGCACATCGATATTAGACTCACCAGATTTAATCAAGAAGGTAAACAATGAATAGAAAAAGGATAGAGAATAAAAAAGGAGAGACAGGGCGACACAGAGTCATCTAGGTTGAGTGATGGGCAAGTCCTCTTGCATTTGACCGACAGAGACTTTATGCGACGACAAGACGCCATAGAAGCTCTGCAGTTGCTTTATTGCACTGGATGTGCCATCCAAAGCAAACTTTACTTCTGAATAAGGTACAGAATTAAATGCTGGCACAATATTTTCTGAACACTTCTCTGATGATTAGTTACGGATTTATAAATATTAGTAGTATTCACAAAAAAACTATTTATAGCCACAGAATACACTAGTAATTATGTAAAACTGGCTCGTAAATGTATAAGGCACAAACTTTGAATACAAATCAGTTCTTTCTTTTGTTCTAATTAACATCTTTTCATTAATCAGTAGTTCAAAGCTAAATGTCATTCACTCTTTTTACACTATTGGTTATATTAGGGTTGTGTGAGGGGAGAATGTTGTTGATGGCCAATATGAATCTGCAAATTTCAACCATTCACCTTTATCTCACCTGGTCTCGGGTGAATTGAAAAAGGATTGAGAAAAATGGCAGACTGAATATTCATGCGAGTCTGGGTTCATCTCATCTGCATCTTCTGATTATACTACTTGATATAAAGACTGACAGAACTATACCATTAACAAAGTAATGTACATCTTTGGGGTGGCAGACAAAACTATAAGAATTATGTAATAACAGGAAAGTGTTGCTAATGCTTTGAAACTTAAAATAAGAAAAATAATTTATTTTAAAAAGTAATCAATCAATAAAGGTATTTAAAAGAAGGTTTGTCAAATTAACACAATGGTTATGAGGTAGAATGTAAAGAAAATATATATATTTTTTTAATTATTAATGCAACACTTACTAGAAGTGAGGTGGGGCAGTGAGGATGGTGGACAGATGGCCACAGGGTCAGTGTCTATCTGTCTCTCTCAATCCTTTCTCATCTACATCACCAGCTGTCTGCTCCTCTTACCTGAGTTATTGATTGTCTGCTCTCGACCTCTCAGACCTCAAAACATGGATATAGATGGAAATAGAAAATAGAAAGAGGGGAAAAAAAGGGGTAAGAGAACTGAAAGTCCTAAGATGATTTAGAAAACAAATTGGATGACCAGAAAAAACAGACATGCATGTGAAGAGATTTATAAATGAGAACAGGAAGGATGTTAACCAATATACAGTGTTCTTAGTATTTGGACAATTTAGCCACATTTAAAAATGTAACAAAATACCAAATCAAGCAGCATTTATTTCAAAGAAATATAGCACAAGCACACTTTTCAAGCAAACCATATTAGGAAAAATAAGGCTATCATGACACTTTTTGGTTGTCAAAACAGTGGAATATGTCCACAGTTTTGGTTTGATATTTTGTTATCTACTGAAACAACATTCATATATTTCAAGTGTGGCTTCAGTGTGCAAATATACTTTGGTGTCCTTGTAAATACAGATGTGCCAAAGACTTCGTCCAAGAATCCTGAAGCTTTCTGGTGGCTGTCGAACTGCCATATCTCACGCTTTTCCATGGCCCTGACACATTTCTCTCCATTCCGTCTTGAACTGCACTCTGTCCATCATAATTAAAGAACACATTACCGTCTCTGGCTGACAAACCCACTGCCATTCAGCTCAAAATGAAAACTAATGAGAGGGCTCCACTGTGTTTGCTTATCCTACTGCGTCCCTGAGGAGGGCTGGTCAACCTCTCCGGATGATGGAAAGCTCCAGATCTTTCTCTCACTTTGGCTCAGAAAGTGGACACTGAAAGAGGAGGGCGAATTTCGGGCAATGTCACTCACGCCGCGCAGCACTCTTACACTGGCACATTCGGTAAACAATGTGTCCGATCAATAAGGAATGATTCTGGCAACAGCTGCCTCAGCACAAAACGGAAAACACAGCAGAATCATTCGATTTGAAGGAATTGACAGCTCTTTTCAAGATAGCTTCATAATATTCTCTCCATTTCTTTATTGCATTTTCTTTCACCATTTGCTTCATCCCTAAAACCATAAGCTGATATGGTCCTATAGAGATTTTAGTGGCTATCTCTGCTGAAATTCAGAAGACCTGATTTGGTAAAATGTAATCAGTCCAATTCAACCTTTTGCAATCCTCAGTGTTGGCCTTGTGTAACTACTGCCGAGTTCAGAACTTCAGACTGCACAATTTTCAAACTCGTCAGATCATGACTACCTGGGGTAGCCTATCTTTCGGTTGCTGCTGTGTTCACACTGCACGATGGAACGGCGACAGGGGATTTCACATTGCATGACTGTACAAGAATCGGCGACAACTCTGTCCTGTCCGCAAACTACATTTCACAACCAAACACACGCGAGAAGTGTCAAGGAAACAACACAAGATCACACGTGTGTCAGACCGGAGTACTTGCGGAGACTGGAATTGTTATTAAAAATATAGACTGCAGAACGCTTGCGGTCCAAATTGTCTGTGCGCTGATTTGCAGCAAAAAGGAGAAAAAGGAAATAAGATTATGAAGGAGGAAATATTTGGGGAGACGCAAGGATAGTGTTCAGCGAAGAGAGTTGGAGGTGAATAATTAATTTGGCTGGTCAAGCAAATGTTTGTCCTTTGTTTCTGTTTGATATAATTGTAAATACATCTATTAAATACTGATATTCTGGTCCATAACTCCTCCCTGAACTTCCCACTGCCCTGTATCTTGCTCTCTCATTGGCTGTAGGTCATCACCGATGTAATTTTCAGTCAGAACACATTTCACACAGCAGGAATTTGAATTGCAGACAGGTCCAGATATTCCTCTGTGATTCTCTCAGATCACGTCTTTGATAATTCACACTGCGTGATTGTCACTCCGTGAACAAGCATCGATCTGCCTATGACTTCAGGCATACACTCACCTAAAGGATTATTAGGAACACCTGTTCAATTTCTCATTAATGCAATTATCTAATCAACCAATCACATGGCAGTTGCTTCAATGCATTTAGGGGTGTGGTCCTGGTCAAGACAATCTCCTGAACTCCAAACTGAATGTCAGAATGGGAAAGAAAGGTGATTTAAGCAATTTTGAGCGTGGCATGGTTGTTGGTGCCAGACGGGCCGGTCTGAGTATTTCACAGTCTGCTCAGTTACTGGGATTTTCACACACAACCATTTCTAGGGTTTACAACGAATGGTGTGAAAAGGGAAAATCATCCAGTATGCAGCAGTCCTGTGGGTGAAAATGCCTTGTTGATGCTAGAGGTCAGAGGAGAATGGGCCGACTGATTCAACTGATAGAAGAGCAACTTTGACTGAAATAACCACTCGATACAACCGAGGTATGCAGCAAAGCATTTGTGAAGCCACAACACGCACAACCTTGAGGCGGATGGGCTACAACAGCAGAAGACCCCACCGGGTACCACTTATCTCCACTACAAATAAGAAAAAGAGGCTACAATTTGCACGAGCTCACCAAAATTGGATAGTTGAAGACTGGAAAAATGTTGCCTGATCTGATGAGTCTCGATTTCTGTTGAGACATTCAGATGGTAGAGTCAGAATTTGGCGTAAACAGAATGAGAACATGGATCCATCATGCCTTGTTACCACTGTGCAGGCTGGTGGTGGTGGTGTAATGGTGTGGGGGATGTTTTCTTGGCACACTTTAGGCCCCTTAGTGCCAATTGGGCATCGTTTAAATGCCACGGCTTACCTGAGCATGGTTTCTGACCATGTCCATCCCTTTATGACCACCATGTACCCATTCTCTGATGGCTACTTCCAGCAGGATAATGCACCATGTCACAAAGCTCGAATCATTTCAAATTGGTTTTTTGAACATGACAATGAGTTCACTGTACTAAAATGGCCCCCACAGTCACCAGATCTCAACCCAATAGAGCATCTTTGGGATGTGGTGGAACGGGAGCTTCGTGCCCTGGATGTGAGGCCATCTACTAAGATGGCGGCGCATGCACACGCTGCGGCTTCTCTCTCTCCCGACAGACCGGTGTTTTTGTGTTTTTCGTCGTGTAAATCACAGTGTTTTTGTACGTCCTTGTCGCGTCCGTTCATCTGCAAACTCAGCTACAGACGTGAGTTTCTGCTCGAGGTTGGAAAAACTACAGTCTTCAATCCAAGATCGCCGCTCGCTCAAGATCTGCGGGATCATGGCCTTCTCCGGGGGCCTACCCCATCACCGTCCCCCACTACTGCACCTCTCCCACAGTGGAGGCGCCACAAACGGGGTGAGAGGAAACAGAAGAGGGGGAAGCGCGGAGGTATCCGTGTCAGGCTAGCGGCTAAACCACACAAGCCGGCTATCCCCACCATCATTCTCGCTAACGTACGCTCGTTGGACAATAAACTGGATGATCTTCGTCTTCTTTGCTCTACTCGGAAGACTGTAAGAGACTGTTGTGTTTTTGTGTTCACGGAAACATGGCTCAACAACAGCGTTCCAGACCGCGCCATTCAGCTCGATCAGCGCACATGCCATCGGGCGGACAGAGTGCCCGTCGAGGGAGGTAAGACCCACGGCGGCGGACTCTGTGTTTACACCAATGATGCGTGGTGCCGCGATGCTGTTGTGGTCTGCAAACACTGCTCACCCCTGGTGGAGTTTATGATTATTAAATGTCGGCCGTTTTATCTACCGCGGGAATATTCAGCTATTATACTTGTTGCTGTATACATCCCCCAGCTCCAACAACAACAGGAGTGAGGCACTAAATAATCTTTATAAACACATCAGTGATCAGCAGACAGCCCACCCAGATGCTTTTCTCATCTTGGCTGGAGATTTCAACCATGCAGACACCTCTTTAGAGTGTGCTTCCAAAAATTCATCAACACATTGACTTCCCAACACGTGGTAAAAACACTCTGGACTTTGTGTACACTACACAGAGAGGAGCTTACAAAGCCCTTCCCCTCCCCCACCTGGGTGCTTCAGATCACATCACTGTTATGTTAATGCCAGCATACAGACCACTTGTGAAAGCCACCAAACCAGTCCAGAAGCAGATTCAAGTCTGGCCTGAAGGGTCATCAGAGGCTCTTCAAGACTGCTTCGACACCACTGACTGGGACATGTTTAAACAGGCTGCAACCTACCACAACACCACAGACATCCAGGAGTACTCAGAGACTGTTACTTATATCACCAAGTGCATGGAGGATGTAACAGTCACAAAGACCATCACCGTCTGGCCCAACCAAAAACCGTGGCTGACAGGAAATGTCTACAGACTTCTGAAGACGCGTAACGCTGCCTTCAGAGCTGGAGATGAGGTGGGCCTGAGGACAGCAAGGGCCAACCTGTCACGCGGCATCAGGAAGGCTAAGAGACAGTACTCCAGGAGGATAGCCCATCGTTTCAGCGACAGCAGAGACACAAGGAGCCTGTGGCAGGGTATTCAGACCATCACAGATTATAAGCCCCCTGCACGGACATGTGACAGCTCCACCCCCCTGCTGAATGAGCTGAACACTTTCTTTGCTCGCTTTGAAGCACACAACAGCACCACTGCACACAAGTCACCACCTCCTCCCGATGACCTGATGTTGTCACTGCCCAGGGACAGCGTGAGAAGATCCCTCAGCAGGGTCAACGCACGCAAAGCTCCAGGTCCTGACAACATTCCTGGACGTGTATTGAGAGACTGTGCAGAGGAACTCACTGATGTCTTCACAGACATCTTCAACATCTCACTGAGTCAAGCTGTCGTCCCCACATGCTTCAAAGCAACCACCATCATTCCAGTCCCTAAGAAATCATCTCCATCCTGCTTCAACGACTACCGTCCAGTTGCACTTACCCCCATCCTTATGAAGTGCTTTGAGCGGCTAGTCATGCACCACATTAAGTCTGTCCTCCCCCCCTCCCTGGACCCCTACCAATTTGCATATCAGTCTAAACGCTCGACCGATGACGCCATCGCCACTACCGTCCATTCAGCACTCACTCACCTGGAAAATAAAGACACTTATGTCAGAATGCTGTTCATAGACTTTAGTTCAGCATTCAATACAATCATCCTCTACAGCTCACTCAAAAACTGTCACAGCTGGGACTCAGCACATCGATGTGCAACTGGTTGCTGGACTTCCTGACGGAAGACCTCAGGCAGTTCGGTCGGCAGTAACTCATCCAGCTCCATCATCATGAACACTGGAGCCCCTCAAGGATGTGTGTTGAGCCCCCTCCTTTTCACTCTGCTGACACATGACTGCACACCCATACACAACAGCAATCTCTTCATCAAGTTTGCGGACGACACGACCGTAGTTGGTCTCATTAGCAACGATGATGAGACGAACTTCAGGAGCGAGGTGAGCCGCCTGGCCAGGTGGTGTGGCGACAACAATCTCTCTCTGAACGTGAAGACGAAGGAGATTGTTGTTGACTTCAGGAGAATGCACACCCAGCACGCTCCTCTGACCATCAACGGTGTGACCGTGGAAAGGGTGAGGAGCACCAAATTCCTGGGTGTGCATATCACAGAGGACCTCTCCTGGACCGCCAACACCACAGCACTGACCAAGAAAGCACAGCAGCGACTCTACTTTCTCCGCAAGCTGAGAAGAGCCAGAGCCCCAGCCCCCATCATGTGCACCTTCTACAGAGGCACCATCGAGAGCATTCTGACCAGCTGCATCACTGTGTGGTACGGCGCCTGCAACGCATCCTGCCGTAAAGCACTTCAGCGCATAGTGAGAGCAGCTGAGAAGATCGTTGGTGTCTCTCTCCCACCCCTCCAGGACATTTATAACTCCCGCCTCTCCCGCAAAGCCCTCATCATTGCGAGAGACCCCACCCACCCATCACACAGCCTCTTCAGTCTGCTGCCATCAGGAGGAGGCTTCGCAGTCTCCAAGCAAGGACCAGCAGACTGAAGGACAGCTTCATTCCCAAGCTGTCAGGGCATTGAACTCCTCCCGACTCTGCCGACTCTCCCTCTTCTGCCCCACGCACCTGATCTGGGAATCACCCCCGCCCCCCCGTTCCCCTCCCTTCATCTACCTCATATATTGTCTCTCTGAGGAATTGGTCTCCCCTCTTACAGACTCTTTTTTGCACACACTCTTATAATTTTATTTTATACCTGCACTGACTTAAATCTGAAATTGCACTATTGTTACCATTGTTTGCACTATTTGCCATCGCCACTTTACCTCTATAATTCACTTTATCCATCTTTTTTTAATCTTTCTTCTGTTGTTGTTACTGTTAAACTTTTGTTGTTATTGTTATTGTTTTGTTGTTGTTAGGCACCTAGGGTCTGAGAGTCATAGAATTTCAATTCTCTGTATGTATGTACTGTACGTATGGCAGAATTGACAATAAAGCTGACTTTGACTTGACTTGACTTTGACTTTGATGTGCATCCCACAAATCCCCATCAACTGCAAGATGCTATCCTATCAATATGGGCCAACATTTCTAAAGAATGCTTTCAGCACCTTGTTGAATCAATGCCATGTAGAATTAAGGCAGTTCTGAAGGCGAAAGGGGGTCAAACACAGTATTAGTATGGTGTTCCTAATAATCCTTTAGGTGAGTGTATGTCGGTGATTTCACAAAACCTGTCGACGAGTCAAAATCGGGACTAAAATCGGACAGTATGAACTCGGTATAAGTTTACATATTTTGTTGGCTTCTTACCTAATAAATAAGCATGGAATATTGGTTGATTTTAAATAGTTTGAAAAGATTATCAGAATCAGAAGTTATCCATATTTAATATACCTGGATATTCATATGTTCCAGTGTAAGCGTGGAGAACAGTTGTATGTTTTCATATCTGCATTTCAGATTGAGCTTGAGTAAAGTGTATTCAGCAGCAGCTGGTCAAACCAGGACTGCACCGCTAGCCATTACACTTCAGCACTGCAAACTCATGTGTCCCTCTACAGCCACCGTACCACAGCCCAAACATCCATATGGCCTTGACCTCAGGGAATCCCCTCTGCCAGAGTATTTACAGGGTGTTTGTGTGGATGAACAAAATTAGACAGCTACACATGTGCATGCATACTCACAAACACCAGCCAACATTTCAATGGGACAGGTGGTGATATGTGCCTGGCTAATCAATCCGGCCATTTACTCAAGCAACACAAACATACTATCTCTGTTCCAAAACCTAGAGAGCTGCCGCACAATCTACATAAGCAGCTGCCTCATATAGGCATAGGCAGCAACTCCGCACACCACACAAATAGCGCTACACACAGAAGATATGCATGTATGATGTCTAATACATGTCTAATTGAAGTCTAATTGAATGAGGAAATACAGAAATCTCACAATTAAATTACATATTTCAAATTAGCAATACAATCTGACATGAACTGACCCATAAATGTTGTTTCTTAATTAAAATAAAAAAACAACAACATATATTTAAGTTCAATAAAGCCAACGCACATGTGCAGTCCCAAGCATGTGCAGTCTCAGGTCACTGATTGATTCAGTAGGAACTCGACTTGTGATTCAATGACTTTACCAATCAGCGATTGGCTCTTTTATTTAGAAAGCGGGACTTATTCTATCATATTGTTGCACTTTGTCCCATTCATAATCTGGGTCATAGGTCGCATTTGTCAGATTCATACATCATTGAAACTGTCTCTGAAAAGTAACCATTCTGAAGTAAGATAAAAAATTATGGTAGCACTTCATTTTACAATCTTGTTCCGCTTGTACATACTACAGTATGTAGTAAAGACACTAACTGGATTATAACTTTTGGATTTATAACTTAACCTACCCTTAACCTACCCCTAAATTTCAGTTTAACCCATGTAGTTACCTAACAGTACTCAGTACTTTTGTGGGTAAGTACACTGCCATTCAAAAGTTTCTGATCAGTAAGATTTTTAATGTTTTTAGAAGTCGTCTTATGCTCACCAAGGCTGTATTTATTTATTTTTTTAAAAACAACATTAATATTGTGAAATATTATTAAAATGTAAAATGACTTTTCTATTGTAATATATTTTAAAATTGAATTTATTTCTTTGATGACAAAGCTGAATTCAGTGTCACATGATCCTTCAGAAATCAGAAAACATTGATAATAATCATAAATGTTTCTTGAGCAGTAAATCATCACATTAGAATTATTTCTGAAGGATCATGTGACACTGAAGACTGGAGTAATGATACTGAAAATACAGCTTTGACATCACAAAAATAAATTTTAAAAAGAAATAGAAATAGAAAACAGTTGTATTAATATTTATTAATATTTTTAATATTTATATTAATAATTAGAAACACATTTTAATAATATTTCACAATATGAATGTTTTGTTGTTGCTGTTGTTGTTGTTTTTATTTATTATAAATACAGCCTTGGTGAGCATAAGAGACTTCTTCCTTACAGATCAAAAACTTTAGAATGTCAGTGTAAGTTTAAAAATTGAAAGTGCACATACTTTAAAATAAAGTGCAACCAAAATTACAGTAATTTATGCTTCACGAGAAATGCTGTTCTGAAATAAGACAGCCTCGTTGACGTTTGTAGCTAACAAATGGAATCTTTGAAGGGTGCAGCTTTTGAAATGAGACAGCAAAAATAATATAAGTGAACAATTTTGATATATTCACAATCTTGACATTAGCATGTTTCTAAGTTAATGGCACAATGCTTAGCAGACATACTGGGAAAAATTTGTTTTTCTTTTTAATAAACAAAAAAAAAATCAAGACTTATTTAGCAAAATTGATTGCAAAGTTATTCACCGAATTTGCCTTTTTGAATGTGTATTTTTTACTGCGTTCTAGCATTGCCTTTTTCACAAAAGATAGATGTAGTGATATCTTAAAATGTGGCTGAACTGGGTTAAAAAAAGATTTCTGACACTATCCAAACCTGTCTTTATTTCTTCTGAAAGTCAATGAGGTTCCTTATTGTTTTGAATTCCAAATACCTTCATTCTATGAACAAAAACAGTTTGTCAGAATGTCTCCTTTTGTGTTACACAAAATACAGAAAGTCATACAGGTTTAGAACAATATAAAGGAACAGGACAATTTCCTTTTATACAAATGGCAAAGCATTAGTTTGTTAGTATGTGTGAAAGCATCAGACTGTAGAGTTTATTTAGCAAAGCCATTTGTGACCTCCCCTTCCAGAACCCTGGTTCCCTCCTTTTTACCAGTATTGCCAAAGAGTGCAAGCCACACTGTGTGGGAAGACACACTTACACACACCAACTCTGCCACGCACACTGGTGTTGATTATAATAGTGAATCGGGGTTTGCTCTAACACCTCGGCCTACGGAGTCTCTCCCTTGAGTCTGAAAAAATCCTTTTAAACAGAACTCTTAATTAGATGGAACAGAGGTCATCTAGAACCAGAACGCAAGGGCACACAAATACACACCCACGCAAACACCTCCTTCCTTCCTTCTTTTTCTTTAATAAGTAACATAAACATTAGCACTTATCTGAAGCTGAACTTTCTGTCTGATACTGAAAAAGTGAAACTGAAAAAATGAACTGGAAAAGAAAAGTCAGCCTGTCACATTCATTGCTTTTGAAACATTTCACAGTTTGTTGTGAGCGAGATCCAGGCTGTCAAGCTGCACATATTCATGCCTTTACCAGCTCAAAATTTAATTCACCAGAAAGATTACAGAAATCCTCTGCAATTTCCCTAACGCTGTTGTGTGGTACTTGAACAAATCCACACATATTAAATCCATCCGTGTCTCAATCTTTTCCCTCCCTGTTCAGGTGAACGGTAACAGTTGTCATTAATTTGAGGCCAATCTGAATGTGTGTTTTTATGCATCCCAGAGTCTTATGTGCGCTTATGTGTTGGTGGATATCTGATACTTTCTGTTTAATGAGGAAGATTTAACCTTCGCAGAGGTTGCGGATTTTAAGTATCAGTGTCAGAAAAGGAGACTGGCACTAAATTTCATTCATTACCTTGGTGCGAACCGTACAGCTGAACGGCTTGTGTGTTCTCATCACGTGATTTGTTTTTAATAGCTGGAGAAAGTTATCTATAGCTTTCCTATACATCCCAATGGCAGTTGCTTGGCTGGCGCAGGACCTCCCATTTTTTGAGCCAGTCACGTTACTTGCAAAAAATGTATTTAGTCAGAACAAACGGCTAATTGTAAATAGAGTAAGATTCCTTTTGGATCCAGTCGGTTAAAATATACATCTACCAACCATCGCAGTGTAACAGAATCATGCTAAACCTTGACTGACTGTGTAAGACATTATTTTTTGTTACTGAACCTCCTTGTTCATTTTCTCTCTTCCATGTAGGTGCGAGCCAGCGCGATTGCACAGGATGCCGATCAGAACTATGACTACGCCTCGAACAGTGTGATTCTGCATCTAGACGCTGGCGATGAAGTCTACATCAAACTGGATGGTGGCAAAGCCCACGGGGGCAACAACAACAAATACAGCACCTTCTCCGGCTTCATTCTTTACGCCGATTGAATATGTGAGCATAAGAGAGAAGGAGTGGGAAAGAAAGAGATATAGCGAAAGGAAAAAGGAAGCAAAGGAAGGAGCATTCATCATCTCAGCGCTTTATTTTATCAGGATCTCTCCATTGCTTCAGCACACATTTTCACAGAAAGAGACTCAATGGAACGAGGGTTCAGTAGCTTTTCTTCAAATCACCTTATTGATTGATAAAAGACAAGGAAATAAAGTGATAAAAGTGGCGTCTTTCTCTTTCGATGTTGAAAGGGCATCTTTGCCTATCTTGTTTTAAGACTGACTGGCAGAGATCTTTAACCTCATCATCATGTGCTTCTCCTCAGTAAAACTTTCTTTACCCACAGATATCTAATGTTAAAAATATCCCTGGCACCCTGTGGAAAAAGTGTTCATAGAATTGTAACGCTCATGTCCAATTCGATTTCTTCTTACCTCTATATTGGACACAGCACCCCCTGTTGGTTACTGTTGGTAAATGATTTCCATCTGCATATTTTCCGTATGTGTTGTACTCTGTTGGGACTGCAGTAGCTGATGAGCATTGCGAATGAATGTCATACATTAAAAGCACTTGATACTTAATTTAAACGCTACCCCCTCTTCCCATGACTCCTTTCCTCCCCTGTCAATTAGCACTCGACCCTAAACTCCCTCCTCTCAGCCAACTCCTGCCCCTCTGCGCTCTTGCGGAAACTGCAGATGACTTCCTCTTTCTTATGAACATGAGTGACAGTAAATGATGACTTAAAGGACACTTATATTTTAGTATTAGTTAACTTACTGTAGAATGAATGGAGAGCCTGTGATGGTCAAAAAACAGATTTATTTATTTTTTTTTTTTAAGCTAAATTAAGAAAAGTTAAAGAGTTTGGCAAATATTAGATGGTATTTTGCATTATAAAACCACCAAATCTACAATAATACTACTTTATAGCAATTTGTCATTATAACCTGAACATTACTGTGAAATACAGAAGTCAGAAGTGTTTGTTAAAAAAGTTTTGATTTTCAAGAGGGGTGAGGGATGCATATCTGGGGAGAGTTGAGGTGCTGTTGAGGGGCTTCACTCAATCATTCCTGCTAACAAATGCAACAACATTCAGTGAGAACCTTTATTTTTATTTATTTTATTCTGATAGGATGAATGAATGTGTGCAAATGAAGTTTGTTTGTAAACGTGCATGTGTGTGTGTGTGTGTGTGTGTGTGTGTGTGTGTGTGTGTGTGCCAACACCAGAGCATGAACTATATTTTGTCTTTGCCACATTATTGGTTTGAGAAATGTTCTATGCTTTAGCTGGTCAAAGATGTGATATAGAACCAATGAGATTGCATCAGACACGTTTAGCTAAGCCTCTACAGAGAAGCTATAAAAGAAACAATAAAGCTGTAAATTAAATAAATCTATGCTATGTTTGTCAGTCCTACTCTATCTTTTGGAAATGTTGAATAAATTTAAATAACAAATGGGATATTTGAAGTCATTTGTGGTGTAATGAATTATTTTATTTTTTTTGCCAATGCAAGAAAACAGTTTTGGGGAAATAGAAGCCCATTTGCGTAAATCTTCCAATTGATCTAATATTTCACATTATGGGCCATTTAATACATGCTCTAGTCATTTGAAATGACATCAGAATAAATAGTAAGGCAACAAAGATTCACATTCATGCCTCTGTTTCTTTTCTGTCCATGGATTCCTCCCTCCCATCCTCTATTTTTATCTCGTACCTGTCATCTGGCCTGACTCACATAAGCACACAGGGAAAAAAACACAGCTGTAGACTTAACAAAAGCTTTCATTAAGTGTACCTCATTGCTTGATTCACGTTGTCACTTCTGTTGCATCTTAGGACACTTTCTTCCAGAGGACACACAGCCAGGGCTGTTTTTTTGAGCAGTCACTCCCACCGAGACAGAGAGAGAAAGAGAGAGAAATGTTGGCAGGTATTTGAAAAATGCATCAAATTAACTGATATTCTGAGAGGGATTTAAATGAATGTGCTGTTCTGCTCATACATCTGAAAGATGTTTTTCTTTAAAAAAATATATATAATAATAAAAAAATTAAATAGAAGAGGCGTCATAAAAATAGTGTGAAATATATTTCACAAGAGAAATGAATTTAAAGATGTCACCTTGTTCAAAAGTTTACTTGCAGTAATACCTGTTTTGTGCTGAGCAGTGAAAATTTGATTTCTTCTCATTTTGTCTATATGATACTGAGATGCAAGACACCACAATATTGAAAAGGCTACAGGGAGGGGTATAAAAATAAAAATGTGTGTACATTAAAATGATCTTTTAATCTTGTGAAATATATATATATATATATATATATATATATATATATATATATATATATATATATATATATATATATATATTACACTCACCTAAAGGATTATTAGGAACACCATACTAATACTGTGTTTGACCCCCTTTCACCTTCAGAACTGCCTTAATTCTACGTGGCATTGATTCAACAAGGTGCTGAAAGCATTCTTTAGAAATGTTGGCCCATATTGATAGGATAGCATCTTGCAGTTGATGGAGATTTGTGGGATGCACATCCAGGGCATGAAGCTCCCGTTCCACCACATCCCAAAGATGCTCTATTGGGTTGAGATCTGGTGACTGTGGGGGCCATTTTAGTACAGTGAACTCATTGTCATGTTCAAGAAACCAATTTGAAATGATTCAAGCTTTGTGACATGGTGCATTATCCTGCTGGAAGTAGCCATCAGAGAATCCCTTACATGGTGGTCATAAAGGGATGGACATGGTCAGAAACCATGCTCAGGTAGGCCGTGGCATTTAAAAGATGCCCGATTGGCACTAAGGGGCCTAAAGTGTGCCAAGAAAACATCCCCCACACCATTACACCACCACCACCAGCCTGCACAGTGGTAACAAGGCATGATGGAGCCATGTTCTCATTCTGTTTACGCCAAATTCTGACTCTACCATCTGAATGTCTCAACAGAAATCAAGACTCATCAGACCAGGCAACATTTTTCCAGTCTTCAACTGTCCAATTTTGGTGAGCTCGTGCAAATTGTAGCCTCTTTTTCCTATTTGTAGTGGAGATGAGTGGTACCCGGTGGGGTCTTCTGCTGTTGTAGTCCATTCGCCTCAAGGTTGTGCGTGTTGTGGCTTCACAAATGCTTTGCTGCATACCTCGGTTGTAACGAGTGGTTATTTCAGTCAAAGTTGCTCTTCTATCAGCTTGAATCAGTCGGCCCACTCTCCTCTGACCTCTAGCAGCAACAATTCATTTTCGCCCACAGGACTGCCGCATACTGGATGTTTTTCCCTTTTCACACCATTCTTTGTAAACCCTAGAAATGGCTGTGCGTGAAAATCCCAGTAATTGAGCAGATTGTGAAATGTCAGACCGGCCCGTCTGGCACCAACAACAATGCCACGCTCAAAATTGCTTAAATCACCTTTCTTTCCCATTCTGACATTCAGTTTGGAGTTCAGGAGATTGTCTTGACCAGGACCACACCCCTAAATGCATTGAAGCAACTGCCATGTGATTGGTTGATTAGATAATTGCATTAATGAGAAATTGAACAGGTGTTCCTAATAATCCTTTAGGTGAGTGCGTGTGTGTGTATATACTGGGTATTAAATAAAAAAAATATCATTAAATATTTTCATATAATATTTTTCTTTACTGAACATCAGCTCAGATGCCTGACAATATCATGGCTTAAGACCCTTTTACTTTTATTCTCCCTCCATTTCTCTCTCTCCAAACGAAATGGTGCTATTCACACACACCATGTACTTGAGCGTCTCTAGGGAGCCACTGGAAAACAAGATAAAACAACAGCAACAGACATCCTGTGCTGCTCTCTTTCCTTTATGAGCTCTAACCTTCCAGAGCTTCCACACCTCCACACTATTGTCCTGGGATCTGTCCTGCTCCAAAATGCCATCAAAGAGCTTCTGGGTTTAGTCTGATCACAGAGCAGTTTAAAAACTGTCAGAAAGACAGCAATCCAGCTCAGAGGAATTCAGCACACCTGTCTGACAGGAACTGAAGGATTTACTGATTCCAGGTCTATAGCTAGTGCTGTATCAACATAGGTGACTTTTAGTTTTACACAATATTTTAATAATACACACTAGCAAGTACAGCAATAATTAGAATAGCAGTCAGTATGTGACTCCACTCCACTAAGATATTACTCCACTCTTCCACCAAGACACTTGCAAGTTCTCACACACGTCTGGGAGGTGAGGGGGTGGGCAATCCTAACTTATTGTAACTGTAATTGTCTACCGCCTGTAAACTGTTAGTGTCTTAAGGACGCTTCCACAGGTGCATATGCTAAAACAATTTTGTGGTTCATTGAAAAGGCATGAAAACATCTCGGTTACTAGTGTAACCATTGTTCCCTGATGGAGGAAATTGTGTTGAAATATTGACACTAGGGGTTCTCATTCGGAGCTCAAGAGGAAGATCGCCCCAAATAAGAACACACTTACAGCGTCAGAGGGCAGGCTTATGCCTTCTGATGCAGATGACTTGTCTGTGATGCTCAGCCACAGTGGCTTTTTCCCTGTGAACAAGGAGATCTTGAAGTCTTGAAAGACACCTTTCTCTGCCAGATCACGTTCCACAGGTGGAGCATACGTTTGCGGTGCATTTATGCCCAGAAAATGCTGCCACCTGATGGAATTGGCCGAGACTCCTGTCCAAGGCTTGTAAGTTTACCTTGTCTCTCATGGCAAGGGCTTACAATGCCGCTGACCAGTATGGCACTATGGCAATGGGTAGTCCTGACCTGGAGATAATGCAGGAACTATGAAGGTGACGGCACAGGTCCTGGGTCGGGCAATGTCCACGTCAGCAGCCATATCACCCTGCAGCCCAAGACTGGTCACCCACTGAAGCTAAGCAGAGTTGAGCCTGGTCAGTATCTGGATGGGAGACCTCCTGGGAAAACTAGGTTGCTGCTGGTAGAGGTGTTAGTGAGGCCAGCAGGGCCTGTGGTCTGTGTGGGTCCTAACACCCCAGTATAGTGATGGGGACGCTATACTGTCAATAAGCACTGTCCTTCGGATGAGATGTTAAACCGAGGTTCTGACTCTCTGTGGTCATTAAAAATCCCAGAATGTCCTTCGTAAAAAAAGAGTAGGGGTGTATTCCCGGCATCCTGGCCAAATTTGCCTCTGTCCATCATCGCCTCCTAATAATCCCCATATACCGATTGGCTTCATCACTCTATCTCCTCTCCACCAATAAGCTGGTATGTGTTAGGCGTTCTGGCGCAATATGGCTGCTGTCGTATCATCCAAGTGGATGCTGCACATTGGTGGTGGTTGAGGAGATTTGGTCCAGGAACATCACCTTTATCTCAACCTTGCAGAGATGCAGGATGCGGAGAAAGTGAGCTTTCTTGATGCCCCCATATTCCAAGGTGGCCTGTTGAGGACTTCTCACAGCAGTTCTCGGCAGTGAAGAAGCAGACAGAGGCGATTAAGCACATCTTGCCTTGGCGTGGGTCTTCTCTAGACCCCTGAGAGCCCAAGCTTCACCTGCTCGTCACCGAGGGCAGCCTGAGATGGGTGACTCAGCTAAGGATAGGCTGCGGACTTGTTTGCCCCGGCCAGGGTGAGCCTCACTCCCATCAGAGGGGGGAGTGAATTTGACATGGTCATTAAAAGAGCAATTTCCTCTTTCCCTGGGTCATTTACGATGCTCATGGCCCTTGTCTGCTCGACAGCCAGACCTCCACATGTTCTGCTGCAATGTGTCTGCATACAGCACGTAAGTGTGATGAGTGTAGCAGGCCCAGCCTCACTGAACGTCACCAGTCACCAGCACATCGGTCCCAGGGAGCAAAGTAGGTGTTTCAATATATCGTTCGCCATGATATGTGGGACGCAGAGCCTCCTGCCCTGGCTTCCCTTGCTCTGGCAATGGACGCAATAGAGTCATCTTCATCTCTCTGTCTGAGATGAAGAAGGGGTTTTTAAAGCCCCTACTTTATCATACCATAGGAAGGAGGTGGGTTGAGACCAATCTTAGTTCTCCAAGTTGAATCGGGCTCTGTACAAGCTTCCGTTCAAACTACTCATGCAGAAACACATCCTTTCATGTGTTCAATATCAGGATTGGTTCGTGGTGATAGACCTGAAGGACACATACTTTTGTGTCTTGATCCTTCCACGGCAAAGACCATTTCAACGGTTCGCCTTTGGAGGTTGTGCATATCAGTACAAGGTTCTCCCCAGTACAAGGGCTGTCCCTGCCCTGGCTAATTCTAGCTCAGTCGTGTGAGTTGCTGTGTGCACACAGGGACCTGGTCCTCAAGCACCTAGCCTGATTTCGGGTCTACTGTGAGAAGAGCAAGCTTTCACCCTTTTCTCTGTGTGGAGTTGGACGTGATCGTCTCAAGACATTTCTCAAGACTGTGCACTGTCAGTGCTGAACTGTTTGAGACTGTTCAAGCACAAAACAGTGGTTCCACTTAAGTATTTTCAGAGGCTCCTGGGGCATATAGCTTCCTCTGCCTCGGTCACTGTAACGTAATTCTTAGTTCAGGGATATGGGAAGAAGGAGATGGGAACCGGCAAACGTTCAACAAACTTTAATCAATAAATAAACAAACAAAATGAAGGGTGGTCTCCGCTCCCGTCGAATGTCACAACTCACCCGCCATCTCCCAGTCTGGAGACTGAAGTCATTGCACGCCACTCAAGTCAAGTCCAGCTTTACAGTGGTAACATGCAACAAAATTTGATTCAACTGGAAAGCCGTTCTGGAGAAAATAGTGATGTCATTGACGAGCTCAGTTCAATTCTTATGTAGTGTCAATGCAGGCAGATCAGTAATATATTTGAATATTTCGTGTCCCCAACTAAGCAAGCCAAAAGCCAAAAATGACAGAGGCAACAGTGGCAAGGAACAAACTCATCAGGTGACAGAATAGAGAAAAAAAACCTTGGGAGAACCAGGCTCAGTCATGGGGCCAATTCTCCTCTGGCCAACGAATGAACAGTGTATGATTATGATCCAGGCAACAATAAAGGTCATAAATCAAATTAGACTGTAATATTCAGAATATTTGTTCAGTTACATCTGGTTGAAGATTGGTGTCATCACACCGGAGACGGGCTTGTTGAGAATCAGTGCCACTGGCTGTCATGTTAATGAGGGCTTCACAGGGGAGAGTCTAGTTGACGCAATCTCTTCAGACACTTTGGGGGTGAGGTGTGGTCGTGTCTAGGCACAGGTCCACCATCTGATCTGGATACGGCCTGGATCCGGCTGACTGCAGTAAACCTCAGGAGAAACAGAGAGACTAATATCAGCATAGATGCCATTCTTCATATGATATAAACGAGTACATCGGGTGTTATAGGAAGAGCTCCCGCTTCTGGCTGACCTAGTTAATGCAGCCTAACAATCATTTAACTGATTTGAATAATAGACATTGATAATGTTCTATGTGTATGCCATAGTAAAGAGATGCGTTTTTGTCTAGATTTAAACTGACAGAGTTTAAATCACTCACATTCCAGGCTTCCTCAATCACACAGCCTGCGGTCTGGCCACAGGTTACGCTCCATTGGAGAGTGGACACTCCATCCACAGGTGGTCCAGCTGATATAGAGTTGATAGTCCAAAGCACAGGTAGACCTGTTCGCTTCCCAGGAATCCACCCACTGTCCACTGTGGTATTCCCTGACAGAAGGCCCCCTCGCCATAGATGCACTGGCACACAGCTGTCCCCGGGGCCTGTGCAAATATACGTTTCCCCCAGTGAGCCTGATTGAACTCTGTGCAAAGTCAGGGAGGAAGAAGAACAAGTCATAATGGTTGTGCCCTACTGGCCCAACCAGACTTGGTTCTCAGAGCTCATGCTGTTGGCGTTGGCTCCTCCCTGGTGGAGTCCCCTGAGGAAAGACCTTCTTTTTCAGGGGCAGGGAACAATCTGGCAGACCTTTGGAATTCAGAGGACTATCACCAGCAGTGATAGATACCATCACTCAGGCCAGAACACCCTCTACCAGGTGGCTCTATGCCTTGAAGTGGCGCCTACATGGTGTGCTTTCAGAGGGGAAGAGTTGTGATGTCAGGTCTATGCTTTCCTTTCTTCAGTAGGGCCTTGAGAGGCACCTTTCGGCCTCCACCCTTTAAGTGTACATGGTTGCAATAGTGGCTAATCACAACGCAGTAGGTGGTAGCTCCTTAGGAAAGCACGACCTGATAGTTAGGTTCCTGAGTAGTGCACAGAGACTAAAACCTTCTAGACCTTGCCTCATACCCTCTTGGGATCTCTCTGGTCCTTCTTCAGGTCCTTCTTCTAAGAAGACTGTCCTCCTGATTGCTCTCACCTCCGTTAAGAGGGTGGGGGACATACAAGACTTCTCCGTTAGTGAATCAAAAGAAGATTACGGCTTGAGTGACCTCTCCCTAGAAGAGGTGAGTAGGTCCCCTTGGTTAGGAGACCTGAGGTCATTACCCTGGGCATTGGTAGGTTGCGAGTTAGTGTAGCTGCACTTCCTGTATAGGCACGCGGAAGCTTGGCCGCATTTCCACCGCCATGCCTTGTGACAATTCAAATTGTGGTGTTTAGTTTAGTTGGTATTTCGACATGTCGAAAGGGAGGGAGAGACTTGACAGAGTGCTTGACTCTTGCATTGTCAGTGCAATTAATGCACCTCTTGATGAAAATAAATGCTGTGGTGTTATTTCCATCAAGAGGTGCATACATTTTTGGTCCAGATCTTGTACTGATAATGCAAGTCCAGCACTCTGTAAAGTCTCCTCCAGCACATCCTAAAGACTTTCAAAGAATTTAAGGTCAGGACTCAGAGGTGCCAATTCATGTGTGAAAATGATTCTTTATGCTCCCTCCCAACCATTCTTTCAGTTTGAGCCTGATGAATCTTGACATTGTCATCCTGGGATATGCCCATAATGTGTCTTCCTACATGGTTGTTTAAGAAATGAAAAGCTACACACTCTGGTTGGAAGAACTGTTGCCAAACATATAACATGCTAGAAACACTAAAATCACTGCAATAATGATCCAATCATTGACTCTTAAGCATTTGCTAAATTAAATCCAAACAGCGACTTATTTTTGTCCGGGCAGTATAGTATATATATATATATATATATATATATATATATCAAACAATCATGCAGACTAGAGGGAACTTCTAATGTACTTAGACTCTCTCCAGTACAAATGTTCAGGCATCCTTTCATAAGAACAGATGGAGGTTTATCTCTGGGAGATAAGCTAAGGGCTGATGAGGCAGACAAAAAGGGGAAATGATAATTGCGTGTGCACAAGTGTGATAGGAAAGGTGTTGTCGTGTCTGTCTGTGTGTGTATGTTTTGCTTAAAGGCCACTGCATCACTGAGGGAGACTCACAGAGCCATCTGCCCAATTAGGCAATGCACTCGCTGCAACACACTTCTTCAATTACCACACTGATCTAAGACAACACACACACACCTGTACAAGGCCAACAGGATCAGCATCCATATTTGTGTGAATGGCAGCAAGAGAGACATACACACAATCCATGCCAAACTCAGAGAGCTGGTGACTTTCTTTAGAGTTTCTGACTCAAAGGTCAAAGCCACACAAGTCGAAGGCTCCTGACGTCGAGAATTCAGTGGCTTCCATGATGATGGGTGAAGTTTGGTCATCAATATCTGTCAGCTGAAAAGGCCACAGTGCCCTGGCATCTTGGTTAGTTAAAGATCTACTGAATCCTTCATTATAAATGTTCATGTATGTGAGTACTAAAAAGCTTGAAATACTTTAAGCAAATAAGATTCAGCTCCTCATATTAAACACTTTTAACCTATTTTTTAAAGAAATTTGCACCTTGAAAGTTCAGTGTATTCATAGACTAAAGTAACTTTCCAACTGCTTGCAAAGGTAAAAATTAAAGTGATCTTTGTGTAATATTAACAATCTGTATTTATAGATCTTAGATATTAACTGACATTTCAAGAGAGAGAATCTTAAGACAATAAACAGCTGATTAGTCAAGACTCGCATTACATTGCTCTCAAATATTCCCATCCCAACCATTTCCCAAAATAAATCTTTCATGTTCATCTAGGCTGCATTTATTTGATCAAAAACTGTTTTTTTATAAAATATATATTATTATGAATATTATTTACAACTTAACAACTTTTCTATTGTAATATATTATAAAATGTAATTTATTCCTGTTATTGTAAGTCTAAATTTTCAGCATCATTACTCCAGTCTTCAGTGTCACATGATCCTTCAGAAATCATTGATGATTTGCTGCTCAAGAAACTTTTCTTCATGTTATGTTAAAAACAGCTGAGCTGCTTAATATTTTTGTGGAAACCATGATACAACCTTTTCAGGATTCTTTGATGAATAGAAAGTTCAAAAGAACAGCATTTATCTGAAATAGAAATATTTTGTGACTGGCCGGTAGTTTAAGTACAGTATATACTATATATATGTATACTGTACTGTATATACATATAAAGTACATAATTCATATAAGTAAGCAGAGTGTTATCTTTGATGACACTGCAGCTTTTTCCAAATGAACAAATTTTGTCAAGTGAAGTGAAAATTTAAAGATGCACCCCGTTGAGTGTGTAGGAAGCACTGACCAATCTACAGACTGGAACACTGCTTGGGTGATGAATACTCTTACAATGCACTCCATTGAAAACCTGAACAAAAAAAGATAAAGAGATAAACAGAGAGAGACAGAGAGAGAAAGAGAGACAGAGAGAGATCTGGTGCTGTGACAATGAGTGTCATACATACCCCTCCTGAACCCAATGTGATTATGGCACATCCCTCTGCAAACACAAATACTGATAACCACAGAGAGCAGGAGTGTTTGCCTCTGGCTTCCTGACAGACGGGTCATCACAAAAGCATTCATCTGTATTTGGCGGCCACCAAGCACAGCATCATGGATCATGGTAGTGCTGCACAAAACATGCTTCTGGCTACTAGGAAAGAGACCGGAGAGGAATCCAATTATAAATTATAAATTTTCCTTAATTGATAGTCGAATGTGCTGATTATGCGTTTTTCCAGACAGATTGCATGATCTGAAATGTATTTGTTTCATGTAAATGTATAAAGCTAATAAATATTTTTTATTTATTTTTTTTAGGTGAACTATAGTCAGTGTAACACAGAATGGGTCACTTCCCTAAAATTCCCTAAAATCTACTGTTGATTTCATTCATTGGCTCTTTGGTGTTTCATCAGTGTGTGCAAGTATGTATGTGTTCAGGCAACAGAGAACAGACACCCTGCACAAAAGAATAATATTCAGTTTGACCCTACTTTGATTTGATTTGACATTACCAGAGTGCAAGCAATTACGCACATTTGCCTATTTGCAGCATTTCTGGCTGGCTGCAAAGGGACAGGCGTGATGTCTTTACACTGACGCTCGGTCGCGTACGCTCATAATGGAGGTCAACATCAAATACGGCCTCTCAGCATCCATGCCTAATGAAAACAAGTGTGTGCGCGCGAGTGTTTGAAGTGCGTGAAAGCCCTATCACACGCCATAATCCAAACACATCCTGAATTCTGCATGCACTGTCAACAGACTTAAGCAGAGCGCACACAATCCACTGAAGGAGAAAAGGGCAGCCTCTGACTTTGATAAAGGCCAGCTTTATCTCGCTCTCTCTTTCTCTCTTGCCCCTTCTCATTCACGTTTGTACATGTTGCCCTTAATCTTGCTGTTACACAATGACATCCATAGACCCATATGATTACGCAAGTTGGTAGGTTAATGCCAAGGAGATCAGGCATATCATAAAAATAAATAAAAAAAGTGAACTTTTAAGAAAGTGTGTTATAATGTATGAAAGTATGTCATAATTAGCCATTTAAAATGGTGGTTGGAAAACCTGGGTTTGGCTGGTTAGCAAGCCCCTGTTGGTTGATGCCGTAACTACACCAACTGCTTCCAAAAAACATCTTTCTCCACTGACATACTTTCTAAAACAACAGTTTATTCTGACTAAAATCTTTTTTTTTTTTTTTTTTTTTTTTTTTTGCAAGCAACATATACTACATGTCACAGGTGGTTACTGGCAAACAGACAATGATGAAAGAAGTTTCAACAAGTTTAATAACAATCAAGTTCTCCACAGGACAGGCAAACAAGCAATAGCGTCACACACTACACATAGATGAGATCCGACAAGCACAGAACAGACCAGGGAGATTATATAAGGGAACTAATGAGGGAGAACAGAAACAGGTGTAGATGGTAAACTAATCAGGAATACACGACGAGGGCAAATTAACAAAAGTCCATGAGTGTTTCACTACCGTTCAAAAGACTGGGGTCTGTAACATTGTTTTTTTTTTTTATTGTTTTTTTTTTTTTAAGTATCTTATGCTCACCGAGACTGCATTTATGTGAAGAAAAACAATAATATTGTGAAATATGAATATTGTGACATTTTTATATTATTTTATATTATATTTTTATTTGAATGTACTTTAAAATGTAATTAATTTCTGTAATGACAAAGCTGAATTTTAACTTAAAAAAAAGTTAAATTACTTTGTTCATCAACATGACATCATGATAGCATCACAGTTACTGCAGATTTGTCGGCTGCACATACATGATGCGAATCTCCCGTTCCACCACATCCCAAAGGTGCTCTATTGGATTGAGATCTGGTGACTGACTGTGGAGTCAGTTTAAGTATAGTGAAACTATAGTGTATAGTGATACGTCTTTGCAGAGGATGCATAACTCAAGCCACGTACAAGATTATCCTGAAAGAAAAACGGCTTCCTTCTGCTCTGACAATTTTCCCCAACTTGAAGGATTGTTTTTTGTGCAGGACAGTGCTTCAATTCACACAGCCAGACCAATCAAGGTGTGGATGGAAGACCACCAGATCAAGACCCTGTCATGGCCATCACAATCGCCACACCTAAACCCCCATTGAAAACCTCTGGAATCTAAACAAGAGAGTCACCAGCCATTAAACTAAGCTGTTTGATGTTTGGCATGGAGGGAGCATGCCAAGACGCATGAAAGCTGTCATTGGAAATCAGGTTTATTCCACCAAATATTGATTTCTGAACTCTTCCTAAGTTAAAACATTAGTATTGTGTTGTTTAAAAATGAATAAATTTGTTTTCTTTGCATTATTCGAGGTCTGAAAACATTGCATCTTTTTCATTATTTTGACTAGTTATTTTAAATATGCAAATAAATGCTCTAAATATTATTTGAAATTTAGGAGAAATGTTGTCAGTAGTTTGTAGAATAATTTTTTTTTTTACTCAAACAGATATAAATAATACATCTAGAGAAACTGCTAATTTTGCAGTGGTCTCTCAATTTATTTTCAGAGCTCTGTATATATATATATATATATATATATATATATATATATATATATATATATATATATATATATATATATATATATATATATATATATATATATATATATATATATATATGCATGTCATGTTGACCTCCTCTAAGAACATGTTCCTCCTCCTGTCCATCCCCTCTGTGCTGGCTTTAGCCCCAGGATATGGCTAAATCACATTAGTGTTTGCCAGTAGAAATGCTGAGTTGGCCATTTGACTGACCCACTGCCTGAGACACACAAACACACAACACAACCTTCCTGATGGCTCACAAATGCACACACTCTCTGCTGGTGTCAGATTTTTGCACAATGACCTTCGTGGTGTTGTTTGTCACGGAATCCTAACAAAGTGTGCTCTAGAATCAGTGCATGACTTGTCAGTCTGACACTAAATATTGCTCTAGTGCTTTCTTCTTACCTTTCTTCTGGTGCACAAAGGCCAAGGATGTGTCTCAGAAAGGTCAGAGCTTCAATGCCAGTCTGGAGACCATAACTTATTCAGTTGTAGCTGCAGACATCTGCTACTGCATATCGATACTGCAGGACTACTAGTTCAGCTTAGTCTACAAAATGTAGCATTTACAGTTGTTACAAATTCAGCTTTTTATATATATTTATACTGAAACCATAATAACAGCACTGTAGACTAGTCTTTTCAGCACCATGGACAGCGAATTTTCCACAATGTGTCTAATGGTGAATTCATCCATCAAGCATGCCCAGAAAAAAGGACATCATGTACAGTTAGAGTCAGGAAACAGCAGCAGTTCTGTGAGTGTGTCAGTGTGTGTGTTTCAATGCGCTCATTAAAAGTAGAGAGGGGCTCCTCATGCATCAGTGTCCAGGCCAAAAATGAGTAAGCCAGTCTGAACAGCACAGCTATTTTAATGCATGCACTTCTTGTGTAAATCACTATGCTACACACTGCACATACAGACACACACACACTTACACTGACGCCATCATCATCATCATGCATGGATCTGATGACTGTCATGCATTTAAAATATAAAATAAAATATACTGGTGTGTGCACTCTGTCCTTGAGACAGTGGGTGTCATTGGCTAACCATCCCAATTTGTGCATGAAAATGACATATGAACAGAATCATAATTCCTCAATAAATTTCATACTAACATCTGTTCTAAATTTATTAAAAAGGAACAACTAAGTTCACGTACGCATTTGGTGGCGATGCTGTGCCTTCTATATTGGATCCGACAGGAACAGCGCAACATACTTATGTGAGTAAAAAGGTTTTTACTGTCTCTATTGCTTGGTTACAGATCATTTGGTATGTACTGATTATGTGTACGTCTAACTAAAATTACCAATGATTTCTGATATGTAATTCATGTATGTATCAGATGTTCTTTGTCTCAAAATCATTTATTGCTGTAATGTCTCAGTGAATCAAACCAGTGACTAAACGTTGAACTTCACATTGTTTCTCTTAGTAGGATGAAAATAATCTGTTACTTAAACTGTGAATTATATATAAAAAGCGATCAAAGAACGTTCCCTTTACAAATCCTGGAGCTGTCAATCAAACAGCGAGAGTTTATCAGTGACTCTCATCAAAACTCCGGTTTTAATCAACGAATCTCTTACTTACACCGGGCTTGCACTGTTAGTTATGATGAAAGCATTCGTGAGAGTGCAGAAATCGAGTTGCAATGACGAGATCACTGCATTCATGCGCCCAACATGTCTGATCGTCTACTATGCTCATCACTGGAACCTTTCATGCCACAATCTAAATACAATGCTATAAATCAACACTTTTCACGATTAGTTAACCTTGAGAGCTGTAATATTAAAAACATGCTAAGGTTTTCCAGAGAGTTCCACATGTAATACTTGGCTATTTCATATGCAAAATTTTAGCCAATCACAGCAGTGGGCGGTTACACTGAAGTCTCACAGCAGACACGCCCCTTCAAACAGTGTGTTCAAATCAGAGGCTAAAATCAGGGTAGGAAAAAATGCCTTTTATTTTTAAATTATGACCATTTTGATGTAAAAATCAAAACATTATAAAATAATAAAATAATGCAGTGACTCCTTTGAGATTAAATTTCATACATAAATAGTTTAATTTTATATTATATATTTCATCATATACTGTAAAAGAGAAGTAAAAGGTTTGAGACAGCTTGAGCTGCAAAGTTTCCTCTGCATAAAAACGTAAGTATGCGTAAATACAGCTAGTCTGTATTCTAAGTCTGTGTTAAAGGTGTTTATTGGGTTTGAACTGGTTTTGAGGGTGGCCCACTTGGCACACACTGCTCGAAGAGCTTGCAGTCTCAGGCAAGAGAACGTCATATGTTTGCTGAAATTGAGAGGTTGTGCGGAAAGCCCTTGTATGAAGATGGTTTAGGCATGCTTTATGCAAATGATGAACCTCTGGCATGCAGTTCATTTAGAATACTAAATGAACACACAAACACACACACACACACACACACGCACGTATAAAAATGTGCTGATTAGGGCATTTTTTTCCATAGTAACAAATAGAAAGAAAAAATTGTTAACCGTTCTCATTTGTACTACCCTAAACTTACATTGTCAACTTTTTCTCCCCAATTTTTTTTTTTTTTTTTTTTTGAAACAATACTTTAAATGTAAATGTGAAGGACTCAGAAATGTCTGAGTACACTGTGTTTTATTTTAAACAACATAATTTGGCTGCTATATAAATACACCTTTGATAAAAATACAAAACTTTTTAAATTTTTTAGGTTTCCAGGTTTTAGGTTTTTGTTTTGTTTATTTGTGCAACATTTGGTCCCCATGATATAGGCAAAAACTGACCTACACATACACACAGAGGCTAAGATGCATGTCTGGTTTATAACGGGCTTTCTGAATTTCTGATCCTACTGAGATCTGAGACCCAAAGCAAGCCATCTGATAATTATGCACATTTTAATCAGTCATATCCCCTTTCCGCCAGCAAAGCTCTGTGTATATGTGACGTGTGTGTGTGTGTGTGTGTGTGTGTGTGTGTGTGTGTGTGTGTGTGTGTGTGTGTGTGTGTGTGTGTGTGTGTGTGTGTGTGTGTGTGTGTAAAAGATGGGGAAGGGATTGGAAAATGGAACAGGACCATGAACACACTTGGGGTACAGAAAAAAAAATGCATCTGTGTGTATGTGTGTGTGTAACAAAGTCAAGGGTAAAAAACTATTAAACTAAAGTGGACCTAGGGCCACTGTAAGACTTAATGGCTTTTCCCCCTGCTTTCTCTCTCTCTCTCTATAGCTCTGGGTCTCATTCCTCTCCTCTAATCCCACATGCTCAGACGTAGCAGGTAAATTGACTTTTCAGTGACAGACACGGGGGCTTTTCTTTCGAGCTTGACGACAGTAGCCGCGTTCCTCACCTGTGACAGAGCATGTCTACGGCTCACATCACCGCTCCATTCTCAGAGCTGCTGCCATTAGCTCCAGATCACTGCTGCCATTAAAGCAACCTCCGGGTAAAACAGCACTCCAACCGTCATCAGCACCAACACACACACACACACACACACACACACACACACACACACACACACACACACACACACACACACACACACACACACACACACACACATACACTCCATCACAACCACAAATAAAAGCAACAATCACCACACACTTAGGACAATGATCTGTCCACCATTCTCTTCAAAGAACACTCCTATTTTTCTTTAAAGCAGGGGTCTTCAGGTATTGGATTTCTGAATTTAGTGCTGAATAAACAGTACCAAATTATTGATTTACAATTTAATTTTTGTTATGATGCTTACATGCAAATCCATTAAAATTATAATTTACAGAGTCATATATACAGGTGCTGGTCATATAATTAGAATATCATCAAAAAGTTGATTTATTTCACTAATTCCATTCAAAAAGTGAAACGTATATTATATTCATTCATTACACACACACACTGATACATTTCAAATGTTTATTTCTTTTAATTTTGATGATTATAACTGACAACTAAGGAAAATCCTAAATTCAGTATCTCAGCAAATTAGAATATTGTGAAAGGTTGAATATTGAAGACACCTGGTGCCACACTCTAATCAGCTGATGAACTCAAAACACCTGCAAAGGCCTTTAAATGGTCTCTCAGTCTAGTTCTGTAGGCTACACAATCATGGGGAAGACTGCTGACCTGCCAGTTGTCCAAAAGACGACCATTGACACAAAAGGTCATTGCAAAAGAGGCTGGCTGTTCACAGAGCTCTGTGTCCAAGCACATTAATAGAGAGGCGAAGGGAAGGAAAAGATGTACAAGCAGTAGGGATAACAGCACCCTGGAGAGGATTGTGAAACAAAACCCATTCAAAAATGTAGGGGAGATTCACAAAGAGTGGACTGCAGCTGGAGTCAGTGCTTCAAGAACCACTACGCACAGACGTATGCGAGACATGGGTTTCAGCTGTCGCATTCCTCGTGTCAAGCCACTCTTGAACAACAGACAGCGTCAGAAGAGTCTCGCCTGGGCTAAAGACAAAAAGGACTGGACTGCTGCTGAGTGCTCCAAAGTTATGTTCTCTGATGAAAGTACATTTTGCATTTCCTTTGGAAATCAGGGTCCCAGAGTCTGGAGGAAGACTTGAGGTCCAGTGTAAAGTTTCCACAGTCAGTGATGGTTTGGGGTGCCATGTCATCTGCTGGTGTTGGTCCACTGTGTTTTCTGAGGTCCAAGGTCAACGCAGCCGTATACCAGGAAGTTTTAGAGCACTTCATGCTTCCTGCTGCTGACCAACTTTATGGAGATGCAGATTTCATTTTCCAACAGGCCTTGGCACCTGCACACAGTGCCAAAGCAACCAGTACGTGGTTTAAGGACCATGGTATCCCTGTTCTTAACTGGCCAGCAAACTGGCCTGACCTTAACCCCATAGAAAATCTATGGGGTATTGTGAAGAGGAAGATGCGATATGCCAGACCCAACAATGCAGAAGAGCTGAAGGCCACTATCAGAGCGACCTGGGCTCTGAGCAGGGCCACAGACTGATCGACTCCATGCCACGCCGCATTGCTGCAGTAATTCAGGCAAAAGTAGCTCCAAATAAGTATTGAGTGCTGTACATGCCCATACTTTTCATGTTCATACTTTTCAGTTGGCCAAGATTTCTAAAAACCCTTTCTTTGTATTGGTCTTAAGTAACATTCTAATTTTCTGAGATACTGAATTTAGGATTTTCCTTAGTTGTCAGTTATAATCATCAAAATGAAAAGAAATAAACATTTGAAATATATCAGTCTGTGTGTAATGAATGAATATAATATACAAGTTTCACTTTTTGAATGGAGTTAGTGAAATAAATCAACTTTTTGATGATATTCTAATTATTATATTATCTAATGTATTTTGTACATTACCTTTTGATTTTACTATTTAATGCATAAGGAGCAAATAAAACATTTACCCAAATTCAGCTTCAGTTTTTTTAAAGTCAACTGAATATAGTTTTGTTTAATGTATTAAATAAAGTTGCAATTATAATTATCAGACCACCTGATGTAGACTACTGACAATTTAAAGCATCCGTAAATAGACGTTTTTTTCAAAGAACTAAAAGAAAGAAATAAGTTCTTTGAGGAACGTAAATAAATTTTTCCATGGCAACAGGCAGCAGAACCCTTATTGATGTAACAATGTAGTACTATCAAATGAAAATAGATTCATCCACTCATGTAGATTTAAAGAGATACATTTATAACATTATTATAGATTATACATTTTACATTTATAGATATAGATTTAAAGAGAGTCATTAAAGGGGACCTATTATGCAAAATTCACTTTTACATGGTGTTTGAACATAAATGTGTCGGCAGTGTGTGTACACAACCACCCTATAATGGTAAAAATCCACCCAGTCCTTTTTTTTAATCCCCATAAATCATAAGCAGTGTCTCAGAACAAGCCGTTCACTATTTCTGTGCAACGTCGCACATGCAATGTCCATTTTAGAAACCTATTGAGGCCATAGAGATCAGAGATGCACTGCAAAAGAAACATGAGACACCTGCCACTCTATTCTGCATCCTGTTTGAGGGAAATATAAGACCCCATCTATCCTGCTGAGCTCAAACTGTATTTAAGACAAGCATGAAAATACCCATGCATGCACACATGTGTGCACACACCAAGTAAGCAGTTTCGTCCTGCGGATGAGCTGGAATCAGCCAAATGCGCTTCACAGTTTATTCCATTACTTTGCACATGCAGCTCTTCTGGTCAACGAAATTCAGAAAACAACAGAGGCGCATGTGTGTGGTCATATCAGGCATATATTTTTCCCTCTAATTGCACAGGATTAGAACAAGTTTGCCCAATTTAAGCAACAAGGTATAGCAGTTTAATCATTTGCCTAATTGCTGCCAACTTGCTTCCTGAATCTCTCCATGGGCTGCATGCGCTCTGTGGGTGAGTATATATGTGTTTGAGAAGGGCTGTGAAAAGATATATGTGCATTATGCACCCTCGTCTGTGTTCTTCCGGGAGTATGTGCATTCATTTGTGCCTATAGGTGTTTGTTAAACCTGTTTCCCCTAATCATGTAGCTTTCTTCTTCTCTTCCAGCAGCTGTAATCTAAGGCTCTTACAGTAATTTAGACAGTAGACAAATCTGTTCTGCTTTCTTAGCATAAACAGTGTCAATAGTGCCATGTGGTGCTTGGTAGTAACGAATGGACCTGCATCTGAAGTCACCAGTGCAGACGTGTATGATAGCAGGCAGAACCCTCCTAGGGACCAATTGGAATAAGTTGCTATTTGCTGCACTTTGCCTTGTGTGCTAATTTTACAGGTGCTCGTGAGAAATGACTCTCAAACACAAAACATTCACCATTCTCGATTTCTTAAGTTATTTAGAACTTACACTGTGATTTACACTTCTTATTTCTGGCTTTATAAGAACATTAAAGTGCACTAAAGCTGCAGTTAGGTACTTAAATGTTAGACATGTTGCAACACTTACCTTGATTTATGAGCAACACGTTTTTACATGGAAATAAATTGGTGAAATGTAGAGGGAGAATTCACTTAACAGTTGCTACTTTAAATTACTACTTTAATGTCAGTCTGTTCCTCACAAAACTCATAAGGCATTAGGAAATTAGGGGACTCATATAGGTTTGGAGTGTAAAGGTGAGTGATGAACAATGGCAGAATATGTGGCCACTTAAGTCACACATAAAAATGTGTGTGTATGAATGTCAAAATATCAGACAGAGTGGAATTTATTTAAAAAAAAAAATGCATAAACACACCATCCAGGCAAAACATTTCACATACACACAAAAAAGGTTTCTAAGGTTTTATATACTGTTCAAATGAAATGAAAAAATATTAGACAATGTGTACAAATGTGTGAGTAATTTAAACAAAATATTTAGCAAGAATGCATTAAATTGATCATGTCACAGTAAAAACATTTGTTATAAAAGATTTCTGTTTCTTTTGAAAAATCAATTAAGTATCAGTATCAAGTTTTCCACAAAAATATTAAGTAGCATGACTATTTTCAACATTGATAACAATAAGAAAATCACCATATTTTAGAATGATTTATGACTGGAGACTGGGAGTAATGATTTTGCTTTGCCATCACAGGAATAAATCACATTGCAAAATTACTTTAAAGATACTTTAAATTACATCAATATTTCACAATATTAGTGTTTTACTGTATTTTTGATCAAATAAATGCAGCCTTGGTGAGCATAAGAGACTTCTTTAAAATAAAATAAAAAAACCTTACTGACCCCAAAACTCTGACCTGAAAAACTATGGCAAATCCAGTGATAATTTAATTCTCAAAAGCACTTGTTATAGCAACCCAAGTCCTTATAAACAACCTAGAACCTTGTTCCCAGGTGGACTGATAGAAAATCCTGTGTGCCCATGCACTAAAATTAGAGTTTGCCAGATCAAGAAAGTCCTTGCCAGTTTTGTAAGCAATATACATCAGACAATCCGTGTCATTGGATGTTGAGACAACAACAATTCACACATCCACTATAAACCCGTTGGTTAAAAGTAATTCCAGAAATAGCTCAGAAAATTTAAGTTAGTTTTAAGAAAATGTAACATGTCTGTAAATGCTATTAAGTTGAAATTTTGTGATGTAAAGTAATTAAATATATACATAAGTGTGACTTCAGTGTTCAAATACTTTTTGAGGTCAATGTATCCTTGAATACTTGGTCAGCAAATCTATTTCTCCATCCTCTCTTTATGTTTTCTACTCCTCTTACTTCTCAAACGAACTCCCTCTTTTTGTCTGTTTGTTTGTCAGCATGTCTCCGCTGACATGCTTTCATGCTTCAGCTTTCATGCGATTTTATCACACAGCACCAGCAAGAAAGTTCCTGTTGCTCAAATCTCTCTGACACACACATATATACACACACACACACTCAGATTGATGTGAACATTCAGAGCTGTCTGTGTCTCTCTCATGCTGTATGTGATTCAGGATGATAAGTAGAAAGCCAGAGTCGTCACCGTATTAACATAAAGGTCACGTAAGGAATAATTTTTCATCTTCCTGCCCATCCTTTCTTCTCTCTGTCTGTCTCTTTTGAAATATAAATCAAATCTCTCCTCTTTCCAAGACTGAAGCATTCTTGCTCAGTTACACCATTACAATGGATTGAACATGTACGGACAAACTTCAGTTCAGTGATTCCCAACCAGGATGAACTGTCGATTGCAGCATTTGGATGGCAGGCTTATGCCTTCTGACGCTGAGGACTCGGCTGGACTCCAACCCTTGGGTGTGGCAGCTCAGTCTGAGCTCTACCCAGAGTTGTCAGCCATGGCCACTGTGAATGTAATCCCTCCTGTTCGAACCTGCCCGCTCTAAGCGGCACTCATACCTGCGACCGCTGGCATGAGAATCGGAGAATCTGTTTTCCTGTCGCTCAAACAATAAGAGCGTGGCGCTATGTAACTCCTCCTGTTCGAACCGCCTGCTTTAAGGGGGACTCGAACCGGGGTCCGCCTAGTATCTGGGTTCGGAGTGTGACTCACAACCGCGTCCCAGACACCCAGACTCCCATCCAGGGCATGTAAGAAGGCTTACAGTACAGCTGGACAGATTGCCTCCACCTTGCATGCCATGAACATCCTGCAGGTCCATCAAGCCAAGGCACTACAATATATGTGAAAGGGTAGTTCTGAGGCCACAGCTCAGTCGCAGCATCAAGCTTCCCACGGGAAAGACGAAGAACGGGCCCAGACTTGGTTCTTGAAGCTCTTGCTCCTCGCGACAACCCCTTCCAGGCGAACGCCCCTGAGGAAGGGCCTTCTTTCTCAGGGCAGGGCACAATTTGGCACCTATGCTCAGACCTCTGGAACCTCCACGGAAGACCTTAGTGGACTTAAGTGACTTATCACTCAAGCAAAAGATCCCTTTACGAGATGGCTGTATGCTTAGAAGTGGTGTCTGTCCGTAAACTGGTTTTCTACCCAAGGTGAAGACCCACAGAGATGTGCAGTTGGGTCAGTGTTTTACTTCCTGCAGGGGAGGTTGGAAAGGCAGGTGTCCCCCTCCACCTTATAAGTGTATGTGGCCGCCATAGCAGCACATCACATCAGGTTCCTCAGAGGTGCCAGGATCCTCCAAGGCTGTGCCTTATTCCCTCTTGGGACTTCTCTGTAGTCTTGCTGGACCTACAGAGAGTTCCTTTTGAGTCCCTGGAGTCAGTTGACTTGAGTGCCCTCTCTTTGATGAGGGTTTCATCAAGATGGTTGGGTGACCTGCAGGCATACTCTGTCATTGAAAGGTGCCTAGAGTTCAGTCCAGCATACTCTCACGTGATCCTGAGACCCCTGCTGAGCTATCTGTCCAAAGTTCCCATGACCCCATTTAGGGATCAATTGTTGAACATCCTTTGGATTGAGGCAGACCTAGCCTTGTCGTTGCTGTGTCTAGTAGCTACATGCCATCCAAGGGTGAGCCTTGTCCCCTAGGAGTTCGAGCACACTCCACAAGGATGGCACCTCTCTAACAGACATCTGTAGAGCAGCGGGCTAGACAACACCCAATACCTTTTTGTGAGATTTTACAATCTCCGGAAGAGCCGTTTTATCCTGTGTGTTATCAGGTACTAACAGGTATGCGGGCAACTGGCCAGGTGTATTGCTTGCACATTTTCCCTCTCTGAGTTGATACTGTCCGCTTTTTTGCCCATGCAAGTTCTCCGGAAAGGCAAACCCTGGACTTGTTATTACCCTCCATCACCCTCCTTGCTTCATCCCTTTGGTGGAGGAATTCCTAGTATTAGGAGGAATGGCGGAGGAAGGCCTAGTATTAGTGAAGTATGCCTTTTGCATAGTGATTCCCTGTCACTAATGCTATATGATGTATTCTTCACAGTATGGTTTCCCTGTTGGTAAACCTGTGTCTTTCCCTGGGCAAAACTCTGCTCTGCCACCAGTTTATTGATCGGACTGCACTGACACTACTGGATGAGAACTGAATTGAGCTGGATGATGACATCACTGTTTTCTGCAGAGCTGCTTTATAGATTAAATTAACTAATTTAACCTTTAAACAGGCAAAATTGCACCACAGGATACATACTCTTTAATCTCTTGTAGGAGGCATGAATTGTAGGAGAATGTTTCATCCAATTCTGTTATCATTATCATAGTTGATTCTGTTATGGAGTATGTGGGTCACATGACTTGGTTCAAATTTTCTGTGCTCATTTTGTCAGTTTGACCTAAAGCCAACACATCTGCCCATGGAGCTGGACATTCTGACTGAAAGTAGGCATATATTAATATTTTCTTAAGCAAAACAAAAGAGAAAAAAACTGCTAATAGTAATTGTGAACATTGTCTTAAGATGTTGACAAAATTATAAACTCAACACTTTTTTGCCCCCTATTTTTCATGAGCTGAACTCAGAGATCTAAGACTTTTTCTATGTACACAAAAGGCCTCTCAAATATTGTTCACAAATCTGTCTAAATCTGTGTTAGTGAGCACTTCTCCCTTGCCGAGATAATCCAGCCACCTCACAGGTGTGGCATATCAAGATACCCCCATACATGCTATCTGCCACCTGCCCTGTACAGTGAAAACCGGGACTCATCCGTGAAGAGAACACCTCTCCAAAGTGCCAGACGCCATCAAATGTGAGCATTTGCCCACTCAGGTCGGTTACGACGAACTGCAGTCAGGTCAAGACCCCGATGAGGACGACAAGCATGCAGATGAGCTTCCCTGAGACGGTGTCTGACAGTTTGTGCAGAAATGATTTGGTTATGGAAACTGATTGTTGCTGCAGCTCCCCGGTGGCTGGTCTCAGACGATCTTGGAGGTGAAGATGCTGGATGTGGAGGTCCTGGGATGGTGTGGTTACACGTGGTCTGCGGTTGTGAGGCCGGTTGGATGCACTGCTAAATTCTCTGAAACGCCTTTGGAGACAGCTTACGACAGCTTACATGGCAATTCCATGCTCCCTCAAAACTTGCAATGTCTGTGGCATTGTGTTGTGTGATAAAACTGCACATTTTAGAGTGGCCTTTTATTGTGGCCAGTCTAAGGCACACCTGTGCAATAATCTCGCTGTCTAATCAGCATCTTGATATGCCACACCTGTGAGGTGGATGGATTATCTCGGCAAAGGAGAAGTGCTCACTAACACAGATTTAGACAGATTTGTGAATAATATTTGAGAGAAATAAGCCTTTGTACATAGAAAAGTTTTAGATCTTTGAGTTCAGCTCATGAAAAATGGGTGCAAAAACAAAAGTGTTGTGTTTATAATTTTGTTCAAAGTATATTGCTTGTGCTGTTATTTACCCCATTTTGAAAAGTCTCAAGTTGAACTGGGCCCCTTTACAAGTTATTGCATTAATAATTAATTAGGAAAGATCCTTATAGGCCCTCCTGGCCTCTGGGCCCCCTGTACATAGTATTTTGAATTAAAAACTATGCTTAACTACATCCTTGCATATTTACCTAAATATTTTCTTGCAGGGTTTCACACAACTTATTTTATAGTACAAACCCGATTCCAAAAAAGTTGGGACACTGTACAAATTGTGAATAAAAAAGGAATGCAATAATTTACAAATCTCATAAACTTATATTTTATTCACAATAGAAAATAGATAACATATCAAATGTTGAAAGTAAAACATTTTGAAATGTCATGCCAAATATTGGCTCATTTTGGATCTCATGAGAGCTAGACATTCCAAAAAAGTTGGGACAGGTAGCAATAAGAGGCCGGAAAAGTTAAATGTACATATAAGGAACAGCTGGAGGACCAATTTCCAACTTATTAGGTCAATTGGCAACATGATTGGGTATAAAAAGAGCCTCTCAGAGTGGCAGTGTCTCTCAGAAGTCAAGATGGACAGAGGATCACCAATTCCCCCAATGCTACAGCCAAAAATAGTGGAGCAATATCAGAAAGGAGTTTCTCAGAGAAAAATTGCAAAGAGTTTGAAGTTATCATCATCTACAGTGCATAATATCATCCAAAGATTCAGAGAATCTGGAAAAATCTCTATGCGTAAGGGTCAAGGCCGGAAAACCATACTGGATGCCCGTGATCTTCGGGCCCTTAGATGGCACTGCATCACATACAGGAATGCTACTGTAATGGAAATCACAACATGGGCTCAGGAATACTTCCAAGATTCAAGATTCAAGATTCAAGAGTTTTATTTGTCACATACACAGTTATATACAGAATATACAACCGGCAGTGAAATGTAAACAGGTCTGCTCCATGGACAGTGCAAAATTCACAGTTAAAAACACAAGGAGGAAATTATAATAGAAATAGAATAAAAAAGTACTATATATATATATATATATATATATATATATATATATATATATATATATATATATATATATATATATATATATATATATATATATCTCTGTAGAAATAAATAATCAAGTCAAGTAGAAGAAAAAGTAAAAAAATAAGAATAAAGAAGTGGAATAAAATAAGTGAGGTAAACTGTGCAGTGAGTAAACTGTAGACTTATAAATATGTGGTTAACAAATGTACAAAGAGTATAATGTGCAAACAGGTTTATAATAGGTTGTTACACAGTAACAACGAGAACAGAAAGTGCAGTGCACTGTCAGTGTATCGATGTTTATCCTGAAGTGAAGTCACGTGATGTTAAGTGACTGAGTTCAGGAGTCTGATGGCCTGGGGGAAGAAGCTCCTCCTGAGTCTCTCAGTTTTGGCCATCAGGCTTCGGAAGCACTTACCAGATGGCAGCAGTGTGAAATGAGGGTTTGCAGGGTGATTAGAGTCCTTGATGATCTTAGTAGCTCTACCTTTGCAACGTTTGGTGTAGCCGTCCTGCAGAGACGGGAGAGCTGACCCTGAGATACGCTCGGATAAGCGCACGACTCTTTGCAGGGCTTTGCAGTCATGACTGGTGCTGTTCCCATACCATGCTGTGATGCACTGAGTTAATACACTTTCTATCGCCCCTAAATAGAAAGTTTTCAGGATAGCTGGTGAAACCCTGAATTTCCTCAGCTGGCGCAGGTGCTACAGTCTTTGCCTGGCTTTTTTCACCGGTGTCTGAATGTGAGCAGGTCAGGTCCTCGGAGATGTTTACACCCAGGTACTTGAAGCTGCTCACTCTCTCTACTGGTGACCCGCTGATCATGAGGGGGGAGTATGTCCCTTGCTGTCTCTTCCTGAAGTCCACAATCATTTCTTTGGTCTTGCCAACATTCAGAGAGAGACAGTTGTCCTGGCACCATGATGTTAGATGCTCCACCTCGTCCAAGTATGCCGTCTCATTGTTGTTGGAAATGAGGCCCAGGACAACAGTATCATCAGCAAATTTGATGATAGAGGTGGAGCTGTGTGTGGACAAACAGTCATGCGTGTAGAGAGAGTAGAGCAGGGGACTCAGGACACAGCCCTGTGGCGCTCCCACACTCAGCGTGATGGAGGTGGAGGTGGACTGGCCTATTCTCACCAACTGAGGTCTGCCAGTGAGGAAGTCCTCAATCCAGTGGCAGAGAGAAGGATTGAGGCCAAGGGTCCAAAGTGTCAGGAATGTAGGAGCAAATGGTGTTTTTAATGAGTCTCTCAAAGACCTTCATGACTATAGATGTGAGAGCCACTGGACGATAGTCATTTAGGCAAGAGGGTTTACTGTTCTTAGGGACAGGGATGATGGTGGATTTTTTGAAGGAGGTGGGGACCACAGATGTAGCAAGGGACTCATTGAAGATAGATGTAAGCAACCCGGCGAGCTGATCAGCACAGGACCGCAGAACACGGCCTGAAATACCATCTGGCCCAGCAGCTTTCCTGACGTCCACACGCTTGAGTGCCCTCCGAACTTCATCCTCCGAGACAGAGATCACGTGGTTGTTGCTGCACTGAGTAATTCCCTCTGACGCGCCACTTGGCGGAGTCGCGTTGCGCGTTACAGTCAAAGCGAGCGTAGAAAGAGTTTAACTCATTCACAAGCGACGGATCAGCACTCACCTCTGCAGAGGATTTAGATCCAAAAGAGCAGATGGACCTCAGACCCTGCCACATGCGCCGCGAGTCGTTGAGTTGGAAATGAGACTCCACTCGGTCTTTATAACGGAGCTTTGCGGCTTTAACTGCTCGTCTGAGAGCATAGCAGGACGATCTGTATTCAGTCATATTCCCGTTAGGAGGCCCGGCGTTGTAAGCGGCAGTGCGTGTGTTCACTGCAGCGCGGATTGAATTGTCCACCCACGGTTTCTGATTTGAGAAGGACGTTATTGTTATTGTTTGCGTGGCTTGCTCTGTAAGCGTGTTGATGAAGCAAAGCGCCACATCTGTGAACTCACTGACGTCAGCTGAACTCGCTCGGAACATGTCCCAATCCACATCATCAAGAGCTGCCTGTAGCGCGGTCTCTGAATCGGGGGACCAACGCTTAACTTCCCGCCTCACCGGGGGTTCCTGAACGAGCCTTTGTTTGTATTCAGGTGTAAGGAAAATGGCGGCATGATCCGATTTGCCAAAAGCTGGAAGTGACCGCGCTTTATAGGCATTCTTAAATGGAAAGAAAAGAAAAGAAAAGAAAAGAAAAGAAAAGAAAAGAAAAGAAAAGAAAAGAAAAGAAAAGAAAAGAAAAGAAAAGAAAAAAAGAAAAGAAAAGAAAAGAAAAGAAAAAAAGAAGAATCCACCTGCAAATCCCAGTTTGAAAACCTTTGCTAAAGGTAACACTGGTAGGAGAAACTTGGTTTCTAAATCAGGTTAATGAATCTCTCCATGTATTTTGAGTAATTAATCCATTTGTTTGTTTCCTTTCTGAATATCGTTTTATCCTATTACAGTCCCTCTCTCTCTCACATACACTCACCTCTTCTCCCCCTGCACCCCTCCCTTGTCACCAGCAGTTCAATTAACTGCTCAGGCATTAGCTCACAGACACTTTGGCTGGCTGTTAATTTAAATCAGCCGTCACATTATACTTGCCTCATATTCATCACCTTCTCATAACCTTGTCATTCCTCTGACAAACTTCCTACCCCTACATCTCTGCCTCTCCATTTTAGTCAGTATCACGGCCACTAAGACTCCCAGCCAGTAGTTAACACTGTGGCAACATTAAAGAGCTCATGAGGAATGTTTGACATGTTTTCATGTTTCTGTAATTTGGGGAGACATTTATGCAGAGAACGGATATGTGAGACGGAATATTCTCGACAGCATTTATCAGTCAGAGGGGGCACAGGGGGCTGACCTTCCCCAAACATGCATTCAAAATGACCATAACAACTAAAGTGATCAAATTAACTGTTGTTTTAATCAATATACTAATGTGCAAATACTAATGTGCAAAACTTGCATGCACTGTAACCAAAGAAGATTAAGGGCCCTATTTTAACGATCTGAGCGCATGGTTTGAAGGTCTAAAGCAGTGACTTTAGACCAGGTCTCAGTTGTTCAAAGGCCTCAATGTTACCAACAATGCGCCTGAACACATGTTTTCAGACCAGCACACCCATGGGTGAACAAATGGGCGCAAATGTATTTGCTATTTAAACAATGTGGCGCAGGATGTAAAAATGATAACTGCGTCGGGCTGAAACTAGCAAAAAACACTTGCATCACAAGTGCAAAATGCAGTGCATGGCGTCACATTGTGCCAGGTGTATGATAAGGCCCTTTGTTAGCAAAATGACAAATCAGAGAAGATATTAAAATACAAACCCGATTCCAAAAAAGTTGGGACACTGTACAAATTGTGAATAAAAACAGAATGCAATGATGTGGAAGTTTCAAATTTCAATATTTTATTCAGAATACAACATAGATGACATATCAAATGTTTAAACTGAGAAAATGTATAATTTTAAGGGAAAATAAGTTGTTTGGCATCAACACATCTCAAAAAAGTTGGGACAAGGCCATGTTTCCCACTGTGTGGCATCCCCTCTTCTTTTTATAACAGTCTGCAAACGTCTGGGGACTGAGGAGACAAGTTGCTCAAGTTTAGGAATAGGAATGTTGTCCCATTCTTGTCTAATACAGGCTTCTAGTTGCTCAACCGTCTTAGGTCTTCTTTGTCGCATCTTCCTCTTTATGATGCGCCAAATGTTTTCTATGGGTGAAATATCTGGACTGCAGGCTGGCCATTTCAGTACCCGGATCCTTCTTCTACGCAGCCATGATGTTGTAATTGATGCAGTATGTGGTCTGGCATTGTCATGTTGGGAAATGCAAGGTCTTCCCTGAAAGAGACGACATCTGGATGGGAGCATATGTTGTTCTAGAACTTGGATATACCTTTCAGCATTGATGGTGCCTTTCCAGATGTGTAAGCTGCCCATGCCACACGCACTCATGCAACCCCATACCATCAGAGACGCAGGCTTCTGAACTGAGCGCTGAGAACAACTTGGGTTGTCCTTGTCCTCTTTAGTCCGGATGACATGGCGTCCCAGTTTTCCAAAAAGAACCTTGGCCCAGAGAAAACGCCTGCGCTTCTGGATCATGTTTAGATATGGCTTCATTTTTGACCTATAGAGTTTTAGCCGGCAACGGCGAATGGCACGGTGGATTGTGTTCACCGACAATGTTTTCTGGAAGTATTCCTGAGCCCATGTTGTGATTTCCATTACAGTAGCATTCCTGTATGTGATGCAGTGCCGTCTAAGGGCCCGAAGATCACGGGTATCCAGTATGGTTTTCCGGCCTTGACCCTTATGCACAGAGATTGTTCCAGATTCTCTGAATCTTTGGATGATATTATGCACTGTAGATGATGATAACTTCAAACTCTTTGCAATTTTTCTCTGAGAAACTCCTTTCTGATATTGCTCCACTATTTTTGGCCGCAGCATTGGGGGAATTGGTGATCCTCTGCCCATCTTGACTTCTGAGAGACACTGCCACTCTGAGAGGCTCTTTTTATACCCAATCATGTTGCCAATTGACCTAATAATTTGCAAATTGATCCTCCAGCTGTTCCTTATATGTACATTTAACTTTTCTGGCCTCTTATTGCTACCTGTACCAACTTTTTTGGAATGTGTAGCTCTCATGAAATCCAAAATGAGCCAATATTTGGCATGACATTTCAAAATGTCTCACTTTCAACATTTGATATGTTATCTATATTCTATTGTGAATAAAATATAAGTTTATGAGATTTGTAAATTATTGCATTAGTTTTTTTATTCACAACTTTTTTGGAATCGGGTTTGTAATACAGCGTCATTTGTTTCTATAAAAAGTGTCCAAAAAGGCAATAGTGACAAGAAATGAAGTTGGATCCATGTGCATAAATAACCAATGTTAAGCGATAACCTTTCAAACCTTTCAATTAGCTTTCACTGCAGTTTATGATTAATTCAACAGGTGGGGAGAGACAAAAATAAACTAAAAACAGATGGAGATTCCTTTTTGAGGAATTTCAAAAGAGTGAACAGCAGGGCCCTTAGTTTATTGCTTGGTTGGTGACACAGTTAACAGTTACACACAAAAAATCTGTGATCAATTTAGTCCTTCTTTTTTTTTTACTCATACAATGGAAGCCATTGGTTACTTACAGGTTTGAAAGTCACATAAATCCAAGGAAACGAAACCAAAACTGATCATGACAGTCATACAGGTATGGAAGGACATGAGGGTGAGAGTAAATGCAGTCAGAGTTTTCTAAATGAAGTCAGAAGTCAGAATTTTCAGAGTCTCTGTTTCCAATGTACATTAAGAGTCCTGGATACATTGCACTAATATAAGACACCTGCAGGAATTAATTGTTCCTAGAAATATAATCTGAAGGCCAATATACTTCAAGAGAAATTGAAGAAAGTACTGGTGTGACAATTTCGAACAAAATCAGTACAAAACAAAGTACCAAAGTGAACTTTCCAAAAAAGGGTAAACACCTTCAAACTACCATTGATCCATAGCGATTACATAACTGGTAGGTGTGCTCTGAGGCAACACATTCCTTGACATGGAAATCTTCTCCAGTTCATGTCTTCTGTTCAGTTCCTTCAGGTCGGAAGTCCACGAGTGTTGTTTATTTTGTAATTGAAAGAATAGAGAGTGCTAGAGAAACCTAAGAGGGAAGGCCGGAAAACAAACGCCAAGGTTGTGTTGATTCTGCTGCATATGCGTGTAAAATTGTTTTTGCGGGTTCCCAGAAGCAAGAAATGCTGTTGGTGTAATATTAGCCATAGTTACAGGACAGTTGAGTGTCATTGTTTATCTGGAGCTGCTGTGCCTCTAGCGACTAACAACCAACTCTTGCTATTTTTTTGTGCTTCCTTGTTGTTTGTTCATCATGATTGCTTTATTTTTCGTGAAGAATTATTTTGCTTTGCTGCTACAATAAATAGACATCCACTCTTGCATTGTGTGTTTAACAGAGGCTAGCTAGTGACGCTAGACAGGAGAATGCAATGTTTAGTGTCCTTGTTACCAGCTCTGAACAAGGTGGTTAGGAGCGGGCTGTAAAGCGTTTGTGAATTTTGGAGGCGGAGCAATGAAGAGAGGGGGTGGGTTTGTTTGGGTTGACAAACCCACACACACACACACACACACACACACACACACACACACACACAGGGACATATTCACTCAAATCTCAATGGAACGATACCAGCCTGGTTGTACCAATCCCATCCATCAGCTGCTCAAGCTAAATCCCCAGAGGATTACCGGATGTGCTACAGTATGTAGTGAGAATGTGCGTTTGTGTGTGTTTGTGTTTATTACAGAGAGCAAGTAAAAGACAAAGGAGGATGAGTTAGGTGGAAGATCCAAGTGTAAGCAATAAAGAGACTCGGCTCCAAATAAATGATTTATCTGAGAAGCTAAGCAACCTTTTAACTGCAACTCAGAATACTACGCTAGCTCTTATTTCTCCCCAGGCCATTTTCCATGAAACAAAGTACAATCTTGTGTCCCTGCACTGGCTTCAAAGTGGGTGATTCATAAAATCTGCTAAGTTCCACAAAAAGTGCCCCAACAAATTAACACTGATTTCCTAGAGTCGCGAATTATTCAATCCCCCACGACACAGCCCGTTCAACCTCTGAACACCCTTCAGATACCCTTACATATCCCCCAGAAGGCCTTACAAATGCTCTTTGACCTTTTCACTAACATTTAACACTGCTGACACCACCTATACCTGTACATGCCCTCTCCGTTCCTTCACCAGCCCCCATCATTCTTAACCCGGTGGCCCTTGCAGCGTGCCTTAGCCCCTAACACCCCTCCCCCTTTGCTGTTGTTGGCTTCACAGTTTGGATTCAGGCCCAGCAGTGACAAGGTGACTGCCTCCTTATGTTTGCACTAATTAAAAGAGAAGCACTCATTTGTCCCTGACTATATGAGGCTGGTCTAGTTGGAGAGCCCAGCTGTATGAGAGAGGGGAGAACTGTACGCCTGTCCTTCCAGAAGTCCTATAAACAGATTCTCTCTCTCTCCTTGTCACACCAACATTCCTGCGATAGCTTTATTATAGCAATTACATAGATGGGCCTGCAAGAAAGCATATACAGATGGAGCGAGATGCTCTCAAACATAAAAATGTGCATAAAAACCTAAATAGAAAGCATAAAACAAGCTTCATCTTGGTGGAGAACACAAGTTAGTTTTGAATCACTTCCACTGAAGTTTTGGGCAGTTTTAAAGTAATAGGCTATCATTGATACTTCTGTATTATCATTGATACCAGGGTGAGATTTGTTTAAAAATATTTGAACAAGAATGTCATCATTGAAATTTGTATGTAAAAATGTAGACAATGTAGAAATACAGTGATTCGCATGAAATGAACAGTAAAAACAATTAAATTAAATATTTACTTGACAATTAACTGTTAATGTATTGGTAACACTTTACAGCTTTCATTTGTTAGCATAATGTATTAACTAACATTAACAATGAGCAATACATTTGTTACTGTTTGTCAATCTTTTTTTTTTTAAATAATTTATTAGTAAATGTTGAAATTAACTAAGATTAATAAATGCTCAATGTTCATTATTAGTTCATGTTACCTTATTGTAAACTTATTGTAAAGTGTTACAATGTATTTATACAATTTACAAGCCCCATGAGGCATTAAGAAAAGCCGTTAAACATACTGAACATATTTCAGCCATCTATCCAGACAAATTTGTATCATCTTCATTCCATCTTAGTCCATTATAAGTCTTAGTGTCGTGCATGTTTTACTAGGCTGCTTGCAACGCTGTAACATAACATAAAATTTAAATGTTTTGAAAATCTTGCATTTCAAGTGAAACTGGATATTTAGAGAGACAAAAAAAAGGGCAGATCTCCCCCTCTGCTGTTGTTGGCATCACCATTTGAAATTAAGGCCCAGCAGTCACATCAAGAATTAAACTGGAATCAAGAATCAAGAATTTTATCCATCAAGAATTGATTGGATTACGAGTTGGTGTTAAATACATTACCAGACAGTTGGAGGGCATCAGTTAAAAAACATTTTATGCAATATTATAAATACCTTTTTAAATAATGTGGACATCTGAATTGTGCACAATAAGACCAGGGACATGTAAAGTAAATGGATAAGATCAGTTCTGATTTGATGTTAACTTTAAAGCTTTACAGTATAGCCCAGATATATTCCCATACATCTGCAAACCTGCTGCATATAATACTGCTTTCGAGATATTATTGCTGGAATACATTTAGTAAGAAAAATTACCAGGTTAAATTATTCTTTGTGGTCAACAGACTTTCTAAGTACATTCAATTTCCATTGTAAAGTATTTGGGCAGCAGGTCAATGTGTGAAAGTGCTTATACTTAAATAAGACGGCCACTGCAGGAACATCACACATGATAAATTAATGAATGCAGTAAAAGAACACATCTTCATTATCACCTCTCGTCTCGGCGGTCCTTTCAGCCTAGTTAGAAAGTACTGCGGCAGCTGAAGCATAGAGCAGTCACTTTAATTAATATAAAATAAGGTATTTATTGTAACACACATATATAACCTTTAAGTGGTAGTGAGTGCTGTGTTCGTTTCTTATGTCATCATACTGTACACTCTATGGTTAATTGTCTGGGTTTTTCAATATAAATACACAACAAAAAATTATACAAAAATAAAATAAAATAAGAACCTCTTGGATTGATGTCTTGTGCAACAGAAGGGAATATTCACCTATTTCCACTGACAATGCCTGCACAGTTCTTGCTCCCATGGTAACCATGTTGTCTCTTTAAATTACAAGCCAGTGATCAAGTTAAAACTCAATGACTTACGTGTTTAATGAGGCAGCATCCTGATTATGTTGATTATGGTGATGCAATTCACCAAGAGTATTTTAGATTTTCACCAGCATTTGGATGTGAGGATGACTGTAATTCGCTTCACTAGCTCTTACTCTCTACTGAGGACAGGACTGAAGAAGTGCTGTAAATATAATGGAATTATCTGAGCTCTGGCCTTTGGCATTCGTGGCTCTTATTTGTGCTCTCCCAAGGTGTATTTGTCAAATTTCCCTTACATTTTTATAGTAGGTGGGTCTTTTCCCCAGTTGTTCGATTTGATTAATATTAAACTAGATTTCACAACTCTTAAATCTATTTTTGTTTTAGTGGGATATTATATTACAGGGGAAAAAATAATTCAAATAAAATAATTCATTCACACTATACCATGAAAAAGTATACCCTTTTGCAAATAATTTCATTAAAACCTAAAGCTACTCAATTTTATGTTGCTCAGATTTTTCTCTTTTTTACAAACCCGATTCCAAAAAAGTTGGGATACTGTACAAATTGTGAATAAAAATGATCAAATGTTGAAAGTGAGACATTTTGAAATGTCATGCCAAATATTGGCTCATTTTGGATTTCATGTGAGCTACACATTCCAAAAAAGTTGGGACAGGTAGCAATAAGAGTCCGGAAAAGTTAAATGTACACATAAGGAACAGCTGGAGGACCAATTTGCAACTTATTAGGTCGATTGGCAACATGATTGGGTATAAAAAGAGCCTCTCAGAGTGGCAGTGTCTCTCAGAAGTCAAGATGGGCAGAGGATCACCAATTCCCCCAATGCTGCGGCCAAAAATAGTGGAGCAATATCAGAAAGGAGTTTCTCAGAGAAAAATTGCAAAGAGTTTGACGTTATCATCATCTACAGTGCATAATATCATCCAAAGATTCAGAGAATCTGGAACAAGCTCTGTGCATAAGGGTCAAGGCCGGAAAACCATACTGGATGCCCGTGATCTTCGGGTCCTTAGACGACACTGCATCACATACAGGAATGCTACTGTAATGGAAATCACAACATGGGCTCAGGAATACTTCCAGAAAACATTGTTGGTGAACACAATCCACCGTGCCATTCGCCGTTGCCGGCTAAAACTCTATAGGTCAAAAAAGAAGCCATATCTAAACATGATCCAGAAGCGCAGGCGTTTTCTCTGGGCCAAGGCTCATTTAAAATGAACTGTGGCAAAGTGGAAAACTGTTCTGTGGTCAGACGAATCAAAATTTGAAGTTCTTTTTGGAAAACTGGGACGCCGTGTCATCCGGACTAAAGAGGACAAGGACAACCCAAGTTGTTCTCAGCGCTCAGTTCAGAAGCCTGCGTCTCTGATGGTATGGGGTTGCATGAGTGCGTGTGGCATGGGCAGCTTACACATCTGGAAAGGCACCATCAATGCTGAAAGGTATATCCAAGTTCTAGAACAACATATGCTCCCATCCAGACGTCGTCTCTTTCAGGGAAGACCTTACATTTCCCAACATGACAATGCCAGACCACATACTGCATCAATTACAACATCATGGCTGCGTAGAAGAAGGATCCGGGTACTGAAATGGCCAGCCTGCAGTCCAGATCTTTCACCCATAGAAAACATTTGGCGCATCATAAAGAGGAAGATGCGACAAAGAAGACCTAAGACAGTTGAGCAACTAGAAGCCTGTATTAGACAAGAATGGGACAACATTCCTATTCCTAAACTTGAGCAACTTGTCTCCTCAGTCCCCAGACGTTTGCAGACTGTTATAAAAAGAAGAGGGGATGCCACACAGTGGGAAACATGGCCTTGTCCCAACTTTTTTTGAGATGTGTTGATGCCATGAAATTTAAAATCAACTTATTTTTCCCTTAAAATTATACATTTTCTCAGTTTAAACATTTGATATGTCATCTATGTTGTATTCTGAATAAAATATTGAAATTTGAAACTTCCACATCATTGCATTCTGTTTTTATTCACAATTTGTACAGTGTCCCAACTTTTTTGGAATCGGGTTTGTATTGTAAACAGAAAAATGGGCATTCTCAGAAATGTAGAAATACAATGAAATAAAGTAGAAATAAAATAGAAAAAAAATGTTCCAATATAATGTCCCAAATCAAGCCGGAATTTGAACCTGGGTCCTCTCTTGATTGCTAATCGTAAATTGCATGTGACAAAAATGATTGTGTCATGTCTGATCTCGCCTAGGGATCCAAATGAGTCAGGACTGTCACTGTTGACCCTTCAGAAAACACCCCTGAAAACACTTTCACACAAGTGGAATGAATCTGGCAGCCAGACATATTTGTTGGAAAAGACTATGTTCCCCATGAGTATGACTGAGCAAAATATCCCAGTCAAAGAGCGATCTCTGAAAAGTGCACTTCAACAACTCACGACAAAGAGAGTGACGAGGGGAGAAAATGAGGAAAGAGCAAGTCAAACAGGGTCTTTAGAGGGCATGGGAACATAAAAGAGGACATAAAAGAGGAGCGGAGAAAGAGATTGCGAGCGCGATTGAGATGATGAAAAAAGATGATGGCTGAATGTGTAAATGAAAAGTACAGATAAAAAGAAGCACAGGCCACAGAGAGACTACAAGGAGAAGGCATGGGATGGGACAATACCAGCAGAGCTTGTCTTTTGTACAATCGTAGAATCTGACCACAGTGACCACACAGAGACGACAAACAAAAGAAGAGACGCAGCTCTAGACCTGTGAAGAAACAATGAAAAGACTCAATAAAAACTTTCAGAGTATAAAAACCCACATTTAAAAGTGCAAAAGTTTTTTTTAATCATATTTATCAGTTATTCTTCAAGACAGAAAATAACATGGCAAACCCTGCATGCAGGGATACATTTTATATGCATGTACTGTATATTCATGCCACTACATATATCCTCCATTCAAAATGCCACCCACTGAATTTCTGTACAAATACAGAACAGAGCATCAATAAATCAGTGGAGGGATAAGATAAAGAGATAAAATATATAGGCTAATTGACTTCAATGTTAAATGAAACAAACACAATGCTTGCATCCCCTCATTCATTCACCTAAGCACCCACAGGGACAAAACTGTAAAGGAGAATCACTTAGAGACAGGAGCTGACAGGAGGCAGAGAAAAATGTCACTTCCTGGAAAAGTGGGAGAGATGAGCCATGCAGTAGAAGTGTGTGTGTGTGTGTGTGTGTATGCGTGTATGTTTCTGCACACTGTGAGCTCATTAGGTGTCTACTCGTACCGTACCTCTCGCACCTTTACTTCCTCACACCTTTTCACCCTTCTTCCTGAATCCCGAACACCATGCTGTTCTCCTCTTAAACCACTCCTCTCACTCTTGCTGTAAGTTTCTTTGCATCTTTCTCAATATTTACTTTTTTCCAAGAACCTTAGTCTCAAAGTACCTCAGCTTCGGTATATTCCCCCCCGCTCTCTTTCTCAGCTTGTGCTCAGAGAGACAAAAGATCGTCTCTTTTGCTCTCTCCATCTGTCACTCCTCATTGGTCCCTCTATCTTTCAAACTGTTTGACTCCATCACAATCTCCATATAGTCCATCTCGGCTCACTTTACCGCATTCGCATACACCCTCACGTAAACGCGTGTTTATTAGCATGTCCCTGGGTTTGTGATCCGCACTCGTATCATGTCAGACAGCTGGAGCTGATTAGCCTGATGTCACAGTATGTCATATGAACCGCAGTAGTTGCTGCCGCCACCACAGAAACACCACCTTCTGCCAGCCAGCTGTGCCCACAGAGGGAGCATCCTTGCTGGGAATACTCAATTACTGAGATCAATCTACAGCCATGTTTCAGTCTTCATTTATTGATAATCATGTGCGTACAATGGCTGAAAATAATCTTCAAAATATATTTTTCTGTGTTCTGCCACAGAAAGAAATTCATACTTGTTTGGAACAACATGAGAATGAGTAAATGATTACACAATTTTCATTTTTGGGTAAACTATCCATTTAAGTTATTCAAGATATTCAAAACGCATGTTCTAATGGCGAATAATAATTAAAACATTTTTTTTTTTTAAAAACAGCATTCTCTTTCATTCGTACACTAATGATCACTTGAAATCTGCATCACTGATCATGATTCTGTCGTTTTTCTTCTACGTTCACATTTAAAATGATAAAAATCTTCCCAGATATTTGACAGTTTGGAAACAATCAATTATAATGGTTCTCTAGGCAGTGGCAGAAGCTTTGCATCTGATTAGAGAGCTTGTGTGAGAGTGTAAACAGATGAGTGGGCCAGAGCAGGCAGCCGCTCTTGATGCTCATCAGACAGGTTGTTGGTTCAGTTGCCCCTCAGCCTCATGCAAACAAATCCAGATGGACAACTTTGCCAAGAGAGGGAAACAGGAAAAATGAGAAAGAAAGAACAACAACAGGCACAGGATTAAAGAAAAGAGTGAAGAAAATCATATCTTCAATAAAATATATTATTCTACCAGGAAGAACGAGCACGCTTTGAATGCTGACGCTCCAGATCTTGAAAATCAATATACATAAATTAGAGATATTCTAAAAAGGAATTTTGCTGTGTTTGCATGGTTTTATGTCTTATTCTTTGCTTGCACTGCTCATCTGCTCTGTATTGCACATAATGTTTACTATGTTTTCTATATTGCATTGAAATTGTATTGTCTTTACAGTACTGTTAAAAAAATTCCAATACACTCAAAATACAGTGAAAACAGTGATATTGTAAAATATTATTACAAATCAAAATTCTATTTGAATATTTTAAATGTAATGTATTCTTTTGATGACAAAGCTGAATGTTCAGAATCATTACTATATCATACTACATTAATATGATGATTTGCTGCTTAAGAATCATTTCTTATTAACAAATGTTGAAAACAGTTGTGCTGCTTCATATTTTTGTGGAAACTGAGATACTTTTTTTTTTTTTTTTTTCAGGATTCTTTGATAAGGATTCTTTCTATTTATAAATGTCTTTACTATCACATTTACATTTATGCATTTGGCAGGCGCTTTTATCCATAGCGACTTACATTGCATTCAAGGTACACATTTTTACATTTTGTCAGTTCTTGCTTTCCCTGGGAATCGAACCTATGACCTTGGCGTTGCTACCACCACACTCTTATTGTTTGAGCTACAAAGCTATCACTTTAATGCATCATCAAAGCACTATTACATTCAAACACTTACATCAAGAGCATTCCCAGACATATAAACTGAACAATATCATACAGACTTGTGAACCAATAACCAACCATTTAGTTATGTGATGGAAACCATCCAGAACACAACAAAACCCATAATAATACCTTTACGACAACACCATAACAACCACCTACACTGAAAAAAAATTATTTGCTTCAAATTGCTTAATTAAAATGAGCTAAAGCAACCCAATTGCTATAAATTTTGTCCTAACATAATTTGATTGTGTTCATTCCACTTAAATATAAGTCAAATTGAAGTTTACTTAACCCGTTTGTGTTGCATTAACTGAAACTGGGCACTTTCAGACTTTAAATTAGTTACCATCGTGAGAAAAGTGGAGCATTTGCTTAGGCTGTGGACTAAAACAACTGATATCATTATGGCTAATGTGTGCTTTTGCTAGCTAAAAGTTTGTCAACTAGCTAGTGCAGTGTTATAATTAAGTTGTGTAACATTCATCCTATGATGTTAAAGTTACACAAACAAATTATGTTTAACTTAATTGATTCATGTGGGACCAATGTACACAATTAAATCATGTAAATCCAACAAACTTTTTTTTTCAGTGTAGTAAAGCCCTAGCAACCACTGAGAACATTGTAGCAACCAAAGGCCAAAGCATATTTTAGGACCAGAATAACATACATTTCCTCTATGAGCGATTCTTCAGCTAGTTTATTCTTTCCTACTGTAAAACGAATCCCTATACATCACAATGCTAGATATAAATACCACAATGTAGTAAAAATATTACTATTATTATTTAAATAAAGAAATATATATTATTGTTTTACACAAAAGACTGTGTCGGCTTTGACAAGGGCGGAGAGGACATGGGAATCAGTCACTCAAAGTGAAACGTTCACATGAACTAATTTCTGTCATGACAGCTCTCGGTATGGTAATGGATATGACAATGTCAGTATGTTTGGTCTTGGTGGAATAGATCTGCTACACTTCTGCTGTTGGTTATTGCTGCTGCTGCTGCTATTGCTAATAACCACACACACACACCACGCTGCTGTGAGCAAATAAGACAGCTGCTGCTGTACAATATAGCATACATGTATTACCTGTAGCAGATCTATACAGGTGGAGCTGGGGAAGGTTGAGGGTTTCTGAAGCGCACCGCAAATGCTGCAGCAAAAGCTATTTTAAGGTTGAGCATGCAAGCTCATTGGCTACTTATACAGCAGGAACCAATCAGCCTACAGAGAATGATATGATTCCAAGCAGATTGAGTTAAGGACCTATCAGCCTGCGCCATCTAGAGTTTCATGACAGAACTTTGTATTTAAGCTATGTAATGATGTCATCTTCATCAACTGTGTATTATCACAAAAATAAACACCCAACAGAGATATAAATCAGACTCAGCGGATCTCTTCACACACTTTCTGTTCTTATCACCCTCGCCGGGTCTCTGTCAGTCAGGGTGCACATTAGCGGCAGCCGGAGGAGATCAGCTCACCAGTCCCTGCTTCTGTAATCTGCAAGCATGAGCCGTGTTTACTCCCTTCATCAGCTTTGATGCTTGTAACCCCAATTATCTGAAGTCTGAAAGCCTCACCTGTGCCTAATTGGCAAAACGTGTGTCAGAATATGTAGCTTAGAGCTGACTAATGGCAGTCTGATCACTGTCTGCACTGATGGCGAAGTGCTGAAGATCTCTTCTTCTCTTTACCTTGCCTAGCTTTTACATTTTACTTCTCTGCTTGTATTTCTACATTTTTCCCTCTTCAGTGCATCCGTCATTCTCTCTCTATCTCAATTCATAAAATCCACTTGTTCTAAGGTATTCACTCATACTGTCTCACTCTCCTCCCTATCTATTTAGAGTTTTCTGTTGTTTTGTTCACTGTCACTGGCTTTTCCTCCATCATTTTACTCCTCTTCTCATAAACCTCTCTTTAACTGTACTTTTCGCCCATTAGGATGAGAGAGGAAAGGCACTGGCACTCGTGTATGAAGAGCCAGTTTCTCCTTAGAGGAACATTAGAACTGACAGCTCATTTAAGGTAGTGAATGACTGTATGTTTCAAAGAGCCTGCAATATCTTTCACCCTCAGGGCTTTTTTTTCTTCCATAAGTTATATCCATCTTAAAAGTGATGAGTGTCTCTTCCATTTGAAATCAATTATGTGCATTTCATTCTTAATAAATGATTTAAATATACTTAACTCCTTCTTACCATTTAAGCAGGTTACATTCTCCATTTCCCCTGCTGAATCTTTCTCAGACAGCAGGTCTTTTCAAACATCTTCGTAAAAATCTCTCCGTTGGCTAAGATGAATTTGGTTGTTTAAGTTCAGATATCACAAGATGCAGATTTAGGGATAAAAGAAAAGGTTAGTCCAATTAAAGGTTCACACTGTGAAATGCTGTGCTGTTCTTTATAATTAACTTGGTTTGACAAGATTGTCTTTGTTATTTCCCAATTATTGCCGAAAACAAGCTAGTGCAAAACTCGCTGTTCTCATTATGATTTCAATTCCTATACCCTATATTGTCTCCCAAATCTGGGGACAAATAAACAAAGTGCGAACTCCGCCAACGGCCTCCAGCTCATTTGTAACAGTATCACCAGCCTAATCACGAATCCCGTTTCTACTTCCCCCACACAAATCTGCTAAATGAAAATGTCAACCTTTACAATGCCATAAATGATGGATCATATAGAGGCTTTGCAGCAAACATGAACATGAGCTTCAAGGGCCAACCTTATCTAGAGAACACAAGTGTTTTAATAAATCACTTCATCTAGCAAAACAACTCTAAAATCACAATGACCACTTAACTATAAGATTGCATCACATTGTAGGACTCCTGCATCACTGAAACCGCTACAGCCAGGTGCTACAGACCCATAACTGTATTAAATGATGATTATAATGTTCCACTTGCACGCTGATGTAGGGAACATTTGCTCCACTACTGTACATGCTTAGAAATGACAAAAACACTTGAGGCTGAGATTAAACAAGAATAAGATATCCCAAGGTGTTTATATATTGTTTATGATGACGACTGTGTGACCTCTGTATGGTTCAGACACAGATAACAGAAAATAAATGTTTGAATTATTTATTTGACAGCCAATTTATTGAACTGTAAGGGCAGGGAGAAGGAAGAGCCTAAAGGCTCAAGGCTTTTTACAATAAAAAAAAAAAAGAAAGGTTTTTTGTACAAAAGTCTACTTGACTACATCAAAAAGCAAGTGGAGATTGTAAGCAGTTACGTAAACAACAGCTTGAATTGCACAACACAATTTTTTGAAGTGCAGAAAAACTTAACTAATATGTGACCCATCAAACTGAAATAAAACACTTTTAATGAGCAAGTGTTCTGTCTGTCTGCCTGGAAATCTGCTTTTAATGGGAAACTACTTGTGTTTGTCCACTTTTTGTCTGAGTGGTGAATTACGGCATATTATCTTCAGATGCAGGGTGTACATTTTGATCGAGGTCTCGCTGAACATGGTTGGAATTGGAGAGCTTAAGTGAGTACAGTTCTCTTACTTTCCCCTTTGACCCTTCACAAATGTCTGTGCCTCGTGAGATATCTGACAGTAATAATCGACTACAACCATCCACCACAGGGGAGGACAGCAAAGAGCAGGCCAGTGTCCTTCAAAAATAAACAAGAATCGCCTTTTAGCTTATATATATGTTGGTCTCAAATGGTCAGAATGTCAGGAAGTACAGTACAAACTGCTGTTCTAAGAGGAAAAACCTATAGTAAAAAATAAACCAAAAATAAATACTTCCATAAATACAATTCACATGCAGATACATATAAAATATGGCTGTCAATTTAAGTTAATTTAGTCTGATAAATCATAAAATGTAAATTCCATAATAATGTCTTTTTCTCTAACATTAGCATACATTTAGGCAATACAACACAAGCAAGATATTTGTTCCAAAAATCTGATATCCGGACCAACAGCGCAATTGATAATGTGATTGCTTTTATTCAAAGGTTTAATGCACATGAAATTAATATTGAGCAACTTACATTATAGACACAATAATGCTATGGTTCCAAATGGCTACGCATCACCGAGCAACACACAAGGTGCATTCCATTTGACCGCAAGTACACTGTGAAGTGGACTTCACAGAGTATTCTGCCATCTTAAGTGAGATTCCAATCTGAAGGGAGAAGGAAATTTACCCACCAGTCATTGCGCATCACTACAGTCATGTGCTGCATCCCAATTCGCCTACTTATTACTACGTCCTAAAGTATGTACTCTTTTTCTTTTTGTTGGAAGAATCTTGTCACCGTTTGAACTGCCCTGTCAATCATCTTGCCACAGTTAAAATCCTCCATATTCAATTTAATTTAATTTCCTTCTTTCCGTCTTTATGCGGAGAACTCTCCTCATGTGTTTGCAATTTGCATAATGATGCATTTAAAAGTTAATGACCAATTATATTCAAGATTCAAGATTCAAGAGTTTTATTTGTCACATACACCGTTATATACAGAATATACAACCGGCAGTGAAATGTAAACAGGTCCGCTCCATGGACAGTGCAAATTCACAGTTAAAAACACAAGGAGGAAATTATATAGAAATAGAATAAAAAATCTATCTATCTATCTATCTATCTATCTATCTATCTATCTATCTATCTATCTATCTATCTATCTATCTATCTATCTATATATCTATATATATATATATATATATATATATATATATATATATATGTAGAATTATAAATAATCAAGTCAAGTAAAAAAAGTAAAAAATAAAAATAAAGAAGTGGAATAAAATAAGTGGAGTAAACTGTGCAGTGAGTAAACTGTAGACTTATAAATATGTGGTTAACAAATGTACAAAGAGTATAATGTGCAAACAGGTTTATAACAGGTTGTTACACAGTAACAACGAGAACAGAAAGTGCAGTGCACTGTCAGTGTATCGATGTTTATCCTGAAGTGAAGTCACGTGGTGTTAAGTGACTGAGTTCAGGAGTCTGATGGCCTGGGGGAAGAAGCTCCTCCTGAGTCTCTCAGTTTTGGCCATCAGGCTTCGGAAGCGCTTACCAGATGGCAGCAGCGTGAAATGAGGGTTTGCAGGGTGATTAGAGTCCTTGATGATTTTAGTAGCTCTACCTTTGCAGCGTTTGGTGTAGACGTCCTGCAGAGACGGGAGAGCTGACCCTGAGATGCGCTCGGATAAGCGCACGACTCTTTGCAGGGCTTTGCAGTCATGACTGGTGCTGTTCCCATACCACGCTGTGATGCACTGAGTTAATACACTTTCTATCGCCCCCTAAATAGAAAGTTATATCATTACAAAAGTTCACAATGCTGTTGCAAATTAAATAAATGCGTATAACATTGAATAAATATCTTTTCGTCAGGTTATATACTGATTATTAAATTGCTCAAACCTTTTTATCTAAACCTCTCAACTTAACCGTTGGTCTTGCACATCCACCATGTTTGTACATGTTTGTCTACTGCGCAATGGGTTGTGGGCAATATTAGCCGTTAGAGTGTGCACGGATCTGCACTTCAGGATTCTTACCGGAAAACGTAGACCAGCTGGGTATCTTTGGAATACTCATTTCAACATACTATAATTTGGGACACACTAAGTCTAATTTCGAGTACTATTAGGACAGATAGTATGCAAATTGGGACACATTATATGGTGCTTCGTTCCTGAATGAATCAGTGTTAATCATCTGATTAATTCAAAATAAGACTGAATGATTCATTGACTCGCTCATTTGTCGCCAGCGTAACAATGTAATCTGCAGACAGAACCAATGAGATACTACCACTAATACACAGACTGGAACAATATTATATTGTTAACCAGTTATTTTTTGTAATGTTTATTCAATGGCTTCCTCAAGTGTCACAATAATGTAACATCATTAGTCAACATACCATGCAATTAATTTAATTAACATTACTATTTAATTGACAGCCCTAATTATGGGTGTCGGAAGCAAAAAAATGTGGGTGGGTCCCTGTCAGAAAACTTTTACTGGAGTAGATGCCATTTACATTGAGTACAAATATACTGCCTTGTTTACTAAACGTCTGATTGGGCAAGACAAAAGTACGAAAATCACAATATCATCTAGCACGGCAATAGTGTAGGGGTAAGACGCATGGCAATCAAGTTTTGATGCAAATCTATCCGAGGTTCGAATCTGCCTTTTGCCAAACTCGCTCTACTCCCTTTTCCCTTCACATATCAGATCGGAAAGGTATTTATTTTTAATAAAAATGAAGAAAATATTAGAAAAGTGGAAATAAAGCGTCTAACATGTTTAATAGTAAGTGTTTATCGCTTAGGGGTAACGATTTAGAGACGATAAAAGTGAGTGGGTTCAACATCATAGATCATAAAAAGTGGGTGGGTCTTGTCACATACAATGGTTCCGACGCCCATGGCCCTAATACAAAACATGTACACGAGACATAAAAGTAAATCGTTCAAGTATAACATAAATTACGAGGAATCACATGAGTGAGCAGTCACTTGGAGACTCAAGCGAACAAAGGGCAGGGGAATTTATAGAATCCTCTAAAGACCAGGAGGTGCCGGCCGCCTCCGGCTACAAGCAACACCTCATGTAATTATCTATAGAATCACCAATTAAAAGACAGGGCTGTCAAAGAGGAAAGTGCTGGCTGCAGCCTGGCTTCCGTCCTCCCTCCCTGTGTTCTCTTTTTTGGTTGTTGTGTTTTTTCTGCTGGTTTTGCATTCACAGTGGAGCTTAGCAGAATGGTGCTATTTATTTCAGCAACAGCTTACTGATTCGCCTTAATTAACATGTTGTTTTGTTCAAGGGGAGGGATGATGGTGTCAGCTTCCCTTTCCCTCCCTCCTGCTTGCCCTCCCTGACAGCCATCTGAGCTGATGGAACAAGAAAAGGCTAGAGAGAAAGAGAAGAAAACAATATACAGGGCTTGGAAAACAGAAATGGAGGTTGCCTGCCGGATGCCTCGCCTTGATGGACTCGAGGCACAGTGACTCAGAGTTTACCTGCCTTAAAGTGATAGTTTATTAGGACTACATATGCTGGCATTTACTTCACACTCTCCTTCTTGAGGGTGGCAGGCAGGGTCATACGGTCAAGTCTGACCAAAATACGGGGCAATTTGAGTATGATGGCTTGACGCTAGAGGACTGGCTGACTGACAGGAAAACATATCCATTGGTTGTGTGGGAGTTCAGTGTGAAAGACAGCACTGACTTCAGAACAGTCCAAAGAGGCACCAACTCAGACCATCTTGCATCTTCTCAGCCTTAACAGCTTCCTTTGCACCCACTGTCTTTAACACCCAATCAAAGGCTGTAATCAAATAAGTGGGCATGGAAATAAACAGCCGCGTGTAAAACCAACAAACACAAGCGGGCCGAATGGGGTGGGATCTCGCTCGGGATGCGGACGGCTGCAGCCAGCCGGTTAATTGGAGCGAAGTGACATTTTCAGTGTTAGGTGTTGCTGGCTTTATGTCACCACTCATGCAGAGAGCCACCAGACCCGGTCGTCTGAGCTCTAGGAGCAAAAAAAAATTCCATCTCTCCTGATCTGATTTCTCGCTCGTTCCGGCATCTCAATTAAGTATGACCTGCACAGCCTTCAAAAGAGCCATCCTAATAGTAATCAATAACCAGAATCAATCGGCTCTCTCGCTCCCTTGTAACTTCTCTCGCTTTGCCTTTTGCACGGCTGCTCCTCCCTCAGGCGTTTGAAGCCACTCAGAGCACCTATCAACTTCACACAAATGTCACAAATGCCATTAATTGCTTAAAATGGATATTCAAAGCATCCGAGGTTCGCCTCTTCAATCACTTTCTGATTAGAAGAGCAGTATCTAAAGATGAGAGGTTTAGAGAGAGAGAGAGAGAGAGAGAGAGAGAGAGAGAGAAGATGCACTTGCTCATCCCACTCGTTACTGATGTGTATTGCAGACAGATTTATGAAGATGACTACAGTACTAGGTGCTGAGATCTATTCCAATCTCTGAACCAGAGGAACCTCTACAGTTCTATAATCGGTATAATAACCAAGGCAACAGAAAGAGATAGTAGATGGGTTTCCAAACGTGAAGCAAATCTTTTGAAAGTTCGCAAAAAAAAAAGAAAGAAGAGAATTAGGTGTGTTTCCATCAAGTTGTTCGAGCAAATGATGGTGGTATTGGTAACCTAGTAACCAACAGTAAAAAAAACAAGGCATGCATAGAAAATGGAGACAGGACTGCAGTTTACGATTGGGCAAGTTATACATTTACTACCAGTACAGCTTGCAATCGCCAAATTTAAAGCTATAAAAAGAAATGCAGAATTTTTGATGAAGGCACTAGCAGCAAGGGCATTACTATGATGTCAAGCCCCATACATATGGGAAAGACAACTTCATCAGATTTTTGGGAGGTCGTAGTGACCAGACATTTTACTCACAACCTTTGGCTACGACATTTCAGAATGTCAGATGCAACATTTGAAATGTTAGGCAACATTATTGACACCATCAGCAGAAACAGACGATTAGTCACATGTGTTTAAATGTTCACTAAGTCAGAATTTATTCTGCAAATGCATTTCCATCTCCCATTATTCGATTTAACCCTTTTTCGCACATGTCAAAAACCATAAAAGAGTGTAAAAATTAAGGGATTTTTCCCCCCTGAAATTTGACGTTTCCATCACTCATTTCTGATGCGATACTTCAAAATGTGCATAAAAACAGGATGATGGAAACATAGTGAGAATTTTATGGGCAAAAGGGTGTTGACACATGGGCATCAGACAAATATGTATTAAATATAATGTTCAATATACCATTAAAAAGTCAGTAAAATGAAATGAATGAATGAAAATAATTAATTGTAAATTTAAACTTACATGTTATAGTGCAAAAGCACACAAGAAAAAAAAAACTACACAGAATCTTTGATTTGGGAATCGGTTGAAAAGTCTGATCCTCTATGAGACTTTTTTCCCCCCCTTGTGCCCTAAATCCATCAAGCAGGGCAGCCATCTTCCCAATCCCTGCATGCCCTCTGCACAGCAGCATAAAGGGCAAAAGCATGTGGCTAACAAATACAAGAACGCACACACACATCCGACATACATCAGCAAATTCATACAAAGATCCAGCACACATGCTGAGAGATCATTTTCCAAGATTTTCCCGGTCACCTGCAGTTTGATCCCATCTAACTCTAAAGGTAAAGAATGTCTTTTCCCTTCAATGGCCTGCCATAAAGCCGTCTCCAGAGCCCGTCATCCTCTCCAGAGAATTCCAGAGCCTTTACCCCACCTCAGCCCCTCACGCACAACTCCTTTCAGCCGTTGGCAGCCTGAGGATGTAGAGATGATCCAATTAGGGGCAGGCAGACAGGATAGGCCACTGTGCCAGGTTCACCCTGGGCCTCATGGAGCCTAATGAGGCATTACCTTTAGTGGTGACAGCCTGGGCCTTGCACCCTGACAGCAACACTCTGTGTGTATGTGTGGATGGGGGACACTGGAGTGAGGTAAGCTTACAATGCCACATCATAAGAGAGCACATGTGGAGAAGAGAGAAAAAGAAACAGGATGACTACAGCAGAAATACAGGAGACTGTGAGAAAAAAATAATAATAATAATTCTGAAGTATTGTTACACAACTCTAGCCATACAACAACTGTATGTCTAAGAACAAGATCAGAAAAAAAAGCATCAGAAAAAAGCATCAGAAAATATAGCATATGTAGTCCATATAATTCCTGCACTATATTTTAAGTCTTTTTAAGTTTTTATGATAGGTTGTTGTGAGGAACAGTTCCTCCAATATTCACTGATAATCACATTACCCAAAGCCTGTGTCCACATCAAGATGGGGCGTCAATGTAATTGACTCTAAATTGGCATTGGGTCTTGCGTGTAATGTAACCAATTGTGGTAATTTATGATAATTTAATTTTGCTTTTTTTTGCCTTTTCTTCTTGACATACTATTACAGAATTTAGATTTTGGGTGAGCTATCCCTTTAAAGAGGTCATGAATTGAGAAAGCAACTTTCCCTTGAGCTTTTGATATATATATATATAAAAGGTCATCGTAATATAAGAATATCCTGTAAGTTTCAGAGCTGAAAACGTCCTTGTTAATCAAAGAAAAGCTTTTATCGACAACTGGATCATCAAACGATCAATCTGCGAATTTGCCTCCCTGTGACGTCAGAGAGCAGTGAAACGACGCCTTAACAGAAGAAGAACACCTAATTCTGTAGTCCCGCATGACATGTAACCTAAATAACATAGGCCTACATGGAGCTAAACCGGATCAAACTTCCAAGGAATAAACATGCTATTGAACATTACAAGATAGTGTCCAGTGCCTGGTTGTGGAAGAACACAGTCGCCACATAAGCTTCATTCAGATTCCAATATTAGCAACGATGCTCATTGAACTCCATGTTAAAATGCCCAACTTTACAGTAGAAAAAAAACATGTTTACAGCCTGGTACAAATTGCGGTTTTGGTCTATATGGCTAATCATGACAACAGTGAGGGGGTGAATTTTTTTTATAACTCATTTGTGTACATTATATAAAGCCTTAAAGTTCTGCATAATTAAGGGCGTGGCCACTTTGAGTGACAGGTGGATAGCCGTTTGTCTGCTGTCTGTTAGTCATCACGTCACCTCAGCTCCGCCCACATCCTGCCTCTTTGCCCATTTTCAGTTATGTGACGTGCTGACAAGACTTTGGCAACGGCTGACTTTGAGGCTTCAAAAACTCTCTTCAGAAACCTATGAGTGACGTCACGGACACTACGTCCATATTTTTCTTTATGACTTGAACATGTATCGGCCAGAGCTTGCAAAGCCCGATGTCCCGGGGCTAATCTGTTTTCCAGTCAGGCCACCAAAACGTATCACCGGCCTGTGCGATGGGCTATCTTAAATAGTGAAATAACATTCCTTTCTTGTTGTGCGTTGTTCACTCGCTTGACTTGTTATTTGCAGGGAAAATACAATCGTGGAAGTTTTGAACATGCTGATTTGTCTGCCGAGAAGTTTTGCTAATACACATACTTGGCTTGTGCGTGTGTGTGTGTGTGTGTGTGTGTGTGTGTGTGTGTGTGTGTGTGTGCGTGTGTGTGTGTGTGTGTGTGTGTGTGTGTGTGTATTAGTGATGCGATTCGCAGTTATATGGTTCGCGGTTATATCCGCCGACCAGGCAGGCCAAGTAATAAAAAAAAATAACATTCCAATTAATTGCAGGTGGATGAGAGATAAAGCATTGTGTTTGCTTGATAAATACATTTTGCGAGCCCTGTGGGAGAATAATTCTGGTTGCTGTTTTTCCACACGTTTTCAAAACAATTTCCCATGTGTACTGACTGGGGAGTCGAAGCTCATTATAATATGCAAAACTGTTATCTAATCCTAGCAGTGGGCGTTTACTTCCAAGTCTTCAATGCAGCACGCCCATAAAAACCGAGCGTTCCAGGAGCTAGGCTCAAAACCAGGGTAGAAAATAGCCTATTATTTATTCATTATAATGTTTTGAATGTAAAAACACGCAAACATCATAAATTGACCTCAGACAACTGTATAAAAAAAAAGCCAGATTAATGATCCCTTTAACTAAAACAGAATTCTAAAAAAAAGCTACTGATTAGAGTCAATAATGCAAAGACAGCACATGTTGTTGGTATACTGTATGTGATGTGACTGTAATTGTGTTTTTAATCTGGAAAAAAATCTGTTGTTTTGATTTGCCTATGGAGGATTATTTTCTAACAAACTGATATACCAACCTTTAACATTACATTGAATCATACAGTGTCTGGTTATACGAGATGTGAAAGTAAAAGTGACTAACACTAACCCTTGTGTTTTTCTATGTATTTTACATTTCTATATTTTTTCCAGTTTATTGTATTTACGGTTTATAATTAAAATGTTTCCTATACATTTAGCATTTCTATTTAACATTTCTATTTATTAATTTTTTCATATAAAAATTTCAAATTACAATTAAATGAGGATTGGTGTTGATGGTATACTAATTACTCTGTTTTTTCAATTGGTGCTGCAGCCTACTTCATTAACAGCACATTTGCATTTAAAATTTATTCGCACAGTTTAAAGATAAGTTGTATTTTTCAGATTTAAGATAAGTTATAGATTTCTAAACTACTTAAATTTGTAGAAGACATATAGTATGTTAGAATATATCAAAGCTTGAGACACATACAAGTTACAGATACTGATACAAAATCAGTCTCCTAGGTCTCCTCTATGTGGTCTGCAAATTGCTGGGCTGAAAACAACTAGAAAATGCTGCTTTGAGTCAGCACTTTATCCACTTGGAGAAGGTGTTGTTATCTCTAGCTATAGTGGTCTTTATCGTGAGATGTTATTTTAGAGGACTGCATGTGCACACATTCTCTTACTATATAATGTCTCTAAATAATTATTAAATTGATATTTTAAAATCACACAAGAAAGAGTGATTTACTGAATCTCAGAATGGATGTGGACACAAGGTCAATATGTTGATATGCACTACAACAGCACAACTGCACATATGATCTCTCTTTTCACATGTAATATTTAGTATATCAATTAGCATAATTTCAAAATCATACAGGAAAATGTGGAGCAATTAATACTTCTGTAGCTCATTGTCTGGGCAAAATGCACACAGCGTGGCATTTCTCTTCATTATTGACTATGTGGCATCTGTATTCTCCATTAGTGATAGTGAGCATTGGCTAGTACTAGTAGGCACACAGGGAGGGAGAGTAAGACAAATGCCTTCTGTACTCATTGTACCCAAACAGGTCAAGTGGAAGAAGGAGGGAGAAGATGAATTATGAACAGGACCTGCACTGGGCATCTAAAGTGAGCAGAGAGAGACAGACAGACAGAAAGGGGAGAAGTGTGCTCTTGAAACACTTTAAGATACAAACAGACTTGAAGTTGGTGGAGTCAGAGATGGTAAAGTACTGTGACATCAGTGCTGAGTCCACTAAGAATCAACAGCTTCACATTTATTTCTCCCACCTCGTGCTGACTGACAAGGGCACTTCGATGTGAATGTGAATCGCTTTCTTCTTCTTCTCAACTCCACATTCTTATCTGCTTCTGATTACTGATTATCTATAAGATCCACAGAAATATTATTGCTGTGGTAGAACGCATATATAAATACTGTACAGAGGAGCCAAAAGTCTGAGTCCACCATTGAAAACTGGAATTCAAAATGTAATTTAAACCTGGAAATAAACAGAAAATAGAATGCATTTAAAAGATAAAAGAAATGTTATGACAAAATTAATAAAACGTTAAACATTTTGACAATTCAAAATATAATATCACTCAAACTCTTATGCTGCAAATTAAATGAGAAAAAATGGCAACTAGATGTATTTTCGATAATGGACAAACATCTTCCTCTCCAAAGATGCAAAAACAACTTTTCTTGGTCTCTGTTGGAGAAATCTATCCGTGAAATCGCTGGTTGACATTTCTAGACTAATCAAAGCCTCCCACAATGTCAGCTGAACACACTGGACATCCTTCCTGCATGACAGAGTGTCAACACAACAGTTTTACTGCACAGCCCATCTGAGAACTAATAAATAAACAACTGCTCTCAACTTATAAGATGACTTAAACACTGAGTGTGTTTGACTTTAAATAAACTTAACATGATAGACCGAGAGTATATGATACAGAAAGAGAGATAGGTGACATCTTGCATGCAGTCATTTTCTATACTAAGAGACAGGTCTCACGGATGAAGCCAGCTTACCCAGACTGTGTGCATGTTTTTTTTAAAGAGACGAATGTGTGGCTGATGAGCAAAAGGTACAGAACCGCACATTCTGCCTCCCGCTCTCTCTCTTTTTCACTTGCCGTCATTTCTTTCGCTTCCTCTCTTTCATCGGCTGCTAATCAGCCACCTGTCATGGTGAAAACATCCAGCGTGACAGCTATCACCAGCTACCTGTCTCCCTGCTCTGCATCCCCACACCTCCGCTCATTTACACAGGCACGCCGGCCTGCTCGCTCTCATTGTTTGTTTGATTCATAAGCCCGGGCTTGTTGCAAATCCCCCCGTATTGGGAGAGGTGACAGGAATCGTTTGATGGTAATGCCGGTGACATTTGGGAATGTGGACTGTACGACAGGCGGAGAGGTAAGGAGTGATCTGGCATTAAAAGATAATGCTGCCACGACCTGATGGGGAGAACAGGAGCAGCCATCAACGCCTCAACATTTAGAGCTGAAAAATAATGCTGCCGATGGCCTAGATTGACCTCTGACACCTGCTGAGCGATCACTATTTGTTTGTCTAGGTTGGCGAGGCATTGCCAGTTTCTATGCAGTCCATAAGTACCAAGATCGTAAAGACTTTAATAGGGTGCCAGTTAGAGAGAATAAATATTAGCCATATAATAGCTTGAGAACAGAGGAAAATTAAATGTGTGTTACGCAGCACGTTTAAGCTTCCGCAAGAACCAGTGAGGTTCGTTCTAGTGTGTCAAGCCCTTATGGTTGAGTTTCTGATCTGATCAATGTTTTTATGTGATTAAAAGTCTAAATTCAAGAAAATTTTGACTAAACTGCTTGATTCATATGGATTAGTTTTACAATCTCTTTATGAACTTATTGAAGCGACAAAGTGGTCGTGTAGCTATCTATGGAGGGACAGATATCTCTCATCTCTCAAAAACAACTTAAATTTCTGTTATTTCCACAAATATGCTATATTCCTTCAGAAGTCAAACAACAGTTCCTTTTTCAAGGGAGCTCGCGCTGCGAAGACAACACTATGGGGAACAAAAGCATGAAAGCGTCTGAAGCATGTGTGAAACTGGACGAACCCTGATTGGTGCTCTGTTGTGACATATAGCGTGTGACAGTGTACATGGAATCTTACAAAGGCATGCCGAAACAGAACAGCATTAGCTTCTGTTCTTCAGCAAGCGCTCTGTGTGTGAAACTGTCTGTCTTATTTATTATTACCTGTGTGCCTCTCTGCCCAGGATACATCAAACTTTATGTGAATTAGCTGGGAGCAGAGCATGCATGGGCTCAAGGGGGCTGCCTGTGTACTCTGTGAGAAGCTGCCACTCAGAACTCTCTGCTCCCACCTGGCCTTGTTTAATGAGCCAAGCTCCCTCTCCCTGCGCGTATCAGATCGTGGGGGTCACAGATGGAGCTGGTAGAGATGGCTTTGGCCCTTTCTCGTCCCTTGGTTGCTGGCTTCACTGCTCCCATTTGGGATATGGAAGCCTGCTCTGCGCCGCCTTTCACCCAGAGCGAGAGCCTGTTGTTGGGATTATCTAGCTGTGGTCGTGCTGTGGCCAAGCCGACGAACGCTTCCTACATAGCTGAGCGCAGCCTCTACGTCGCCTTCCCTTCTTTCCCGAGCTCTACTCTGGAATTTCGAGATTGTGGAAAAGGCCGTTCTCCCCATGGATTACAAGCCCAACAGTACATAATTATTCTTCCATTTTAGGCTCAAAGGAGATGGTGTTGGGATAATGCCACAGGTTGAATATCTTATCTCTCACCCGACGTTGCGTCATTTCTGCCCAGTTCTGCCCACCAAACCATGCATACGACTTTAAATTTGGTTGGTAAGGCTTGGCAGCGGGTTAGGATGGTGCATGCCTGCACACTATGGCAATCATGCAGGTGTACCAAGATGTACCAAGTACCAAGACCTAGATGAGAGCATGGAGGTTGGTCCCGACCATATTAATGAGCTGTGTTGGGCCACTGGTTTGTCTTTCCGCACCACTATGGAGACGACCCATGCGATTGGTCGCTCTATGACAGCATTAGTGGTGGTGCATTTATGGTTGAACCTTTCAGCTATCAAGGAGAGAGATAGAATGTTCTTCCTTGATGCCCCATTTTCACCTCTTTGGCGACACAGTGGCTTTTAAGAGGTTCATTCCTTGCCAGTCAAGGAGTAGCCCCTTCGGTTCGAACCGCCTGCTCTAAGCAGGACTTGAACCCGGACCTGTCCACACAGGAGTCGAGTGCTCTAACAAGGAGGCTAAAGAGCCACTAGAGTGACTGCGTCAGTCACTAGAGCACCTCTTGAGATCTTGGGCTGAGACTCAATGGCAAAAAAAAGCATACCAGTCTTGCAGGCCTATCATCCTCCACCTCATGTGTCGGTGGACCAATAAAAGCTATACTTGCTGTGCCCTGTTTATTGCTCTAGAGGCCTATGTGCATAGGTCCTCTCAAAGTTGGACCAGTTACTAGTGTGATTTGGGTAGCCTAGGAAGGGTTCCCCATCCTCAAAGTTAATTAGCTAATAGATTGCTGAGGCAATCTCTTTGGCTTACGAGGCTCACGGTCTGCCTTTGCCTCTGCTAATCAGAGGTCATTCTACCAGAAGAATGGCATCTAAAGCCCTTCTATCTGTGATGTGGCAGACTGGGCCTCCCAAAACATGTTCATAAGATGTCTCGATCTTCTGTCCACACCTGGATCACAAGTGCTCTCGTTGTGCCTGGATAGCTTCACACCAGGGTAGGCATTAATCAGTGTGCCGCACTGGGTATTCATTCCCCACAGTCTTCAACTAGTAACTTCCCTCAAAAGGGAATATCTTGGGTTGAGACTGTAATCCTTGATCCCTGAGAGCCTCACCCCGAATACCTGAGAGCGGCTTGCAAAAGCTAACACTGGTGGTTTCCGGTGTGCCTTGGTAAGCTTCCATGTACACCATCATACGCTAAAAACTAATTTCACATGTGCTTTAGACGCCATTATGCAGAGGCGGCCCCCATGATGTTGTCTTTGATGCAGCATCTCATTCCCTTCTCAGGGTACAAGGGTTACAGTTGAAACCCAAGACGGTTTAGAAAGAACAGCTTGGACACATTAAACATCTCCTTTGGTGTTACATGGAAGAAAAAAGGTTTTGAATGGCATGAGTAAATAGTGACAGATTTTCATATTTATATCTCTTTAAAGGGGTGATGAATTGAGAAATCAACTTTCCCTTGAGCCTTTGATGTATAAAAGTTAATCATGATATAAGAATATCCTGTAAGTTTTGGAGCTGAAAACTTCCTTGTTAGTCAAAGAAAAGCTTTTATTGACACCAGGCCCAGAAAACGCTCGATCTCAGAATATGTCGACCACTGACGTAATAGAATGCAGAAATGCCACCTCAAGCCCGCCCACTGACTCGTGGAGCTAAACGGATCACGCTACCGAGCAATAAACATGCCGGTTCCAGCTCACGTACGTAAGACATTGTGCGTTTGTTCGCTTCATTTCATAATCATTTGTAAACGATACAGGTTGAGAATGGATTTGCAGACATATTGAGATTAAAACACAATGCTGTGCCTTCTATATTGGATCCGACAGGAATGGTGCAACACACTAATGTGAGTAAAGCATGTTTTTGTGAAAACATGTGATAGTATTGCATTGTTACAGATCGTATTGATTATGTGTCCGTGTCTAACTGAACATACCTTAGCATGCTGTCACAGGCTGGAGAATCCTTTATTTGTGGTGTTTTTAGTTCAATCTTGATCAGACTCAAACTTGTAATGTTATGGGCCCTGTGAGCTATTCCCCACACACTTTCAAAACAATCCCTCATGTTAACTGACAGGGGAGCTGAAGCTCATTATAATATGCAAATCTTATCCAATCCTAGCCGTGGGCGTTTACTTTACTTCTTCAGTGTGGCACGCCCATAAAATCCAAGCATTTTTGAGAAAGCCTCAAAACCAGGGCAGAAAATAGCCTATTACTTATTCATTATGATGTTTTTGAATGTAAAAAACACACAAACGTCACAAGTTGACCCCCGACAACAGTATACATTTTTTTTAAAAAGCCAGTTCATGACGCCTTTAATGCTAAATATATACTAAGTTTTCTGGATACTCTGACAGTCTCCACCCACATTATTGCACTTCTGACAAGTTAATGAAATAACACTGAGAACGAGAGCTGTGATACTGACAGAGCACTGCATCTTTCTGTCTGCATTCATTGATTGTCGAACCTCATGCCTCTCTTCTTTCTGTCTCTGGCGCATTCTAACATAGTTGCAGTCAAGCATTCCCCAATGTTTGTCTCTCTTCAATTTCCATTTTCTACTCCCTGACATCTCTGTCTCTCCAACTCTCACTTTGTCTTAATTCTTCCTCTTTGTTTGTCCCCCCCTCACCCTCCCTTTTTCTCCCCACACCTTCTAGTGTTTGCCTGGGGATGCTTATCATTGACGTGCACAACATCTTTTCCTGCACCCCATCGATCCTGTTATTGAAACAAGCCTCATTTGCAGTCTCCTTCCTGTTTTGCCCCCCCTTCCCCAAACAGCCCCCTGCTCTCTCTCTCTCTCTTTTCTTCGTTTGCTCTGTCAAGAGACAGCCACCTCAACAGCTTGACAATTACCCATAATCCCTCACTTCAGCTTCTCTGCCATTTCAACCAAATGAAAGATGCTGCTACAAATTTAGTCCAATTTGACTGGTAGTTAAGACAAACTGGTCAATGTACTTAGGTTGTCAGGTGGGTTATCATGATGAGCATATGCTTATGAAGGTGGGAGTCTATTATGGTGAAAGAGCTCTCATAGGAACTCAAAATCAATACAGGGTTAAATTAAGTGGGTCTGGTGCTGGTACACACTACGTTTTTATGTCACACTGTATTTCACACAAAATAGAGCAAGTTGAGGCCATTAAATGTGCTTTTCTAAAATGCCCCTAACTTGATTTTAAAGTCCCCATGAAATCAATTTTCATGTTTGTTTGTTTGTTTTTGTTATTTATAATATGCTCCAAAACAACGACAAAATTTGCATGTAGAAGATTTAAGCATTTAAAACTTACAGTCTCTCACTTCTGCCAATTATGGATCAATGATTTTAATGACATTCTGCACTATAGCTTCTCTTCAGATTTTCTGTCCAATCAAATGCTCTCTAGAATCTAAAGCCCCCTACATTATAAATAGACGTTGAAGCTGTGGCTAAAATCAGTCACTTGGCACTGGCACTGGTGAATGGCACATAGTGCACTATATAGGGGATAGGGAATGATTCAAACACTGTAATACTATCCACTGGGCCGAATAATGTCTGGTTTCAAGTTAGTGTCACATGAACCTTAGCAGCACGCACACAGCCTGCTCACGAGTCAGCACAGACCACAAAACGTATCGGACCCATTTGAATTCTGCACAGAATGCTATAATTTTAAAGCGATATGAAGAAGATTAGGAGGAGAAATGGTTAGAAATTAGGAGGAAACTGAGGCTTTACCGAGCTCAATTTGTGATATAAACTAAACGCTATTGGCCATTTTAAAAAAGTGCTGCTTGATATGTCCTGACCATTCTTCTTGTTTAGTGGACATGACGTCAACACATTGAATAATGCAGCACGTTTTAAGGCACTTGAACACAGTGGGCCTTTAATGTTGTGAAATCTGGGGATGTATTACAGAAACCCCCTTAAGTACTTAGTACTTGACTTAAATTGTGACATACAGTATATATCTAAGTGAAACATCTTCTCTTTTGTCCATGGGACAATAACACACATCACATCCTAACACACATCACATAAATATGATTATAACAGATGATCAGACATGCAGATAGATGATAAATAGAAGCTTCACTGCTGGAAAAGGACTCATAACCCTTAGACGCTTCTAACTGGCAGAGTGGAGGAAAACTACGAAAATAAGAGAAGTTACAAAAAGTAACTTTCCCTTTTTTTTTGTGTCACAACATCAAGAATTCCACATCGGGAGGTGAGATTACTCAAATCCACAAGCCAGCACATTTAGGGTAACATCTTAAGTCCAGGGCCAAGAAAAGCAGACAGACCAGACACACACACACACACACACACACATATACAGAGAGAGGGAGAGACAGCTTCCTCTTGGGATGAAAGAGCTTTTGTTTCTCTGATTCCTCAGTTGAGGTGCCATACACCAGGACTCTGGGGAAAAGCGTGAGTCTTCTATCCCACTCTCCCTCTTTCTCTTCCACTCCACATCCCTTCATTCTTTCCACTAATCCTAAAGATGCCGATTCAGAGAAAGAGTAAAAGCGACGGAGAAAGAGCAGGAGAAATGCCTTGCCTTTTGTCTCCCTCGAGATCAATTGTACAAACTAATCCATGAGGACACTCCTTTCACCACTGCCAGCTCGGACACATGCAATCAATGCTACTGTGTGTGTATGGTTATGCAGGTGGCAAATATAAAGCAGATGAGGGAAAATAACTAGTTGAAGGGATGAAGAAAGGGAGTACAGAAGTGGCAGGAGGAGATAAGAGATTCTTCAGATCTGATTTTCCCTAAATGTCACTAGCTTGAGGAGTGTCTTTCCATGCTAGCCAGAGGCATAAAAAGAGATCTCTACCCCCATTCCTCTCTCCCACCGTCTCCATCCTACTCTGTCAGTTGGAGGCACCGTGCTGGGCAGCAAAGAGTCTTTTTATCCTTCATTCAGTACTCATAACGCTCAATCCATCAGCAAATAAAAATGTTAGGTATGACCCTGAGCTCTGGGAATTATGGGTAAGCAGCTCCAAAATTGCAAAGACAAAAGGTCAAACTGTAAAATATGAATGAGCAGGGGGGTTGATTTCGGTTGTGGTTCTTCAAAATCTTCCCTATGTTCCAACTATGCGTATTCTAAAGAAAAATGACCTACAAACAGAATTCGATGATTCTGCATTATGCTTTGATTTCAAAGCTTCATGGGGACTGCTGGAAATGCTTAATCTTAGTTTATCAGGATCTTTTTAGGTCATCTCTCATCATCTCTAAGTGTGTGAAGCATCTCTTCTCTGAAGTGTCTCAGTATATCTAAAGTATATCTGCCTCTTTTGGCATCCTCTTCTTTCTCAAAATCTGTTAACCATTTCTCATCTAGGTCTTCTCAGTGTAGGGGAGACTGGGCTATGCTGCCATCACCATAAAACTCATAAAACAAATTTTTGTCATGTGACCATATATTAGAAATGACTCGTATACAGCTTCCTGCGATTGAAAGTTGCACATAATTGCATTTAAATAGCAATTTTGCTATTTTGTATGTCAAAATAAATTTTCTGCATGGAAGGAACAATGAATTTTGTGTCAAAGCAAATTTGTACAGATCTTAACATATATATCATGTTGGTGGAATGAATAAAACCTTGTAAATTAATTCCTGGAAGATTAGCCAAGTTACCTGTGGGGTAAGGTGAGTCAGATGCTATGCCAGCAGCTTAATTAATAGTGACCTATTACAAAACAAAACCAACCATCTTGAGCTACCCTAAAATAGTTTGTTGGTCTTAGCTGGTCTATTGGCTGGTTTTATATGGGTTTTGGGAAGTTCATATTGGGCAAATTGGGTTTTTAGGCAGCTTTTACATCCAATTGCAGAAAATACTTATTTTACTATTATAATTCTTTTGCACTATTATAAAATGTTGAAAATTCTTTTACGACAACAAATATCCAGATTATTAAACTTTTTCCTGGCTGGTTTATACAAATAATATGGAGAAAAATAAGATTGTATGTTTTTCAAAAAATGTATATGGCCCTATCATACAACTTAAGTAACAACTTACACAGCTTACCCCATTCTCCCCTATGTTAACAGTACCTGCTTCAAATGTGCTATCTCGTCTTTCCGAAATGTCAGGTGACTTCTCACACGTTCGCTGTGTTTAGAGAGAACACCTTCGAACCCCGCCTTAGACAGTTTATCTCAACAACTAAGGACTGGCACGTCATTAGTCATTTCTGCACTACTTACCTCTCCCACTATCTATCCATCCATCTTCCTCTCTCTCCATCATGTTCTGTTGCGTTCATTTCCAACCTGATCTGCTCTCAGGTTCAAGTGTTAGCACATTCCTGAGGATGACAGTGAAGAGAGGCTCATTACTTTCACAACATAAACAACAGCAGCTGCTGCAACACCTGTAACCTAAAAAAAAAAACTCTATGATTATACAATAAATTTATGTTATTCCTCATCATATTCACATAGCGACCGGTTGGTTTGTGTGTATATTGGCAGTGTTGGGTAACTCTCCAAAGCCGCCCACCCATCCAGTTAAAAGAGAAACAGCATCCCGAAGAAACCAAAGTGAACATGGGAAGTGTGAAAGAAACAAGAACAGAGATAAAACTCTAAAAAGAGCCAAAGAGATGGAGTTGGATACAGGGTGGTAAGTTGATATAATAGGGGCCTGTCTCTCGTGGTTTTAAATGGAGGATTTGGCCTTCACGCCTCTCAGTGCCATTCTTAAGGAAAGCGGATTTCCGCTGCCGTGACGACCATTATCCTGGTTTCCTGGCAGTAATCCGCCATACTAGGGCCGTAATAGGACAGAGCGTTACAGAAATTCAGGAGGCTGTTGCTGCTAGTCACTGCCGCGGGGATCACGTTCTAGGTCTGACACAGAGAAACACAAGCTGATCTGATACAGCTGATGAAACAGTCATGCACAGCAGGCCTGGAAAGAGAACACAAAGTCTGACATTTACAATTGTAACTCCATACTGTTTATAAGGTCTGTCTGTCTGTACTCAGGGATAAGAATTTTCAAATGTGCGGTAATTAAATAATAAACAAAAGTAAAACAATTCTTGCATGTATTATTTTATTTATTTTTTTGTGTGTGTGCAAATTTTTAAATGGCTTTCAATTCTTGAGGTTGAATAAATAAAATCCATAAATGGCCTTAATTATACATTAAACAACAATACTATCCAAAAACTGTGTAATGTAGCATATTTCACTAATTTACCTTTAAAAAACACTACTGACAACACAATGTGCATCTTTTACTACAGTGTAAGTTACTGCTTGTTTATATGAACATGTAACTACGATTCATTAACTCATTTAAGAGTCATTTATTTGGAATCAGAATGCACTGCACTGTTTCATTGTCTGTTGCAGCATCACTGAATGAGTAGAGCAAGACATTTTGTTGGCATATTTTAGTGTGCACAAGCAAAAACCGTTGGTTCTGGTTAAAAAAAACATACACTATATTGCCAAAAGTATTGGGACACCCCTCCAAATCATTTAATTCAGGTGTTCCAATCACTTCCATGGCCACAGATGTATAAAACCAAGCACCTAGGCATGCAGACGCTTCTACAAACATTTTTGAAAGAATGGGTCGCTCAATAACAGTGCGTAGACAGTTTAATGGAATGGGCTTCCATGGCCGAGCAAAGCGTTGGATAAAGCACGCTGCCACTGGACTCTAGAGGGGTTGGGCTTGGCGCCTTAGTTCCAGTGAAAGGAACTCTTAATGCTTCAGCATACCAAGACATTTTGGACAATTTCATGCTGCCAACTTTGTGGGAACAGTTTGGGGATGGACCCTTCCTGTTCCAACATGACTGCGCACCAGTGCACAAAGCAAGGTCCATAAAGACATGGATGAGCGAGTTTGGTGTGGAGGAACTTGACTGGCCTGCACAGAGTCCTGACCTCAACCCGATAGAATTGAGAATTGAGAATAGCCAGGACTTCTCGCCCATCATCAGTGCATGACCTCACAAATGTGCTTCTAGAAGAATGGTCAAAAATTCCCATAAACACTCCTAAACCTTGTGGAAAGCCTTCCCAGAAGAGTTGAAGCTGTTATAGCTGCAAAGGGTGGGCCAACTCCGTATTAAACCCTAGGGATTCATAATGGGATGTCATTAAAGTTCATGTGCATGTAAAGACTTTTGGAAATATAGTGTAACTGCATGCTTACTTTAGAGCACAACATAGACTACTATATAAGAAAAATCCTGTTTTATGTTTTTGTTGCTCTGTTTCTACACTATAGTGAACTGTAACCATTTCTTCCATTTTATCCAGCTTCAAAAAATCTCCTCTGAGCTGATGATGTTGAAACATCTGTAATTCCAGCGGTTGCACTTCAGGCTCAGGTAATCAACCAATTTCAGAGACTTATGACTCGAATGAACTTGTTCTTTGATTCTCAGGACACTCTTCGCCTGCATGAACATTGTTCCATCCTCCAGACTGCTATTTTCTTAAAGGTGTTTGAAGATCATGGCCGCCATATATCTGAACTGGGATTTACTTTTTTGTAAAGTACATTATATTTGTTGTTAACTGACATTGGCATTTACACATAGGCCAGTGTTTTTCAGACTTGCAGTCTTAATTGACAGTACCTTCAGACTGAACTTAACCTTGGGTTTGTCACTTTTCATTTAAAAACTAAATGACTGAGTGCAGTTCAAATGCATATAGGTACACAAATCATATAAGGAAATATTGAGTATTCATAGACAAGTCTGTACATTATTGATAATATTAAAAGCTGGTCATGTTTACATTCTCACCTCACTGTCTAAAGGCACAGTTAAAATGATATCTAGGGGTGTCCATGAATGACAACATGGTGGTTTAGTCTATATTCACTGAATCTAGACATTCACACAAACCAAGACGAAACAGAGAAGTGTGCCAGAGGAACGGAAAAGGAATAAGAAGGATCTACAGAGGTTACAAGCATTTAAAATCTTCTTTTAAATAGATTTTTAGTGTCAGATTGTTTTCATTAATAATAAAAGCCCGAAACCCAATTAAATCTCTCTTTAAAGGGTTTATTCAGGACTGCCACACATCAGATGGCCTTTTTTTTTGAGTCTGACTATGTAGATAAAATCCAACTTTCAGATCTTAAAATCAAAATTATAAATTACCTTAGCATACACATCCCTGAGGAACAAGAAATTGATTATAGTTTGATCCATCCTGTAATCTCACATACGTTTACGCTCACATTTTCTCTCTCTCTTTCTCATCACTGCAGTCCAGGGAGGGCCGTCCCAGCCAGGCAGGCTGTGAATATTCATGATCAGGAATGAGTTGCAGTGGAGGTTGCTGTGAAGGTGTTGAGTTATTCATCATTCTTCAGGAGAAGAGACACAGGAGTCGTCCCTCAGTACTGGAATATTAACGAGCCACATTAATAAAATATCTACCTTCTCTTTTTCCTGCTTCTTCTTTACCTACAGATCTCAGGAGTCCCCATTTAAGACCACCATGCAGACTGGAGAACACACATATGTTTAAATGTATATATAAACACACAGCTGTTCAAATACAATACAAGTATTTTGCATTCCCTAAAAACGCCAAAAATATACTTATTCCACTGAATCACTGTGACACATATACTCCTTAAATCATTTAAGAATCACAAAAAAGCCACAATCATCAACACAGAAATCCAACAATACAGCAAATCCCAACAGCTCGACTCGCACATCACAGTGATGATGACAAAGCATTTGACGGCAAAGACACAATGCAGACTTCCAAGAAAGAACTAGAGGTAGTTTTACGGATTTTTTTTTTTTTCATGGTAAAAAATGGAAAACATAGGATACAAGTAAAGGAAGATGAGGTAAAAAAAAAAAAAAAAAGAAGAAAAAGAAAAAGATAGCGATAAGAAAGAATAGGCCAGCACTCAGAGGAGAGGTATGTTTAATTCACAGAGTGGCATTTCGGCTGTGTTATCAAGCTAACATACAGAAGGCCAGGCCAGACACTGAGCTGAAATGTGCATCAGCGGTCGTGTAATATTAAAACAGCCAACTGTGCTTTCTTTCAGTTTCTCCTGCATGGTCCCTCCTCTCGCTTTCTTTCTAAATGCATATTTCTGCTCTCAAGATAACCACAAAAAGCCTTCGATTTGCCTGTCTCAATTGTACTGCACACACACCATTTCACAGCATGAGACAGCAACTCGCTAATCCCTATAGCTGCCTCCAATGCTTAACTATGAATAGTTAGTATATTTAATAATGTGCATAATTACTATAATAATGTTATATGTCTAGCCTGTTTCAGTTGTGTTTTTGGTTCTGTCACATGTTCCTTTGTTCCAGTGTTCCCGCCACTCCCTCATCATGGTCATTATGAGTTCATTCCATCACCTGTGTCCAGTTAATTAGTAATGTCTAGCACCTGTGTCTTGTCAATTACCTTGTTTGCCTCTGTGTATTTAGTTCTCAGTGTTCCCTCAGTGTTTGTTGGTTGTCATTCTTGTATATTGGTGTTTTACCTGCATGTTTCCTGAGTTTGTCGTTAAAAGTTCCTGTTCAGAGTTCTCCTTTGCCTTCATGAGTTTGATCAACACTAAGATTGTAACAAATAATAAAGATGACATTATTTTAATTATACTTTTAAATGTTTCCCTAATTGTCTCTTACAATGAGAATTTAAAAATTTTTCAATAAATGAATACACTTTTTTATTCCTATCATTATTATTATTATTATTATTCCTAAATGCCATATTAAACATTACAATAATAATTGCTAATAATAATATTAATAATAAAGACATTTAGAATAATTTTAATATGGAAATGCAATAATATGAATATTTTGCTGAGGACTAGCAAGCTGACATGTTTGATGTTACTTTAAATATTGATTACATAAATATTTACAAACCCGATTCCAAAAAAGTTGGGACACTGTACAGATTGTGAATAAAAACAGAATGCAATGATGTGGAAGTTTCAAATTTCAATATTTTATTCAGAATACAACATAGATGACATATCAAATGTTTAAACTGAGAAAATGTATAATTTTAAGGGGAAAATAAGTTGTTTGGCATCAACACATCTCAAAAAAGTTGGGACAAGGCCATGTTTCCCACTGTGTGGCATCCCCTCTTCTTTTTCTAACAGTCTGCAAACGTCTGGAGACTGAAGAGACAAGTTGCTCAAGTTTAGGAATAGGAATGTTGTCCCATTCTTGTCTAATACAGGCTTCTAGTTGCTCAACTGTCTTAGGTCTTCTTTGTCGCATCTTCCTCTTTATGATGCGCCAAATGTTTTCTATGGGTGAAAGATCTGGACTGCAGGCTGGCCATTTCAGTACCCGGATCCTTTTTCTACGCAGCCATGATGTTGTAATTGATGCAGTATGTGGTCTGGCATTGTCATGTTGGGAAATGCAAGGTCTTCCCTGAAAGAGACGACGTCTGGATGGGAGCATATGTTGTTCTAGAACTTGGATATATCTTTCAGCATTGATGGTGCCTTTCCAGATGTGTAAGCTGCCCATGCCACACGCACTCATGCAACCCCATACCATCAGAGATGCAGGCTTCTGAACTGAGCGCTGATAACAACTTGCGTTGTCCATGTCCTCTTTAGTCCGGATGACATGGCATCCCAGTTTTCCAAAAAGAACTTCAAATTTTGATTCGTCTGACCACAGAACAGTTTTGTCTTCAGCCTTGGCCCAGAGAAAACGCCTGCACTTCTGGATCATGTTTAGATATGGCTTCTTTTTTGACCTATAGAGTTTTAGCCGGCGAAGATCACGGGTATCCAGTATGGTTTTCCGGCCTTGACCCTTACGCACAGAGATTGTTCCAGATTCTCTGAATCTTTGGATGATATTATGCACTGTAGATGATGACAACTTCAAACTCTTTGCAATTTTTCTCTGAGAAACTCCTTTCTGATATTGCTCCACTATTTTTGGCTGCAGCATTGGGGGAATTGGTGATCCTCTGTCCATCTTGACTTCTGAGAGGCTCTTTTTATACCCAATCATGTTGTCAATTGACCTAATAAGTTGCAAATTGGTCCTCCAGCTGTTCCTTATATGTACATTTAACTTTTCTGGCCTCTTATTGCTACCTGTCCCAACTTTTTTGGAATGTGTAGCTCTCATGAAATCCAAAATGAGCCAATATGACATGACATTTCAAAATGTCTCACTTTCAACATTTGATATGTTATCTATATTCTATTGTGAATAAAATATACGTTTATGAGATTTGTAAATTATTGCATTCCTTTTTTATTCACAATTTGTACAGTGTCCCAACTTTTTTGGAATCGGGTTTGTATAAATATTAATAATTGATACATTATTACACAATTGGCACACAAATGCACATCATGTGCACAGCTGATATGATTATTAGAATGCCTCCACACTGCAACAATTTTATCAACTTTACAAATGCTTCATACACTTAAGTATGAATGACAAATGAGAACATGCTATATAAGATTCTCTTTCATAAAGATTTGAGTATTATAGAATATACAGAGGTGGGATACTTTTATATCCCCATTTCCTTATCTTTATAAGTGGATTTTCTGTTTTAAAACTCTCCATCTTATTGGTTTTTAACATTCAGAACAAAAATACATTAATTTGCATGTGTTTGTGAGATCATCCTGTTCACATAATTAAATGTAATGAATGTGGGAGGCAGGGTTGTTTCTGCAGCTCAAAGACAACAGCACATACTCAGCTCAAAGGTGTGTATAAAGGACAGATTAAGGTGGTTGGTTAACCAGCAATTAAATTTCATTAAACCACACATATGCAAAGACGGCATTGCCTTCATAGATATCATAATAATGGTAATAATTAGTGTAAACACCAGCTCCATCACAACGTTCTGAAAGGCTGAGTGGGTGGTCAAAGAAAGAGAAGTAAACAGGACAGGTGAGGTAAACACTGTACTAATAATAAAAACAAACATCAGGATGAGGCTGGAGTTAGCCTGGAGAACAAGAGCTTCAGTCCAGACCTTTCTCGCTTTTATCTAACTGCGTTACAGTGTGCGCATACTTAAACATGTGATAGAGTGAAAGAGAGGAAGGATGGATGAGGGGGTGGAGACATTAGACAACTGGGGTCAACCTGCAGTCAAAGTCTGACTGCTAGTGGGCTCAATCTGTTTGCTGAACTAGAGAGAGAGAGAGAGAGAGAGAGAGAGAGAGAGAGAGAGAGAGAGAGAGAGAGAGAGAGAGAGAGAGAGAGAGAGAGAGAGAGAGAGAGAGTGTGTGTGTGTGTGTGTGTGTGTGTGTGTGTGTGTGTGTGTGTGTGTGTGTGTGTGTGTGTGTGTGTGTGTGTGTGTGTGTGTGTGTGTACACACACAGGTATATGTGGTTTATGAGGATACAAATGTTTTTACACTTCCTGGGTGATAAAATATTTAGATATATGCTTTTCTATTTTAATATGTTTTAAAATGTAATTTATTCCTGTGATGTCAAAGCTGAATTTTCAGCATCATTACTCCAGTCTTCAGTGTCAAAAATAATTCTAATGTGCTGATTTGATTTAGATTTTGGTATCTTCCAAAAAAAAAAAAAAAAAAAAACTGTCAAAGAATTTGCTGTCACTTCTTTTCATCAATTTAATGAATCTTTGCTGAATAAAAACATTTTTTCTTTTTTTTTTTAAATCTTAACCATAAACCATAAAGTCTGGCCCCACTTTATATTAGGTGGCCTTAACTACTATGTACTTACATCAAAAAATAAGTACAATGTACTTATTGTGTTCATATTGTATTGCACACACTTTTGCTGATATTGAGGTGGGATACGGGTAAAGTTAGGGGCAGGTGTGGTGCTATGGGTCAGTTTAAGGGTAGGGTTTGCTGTAAGGGAAGTGTTAATATAAATGTAACTACAGAAATTAATTACAGATGTAATTACATGCAGCTAATTTTAACCTTTTGTACCGTTATGACTAAGTGTTTGCCAATTTGAGGTTGACACTTTTCCAACGTGCAGATGTGCAGGTCATTGAGAGAGGACAGTGTGAAAGAAAACAAAACAAAGATAGACAACCACATAAGACAACCACATAAGAGCGAGTGCCGTTAGACAATGAGAAAATCTTCAATGTCCAAAACTGTAGTTGAGGAGTCTGTATGTGAACTGGCGGTGGATATGTTCCAGAAACACTTCAGGCATACAGGATGGTGGCCAAATGACAGCTCAGTCATGGACACACTATCCATGTTATGGTCACCAAGCCAGCCAACAGCTTAGCAGCCACATCCCACGGCAACATGAGCCACGTCCAACAGACCACAAGTATCCACAGTGAGTTCAGTCCAGAAAGAAAGCGAAAGAGAGAATTTAACTGTGGAAATGTGTGGTTGGAGTCAACAGGAAGAGCAAATTAAGTGTATCTGCCCCAGTTAGGGCAGCTCTCAGAGGTGGATCCAGCACCCTGTCTCCTCTGTGCTATCCTCCTTCCCATTCATCCATCCAAAGACCCAACCTGGGCCCCCACTTCTTCCCCTTAGGGTGTCTGCTTCTTCATGCATCTAGGCCAGAGGCACCTGGCACAAGTCTTAAAACACACATGATAACCGGAATAGCAGCACCAGGAAACTGGGACTGGGAGGAAAGCATGTTGGGAGTAAGAGGATGAGGGGGAAAAAAGCTGAAAAGGACAGATTGGTGCTCTGGAAGTCCCCAGCAGCATGGCAGGGCTCAAAACTGTCAGGGAAAAGTTTCCCTTTCTTGTGGTCATGTGTTTAATTGATGAGACGTCCGGATTTCAGAGACTATCCCGAAATGATCACAACTAAACGATTCTCTTATCGTAACAGAACATTGCTGGATCCCTTTCTCTCTGTCTCTTTTGATCTGTTCTTTTGCTCTCTCCTCCTGTGCTTCCCTCAGTCCCCGGGCCCCTTAAAAACAGCTCTCACTCATCTGCTCTAAAAGCTTGCAACAAGACACAGCAGAGAAAGTGAGATATAGATGCTCTGTTCCAAAACCTAGTAAACCGTCTCCCTAGGCAGCATGTTAAGGCATCACAGCACCCTCCCGACACAAAGCCTGTTCCAAAAGTGGAATAATTTTGTGTGGCCTCCTAAGACACCTTGTTTTGGACAGAATTTTGGTGAATGCAATCCCATAATTCATTGCAATAAGTGAAAAAATAAACCACAAGATTGCAGATTAAAAAACGAACAGTATGTATTATAAAAACATATATCATATATTTTTTTCATGAATGTCCACTGATCTTCAATTTCTTTTGGAACTGACGCTTGATCCTGACCCCTGTATATTCCTTATTAAAGGTTTAGTTCACCCAAAAATTCTAATTCGTTGTAATGCTCTCGTGAACGCCCCGTTGCAGAACAATATTTTCGTAAATAAAGTGGTAAATTATGTTTTTTTTGCACAAACAAAGCACTCACATCGCTTCATAAAATTGAGGTTAAACCACTGGAGTCACATGGAGTACTTTAAAGGAGTCATGAACTGCGTTGTTTTATTGTTTTATGATGTTTCCTGGGGTGCACTTATAATGTTAGAATGCTTATTACATAAAAAATTACATCATAATTTATAAATAAAAGGCATTCTTCCCACCCTGATTTTAGCCCTATGCTCTAAACGCTCTGTTTTAAGGGGCGTGTCTGCTGTGAGACTTCAGTGTAAACGCCCACTGCTGTGATTGGCTAACGTCTTTCCATTTGAAATATATTACTCTCTCTTTTAGCATGTTTTTACTATTACAGTTCTCGTGGTTAACTAATCATGAAAAGTGTTGCATTACATTTATATTTATGGCATTATATTTAGATATATGGCATTATTTTAAGATCTATAAGAGTCACTGGTAAACTCTCGCTGTTTGATTGACAGCTGCAGCGCGCGCTGCTCCAACGATTGCAAAGGGAGCTTTCTTTGATCGCTTTCTTTATAGAATTTAATCACCGTTAAATAACAGATTATTTTCATCCTAAAACAAACAATGCAAGTTGACGTTTAGTCACTGGTTTGATTTACTGACACACAGACAAAGAACATCTGACTGTACATGAATCATTACATTTCAGATCAGGCATTAGAATGAACACAGTTACTTACATGTTGTGTTACTATCAAGCCCAGGCACTGCACAATATTTTGTAATCCTCAACAGCATGTTTATTGCTTGGTAGCTCGATCTAGTTTAACACTAGGCCTATGTTACATGTGCGAATCAGTGGGCGGGGCTAAACAGGCAGTGATGAAGTAGGCGTTGATCTTCTTCTGCAGAGGCGGTGCTTGCCTCCCTTTGACGTCATAGATCCCCACTTTGAAAAACCTGTCGTTTGCTGGGCCTGGTGTCAATAAAAGCTCAATTTCAATTTCAATGTCAATTTCAGTTCTGAAACTTACAGGATATTCTTATAGTATGATGATCTCTTATATGTCAAAAGATATCTCAGTTCATGATCCCTTTAATGATGTCCTTCCTATCGTTCTAGGCCTTGAATGTGTAAGTTGTGTTGGATCTCTATGGAGGGATCATGTGTCCATAGAGCATCATGGTTTCCACAAAAATATTAAGCAGCACACTTTTCAACTGATAATAATAAGAAATGTTTCTTAAGCAGCAAATCATCACATTACAATGATTTCTGAAGGATCATGTGACACTGAAGACTGGAGTAAAGATGCTGAAAATTCAGCTTTGCTGACCACACATTTTTAAAAGGTAGTTTAAAATAGACAGAGAGTTGCTCCCTGTGTAGAGGTAGAGCGTTCCAAATCAATCACTTATAAGGTTCCATCATATTTAGAGTATGTTCACACTTGTAGTTCAGTTTGCTTGATTCAGACCAAAAATAAATAAATAAACAAACATTTAGTCCTGGTCCGCTTACTGTTCACATTGCCATTTTAACACAGAACCTAAAGATATTTTAAAGATAACCTTATAAAATGTGTAAAGTAGTCAAAACAGCTGCAGGAATCCCTCTGTCACACACACAAACAAAGATCTGCTGCGAAGAGACACAGCTATGCCTGTATTGTGATGGGCAACGTCGCGACTATGATGATAAAAAACAGGTATGCTTGAACATTCTGTCCTTTTTAGGGTTGCATCTTGTGACATCATGTCTGTTTTTGGTTTGATTACATGTATTTGGTCTGTGTTACATTCATACACTATATTGCCAAAAGTATTGGGACATCCCTCCAAATTATTTATTTCAGGTGGTTCCAAACACTTCCACAGCCACAGATGTATAAAATCAAGCACCTATGCAAACTGCTTCTACAAACATTGGTGAAAGAATGGGTCGCTCTCAGGAGCTCAGTGAATTCAAGCGTGGTACCGTGATAAGTTGCCACCTGTGTGAGGTGAGGTGGATGAGCGAGAGATGTGGGAGGAGCGAGTGAGACCGGTGCATGATTGAGAACGAGCGTCACCTCTGAGGCGCTCCTCCCACGTCTCTCGCTCATCCACCTCGCCACATTGTGCAATACAAAAATGAAGAAATTTCCTCACTACTAAATGTTTTACGGACAACTGTTAGTAGTATTATAACAAAGTGGAAGCAATTGGGAACAACAGCAATCACAAAGCGGGGTCAGCACATGCTGAGGCGCACAGTGCGCAGAAGTTGCCAACTTTCTGCAAGTCAACAGCTACAGACCTCCAAACTTCATGTGGCCTTCAGATTAGCTCAAGAACAGTGCGTAGAGAGCTTCATGGAATGGGTTTCCATGGCCGAGCAGCTGCATCCAAGCCTTACATCACCAAGTGCAATGCAAAGTGTCTGATGCAGTGGTGTAAAGCAAGCTGCTACTGGACTCTAGAGCAGTGGAGACGTGTTCTCTGGAGTGACCAATCACGCTTCTTTGTCTGGCAATCTGATGGACGAGTCTGGGTTTTGCGGTTTGACTGCGTTGTGCCAAGTGTAAAGTTTGGTGGAGGGGGGATTATGGCGTGGGCTTGTTTGGTGCGCACCAGGGCTCGGATGGCTAGCAGAGCAATCGCATCTGAAGATATCGGCCTATGTAGGCATTAAACACCCCAGCAGCTCACCAGGTTTAGGAACAAAGTCAGAGGAAGTAACTTTCAAGAAAGAATCAAACCAAACAGCCATTCAGTCTCTGTTCTATCTGTCTATCCCTCATCTGTCTATCCCATCTTATATCATGGTGAGCACTCAGTCTCCAGAGCAGGTGTAATAAAGGCAACAGTTGCAGAGGCGTTTCACTCTGTCTGGCAGACTGTGACTGAGTTTAACACATGTAATCCTACACACATTCCCAAGAGGAAGAGAAGAAGCGAAAAAAGGAGATGGAAGGAAAGGCCCAAGGTCTGTGAACAGACGAAGGGCTGGAGGATGGAAATGATATGGAAATGCGCTGTATTAATCCACTTATCCAGTGCAAAGCCTGAGCTTGATTCCTGTGTACATTTAGAATGCATTATCACAATGCACATACTTCTTACACTCCAGAAAGTACTCTGCTCATGATGGAAAAAAAAATAAAAGTATGAAACAAAGTACATGTATACGTTTGAATATGAAGTAACAGAGTACACCAGTATTGGGCACCTTGATACCACAACAGGGGCCGGATGCAAGTGAAAAATAAAAATAAAAAGAGGTAAATTGAAAAATAAATTGTTAATGGCATATTAATATTTACATTGCTTAGCTATTTTTTGAAAATAATGCACAAACAAAATTATACTTAGATACATGTTAGCATGTAGCTAAATTATTTTCTTTAAATTTACTATACTTATTTGGCTCATTACGTTCATACATAAAAATAAATAAACACACTCCTAAATAATATCCTTGTCCTTGTTACAATATATCAGTTGTGTTTGTTAGTTTAGTTTTCATGGACTTTTAGTTTGTTTTCATTAATCACATGTTTTTCTTTGAGTTTCCCCCCACTCATCAGTTTCCATGGACACTAATCTTCATCACAGCTGTTCGTCATTTAGTTCATCTCCATGTTTATTTACGTTCCTCACCTTTACTCCTTGTTTGCCCAGTTTTGTTTGCGTTAGCATTGTGTTGGAGTATCTTCTGTCTTGCTCTGTGGAATGTTTTTATTAAAACTTCGTATTTGGAACTTGATACTGATTTTTATCCATCTACACCTTGCTAACAGTCCTATCCTATAAGAATATAAAATAAACACTCGCTGCATTGACCTTCAGCATAAAAACAGATATGACACCATCACAAACTATTCTTTGGTAATGAAAGGAGTAATAATATGAGTAACGGGTAATACTGCCCCAAAAGCATGGATGTACATTAATTTTCTTAAATTATTACTTAACTTTCAGGTTAGTACATTATAAAAGATGGATGGATGGATGGATGGACTTACAAAAGTGAAAAACCACTACAAACTGCAGTGCAAGAAGTTGTAGTTTATATTGCCCCAAAAGCATGGATGAACATTTTGAAAATTTGCCAGAAATAGTAAGCCAATTGGGATATTTTTTGGCATATTGCTAATCTTGCTTACTAATAATGAGTAGTATACATAAATTGTTATTCAGTCCCCTTTCTTTCTTTTTTTTTTTACTTTTTCTGTTTTTTTTAAGGATGCAGGGTCACGCAAGTACACTTTTAAACAGTGTCTGTGTGCACATATACTTGAGTGTTAAAGTGAGGTATTTATGTAAAAATAGCAGTAAATGTGGGTTATGTCCTGGGAGGGGTCCTTCTCACAAACTGGATGGACAAGCTCTCAGCTGTCAGTCTGTTTCTCTTTGCTCTGAAGTTAACATTTCTGCAGGGAAGAACTGCTAGAAGTTCGTTTCTCACATCTCCCACTCTCTCATAGGCATTATAAACAAACAATGCAAGTGTGCCAGAAACCACTATACATTAAACACTCTCAGTTCAGACACCAGAACTAAGGTCAGGCACTATAATGGACATCCATATAACTACCATACCCATCACACTGCCCATATTTAAAGATCTGGCATCTGTGCATTCTCAGGAAGCGTAATGTCTCAGGACTATCATTGCTCTTCTTTCAAGCAGTGCCTCCTTCTTTTTTCTTTATGCCGTCTTTTTTTTTTGGCAAAGACATCTGTCTAAGACAAGACTGGGCTTCGCTGGAGACCTGGCGCCCGCTCTCTCTCTCTCTCTCGGCAACCGTTGCCATGGAAAGGAGCCGAAATGGGGCAGATAAGAGTTGAATGAGAAAGCTGATGTTCCAGCGGGGTCCTCATGTGGGAGGGGTCTCGGGACCACTCTCGTCACAAACGTCAAGCTCTTTTGATGCATGACAGAAACCGAAAACGGAAGAGAGCTACGAATGAAAAAGACAGAAAGAAAGAGTGGGGATTGAGAGACAGTCAGGCTATGGGAAAACAGCTGTGAAAGTGGAAAAAGTATGTTTTTGCTATGAGAGACAAAGAGTTCTGCTAGGAACAATCTCAAAGAAAGGGAACCATCCAAAGAGACAGGACTGCTGGAAGTAAGGAAGACAGAGGGTGTCAAAGTGCTCTTACAAATCACTGTTCAAATAAAATCTGAGAAGCAAATCTTTTAATAAAGAGACATGAGAAGGCAAGTTTTAGCTGGTCAAATCTCTTGTTCTTGGCTTCGTGCAGTAATAAAATTGTCTTGATTCCAGTGAGAGTCTGTCAGACATATAATCATCTGTCTGGCACTGGAACACAAAATGAACACCTGTCTCATAGCTTCAAATCATGGATTTTTTTAATAAATATATATATATAAATTTGTTACCATATATTGTATATGCTTCAATTTTGTAATGAGCAATTTGTAAATAGGATATGAAAAACAGTAAATTGACTATAGTCTTCTTTATAATGTCTGCCACAATACTGTGATATCTTTAAATTATCTTTATTTGATTTTTAAGTTATTATATAAGATTAACTGTGATTCATTTGATTAAATGATCTGCATTTCATGTAATTAATAAATGTTTTATCGATTGACTACCCATAAAATAACCATAAGCACGCAGATGTAAAGCTAAATATAATGTACCTTATGATAGAGTGCAGTGTGAATTGTGAACAAAGGAGAGAGGAATGAAATGTGGAGTTAAACAGATGAGCATAGTTAAATAAATAAAGTCAAGGATCTCCAGAATGAATCTCCCAGTGCCTACACTCATCAGAGGGGGTTAACATTCCTTCATCTTCCTTCTTTTGTTCAGTGATACGGCCCCAACAGGCCCAGATTTCGCTAAGGCCCAGGATTCAAATGCCTCTATGAAATCTGCTGCTTGTTGACAGTTTCACAGTAATGGCGGCCAGTAAGAGACACGCATACACTTTTGTCTAAGAGAAACACATTCACATTATTCCACATGAGTGAACAAAACCGAATCCTGGGGACTTCTTGCTGACAAACACACACAACCCACATGACTGAGCTAAAGAACAAAATATGATTGACATATTGTAGCAGGAGTTTGTATAAATTAAAAAAAAAATAAAAAAAAGTTCTAAACACAGATACAGCTGACTTTTTCACATTTCCGCAATGATTGTGGGGACAATTTGCGAAATAGCCTACTATGGAAATGGTCTGATAAATTGAATAGTAAGATTTATGAGATTACTAAAGAAAATGTGATTTACATCACAAGAATAAATTACATTTCAAAATATATTAAAATACAAAACAGTTATTTTAAATTGTAATAAGATTTGAAGAAGAAGAAGGGTATATATACACCCTGCAAAGTAGGACAGGGTATAGAAATAGCCTCTCTGACCCGCTGGCACACATGACAATAGTTTGAATTCAGAGTAATATGAAAGAGGGAAAAAGGAAATAAATATTGAACAGGAGTCAGGTTTATGTCAGTGGGAGTCTAGCTGTGCTATCAGGTGTGTGACTGATGAAGAGGTTTGAGGGTGGGGTGAAAGGTCAATATGAGTGGGGATTGGGACGAATGACTGATGGCGGGGTCGAGCAGGGCAGAGTGACAGAAGCGTCAAACCAAGAGGGAGGGATGGGAAAAGAGAAAGAGAGACAAATTAATCACTCTGATCTGACAAAGACAAAAGAGACTTCTTGAACAGTTTAAAGAGAATGATAACACACACACACACACACACACACACACACACACACACACACACACACACCTCTGCCCCTCCCCCAGCATCCATCTATCTATCTATCCATCCATCTGTCTGTAGTTTTCAGTTGAGTGAAAGATGATTTCATATCCTGAAATTATGACTCTTTCTGATTTGTGGCCTGCTGCAGTCTCAGCTCTCATTTGTATTGATCACAGAGTAAAATTACAATGAAATGCACTGAATAACACATCCTTATTTCAGCATTCTCTTTTCTCCTCCCTAAAACACACTTTACCTCTTATTACATTAGCACACACTCCAGGTCTCTCTCCAACACACACACACCCACACTGTTTTTCACTCAGATATGATATAAGCAGGAGGCCCCCAAGTGGACAGATAGCAAGCTGGGAGGAAAAAAAATAAAACAAGGAGCCATGGGACCGAAAGACAGAAGAAACTGAGAAAGGGAAATGGAGAAAGGAAGAAAAGGATTTGAGGGGAAAAAATACAGTGGATTAAAAAGGAAATATATTAGCATTATCTGTACAGAGATAAAGCAGGAAGTTAAAGGATTAGTTCAACCAAAACAATTACAATTTTTTTATTATTTGCTCACCCGCCTCATATGACAAAGACATTTTTTTAAGAATTTACTAGTCATTTTTGCAGGTAGTTGAGCTTTCTGGCTTCAAAAGTTTATGAAATTGATCATTCACAGCCAATCGTTCAGGATCAAATCAGAATCAGATATTTACAGAGCCCCCAGGAATTAGAAATTTGTTCACATAACTTTCATTCCCTTTTTTTATTTAAATTGTGGCCAGTAATTAATGACCTTGTTTTAGTTCAACTGCATCCACATGATTGACCTAAAACAAGATAACTAAATAATAAATTGTGGGAATGAATTCTTAATTCGTGGCCATGATTTCCCTTTTTTATTTTGTATTTATTTATTTATTTTTACTCCGTACATATTGCTACTTCTCTAATGAACATGAGAGAAGAGCTATAGCAGATTTAAACATTTCCTGTGAATAACTACTAAAATTGCATCCTGTTCCAAAGCTATCATATGTTTCAGAAGACTTGGACAGTCGTGTGAATCACTTTAAGTATGCTTTTGTGGTGCTTTTTTGTCAGTCCTTGTTCACTTTAATTTATAACAACATATATAAATAAATAAATTAAATAATGCTCTGCACACATTTTGTATTCCACAATGGAAAATAAGTCATACAGGTTGGATTGACATGATGCTGAGTACATTCCAATTTTCATTTTCCGTTGAACCATCCCTTTAAAGAAGCGGAGACAGCTGAGGCGAGAAAAGAGAGGAAGAAATAAAGCTTAAAGTGTTAACATGGATGTGAATGTGCATGCCGTGCGTGTGTGTCTCGTTAACTGTCAGGAGAGGATTGGTGGGACATAATGGCCAGGAGGCTGTTGTCACATCTGAGAATGTGACAGAGGAGAAAAATGGCCTACAAGGGAGACGTGGAGCTATCCCACAAGACATTGGAGCACTCTGCATCCGCTGCTCTCCTGTATGCCCTAACTCCCAATCTCTCTCGTTCTCTCTGTCTTGGCAAGTTATTTCATCATGAATAATCAAACACTGTTCCTTCCACCCCTCTCTCTCTCGCTCTCTCTCTCTCTACATACTTTCTCCTTGCTTTATTCATTCGCTAGAGGCTGGTCCATCTTGTGCTGCTCACCATAATTTCAGCTTGTTGGTTCTTAGACTCTGAAAGGTCATCCTTCATGCTTATGAAACTGATTACTAGAGGGAAGAAAGAGAGAAAACAGACAAACGTGGAGAAAAAAAAGAGTGTGTTTGCCCTGAACTCCTTCCTATTGCTATTTAACTCTGGTTCATATCGACCAATAGGAAATCAATGCGTTGTGCTGGGCTCACCAATAAGTGGACAAACTAAAGGAAAACATAAATGTGCATGCACACACACCTGAACAGACACAGATAGATTACAAATCTTTATATCCATGATAATAAATAAACAGTAAGAGATAATAAACGGTGCACAAATGATTTCTTGCCTGGAAACGCTCTTTCTCCACACACCCTCTATTCTCATAATTTATATATTTATCTTTATTCTTCCTTCAAGTGCTTCTCTTGCTCTCTTGCTCTCTGCATCATGTGAATCCTCCTTCGCTCAATCAAACACAAACAAACCGGTGTGACTGGGGACGTGGCACCAGCAGTGAATTTGAGCAAGATTGCTTCATTGTCTGCTCGTACATACCCCTCCCCACGGACAACGGCAGTTCGCCTTTCGACCGAAGCCATTTACAATAAAAACAGACTGGAATATATCCAATGAAACCCGACAAGCAAACTTAGAGAGAGTGGAGAGTTAGAGAGACAGGTTTCAGGTTGATTTGATCGGCACGGGCTATTGGTATGGTCAGCTCAGGCTTTAAAGAATGAAATCAGATTGCCAGTTTGATCAAAGGAAAATGGGATATCTTCATGAATACATTAGTCGACAGGTAGTTTCACATTTCAAACAGACCTACTTGTGTCCATGAAAACTGATAAAGAAAAGGAACAATCTTTTAAAAATCTAGCTTAAAACCCACACTTTGTATTCATGTTGGTTTTTATATGGTTTTGAAAAAAAAATGTTTTTCCATTAAAAGTTTTAATTTAATGACTTTAAATATGTTGCAGGTATGCCAATAATTAAATATAAAAATATTTATATAAATAAAAAAGCACAGTAATTTACAAATATTGTGAATTATTTTAGATTTTACATATATTATGATTATGGCAAGCTACTTCAATATTGTTTTCTTTTTCTTTTAATGAGACTTTTTTTTCTTCATTTCCAGGATGGTTGTATTACCATGACATTTTTTTACTTCATACCCCAAAAAATATCAAAATTAATTTTATTCAGAAATTAAAAACACATACACTCACTTAAAGGATTATTAGGAACACCATACTAATACTGTGTTTGACCCCCTTTCACCTTCAGAACTGCCTTAATTCTACGTGGCATTGATTCAACAAGGTGCTGAAAGCATTCTTTAGAAATGTTGGCCCATATTGATAGGATAGCATCTTGCAGTTGATGGAGATTTGTGGGATGCACATCCAGGGCACGAAGCTCCCGTTCCACCACATCCCAAAGATGCTCTATTGGGTTGAGATCTGGTGACTGTGGGGGCCATTTTAGTACAGTGAACTCATTGTCATGTTCAAGAAACCAATTTGAAATGATTCGAGCTTTGTGACATGGTGCATTATCCTGCTGGAAGTAGCCATCAGAGAATGGGTACATGGTGGTCATAAAGGGATGGACATGGTCAGAAACAATGCTCAGGTAGGCCATGGCATTTAAACGATGCCCAATTGGCACTAAGCGGCCTAAAGTGTGCCAAGAAAACATCCCCCACACCATTACACCACCGCCACCACCAGCCTGCACAGTGTTAACAAGGCATGATGGATCCATGTTCTCATTCTGTTTATGCCAAATTCTGACTCTACCATCTGAATGTCTCAACAGAAATTGAGACTCATCAGACCAGGCAACATTTTTCCAGTCTTCAACTGTCCAATTTTGGTGAGCTTGTGCAAATTGTAGCCTCTTTTTCCTATTTGTAGTGGAGATGAGTGGTACCCGGTGGGGTCTTCTGCTGTTGTAGCCCATCCGCCTCAAGGTTGAAGTTGAAGTTGAAGTTTATTTGTCATTACACATGTACAAGTACAGTATAACGAAATTAAGTTTGGAGCAAGCCTCCGGGCCGCAGCCGATTATTCAGGCGCCGCCACACGCTCTCCAGAAATACAAGAATGCAGTTTAGCAAGCATTACATAGCAAAACACAACAAAACATAAACATAAACATGACACAGTACACGTGGTCACGTGATGGGATTTTTTGTATGGAGTGGGAGAGGAGATAGATAAAGACAGGCAGGCAGGCGGTTGTAGTGGGGGTGGGATCTGGGTAGGTTTGTGTATGGTGCGAGTGAGTCTGAGATTGTATTGTGTGAGAATGTTAGCCATAACTTCAGATGTTTTCGAGTTCAGTTCTATGGTTTGTCCTGAAGGGAGATAAGGCAGTGCACAGGGGAAGATAGCAGACCAGCTGTCAGGCTGACCTCCCAACCGAGAGATAGGGACAAGTGAGGTTCATGGCCAGACCGGTTACAGTCCGTAAAAGTTCACCGATCTGACCCCCGATGGAGCCCACTCTACCCTGCGTATCCGCAGTCCGGACTGCATTGTTACGGTTCAGTTCCTCAATTCCTATCACTCTCTGATCTAATTCCTTCAAACGGTCACACACAGCCCCGAAGCATTCCTTAATTTCCACAGACAGCGGCTGGGTGAATTTGCTTGCAGCTGTCTTACCAATCTTCCGATAGGTCAGGGCAATCCCAAAGCCAAAGAATAGGAACCCCGCCAACAATAATCCAATCATGTATAAATCTTCCGCATCCTCCACGGACAGAGCCTCCAGGCACAGGACTTGCCAGTTGTTCCATGCGTCCCTCACGTACCCTGCAGCAAAGGTCCCGTCCGGGCAGGTGGGTTCTCCCGGGGCACCCTTCCTTTGTGAGAAAATCTTGTCGATCGCGCTGATTGACCAGTTAATCAATTCCATTTCAGTATTTTCAGGAGTCCAGCAAAGCAGCAGGTCAGAGAGAAAAAGAAGAGACAAAACACTAGAGCGCAAGAGCACAGCGGGAGCAGAGTGAAAACACGTCTGCACAGATTGAAGGACAGAACAGGAAGAGGTTGTGCATGTTGTGGCTTCACAAATGCTTTGCTGCATACCTCGGTTGTAACAAGTGGTTATTTCAGTCAAAGTTGCTCTTCTATCAGCTTGAATCAGTCGGCCCATTCTCCTCTGACCTCTAGTATCAACAAGGCATTTTCGCCCACAGGACTGCAGCATACTGGATGTTTTTCCCTTTTCACACCATTCTTTGTAAACCCTAGAAATGGTTGTGCATGAAAATCACAGTAACTGAGCAGATTGTGAAATACTCAGAGCGGCCCGTCTGGCAACAACAACCATGCCACGCTCAAAATTGCTTAAAATCACCTTTCTTTCCCATTCTGACATTCAGTTTGGAGTTCAGGAGATTGTCTTGACCAGGACCACACCCCTAAATGCATTGAAGCAACTGCCATGGATTGGTTGATTAGATAATTGCATTGAGAAATTGAACAGGTGTTCCTAATAATCCTTTAGGTGAGTGTACATCATAAAATAGGCATATTCAAGTCACACTAAGTATGAATTGCCTTTTGCAAATGTATGTTAGAATAAATTAATAGATTTTGTAGGAGAATCATGTCATTGATGTACAAATTAAATTCTGTGATAATGCTAAAGGTTATGGAATGTTGCAAGATCTATAGGATTTTAAATTAAATTAGATTTAGAAAGATTTATAATGTGATGCAACATCGATGCTGCAGTCTTGGAATCGGTTTTGTTTGTTGGTAAGTGTTGGCTTGGTGATCCCTCTGCCAACTCCATTTATACTCAGTCTGGCTAGTGGGTGTCTCTTCACCCCTCTTTAGCTGTTGTGTGAGGATACCGCACTAGTAAACTGCAACACCTTCCAGCGTTACATGCTAATGTCCAGAGTGATCATGTCATGCCTGTAAAACAGCTGTGGGTGGCCAGCCGTTGTTTTGGCAAGTTCACATGAGAGTAACCACCCAACTAGGGCAGATTCATCGAAAATGTCTTTGTCTTAGCAGCAAGAATGTGGTTGGTGGAAAATTCACTGGAAACTGCAGGTGGAACGTGTTTTATTTGCTTGACATTTGCTGTTTATGTCCTTTTGGGACATAGTGGGCGAAGGACGCAGGTGTGCAATGCTGCTGCCTTGATCTAGAGAGGCTACAACTTAATTTATATAAATGTAAACAAATCCACAATAACATTAATCGTGTAAAAAGACATTTTTAGTTAATTACTGGTAACAGATGTTTTTCTTAAGTCTGCAGGTTCACCAAGTTGACCATAAAATGTGTCAACACCATTTAAAAACATAAAAAAAGATATTAGTTCTTGACATTATCCTCTGAAACTGCAGTACATATTTTTCAAATTAATTATTCATGTTGTCTTATGAAACAGAAGTTTGAAACAAAAGTCTTTCCTTCCCTGTTGTGACATACAGTATATCTAAGTGAAATGGCTTCTCTGGAATTGATTGGGTAATTGGATTGCTGTGGTTTGCTACTGATGCGATCTTGTGAGTGAGCTGTCCCATCATCACCCAGAAAAGAAAAGATATGTTGCTAGGGTGATACATGAATTTAAAAAATAATGTGCAATAGAAAATAGAATTGTCAATTTAGATTTTATGATGAATTTGAGGGAATAGTTCACATAAAAAAGAGAGGGGGTGAGTTTTGTGTGACTAAAGACTAATTTACAATGCACAGACAATGGCAACAGACCAGTGATAACAGACGTGTTCGTCTGGCTTTGATGTACTGTAATCTAGTGATTGGTTGGTGATTGTTGGTGCAGTGTGAATAAATTATCACAAGCTCTCTTTGACAGAGCAGATATGTGTGATTTCTGAGTGATTCACTCTTTTTAACTGGATCTTTCAATTAATCAGTTGATCCACAAAACCAGTCTGAATTTGTTCATTATTCAGAGTGAATCAGTTATCAAGATATCAACTCACTAATCCAACAATCTGGTCAAATAACAGCTCTTCACTCTTAGTTTGTTCTTTGGCTTTATATGGAACCTTCAACATCCAAACCTTTCCACCGCACAAAAGGTTATTTATTTCCTTATAGTGGGAAAAGGTTCTTTAGATTATTAAAATGCTCATCACACTAAGAACAAACTTGTTATTTTAGGAACAGTTCACTGAATAGTTCTTTGGGAAACCTAAAAGCCCCTTTGGAACCTTTATTTTTAAGAGTGTTGCAATATGAGCAGAATAACTTTGTTAGAACAAAATGTTGACACAAAGATATCATATGGCTTCAGAAAATTTCAGCAAACAAGATTATTTTTATGACATGGTTTTGCTTGTCTCCAAGCTCCAGTCTCCATTAACTGTAATTAACAAAAGAAATCTCATTGTGTGTTTCACATAAGAACGTTCAGAATGACATGAGGGTGAGTAAATGATGGCAGAATTTTAATTTTTGGGTGGACTCTTCCTGAAACGTTACAATGCTCTAAATGGATAGTGGCCCTTAAAATAGCATGGTAAGGTTTGTGCCAGCACTGGTATAGAGAGGACACAAGAAGGGACACGAGGGTAAATTAAGATCCATTCCCTGGCCATACCAGCGTGAATGGGAGTAGATAGGTGACATGTTCAGAGGTCGGCTTCCATTAGCCAGGCCTGCCGCAACAGATAGAGAGAGATCAGAGCAGCGAGGGACCAGGATCAAACTCATTCACCCAATGTCTCAAACACTTTATCCCAACATTCTGCAAGCGGACAGACACAGAGCGTGGCACTAGTTTCTTAAAACCCTAAAGCTCTGTTCTTGTAGGGCAGGATATAATACGGATGCACAATTACACATGGCTGACTCTCACAAAGCCTATCAAGAAATGTCTGGTCATATTTCACCCCAAAATCATGAGTTAAAAAAAAAAAATTATTTGCATTAAGAAAATGAAGAATTTCTTGATTTTCTTGATATCTCCCACACATATAGAAGTAAGTGCACAACTTTTATTTTTAATGCTTTAGGGTGTTTAGGCTGTTGTTTAGCATTCATTTGAATAACAATGTCAATGTCAGACTCTTATATGAATACATTTTACTCACATCATGCATATGCACAATTATACAGCAATTTGAGCATACCGCTTAGTGCGCGAATGCACGCACACACACACACACACACACACACACACACACACACACACACACACACACACACACACAGAGATGATTATTAATGTGCAGAGCAAAGGGTGAAATGCAAAGATTAAAAACACATAGAGACACTGATGATAGGAAAGATATATTGGCGGAGATTGCAAGCAATCAGACATAAATTACAAGGCAATACCACAGCATGATAAGCATCGTCTATTTTAATCAGCCGCAACTGACGTCGCTTTACCCACTGAGATCTGCCCAATCAGAGAGAAAAAGTTGTGAAAAGGGAAATAAATCAGAGTGTGTGAGAGTCCAGTAAAGTGGGGCTGTCGCCCTCATCACATCTCTGTCAAGGGTACTGCTCTGACCCCTTTTCCCCCTCAAATCCACACGCACGAAAACCTTTCAGTGTAAGCAAGATTTTCCTGACACTACGCTCAAAGGGATTTTCACTGGCAGATCGCAAGAGAGCACCCCTCCTGACCCGCCTGGAGGGACACGTCTCCAACTCTGTTTATACAAAGCAGTGACTGCCAGATGACAAGAAGTGATTATTTAGAATTCAGTGGATTCTTTGGAACATCTGGGCTTTAAATGTGAGATGTGTATATCTACAGATGTAAAAATATCACATAAAAGGTTTGGGATGGATTCCATTTGTAAAATACTTTAAAGGAATATTTCGGGTTCGTTACAAGTTAAAGGGATAGGTTACCCAAAAATGAAAACTGTCATCATTTACCCACCCTTATGTCTTTCTAAGCACATTTCATTTTTTTCTTCTGTGGAACATAAAAAAAAGAAGATATTTTTAAGAATGTTGGACCATTGATTTCCATGGTATGGGCAATGCAAATTATCTTCTTTTGTCTTCCATTGAGGAAAGAAAGTCATGCAGGTTTGGAAAGACACGAGGGAGAGTAAACAATGATAGGATTGTCATTTTTGGCTGAACTTTCCCTTTAAGCTCATTCAGCACCACTTGTGACATAATGGACCCTATTTTAATTATCTGAGTGCATGGTCTGAAGCGCATGGTGCAGGTGCACTTGGTCCAAAAGGGTTGTACAGAGTCTTTTAATGAGTCATGGGTGTTTTTGTAAAGTACAATAAACCAATCAAAGTCTCATCTCCCATTCACTTTAAAAGCCAGTTGCATGACGGATTCACTATTTACAAGGCGTAATTTGTGAGTGGAAAGACTGAGCGCTTCTCCAGAGAGAAATCCTTTTATTTTTAATATTTAAAAATGTTTGTGACCAGCACACCCATGAGCGAACAGATGGGCATGAGTGCATTTGCTATTTAAACAATGTGGCGCTGGACGTGAAAACGATAACTGCATAGGGCTGAAACGTGCAAAAAACACTTGCGCACCTTGCATCACATTGCGTCGGGAGTATGATAGTACCCAATGTTGATTACCACACTAACCAAACTTCATTGCCACGACACAATGGCAATAATGATTTAAACAGCTTTACAGCTCAAATAATAGACTAGTTAAGCTTCTCATTTCTGCTTTCAAATGGACGGCTTGCTTTACTGCTGTTTGTCACATAGTACGTCACACCATTTAGTGAAGGAGCATTATGAGCACGGACAACATGGCAGAGGCTAAGAGACCAAAGAGAACATTGACGGAGGAATCTAAAAAGAGAAAAAGACAAAGTGACCATGAAAACGCCTGTCTCTACATTAGTTGTAGTTGTCTGTCTCATGGCTAATGGGGGAAACAAACTTACATACGAGAGCAGAGTAGACCTCCCTGCCAGTGTTATTTATGAAAGATGGCAATGTAGCCTATAACATCTTATTGACCCCATTTTGAATTTTGTCTGGGTTGTCAAAAGTCATCTAACAGTCCTGTCTCAGGATAGCATGCAATGTCTGTCTATCATTACCAAAGCCAACACGCACATTCTTGTTTAACCCTTAAACGTACACCCTCTTCATCATTAATTTTTTAAAGTTAGACATCTTTTTTTTCTACATTTTGGTTGTTTTCTGATGAGGATTTGCACTAGATTTTGCACACTGCACATTTCAGCACAGAAGCCTGAAAGACTTTCTTGACCGTTATCATGTCATAAGCTGTCATCAGATTACTGATCTCATGTGTGACTTGATTTTTTCCCCATTATTTATGTTTCTTTATTATTTAAACAAATATATTTATTTAAATATATGTATTTAATATAAATAATTAATATAAATATAAATAACAAATATATTTATTATTAAAAATATGATTTATTTTAATTTATTTTTTTTTTTGTGGATGTCCAAATTGGGGTACAGGGTGTGCAATTTTCAGAGAAATGTTCTTGTTATATTTTGGTTGCATTTTTGAGTTAATAATGTAACTGGTTGTGTAAAATAGGCACATAATATCATAATAGCTATATATCCCTGAATCAAATTGTAATCTTATATTTGAGGTATCTGCAAATATCGTATCGCTGGCTATGAGATTCAATATCATGAACCGTCCGAATTACACCCCTAACGGTGAATTCCACTCACTTACATGTAAGGGGCTCCAAAGTCACGAAACTACACACAACTACATTCAGTTGCTTTAACTTGTACTAACCTCAGAATATTCCTTTAAAGGACTCTTTTGAAGTCCCTCCCTCCATCTCTCAGCCTACGCAGTGCGAAACACTGTCACATACTGACAGTGTCAACAAGTCTCACTTCAACTTGTGTCAGCCTGATATTAAGATATATAATTATCACAGTTCCCATTCTGGGCAACAGGCAGGAATTAAATTAACTGTAGCATCATTCAGGAAATGACATCACCTCTCTGGCCAAATCACTGATCTGGCCAATTTTAATGACACAGGAACCCTGAAATCTGTACTTCAGTTTTACCCCATCAGTCATTTTATAAAAATTAACAATTTATAGTCAACAGCTCATGTTTACTACATTTTGTGATCTTTCTTTTTGATTGGTCTATGCATTAGCATTCAAATTCTTTCACGCTGAATGTGTTGCCATGCATGTCACCTTTCTTGAGCATGTGTATGTTAAATTAAGTGTTTCACAAGCAGCAAAGCGAGAAAAAAATCCTATAGTTTTTCCACTATTTTGGCATCTTATCTTAGTTAAAGGGATAGTTCATTCAAGCACAACAACAAAAATATCAAAACAATGTGCCTGCTCAAAATGATTCCCTGACACTGGCACACCCACACGTGTTGCACTAGGTTTGGTGGTTCTTGCGTATCTTGTAACATGCCAAGTTAAAAAATGTCAAAGTGTAAATAAGAGGGCAAGAGATTATCATAATGTCTTACATTTTATCATAGCTAAAAAAATAAAAAAGTAATAAGGACTATCTTTATGTTGATTTGATGATTTGTTTCATATTTGTATCTTGACTGTATCATTAAATCTTTCTCATTAAAAGCAAAAAAGCAGCATGAACATTCTGCTGGTGTACCTCTTTTTGCTTTTCATAGGTGAACAAAAGTCATACAGGTCTGGAACATAATGAGTGGTGATAGAATTTTTATTTTAATAGTACTTTTAAAATGACTATGACCCAATTCATTTTCTAAACATAATGTTTTATGTGTGATGATTACATTAAAGAAAGTCAACAATGTCAAAGATTATTTTGAAAAGATCTGTATAATTAACATTTGAACCGGTCTTTAAGTACCTGCAATTAGTCTCAACCAACCACGTACACAAACACAGGTGCGTTCACTTATATCATTAGAGTGAACAAAGAGCCGTTTTAAGCACTATTCTTATCTGTCCGTGGTATCAGTGGGGAGGTTCAGATCACCGTCTGTCTCCGGAGACTCATTAGAGAAAGAGTCATCAGCAGAAAAATAACGGTGAACTGGCACAATCACAGCATGACACCCTGGGTAATATTTACAAGGCATCTGGAGTCATCCTCCGCTCTACCGGATGAAAACGTGGAGCGAATCACAGGAAAAGAGAGGAGGGAATAATTATGGGATAATTTAAGATTTACATCCATCAACCACTTTAGAAATACTCTGATTTTGTAGAAACACTTTTGTCTGAGCTGCAGCATATTAGCTCATATAGGGCCCGAGAGGTCAAGGTTTTGTATCAAGTTAGCTCAGTGGTTCTCAACCTTTTTGACTCAAAGGGCCCCCATTGTCCAACAAAATGTTCAAAGCCCCCAGAAACTGGGAAACAAACAGAAACTGGGTCCCTGTTTAACAACCACTGCAGTAATTGATGGCCATTCAAAATCAGCAGTAGCAAAGATGGCAGATTTCAAATACATACTTCCACAACTGCCAGTGAGATTAATAGGAATGTTAACAGATAACGGAATGCTAACTGACTGAAACATGTGTTTTCTGTAAAGCTGCCCAGCAACCAATAGCCATCATTTCACCGTCTTTATAGACCCTATAGTCTGGCTATGAGTAACGCACTTCTAGACAAAATGACCTTGAATTTGGCTACATGTCGTTTTTGCCAAAATAACTTGCGAGATATATGATATTCCATCATGTAAGCAGAGTTTCATGTCTTTGACTTGTTCTAGAGATGATAGTCTATTATTGGGCTATGGTTAGACATCTATTTAATTTTCACTGACAACCCTAATTTGGCCTTGCTTTAGCCTAGACGTCAGGGCTGTGTTTGGACGGCTATTAGACATCTTTTAAACACAAAACTGCTTCTTGGGTGTTTCAAACGTTATGTTATGTAAAAACAAAAACTCCAGGTTTTCTCCAGGTATTTTAGATCCTCAAATTCCAGTCTCCCTTATCTTATAAATCATATATGGAAAAGCCCATAATTAAAATTACAGAAAAAACAAAAAAAAACAAACACAATTTCTAGATCTACAACATCTCTCTCTGCTGTCTGTCTCTCTATATCTGTCTATCTTTATATTTAGTCCCACTTTGCTTAAGTGATCTCACAATGGTTCTATTCTCACAGCGGGTTGCATGAGGCCAGTGGAGGACAAATCTGTCGCCAACAGGGTCTTGGGACCAGAGAGCAGGTGGCATAGACTGGGAGGAAGTCAAACAAAAAGTGAGCGAGGGGGAGGTAAAATGAGAGGGGAGAGTGGGTGATGAGAAGACAGAGAGAGAGAGAGAATGTATCCTAACCACAACTTCTGGGTCCTCTGGGCTACGGACACACAAAGACAAACTCAAGCGATCTGAAATTTGACAGGGGCTCCAAGGCCTGGGAAAAAAAAAGTTTATCCCCAGTTCACATCAGGCCACCAGGCTCACAGTGAAATGAGACAAAACAAAGCCAAAGTGCTGCTTAGCAAAAACTGACTGAGGCAGATAGTATACCACATGAATCAGTGAGCTGTCTGTGACTGATCAACAAAGGCCCACATAATTTAGTGTAGCATAGCATAGCATCTCTTTCTCTTTCATATCCAAGACAAACCTCACACTGGATGATGATGGATACCCTGAGGATGTGTCAATTCCGTATCAAAGGATAGTGAAGAATGAGGGTGAAATAAAGTGTGAAATGACACTAAACTTCCATTGTTTTGTTCCCAATCTGACCTAAGAAGTGTCTCATTCAATGGGACTTTGCCAAAGTTTAGGAGCACACTAGTATATAGATGGACTATCAGCCAAAAACCGAATCTGGTGTCATGGGTTCTTTAAAGTTAGTTAGTTACATTTTCATTTTTGGGTGAACTATCCCTTTATAGAATCCATGAAATCTAACTTGGAACTACAATAACAAACTACTTGATGTTAAATAACCTTGGAGCTAACCAACGTTCATTCAGTAGTTAGTCCAACTAGAAATCTAACTAGGTGTTTAATAACAGTGAAGAAAAAAAAAAACTACCTAGCATTAAAGAACCTTGGAGCAAACCATTATATTTCATGGGTTCTTTAAAATTAGTTGGTGGGTTAGTCTAACTACAAATCTAAATAATGTTAAAGAACCCATGAAATCTAAACTAGCTATCTACTAACATTAGATTTCATGGGTTCTTTATCATTGTTGGTCAGACATAATTCTAATTCTTTACTTACTATGTTGTGCCTCCTCTCTTTCACTGAACCTTCAGTCATATGTCCAACTCATGTGTCACTAAATCAGTTTATGATATCACTTTCTCCACCGAGTGAGCTCTTTTTTTCTTTCATTTTACACACAGTTATTCTGCATTTATCCACCCACTCAGCCAGGCACATACACCCTCACACACATTTCTGTCTAACTATATCCATAGCTGGCCTTTGGCTCTGTGTGTCTGCTATGCTACTTTAGGGAGCCCCAGTCCACTAACTCTGAATGTCAACAGGAGGAGATGAGCTTTAATATTTCATCATCCTTCCTCCCGCCTTTACTCCTGCCAGACATTCACAGAATAACATAAACTACATGACGACAAAATGATTTGAGGGTTCACCTTATCTTTATGGAGGTAAACCGCATCACAAGCACACAGGCACACAAAATAAAAATCCCCCAAAGACACACACATTCAGCTTGTTTCCCTCTACACAATTTTAGAAACAAATTGAACTGCCGGTAGCAATACCGTTCCCCCTCTATCCACCCCGCCAACCACCCACCCACCACTGTGCATACTGAGCAAATACAGTCCACTATGCAGCACAGCATTACAGAGGGAGAGTTAAGAGTAAAAGAAAGTGATCGAAAGGAAAAAACAGTAAGGATTGATATAAATGATGTGTTGGATGCGGTGGAGCCCTGGGCAGGTGGGGGCATTGGGATGAGGGTTCGATCAATGGCAATCAATGGTGGGAAGGCCAGACATTCATCTTAATTCCGACTAATTAGGACAGAAGCTCAAAGGCGGCGAGTGTGAGTGTGTTGTGTGGAGGGAAGAGGATGATAAAAATAAGCTCATTGTTTACACAGAACCACTGCTGGTATAGTGGTTTAAGGCCTGGTTTGGTAACACAAAAGACGCATTTTAATCGCTGATGAACACTTTCCAGGCGCTTAATGAAGTCCACTTTCACCCTTTTTTGCCCTGGAGCAAGATGTATAGCCTGAGGTTGATCCACAAGGTACTATCCCAGCAATTAGTGTAAATTGCTTTGGATTAATAGCATCAAAGGCATAGTTTTGTGGGGTGGACGGTATGGTAAAATTCTTCTATGTCCCTGTTGAAGGCTGGTAATAACATTGGTTTCAGGTGATCCAATAATAACTGGTCAGTACTAAATATGGCTTTTTTTTATTAACTTTTTTTTATTAGCAAAACCGAGTTTGACAGACTTATAGCAGATTACTGAATGCACCATTGGTTTTACACTGTTTACTTATTTTTATTTGTTTGTTTTTAACAAATTCTGTATAAGTAGGATTACAGAATCAAAATAAAATGTACCATCTAAAGTATAAATCAGTACGTTTTAAAAAAATATTTATTTCTAATTTTTAATGCTAATGCTAAAATCAGGTCTAAATGAGGTCCAAAATGTTGTGATTTGATCAAAACCATATTTAGAGATTCCACAACTAATGCATTATAGGCTACAAGCTAATTCATAAATGCTTTTCATGCATTCTGACTTATTTACACTGTTAAAGAGTTGGATTCTCATGCTAAACATTGCCAAAAAATAAAAACGAGTTGGACATATGACGTATTTCTGTGCCAAATACACTCCTTCAGGATTTGAACAAGTTTTTTTCCCTGAGTATGGCCCTGTATGACGTCATAAAGGGTGGAATTCCTTGTATGGACACTTCTCCTGGATGAGGGAGAGCAAGAGCACGTCCATCAACGAGCTTCGTTCGGGTTATGGAAGCCGTCAGCGGTGCTGTCATTTTGGTTTTAGACCACAACATCAACAATGTCACAAAAGAAATGTTTCTGGTTTTGAGGGAAAGATAACCTTGTTCAGCTTCCCAAATAACTCAGCGTTAAGGAATCAGTGGATGCAGTTTGTTTTTCTAGAACAACAACGGAGTTCTGCAAGTGTGTTTGTTCCCGGTCATGAGTCGAAAATGCAGGCGGTGAGTGAAACTGCAATGACATAACTACATCAAATATCTGTGTTTTGTTGGCAATCGGTGCTTAAGTGCATATAATGTAAACAACACAAACGTATAGCGAATCGAAAGTTATCCAGGGATAATGCCATGATGTATTGTGTGTGTATCACAGGTATTTGTGTGCTTGACTCTTTAGCCGCACCCACTGCACGCCTCCACGGGTTTAGCTGTTTTCTGAAAGAATCTGAACGTATCTGTCTTTTATAAATCTGATTCAGAGATATGAAGGATGCAATACTACTCCATAGGTACTCAAGGTTAACATGAGATTGGCAGAAACTGTGTGTTATGTACCCTTTAAATAAATATACCCTTTAAATACACCAGGTGTAAACGGCCTTAAATTAAGGTTAGGATTAGAGTTAGTGTTCGTAGAATAAGTTGACATGACATGTACTTACAAAGTTATTTCTAGTCAGTACAGTGTCTATTGGGAGACCATCAAAATTAGCAGATATTAAGCAGACTCTAATGACTGGTAGTTGGCATGCAGTTGCAAAGTTACTTATATTTAGTTGAATGTCTAAAGTGGACTATTGAAATAAACTTATATCAAATTTGGAAATATATTTAAGCCAACTTTTTTTTTGTTTGCGCTCCCCTCGAAGTCTGCTCATAATTGTTCACAGGACACTCATTTGAGATGCATGGTACAACCAGGTGTAAAAAGAGATCTGTCTCAACTGACCACTTGACCAGAGATGGGATGTTAAAACCAGGTGTAAACAGGGCTTGCAAATCTCAAGAAACCTTTTATTTGATTCTACAAATAACTGTGATGAATATGAACACCATTGTTGATACTTTCTTTTAAATCCACAATAGCCACTCTCTGGTTACTTTGCAAACTGATATCTGATCTTTCTTGTCAGGTAATTTTACATGAGCTGCTAGTAGATTCATACTGTTATATATGCCTTATGGACAGAGATGGTGGGGTCCTGTAACTTTTGATAGTAACATTTAAAACCATATACTACAGAAAGACACGTGTCTCTCGTTATGACCCAGTTTTGAGGATGAAGTACTTACAAAGCAAGAAAACATGTAAAGCAGACACAGGAGGTGAAGACAAGAAGTCTCACATACAGACATCATACAGTAGGGATTAAGTGGCTGGATGAGACGTTGGGCTGTGCTGACCAGGCTGGAGAATTTGGGAAGGGCAGTGATAAAAGCTCAAGGTGCAGGCTGCTGCTGAGAGAAAAGTGGAGAGCTTAAAAGAGTGAAATAGTGCTGTGTGGATGATGGGCGCAGCCACACCACAACTGCCTCAGCTGGTCACGCAAGAAACGCAGAGATGGGAACTGGCTGAAAAGACCTTTATAGCGCCGTCTGTGTGTATGATTGTCTCCGATCTCTATCTGTCTCTCTAGATGTCCTCAGGCTTTCAGAGGAAGTGACACCGAGATGGCAGGGTAGCAATAACCCACATCATTTGATTCAATCTCACTCCACTCAAACACATCGAGCTGACTGTTCCTCATTCCAACACTAACTTTACACACACAAAAAAGTCACTTTCCTTGAATAGGGTGCAAAATGGGACTGAAGCTTTTAAAATATATAAATATATGTTGTCTTTTTTTCTTTTTTCAACAAATGGTCAGTGAAAGGAGGGGCTTTACTTTAAGCAAATGATGATCATCAAACTCAGGATTGGTAAAAAACAAAACAAAGAAAAACAAAATGGCAAATGTACCATGAATTAAAATATCATTCATTAGGAGATAGCTAACAAGTGTTACATGTATGCTCTGTCTGTTGTTGTCATTGTGTTTTTGGTTAAAGTTCCTGTGACCTAGGCTGTGTCCGAAAACCTAGGCAGCTGACTCGTTGCCTCGCTGCCTTTGTGCGTGAAGGCTCCTCACAAAACTAATTTCGGACAGACTTCTTAGGCAGTGTAACCTTTTAATAATCTACAGCAAAACAGAGAGAGCTTTGGGGAGAACTAAAATATTTAATACATTAGTAATTTCTCTCTAGAAATGGCATCAGACGTGTAAAATGTTAAAAACTTACATTTACACAAACTGACCGGCAAATGCAATTTTCGGTTGAATCTTTTTTTCCCTAGCTCAACTGTCACAGAATGGAAAGCATGGGATTGTGGGATATCAAAGGCAGCGAAGGATACACGTATGCTGCCTTCAAAAATCGATCAGATGAAGGTATCTCAGGAGACAGGAAGTGAAGCTAACATTAGATTCGGATGTGCCTTGGTGCCTTTCTGCTTTGAAATGTGTCCTCCGAAGGCAGCATTTTGCAGGTTTCGGACGTAGCCATAGTTTTCCCCAGTCAGTCTAATTAGTTATGTCATTCACCTGTTAATCATCTCATTTGCCCTGTGTACTTAGGCTGCCTTCAAGTGCTATCGGAAATGTGATAATTCCCACTTCTGAAGATTACGAGCTCATCGCATTAAAATTTTGAAATGGGAGGGCATTCATGTGCAATTTTTACCTAGGAAACTCGTATTTACGATAATTCCGAGAGCATGTGAAGGCAGCATTAGGCCCCGTCCACAGAGAGATGCATTTAGCTGTATATGCAAAAATGTTGTATCGTATCAGCGTTTTGTCCACACGGATCCGGCGTTTTAGGAGCCCGAAACCAATATTTTTTTTAAACCAGGTCCCAGAGTGGGTAAATCTAAAACCGACACCCGTGCGTTTTCGTGTGTACAGCCAATCTGTATATTTTGTGTAACATCAGACCACGTCCCACTCGGTAAAGACTAGAAGGGATACAACTACGGGTACTGGGCATGCACACATCAATATTGCGTCATTTAATTACTGTACTTGCATTATTGTAAGGGTAGGTTTAGATTTGGGGTAGGTGTACGCATTAATAAAACACAATCTGGTAAGTAGCAAATGTATTTGGATTTTATCGTGAGATTTTCTCTCACTTCCGACCATTGCTGTACCCCTTCTAGCCAGAACTCTTCTTCTCCATTTTTAGTGCATTTCTGTGGCAGAATCACAGCACCACATACTGGCCTGGCATGTATACTACATTGTTTTGAGTCGGTTTCAATGGTTTCATGTGTACGCAGATATTTCTTGAGATGAGGGGAAAAAAAAAGATTGGCTGGGGAAAGCTCTGGCTTCGTGTGGACGGGGCCTTAGCCTTTAGTTGTCCCTCAGTGTTTGTCCATCTTCGTCAATGTTAACTTGAGTGTTCTCTGTGAGTTTCCTGAGTTTTTGATATTAAAGTTCCTGTTTTCAGTTCTTCATCGTCTTTGTGAGTTTTGATCAACACGCTACGTGACAACAAGGGCCCAAATGTTCTTTTGACATTAACAAATACTGTCATCACAATAATATTTGTAAACACTGATAAAAAGGCAGTCAAATGTCAAGGAATGGCAAGACCTCTAAGCTGAGACAGGCCTAATAAATAAAGGTAAAATAAAAAACGGGATTTACGAACATTTGATTTGCTTAAAACTAGCTAGATTTCATGCTAGATTAATTTTATATTAGATAATGTATTATAATAGTTTTAATTATTAATAGTTTTCACAAAAACATTTAAAAAAATGTAATGGGACACCAAGGTGTACCGTATTCTTGAAAAGTGCAGAATAAGCCGAAATAGTAGTAAATAACTTTTAACACAGGGCTATGAAAACTTAGATGGAAAAACATGCCATCAAGAAAGAAGGATGAAGGAAGAAAAACAAGTGAGAGCGAAGGACAGTTGGTTCGCACACACTCACACAAACACTGTCTGAGATCACCACTCAAACGGTCTTCCCTAACTACCGGCTGTATTATCCAAACATGTCTGCATATCACCCTTCCCATCTCTCTTTCATCTTCATGACACCTCCCCTCCCCCCACACACACCTTCTCCTGGCATCCCAGACTTCCCTCCCAGCCTCTAAGACCACTCGGCGAAATCTATAAATACGGCTTCCCCTCCACTGCTGCGTCTTGCATTTCAGATCAAATTAACCAATCCAAATCCGACATGTTCCCCTGGCCTGACGGCTGAGCACTGGCGTGTGAGGTTCTAATGAGTGTCGGAACATCAATATCCTCACTGCACGAATGCCACAGTCTTCCCTCAGGGGAACAATTAGAACCTGAGGAGCGAGAAACTTCCCTAGTTTCTCCCGGGCTCTCTGGTTCTGGTTCCCGGCAGTGTTAGTGTAAAACTAAGTGCCTGTGATTTAGATGTCAAAACAGATGCCCTCTGACATGAGCCTGCAGGCAGATCAAATCACACAAGAGAATGAGTGCTGGCGGCATGCAGGTTTGCAATTACTGAATATGCAAGTACTGGATATGATCACACCTGTTAGGACCTTAAACTGCAGGAGCTGGGGAGAGACGCTCTGGCTGCATCCGAATTTCTGAAGTTAAATAGTACGTATGTAGTGAATTTAATGAGAGACTTGACCGTTAATGCAGTATGCTCTGTAGGTAAAGTGTGCAAGCACTCCTACATACCTCAATAACATTCAGACTAGTCTTCAATCATTCCACTAAAAGTACACTGGAAGTTTTATGAAATCTGTGTTACAGATGTTGATATGTTTAAAGTGAATCCTTACCTAGTGTTTTGTCTAATTTTCCAGTAAAATATCTCAAGATTTTTACATCATTATACATTTACATAAGAAATTAAAGGGTTAGTTCACCCAAAAATGAAGATTCTCTCATTAATTATTCACCCTCATGTCGTTCGTTCTTCTTCGGAACACAAATTAAGTGACGAGAATACTTTTTTTGCACAAAAGCAAACAAAAATAATAACTTTCTTCAACAACTTCTTCTAGCCTGGGTCAGACTCTTACGCTGTGAACGCAGTGTAAACAGTACAGCACTTCCAGAACGCCGGCTTACCATTGGCAGACGCTGTTCACGTAAGCACCACAATGAATGCGCAGAGTCGTTCTGCAGTAGAACTAGGAAGTTTACACTATGTCAACAGTGTAAGAGTCTGACAGGCTAGAAGAAGTTGTTGAAGTATTTATTTATTTTTTGTGTATAAAGAGTATTCTTGTCGCTTCATAAAATTAAGGTTGAACCACTGGAGTCACATGGATGATTTTAACAATGTCTTTACTACCTTTCTGGACCTTGAAAGTGTTCATTAAATATCTGTCTATGGAGAGGTCAGAGAGCTCTCGGATTTCATCAAAAATATCTTAATTTGTGTTCCGAAGATGAACGAAGATCTTATGGGTTTAGAACGAACCACCACACATGTCCCTAACTTTACCCCTATCCAACCTTAATATCAGCAAAAGTGTTTTGCAATACAATATAAACACAATAAGTACACTGTACTTATTTTGTTTATGTAAGTACACAGTAGTTAAGGCCACCTAATATAAAGTAGGACCAAATAAACAATAAAATAAAAAAATTAAACAAGGTTCTTTTTCTTACCCTATTCTTGTAATTATTTCAGAAAAACAATACTTAATATCTTATGTAATTTTGCTTCATAAGTACAAACCGATTTCAAAAAAGTTGGGACACTGTACAATTTGTGAATAAAAAAGGAATGCAATAATTTACAAATCTCATAAACTTATATTTTATTCACAATAGAATATAGATAACATATCAAATGTTGAAAGTGAGACATTTTGAAATGTCATGCCAAATATTGGCTCATTTTGGATTTCATGAAAGCTACTACACATTCCAAAAAAGTTGGGACAGGTAGCAATAAGAGGCCGGAAAAGTCCAATTTGCAACTTATTAGGTCAATTGGCAACATGACTGGGTATAAAAAGAGCCTCTCAGAGTGGCAGTGTCTCTCAGAAGTCAAGATGGGCAGAGGATCACCAATTCCCCCAATGCTGCGGCCAAAAATAGTGGAGCAATATCAGAAAGGAGTTTCTCGAGAAAAATTGCAAGAGTTTGAGGTTATCATCATCTACAGTGCATAATATCATCCAAAGATTCAGAGAATCTGGAACAATCTCTGTGCATAAGGGTAAAGGCCGGAAAACCATACTGGATACCCGTGATCTCCGGGCCCTTAGACGGCACTGCATCACATACAGGAATGCTACTGTAATGGAAATCACAACATGGGCTCAGGAATACTTCCAGAAAACATTGTTGGTGAACACAATCCACCGTGCCATTCGCCGTTGCCGGCTAAAACTCTATAGGTCAAAAAAGAAGCCATATCTAAACATGATCCAGAAGCGCAGGCGTTTTCTCTGGGCCAAGGCTCATTTAAAATGAACTGTGGCAAAGTGGAAAACTGTTCTGTGGTCAGACCAATCAAAATTTGGAAACTGGGACGCCATATCATCCGGACTAAAGAGGACATGGACAACCCAAGTTGCTATCAGCGCTCAGTTCAGAAGCCTGCATCTCTGATGGTATGGGGTTGCATGAGTGCGTGTGGCATGGGCAGCTTACACATCTGGAAAGGCACCATCAATGCTGAAAGATATATCCAAGTTCTAGAACAACATATGCTCCCATCCAGACGTCGTCTCTTTCAGGGAAGATCTTGCATTTCCCAACATGACAATGCCAGACCACATACTGCATCAATTACAACATCATGGCTGCGTAGAAGAAGGATCCGGGTACTGAAATGGCCAGCCTGCAGTCCAGATCTTTCACCCATAGAAAACATTTGGCGCATCATAAAGAGGAAGATGCGACAAAGAAGACCTAAGACAGTTGAGCAACTAGAAGCCTGTATTAGACGAATGGGACAACATTCCTATTCCTAAACTTGAGCAACTTGTCTCCTCAGTCCCCAGACGTTTGCAGACTGTTATAAAAAGAAGAGGGGATGCCACACAGTGGGAAACATGGCCTTGTTCCAACTTTTTTGAGATGTGTTGATTCCATGAAATTTAAAATCAACTTATTTTCCCCTTAAAATTATACATTTTCTCAGTTTAAACATTTGATATGTCATCTATGTTGTATTCTGAATAAAATATTGAAATTTGAAACTTCCACATCATTGCATTCTGTTTTTATTCACAATTTGTACAGTGTCCCAACTTTTTTGGAATCGGGTTTGTAAATGTATCTTGTTTGAAGAATGTTTAGACATTTGTACTGGAAAAACAAAACAAAAATACTGAGGAAGAAAATCAGTTTTTGCCGTGTAGGCTTATTAGACTGTGATTTGGATGCACAGTGTTCAGAGCCACTATAGGGTCAGGGTGACTGTCAAACCGGCCAATCACAGAATGACAGGGGAGTTAACACCCGCCCTTTGACAGACTGCCTACCTCCTATTGGGCAAGTTGAACCGGCAGGTTGGCACACAGGTATTATGGGACTGGCTCCCGCAGTGGTGAATGACAGCTGCCCAGAGAACAGGTGTGTTCAGAGCAGACGCATATCCAGGTGTGTGGGTCAAACAAACATGACTCTCTATCAGTCTCTCACACACAGGCCTTTTTAGAACCTCTCAAAGCTGATTTAACATTCATGATAAGATTTTACAGAGACATTTCAGGATAAAGGAAAAGAGTGATATGTTTTCTCACTCTCTTCCATGGTTTTCACAAATTCTGGACTCTATAATGATGGAGGCCCACTAAGGTCATTAAATATAAATGTTGCCCCAGGTCATGTGAATTTAAGCGACAGTCCTGAATTGATTTAAAACTGCAAGTAAATGCTAAGGGCTGCCATCCCTCTGATTTGACTAAAAACACAAATCAAAAACCACTCTTATGGAAGGCGCACATACTATTTAGTGGGCCTTCAGACCCCTATCTTTCATCTTAGGCCTTCCATAAATCTCTAAGAGATTACTGGAGGATCTCTCTTTATGTTTGCTGAACACAGGGGCAAAAAAGACAAAAACATTCATTACATTAAGCATTATACAGATGCTATACAAACTGCCACATCACACAGCTCAATGGCACCCAAATTTATATTTTCTCTAAATAATCAAAACTCCCATATTAAATGAGGCAGAAGAGAGAGAGAGAGAGAGAGAGAGAGAGAGAGAGAGAGAGAGAGAGAGAGAGAGAGAGAGAGAGAGAGAGAGAGAGAGAGAGAGAGAGAGAGAGAGAGAGAGAAAGAATGAAGAAAGAAAGAATGAATGGGAAAAGAGAGTGAATGGAGACCAGAAAAAAATGCATTAAAGGGAAGAGATGCCATGTGCAGTGTTGGGTACAGACAAAGACAATAGGCTGAGCAAATATTTGAGGCACCGAAAGCAAACAGCTGGCATTGCATGGGTGTGTAAGGGACTGAGAAAAGGAGACTTACTGAGGGATAGAGAAAAAGAGAAAGAGAGTAAGTGATCATCATGGCCCTGCCTTTTACACGCTAATTATAAACACATTACATCTGCTAAAATTCCAACACTCTGTAACAGCATCTCAGCATTAATGTAAATAAGAAGATTACATCCACCTTATTTTAATATAAGAGCGAGCACAGCCATTTGTAACTTGAATGGCTTCCTGTGTCATTTTCATTTCTATAGATGTTATTTTACCTGTCTTTACCCGATATCACAATCTGGTATTTCTTACACACTTTTGATCACACATCATTTTCAAAATTCATAACTTTAAAATTGGAAGGTCTTTTTTAAAGGTGTTTCATCAACTGAACAACTGGCATGTTGTTAAACAGCAGTTCAATCCAAGGAACACACTGCACTTTTGTCCCTTACAGCCTCGTTTTTACTCCTATCAACAGTTAAATATGGTGTTACTCTGACTAAGGTCTATATCAACTGTAACAGAACTTTGTCATCTCTCTATTTGTCTACAGCTAGACAACTCCAATGCAATGTCAGTGCTTTTCTCTAGCGTTTTTAATCAATGTACTACTAATTGGGCCATTGCTTTGTTGTCTGTTTGACATCTGTTTGGTACTGTTATGCAATAAGGGAGACAGGAACTGCATGTGTAAGTGTAAGACCTACATGTTCTCCTGAACAGATATGGCATATGCTTCCTGCAGTCAGGCTTGAGTTGAATGAAAAGAGGCGTGCTTTTCTTTGCTTTCCTCCTACTTCTGCCATCACTTTCTCCTCCACTGTTCCCGTCTGCTTTCCTCATCTATCACCAGCAAAGGCCCCTCTTATCTATCTCCTCCTTTCCCTCTCTGCAACCTTCCCTCCCTCTGCCACCCTGTGCTCCATCCATCCGTCCATCCATTCATCCTTCGGCTGATACTGAGCCAGCTCTCCAATTTAATTCCCCATCTGTGGACTGCTTGAGATATTAGTCCAGAGATGAGATCCGTGACCCTGAATACGGGGGTAGAAGATTTAGCGAGGGGGGGCAGGGTCTCCGTCCCGAGTTGAAGTCACGTCTCTGGGCTTGGCAAAGAAGCAGCTGCCTCTCTACCTTCCCAGATCACCTCCTCAAGTGGCTAGGCTAAATATTTGCCCTCTGCCTCATAACCGTCTGGACAGGTCCTCTCTTGCTAAGTGACAGTCGTCATTACCTTTCCCCTCCCGAGCCGACACCCTGTCTCTGCATCAACCACAAAAGCTGGCACAGTGACAGCCGGCCAGAACGGAGGCTAGGAAAAGTTTGAGTACTCAGCTCAAACGAGGTCAAAATAGTTCCGTGACCTGGAAAGAGATGACTGATGCATTCCTAACAACCTGTAGACCAGGGGTCTTCAAGAGGCCTACGGAATCATCAGTATAATAATCGAATTATTATAATGTAGAAATTGAGAGAAAAATTGTTTATAAATTATCCTTATCCTTCAATTGGTAAAAATATATTTGGAGAAAAATAGACTTAAAATTAATAGACATTAATTTTAGCAGACCTAAAATAAAATAAAAATAAAATAAAAACACTATACAGATAATAATAAGTAATGGCGGTAATGGATTTAGAGCGTAACTATAAGAACTATATATTCAATATAATTTCCATGACTTTTCTATGACTTAAGAATAATTATATTAATTCATTTATCTTATTAATTTTCCTGGTCCACCCTCCCTTTTTTCCATCATACAAATTTACACTCATACAACTGAGCATTTATTAGAAAAAAAAAGACCTGTCAAGCAGCCTTTATGTTTTTATGGTGCCGCTGTGAAGAAAGAGAAGAAACGGATCAGAGCTGACAGACAGCTCTCGCCGGACCAGAAGCAGTCTGTGCAGCCACCTGAATATTCATCAGATTCATTAGCCCTTTTATCCTTCCTCTCTAGTATCTCATTCATTTTGCATTTTCATTGCCTTAATTCCATTTAAACATTTCAGAAGGGCTGGATGGGAGGATTCAGGGAGGTGCAAGCACACGCCTACAGGGAAGGACAAGTGTGTATTTACACGCACCAGCACATTCGGATTAATGACACGATGCCACGATCGCAGGGAGTGAAAGTTGCAGTGAACTTTTTTGCCTCTGAGGGCCAGCTGAGATTTGCCTGCCACACACTCAAACTAATCTTCCCAGTCACTTGACCCCAGCCATCATCTCTGTACACGAGTATGTGTGTGTGTGTGTGTGTGTGTGTGTGTGTGTGTGTGTGTGTGTGTGTGTGTGTGTGTGTGGAGAGACAGAGCTTGTCTCTCAGGCACTTCTGTCATCACCGTTTCTATAAAATAAGCTAATTAGGTCCTCATTACTTCCTCATCTCCTTCTTCTTCCGTCCAACCCTTTTTGCTTCTTTCATACTCTACCATGTGTCACGACAAAACTAAAGTGCTCCCATTATAAACAACAAGACTGTCTACACTGTATGCGATGTGGCAGCTTTGTTAATTAGAATAGGGGAACTGTAGTTTTGTCGTGCCGTTTGCTCCCAGTGTAGACTCTGACTGTCCCAATTTACATACTTTAACAACATACTTTTTGCAGATGATTGAAAAGTCAGATTTTTTAGGCCCTATAGTGAACAGCTTTTCAGGAAATATTCTTCAAAAAAGCCCTTAGTGAGTCAAAGGCTTGATTGCATGTAGACAAAAAAAAGCATCTGGCTAAATTAATGACTTTCATAAAATGTATTACTTTAAAAAAAAAAATTCTGAATCATACATTTAAAAATGTGGCAGCTTGATTTTGGTTAGGATAAGGATTTTTGTATTTGCATTCCATTATGACTGGCATTGTACACATACTATGAAACTAGATCATATTTGGCATCTCCTTCTTCACAAAATATCTTACAAAGTTTATTATCTTGCCACGGTAGCCTTTAGGTAAATCAATGGGGGCATTTAAAACAACTGTATGAAAAGCACTATGCAAATAATCTTGACATGGAAGTAATAGATTTAAACAGATATAGGAAAACATATAGCCCCAGTTTCACAGATAAGGCTTAAGCTAGTCCCAGACTAAAACACATGTTTGAGCTGTTTTAACTGAAAGCAACTTGCACTGACATATCTGAAAATATACCAATACCATTGTTTTGTCTCAAGAAGCACACCAGTAATGTTTTTTTTTTTCTTTCTAAAGCACACTTAAAGCTACTTAAATGCCCTAATTTACTAACCCGATTCCAAAAAAGTTGGGACACTGTAGAAACTGTGAATAAAAAAGGAATGCAATAATTTACAAATCTCATAAACTTATATTTTATTCACAATAGAATATAGGTAACATATCAAATGTTGAAAGTGAGACATTTTGAAATGTCATGCCAAATATTGGCTCATTTTGGATTTCATGAGAGCTACACATTCCAAAAAAGTTGGGACAGGTAGCAATAAGAGGCCGGAAAAGTTAAATGTACATATAAGGAACAGCTGGAGGACCAATTTGCAACTTATTAGGTCAATTGGCAACATGATTGGGTATAAAAAGAGCCTCTCAGAGTGGCAGTGTCTCTCAGAAGTCAAGATGGGCAGAGGATCAGCAATTCCCCCAATGCTGCGGCCAAAAATAGTGGAGCAATATCAGAAAGGAGTTTCTCAGAGAAAAATTGCAAGAGTTTGAAGTTATCATCATCTACAGTGCATAATATCATCCAAAGATTCAGAGAATCTGGAACAATCTCTGTGCGTAGGGTCAAGGCCGAAAACCATACTGGATGCCCGTGATCTCCGGGCCCTTAGACGGCACTGCATCACATACAGGAATGCTACTGTAATGGAAATCACAACATGGGCTCAGGAATACTTCCAGAAAACATTGTCGGTGAACACAATCCACTGTGCTGTTCGCCGTTGCCGGCTAAAACTCTATAGGTCAAAAAAGAAGCCATATCTAAACATGATCCAGAAGCGCAGGCGTTTTCTCTGGGCCAAGGCTCATTTAAAATGGACTGTGGCAAAAGTGGAAAACTGTTCTGTGGGAAACTGGGACGCCATGTCATCCGGACTAAAGAGGACAAGGACAACCCGAGTTGTTCTCAGCGCTCAGTTCAGAAGCCTGCATCTCTGATGGTATGGGGTTGCATGAGTGCGTGTGGCATGGGCAGCTTACACATCTGGAAAGGCACCATCAATGCTGAAAGGTATATCCAAGTTCTAGAACAACATATGCTCCCATCCAGACGTCGTCTCTTTCAGGGAAGACCTTGCATTTTCCAACATGACAATACCAGACCACATACTGCATCAATTACAACATCATGGCTGCGTAGAAGAAGGAGCCGGGTACTGAAATGGCCAGCCTGCAGTCCAGATCTTTCACTCATAGAAAACATTTGGCGCATCATAAAGAGGAAGATGCGACAAAGAAGACCTAAGACAGTTGAGCAACTAGAAGCCTGTATTAGACGAATGGGACAACATTCCTATTCCTAAACTTGAGCAACTTGTCTCTTCAGTCTCCAGACGTTTGCAGACTGTTAGAAAAAGAAGAGGGGATGCCACACAGTGGGAAACATGGCCTTGTCCCAACTTTTTTGAGATGTGTTGATGCCATGAAGTTTAAAATCAACTTATTTTCCCCTTAAAACGATACATTTTCTCAGTTTAAACATTTGATATGTCATCTATGTTGTATTCTGAATAAAATATTGAAATTTGAAACTTCCACATCATTGCATTCTGTTTTTATTCACAATCTGTACAGTGTCCCAACTTTTTTGGAATCGGGTTTGTATCTAAAGTCTAATCCTGGCTTAATCTAAACCCTGTCTGTGAAACCAGGCCATAATGTATAACGAGGCACAATGGTTAATTGCAATTGACAAATCTTGTCAAGCAAATTATTTTTTAAACATTACAAAAATATTAAGCACAACTGTTTTCAACACTGATAATAATAATAAATGTTTCTTGAGCATTAATCATCATATTAGAATGATTTCTGAAGGATCATGTGACACTGAAGACTGGAGGAATGATGCTGAACATTCAGCTTTGCCAAGACTTGGGTGTTATATTAAACAGCACCTTGTCTTTCAAAAATCATATTTCATACGTTACAAAAACAGCCTTCTTCCACCTCAGAAACTTTGTTAAGTCACTTTGTTATTGTTAAGCTACGGAACATGCTATCTGTCTCTGATGCAGAAAAGTTAGTTCATGCATTCATGAGCTCTAGACTAGATTACTGTAATGCATTACTAGCTGGCTGTCCTGCATCCTCAATAAACAAGCTACGATTAGTCCAAAATGCAGCTGCTAGAGTTCCTACTAGGTCAAGAAAATATGATCATAAAACACATTTTATCTTCTCTACACTGGCTACCCATTAAGTTCCATATCAATTATAAAGTATTGATACTGACCTATAAAGCCCTAAATGGTTTAGCTTCCGTGTATTTAACTGATCTTCTATTGCCTTCACGATCTTTAAGATCACAAAACTCTGGGCTGGTAGTACCTAGGATATCTAAGTCCATAAAGAAGGGAGAGCATTTTCACATTTGGCTCCTAAACTCTGAAATAGCCTTCCTGATAATGTTTGGGGCTAAAGATGTAGGTTAAAGATGCATCTCTTTAGCCAAGCATTCACATAATGCATCTCATAACCTTATAATCCAGTTAGATCAAATGCACATGATTATCTTTGCCTAATGATATGAACAGCAACTACGCTAATTATTTTCCATTTTTCCAATTATTTTCGGTTTTATCTTGGGATACCCATCCTGAGGTAACTAGAAAGTACGTCAAGCCTGATCAAGCCTCTTATGAAGACTTCAGATGCCCCAAACACCTGTGAAGAGATGACTCGAGAGGACTTCAACTCCTGTGAGGACTTCAGATGAAGCAAACTCTGATTCAACACGCACATCAAAATGCTACATTTATATTGTAATCATTACGTTCACAACTTGTAATAATGACTTAAATGAGCTCATTGTTTCTGCCTTAAATTAATACTTTGTTAGCAAACTGTGTAATTGTTATATTAGACACAGTCACTTCTGATAACACTCTAATGTAATGTAGACACATGCATTTTTTGTAAAGCTGCTTTGAAATATGCATTGTGAAAAGCGCTATACAAATAAATGTGAATTGAATCACATAAATAAATTAATAGAAAATAGTTATTTTTATACACTCACCTAAAGGATTATTAGGAACACCATACTAATACTGTGTTTGACCCCCTTTTGCCTTCAGAACTGCCTTAATTCTACGTGGCATTGATTCAACAAGGTGCTGAAAGCATTCTTTAGAAATGTTGGCCCATATTGATAGGATAGCATCTTGCAGTTGATGGAGATTTGTGGGATGCTCATCCAGGGCACGAAGCTCCCGTTCCACCACATCCCAAAGATGCTCTATTGGGTTGAGATCTGGTGACTGTGGGGGCCATTTTAGTGCAGTGAACTCCTCATTGTCATGTTCAAGAAACCAATTTGAAATGATTCAAGCTTTGTGACATGGTGCATTATCCTGCTGGAAGTAGCCATCAGAGAATGGGTACATGGTGGTCATAAAAGGATGGACATGGTCAGAAACAATGCTCAGGTAGGCCGTGGCATTTAAACGATGCCCAATTGGCACTAAGGGGCCTAAAGTGTGCCAAGAAAACATCCCCCACACCATTACACCACCACCACCAGCCTGCACAGGGGTAACAAGGCATGATGGATCCATGTTCTCATTCTGTTTACGCCAAATTCTGACTCCATATGAATGTCTCAACAGAAATCGAGACTCATCAGACCAGGCAACATTTTTCCAGTCTTCAACTGTCCAATTTTGGTGAGCTCGTGCAAATTGTAGCCTCTTTTTCCTATTTGTAGTGGAGATGAGTGGTACCCGGTGGGGTCTTCTGCTGTTGTAGCCCATCCGCCTCAAGGTTGTGCGTGTTGTGGCTTCACAAATGCTTTGCTGCATACCTCGGTTGTAACGAGTGGTTATTTCAGTCAAAGTTGCTCTTCTATCAGCTTGAATCAGTTGGCCCATTCTCCTCTGACCTCTAGCATCAACAAGGCATTTTCGCCCACAGGACTGCCGCATACTGGATGTTTTTCCCTTTTCACACCATTCTTTGTAAACCCTAGAAATGGTTGTGCGTGAAAATCCCAGTAACTGAGCAGATTGTGAAATAAGACCGGCCTGTCTGGCACCAACAACCATGCCACGCTCAAAATTGCTTAAATCACCTTTCTTTCCCATTCTGACATTCAGTTTGGAGTTCAGGAGATTGTCTTAACCAGGACCACACTCCTAAATGCATTGAAGCAACTGCCATGTGATTGGTTGATTAGATAATTGCATTAATGAGAAATTGAACAGGTGTCCTTAATAATCCTTTAGGTGAGTGTAGTGCAATACGTTTATATAGTATTTTTGATAAGATACATGCATAAAAGACTTGGGAAAAAGTCTTGGGAAACCTGGCTGTAATAATAAAGAAAGCCAAAAGTGAAGTCTCAAAATCCTTCTCTTGTTTTGTGCAAGAGATTGTGGGCAACATTAGCTCAAAAAAGCATGCACAGATGCGCACTTTAAAAACCCACTGGAAACAATAATATACCATACAATTTTCAATGTACTATAATTAGGCAAGAGCTAATTCTAATCTCTGATATTATTTAGGATGCACATTCAGAGGTGTTCCACTCCCCATCCCCTTTTCCTGAATTACACAATCCATCCTTCCTCTATTGTTTGTTTGCTATTCTCTCCTCAGAGTGATACTCCATTAGACAGGCTCCTCTCACTGTCGGTCTCATTTTGCCGTTTTACAGAGACCATCTGACGAGCAAAAACACCACTGAAAACAGCCAAAGGAGGGGTTGGCGCAGCGATAAGACAAGATGGCCAAAACAATGGGAGCTGCTTGCCTTGCTGAGGGAAGACAGCCCTGGAGAATGGAGTGAAACCGAAGATAAGATGTAAGCGTCTGAAGAGGACAGAGATAGTGTAGGCCTGAGCTGTCACACTAAGAAAGACAGAGGAAGAAAAGTGATAACCTCTGCTCTACCGTCCACTCCATATGCCAGAAAATGGCTACATATGTGACCTTCTGCATCTCTATTGTTCTGCTGACTGTCCCTAATATTTCCAGAACTTGCACAGCTAACATACGACATGAAGGCACACGCATGTAAACACACATAAAACCGTAAACCTAAGAACGTTGAGTTAAATATTATTTTCAGATGGTTCTGTTGGGTTCTGAACATACTACATGCACAAAAACACACACACGTTTAAAAAAATGAAAATGTAAGACTTTAGGATGTCTTGATGCAAATTAAAAATAATTGAATACGTATAATAAATAATCATCAAGAATGTCATTGAATGAGAAAAGTTTTAAACACTTTATCAGTGTGCTCAGTTAAACTATGAATGGTGATTAGGGCTGTGCGATAGACCTTAGTCAGGTTAATAGTCGCAGATGAAAACGAGCTGTGAGGGATAGATGAAGAGACTTTACAATAGCACGCACTGTTTAAGTCATTTTCACAACTTTTAAAACTGTTGCATGGAGTTTTTGTCTACTGAAAGTTTTGTTCGGAAAGACATTTCGTCAGCTGAACAATCGGACTGTTGTTAAACAACAGTACAATTCACTGAACACACAGTCCCTCACAACCTCGTTTTCATTCTTGTCAAAAATTAAATATGGCGCTACCCTGACTAAGGTCTATAAGTATAAAAGACATAAAGAAAAAAATGTTTTTAAGACGACTTCAAATTAGTAACAAACGGCAATTAGATTTTAATTTGTATGCACTTTAATTTCTAATATTTAAATTAAGATTTCAATATTTAAATGGAATAACTAAAATACAAGAAATATTAAAACAATCAAGCCAAGTTTTATACTTAGTTTTTCACTCAATGAATTTATGGAAAATAAATATTTAATCATACATTTTTCCTTTTCATTTCCAAATTGCAACCTCCACAAACATACTGTAATTTATTCTCTGTAACAAGACCTTTTATCATCTTAAATTTTAAAACGTGACTGTAATACATTTGAATACTTTTTAAGGACACGCTGAAAGCAGTCACGACCACACACACGCTGATCACGAAGTGGGCCGGAGGTTTGTGTCACATGCAGATGTGGGTAGCCTCCATACTGACAGAGAGGACACAGTATTGGTCCCGGAGGGGCTTCAGTGATGGGTGGTGGGAGATAGAGATCTTTGAAAGAGAGACAGAGAGAGGTGGAGAGAGCACGAGTGTTTGCCTCTGGACCTGAGCATGTAGATGCCCACCCGCATGCTCTGCCATAGCCCCTGGCTCTTGTCGCTTTCTATCAATCTGCATCCCCTTGATAAAAATAGTGCTTAAAACAGTGGCCCTCAGCAACAAGCAACATCATGACCAACGACCCTGGACCCTTATGCCTGGGAATGGCCTTATCAAGCAGTCTCTTTTTACATTTTATCTTTCCACTCTCAATCATACGCTCAAAGAGCCTGACAATTTCAAACTTTGCCACACAATTCTAAAAAACTTCCTCTCACAAAGATGGAATGATAAAGTTTCAGATGTTTGAACAATATAGGCCACAAACATAAACAGAAAAAACACAAAGACGCATTTCTTACTAAACCAATGAAAGTCTAAAATCAAGATACAGAGGCTAAATTTATTACAGTTCCATTGTGAGTATTTCCTATTTTGTTTTCAATAGATGCACTTATTCCTTACAGTAATACTGTTAAAGCCTGATGCATTTATTCCCTTTGGTTTCACCACTAGAAGTTGAGCATAGATACGCAAGAGACTTGTAAACACCAATAGCCACTTCAGGTACAATCTCCAGGATTTAACCCTGTAAAGCCTGACTTACAAAATAACAGACCGAAAAATATTTCAGCTAACTGAACCTTTAGAAAAAAACTTAAAAATAAAAAAAGTTTGCATACTTTTCTTTTTAATCATATTTGATCAATTAGGTTTGTGTGGCCTGTATTGTTCTGACACTCAAAGAGCAGAAAAAAAAAAACATTTTAATATCAAAGAGTAAAAAAATAATGCTATTTTATGCTGTTGTTATTTATATGGCCCCCAACATTCCATGTAAATCAGTGAATTTGAACTACATAAGATTACATATAAACTACATAAAATACATATAACAATCAGTTGTCACTCTTGCCCAATAATATGTACATTTCCAATACTATGTTTGAGAGATGTACAAATAAACATTCTCAAAAAAGATATTCCTACATGTAAATGTAAGTACATATAAAACATGTATGTAAACATATATTTAACCCTTATAATTCCCACATGAAAAGACACTAATGGCATCAAATACAAAATATAATTGTGCACACCACATACAATGTCTCTTGCTAAAATACACACACACACACACACACACACACACACACACACACACACACACACACACACACACACACACACACACACACACACACACACACACACACACACACTACATGAAATACAGTTGCTAGTTAGTATCGAACAGTTGTTTACCTGGATCCGGACATGCACCTGTCTGTGACTTCAGTCTCCAGTAACGTAGTACATTGGCAGCTACTGTCCTCTAGTGGTGATTGTTCACAGGACGTGTGCAGTATAAGGCGTGTTTAAAACATGATGCGCTTAAAGTTATGAGCATTTAAATAAGGTTCTCACACGTACATATGAATACCAGCCTAAATCTAATCTGTGTCACAACGAAAATATAAAATGTTATTAATAATTAAACAGTTCGCTAATTCTTTCGCATCGAAAAGTATGTGTTGATGTTTCGTCTGAAAGCTAATCGAATGTACTGCATTTGTGTCTGGCATTCTGTGCGGGCATCCCGCCTCACTATCAGGACCCCAGCCAGGCAAGATGGCGGCGCCCCACCAAATCGCCGGGGAGTTTGAAAACTGGCTGAACGAGCGGTTGGACTCCCTGGAAGTAGACCGAGAAGTTTACGGAGCATATATACTCGGAGTGCTTCAGGAAGAGGAAAATGATGAAGAGCAGAAGGATGCTCTTCAGGGCATTCTCTCTGCTTTTCTGGTCAGTGCACGCGCATGACACTTGCACGCTCAACTCAGCTGTCAAGATCTCTTACACGACACAAGTGGCTCTGCTTTTGTGAATATTGTAAACTTTAAGCATTGCTGTAACAAACTCGTCATAAACCCGAAATACGTTTATATATTATAAACTGAGTTATTTTATTCCCTCCATTCGAGCAATTAAAGTGTTAAACTTGATCAAACGCTTGTTGCTATTCCCCGGTATTAAGTTCCTTATTATTAACTCAAAAATAATCGAGCATGCATTTCTTAATTTAACGTTTGCCCTTTGTATCGTAAACTGTTTGGATTTAGTTTTACATAAGGTCTGTGTTGTGTTATGGTGGGAAGTTGTTTTAATGGTTTGCATTGGTAAACAGAGCTCACTTTATTCTCACAGGAAGAAGACAATCTTGAGGAGGTTTGCCAGCAGATCCTGAAACAGTGGACTGAGTGTGGCAGCAGATCTGCAGCAAAACATCAGGCAGAGGGTGAGAGCTGAAATTAGAAACGCTGAATCACATTTACCCCGGATAGCAGTTTAACGCTGCAAGTGCGGTGCATTTGCGCATGCGTGCAATATTTATTGCGATTTACTGTATTTTTGATCTAACAAATGCAGCCTTAAGGGCATAAGACGCTTCTTTAAAAAACACTTTAAAATCTTACTGACCTAAAACTTTTGAACTGTCGTGTAAATGTTCTCAGTGGTCCTTAAAAAAAACTATTTTTTAATGAATTTGAATTTTAAATTTATTCCCCCAGCAACTGTTTTTGTAAAATTGCGAGGTGGTCTTGTTTTTCTAATTTCAGATGAGGTTCAGGCCATTGCCAGTCTGATAGAGAAGCAGGCACAGATTGTGGTCAAACAGAAGGAGGTGTCGGAGGAGTCCAAGAAGAGGAAAGAGGCTCTACTGGCTCAGTATGCGAATATAACAGATGATGAAGAATATCCTTTCAATACATATCTGCTGTATTCTGTACTTGTTTCTGTGATTTCCATAACACCCTGTGGAGATCAAATCATCACTCAATCTCTCTCAAGCTCACGGTTCAGTTGATCCAGTGTGAAGCAGTTTCCTTAACATTTGTACTGAAGATGAGGAGGAGGAACAAGCCACGATGGGAATCCCCATTGAAAAATGTATCCTTTTTACATAGTATCGCTCCACTATGTAATAAAAACGATCACTCTAGGAGAAATCTCTGCACTGGTTATGTTCAAAGTGTATAGTATATATACTTTGTATATCCTGATATAATGCTTTAAGTACTTGTTTAGTGTCCAGCACTGTTTAGGATCAGCTGCACTATGATCTACTTTGTTTAAATATCTGTGTCATGAACTGTTCCCTTCACTGCCAGCCCCAGCCCTGTTCAAAAACACCAATGTCGAGGATGTTTTAAACCGCCGCAAACAGCAGCGTGACCAGGCCAGAGAGGACGCACAGAAGAAGAAAGAACAGGACAAGATGCAACGTGAAAAAGACAAGCTGGCCAAGCAGGAGCGCAAGGACAAAGAGAAGAAACGCACACAGAAGGGAGAGCGTAAGAGATAGAGGAAAGAGAAAAACTTTCGCTGACTATATAATGCCAAGTCATTTACCTAGAAGAGAAAAAACAGAGACCTCAGCAGACAATGTCCCAACTAACAGTGTATGCATCCATATCTGGTTTTGGGTCTGATTATTGTTTATTGAAATATAATGTCGGGCCTAATGAGCTGCTTTCTTGGCTTGTACAAAACTAATAGCAAACCAGCAAACTGTGTGAGAATTGTATTGTGACCCATTCATTTATTACAGGTGCTGACTGCTGTGCTACTTATTTAAGGGTAAATCGCACAAAACCATCAAAAACATGTTCAGGTCACATTTCAACCCAAAAATCGATATATTTATACTTGATTAAAGACACATTTCCCAAAATTCTCATTACTGAATTTGAAAAATATTTAAATTGTAAAGTGTAATTGTAATGAAAATAATGTGGCTATACAAAACATGTTACTAAATTACTAATACATTTTTTTATTTACTAATTTGTTTCCTCTTAAGTAAATTGCACACAAGTTTTACTAAATCATGGCCACGTTTAATAATTTGTTCTTTTACATAAAATAAATATATCTTTTTTTTTTCTGAAAGGTGAAAAAGTGACCTGGATATGTTTATGTGAGATTCACTCTTTATTAATGTTTACCAGCAGATAACCATTATGCTTGTCTAAAAACAGCATAATTCCTCTTATTGCCTTGAGGGACTTTCAAATAACCTGTGAACCTGTTTTATATATGTTTTCCATAAGCTGCTGCTTGGTAGCATTAGTTATTTTTAACACACAGTGATTCAAGATACAAAAAGATATATATTTATTCAGCTCACAAGCTTTTTCAGAACAACCTGAAACCAACTGAAGCCTTCTCATATAGCGATATATGGAGAGGGCTCAGAGACAACCCAAAGACAGAAACATAACTGCTAATAATGTTTTTTTGTTTTTATTTTTGTTTAAGCAGACAGTGTGGTGGATTTTTCTGTCTCAGTTGTGGTTTATTTTTATTGTAGGACAGTGAACCTCAGAGATGATCCTAATGCAAGAAGGGTATGTGTGTGCATATATATCAATTGACAACTGTTCATTTGAAGCTGCTACATATTGTGCCAATACCTTGTAGACGGCCCTCTCAGATACTACAATGGCCTGCACTGTGGGCAGACTGGTCTATTTAAACCTTTACTGTTAGCTTGTAAGATCAGGTGATTTGAGCATTCTTTTATCAGGACAACCACATTTCACATTTTGTACACTAAAATATTCCAAAATTGGTACAATAAATTGAGCTGTGTAAATGAACGTGTTCACTCTTGACTAATGTGACCAGTTAACTTGAAGTCACAGAGAATGTAGTTCTGCCTTTTATATGATATTCTAGTGTCATATGCAGGTTTTATAAAACAGCCACAAGGTGCCATTTTAAAATGGGATGTTGTAGAGGCTTTTTTATCCCAGATTCAGTTTGTCCAAAAGGAATATCAGAAACTACAGTTTGTAAACTGCTGATTGCTTTAAAGCTGTTAATTTCTCAATGAATCTTCTATTTATGCAATAAGAGCTCTAACTCTTGAATACTGATGACTGGTAAAACTGTTGTACATTCTGTTCTCATCTATCCAAACAATTATCTGCTTACCTCTTATGTGTCTCTTTACATCAATACAATTTAAATGTTGCAAGGTCAAATCTGATTCTTGACCATATTCAGGGGTCAAAATGTTAAAAACGTCCAAATGATTTTATAATGGAAACCACCTAGTGAGGCACACTCTTCAGTAATGTTTGTTCTGTTCATTGATTTATTTAGACAAAAAATAAATTTGCTTGGTAAATATTTAGGCTTTTTTAGGACTGAATGAAAAGGAAGGGACTTGTTTACAAATGGCTTTAATTTTTTAGCCAACCAGCTGTTTTTGGTAAGTTGATGGTGACACTTCTTTTAAAACGTACATTATTTCAAGTAAACAGAAATTCAGTAAAATATGCTGCAGCTTTACTGGATTATTTTACAAGTGGTTTGATTTTATAACAACAGGTATCTGCTTTTTTAATTAGGGCAACATTAACTGATTAACATTGTATTTTGGATCAATGTTTAATTAAATAAACAGTAGTTTTATGCACCAGTCTTTGAGTTCTGGGACTTTTTGCTGCTGTGTTATTTTAATTGTTAAACTTGAACAAAAGCAAGGGCAGAGAAACAAAACAGTACAAGCACACATCATATAAACAATGTCAATCTGTAACATTCGCCAGTAACAGGTTGTTCACATTTATTTCAGTCCATGAATGATGTTACTCTCAGCAACTCAATATATCCTCAAATGAGTTGCATCACAGACAGACTGACCACATACACACATTGAAAAATAGCGACTGAAATCTTAAGTTCAATTCAGAATTTAGATAAATTTGCGAATAAATAAAATCACGTTCAGATTTTCCGAAAACAAAAGACAGATTTAGAAGAGATTTGTGATTGTCATTGCTTCCAGTGAGACCACTAAAAACCAAGTGCTGACATCAAGAAGATCATGCACAAATAAATAAGTAAATAATAACAGAACAACTAGAACACATCCTGCTGGTCATAAATACTGTTTTTGATTTTGGGAATGTGTGTATCGGTGGACCTAAAATTATATGAGTGTTTTGAATAGGTTGTAGGAGACAATAATTAAACTGACAAAAACTTTTAACACAAATATATATTTTTTTGTTTCCTATGTAACTATTTATAATTTTTTGTCAACTGGGCAAAAATATCCCATTATCCTCCAAAGCCACAGATCTTACACTTGCTGCACATTCTGTTCCATTATCACCATTAGCCAGTTAAAAGGTCCTTCTGATTTCATCTCTCTTACAGTGACAGTAGTTGAATCAATCTTTCATACTCTCTCAAAACACCTTTTTACTGGCAGTTCTTCTGGGGTCTTTGGACAAATAGCTGAATACTGATCTTACTGCCATAATTCCATGTCTTTTGGAGAATTTGATTATAATCTGATTGGTGGTTTTCACAGAAGACTGATAAATATTAATGAACTAATAATTCCATCTGCTGCCCACAACTGAGCCTAATGTATCACTATAATGGAATAACTTAAATAACTCATTCATTCCTCTAAAAATGCAATCCTATCACCTATGTCTTTTTGGACAGGTTAGATCAATGTTACTTTGTGTCAGAAAAACACACACACATAGACTGAATACCTACCAGAAAGTGATCACAGGGTAGTCGGTGCTCTCTCCAGGCTGCTCTGCTCAGGACTGCCTTGGCCTAAAGGGGAGCAAGCACCTTTTGCATGTCCTTCCTCTAGGTAACTGCTTGTTTTAGGCAAAGTCATTTGTAAAGCACACCAAAGAGCATTTCGGGCCTTTCTGGTGCTGCTGCACATGTCTTTCACTGCAGATGCCAGGAGAAGTATCTCTGTGAGATCTAAAATACAAAAGAAATAGTGTGATAAGAAAGTTAAGGAAGCGTGTGTTGATGATATAATATTCTCTGGGTCAAAAACATCATCAGCAAATACTGAAGATTAACTGAACATAATAGTTTATAATATAATATGTTGGGATTATTTTATTTCCATTAGCTTTCATTATTTTATGGTTATTTTGTAACCAAGCAGATCTCAGCAGCCATTGACTTCTATAGTATTTTTCCCCCACTATGGTACCCACTTCCTGGGTAATGGCTGCTGAGATCTGCTTGGCTACAAACATTCTTCCAAATATCTTCCCTTGTGTTCAGCAGAAGAAAGAAATAAAGTTAATAATCAGCATTTTAAACTTAATACACTGCTCAATTACAACTAAGGATGTTACCAATTAATCGATGATCGATTAATTGTCTATAAGACATTTAATCGATAAAACTTATCAATCATCAATTAATCAGGGTCATGCGCTTGCGCGCGGCTCAACCGCGTAACACGGGAGGAAAAGTGAAATGAGCACGCCAGAGATATGGTTGGGACCATTTTACAGCTGGAGTTACATCTTCACCATGACAGTAAGTTTGCATGTGCATTTGCAGGCTTTTGTTTTGTGCAAATGTAAGTAGTAATATTGTGTTTATTTTGTGTAGGCCTATCTATATCTGATTGATCTCATATAGGATGCATTTGGTTAAGATTTAGAGCAGTAGTATAGTGTGCCGATGATCATCTTCAGCTTCAGCGCATGAAGTTCCAACAGCAATGCACAACTTATAATGACTATGATTGGGTCATATTACATAACATTAATGAGAACACTATTGTAATAAAACATAGTGATTGTGAATTATTTTTGTTTAGTTGCCTGTTTCATCATGTTGCTCCAGGAAGAGTGCGTGCACAACATAAGTCATGCATTCTGACTCGCACGTAACTTAGTTCAAGTTCACTTGTACATTCGCTTCATTTTTTGCAGATGCAATTTGTAATATTGTGTTTATTTTGTATAGATGTGATCAATCTCATATAGGATGCAGTTCTTTGAGCTAAATAACGCACTAGCAAAGAGCTTCAGTTTCCCGATGTTCATTCATCTCTACAGCAAATAAACCGCTCAAATTGCACTACTAATAATAGCTATTCATTGGGTTTAGTTGCTGTGTTCAGCGTGTTGTTCCAGGAAGAGCACATCCACACATTCTGAATAACAGATCTGAGGCGGCGTTGGTGACGTTGTATTAGAGGTTATATTTGATTATGAAATAAGTAATTTAAGTAAATGATCAACCACATCGACTAAGTTTACAATCCTACAGCCCTTTATTTAGAATCTAAATTTTAGATTAAACACTTCTCATTCATTTGACCGACATTCTTTTTTTAGGCAATTAATCGTCAGCCAGATTTTATAATCGTGACAGCCCTATATGTTGACACAAGATACACCTACGATAACTAAGCAACAGGTTGAGTAGGAAATACCATTTGCAGGCACTGTCATCTTCCACTTTTTTAAGGATGCATGTTTAAGGATTGCTTCACACCAGTTTACAAAAGATGTATACTTCCTGCTTTTGTTATAGTGCATGATTACTAACCCCTGTCCTCTCTAAAGAAGGCCGCCGGCTGCCTCTGTCTGCTGTTAGCATTGATGAATTCGTCCTTGCGGCGTGCCTGAGTGAAATAAATAGCCTCAAGGTGTCTATCCAAGGCAGACCCGATATTAGCATGAAACGGAAAACTCCGCAACTGTTCCATCTTGCCTAGCAAACCTGCCACCTATAAACACAAGGTAATTTTGCATTATGATATGGAAAATTCATCTCATTTGTAACTATAGTCTAAATCAGTTTCAATTTAATTCTTATGCAGCACAAAATAAAAATATGATACATATGTGTAAAATATTTACTTTCTATTAAGTTGACAAAGTTTATTTTTTCTACCCACCATGTTAAATATATTGTTAGATGAAAAACCTGAAGACAACCTAAAACTATGAATAAAGAAGGCACAATATCACACAATAAAATTATTTTATTTATTTATTTCAGCAGACTCACTTAACACCCTCTTGTGCCCCCTGATTGAAAACACTCATTATAATGATTTTCATTATAAAAAATATTGGACAGAAAGCTGACCCTGGCCTGTTCACGCAGCTGGTCTACAATGAGCCTGTCCACTCTGGATGGGTTTGGAGGCATTTTGGGTAAAACGCTACTTGTCACCATAGACACACGTTTTCCTGGGTAAGTCTTTGTAAGAACAGCTTCTGCCTGTCAGAATGAATACCATATTAAGTTAGTTGCTTACCTTATAATGCTTGTGAAATAAAAGTAGGTCGTTATGCAAACAACATGGTAATTTAATAGCATGATTCACCAAGACAGAAGCAGTAATAAAGTAATCCATACATTTTTTCCCTAAAAATGTCTCAAGAACATCACACTTACATTCTTTCTCTCTCTTTCCAGCATCCTCCACTGCTCGTAACATTCCTCCAGGTAAAAGTGTAGTTGACTGTTGGGGTTTCCGAATGCCTTGCCAAACTTAGGCAAAGTCATGGCAGATAGAAACCCAGAGAACGACCCATATCCTGATGCTTGGCTTAGCCCAACATATTCTTGTAGATAGGGGCTGAAGGGTGAAATATCTCCATCTGGCAGACGTTCATTCCTGTCAATGAGAGGCGCAGAGCAGTAGGGCAGCGGCGGTTGCGACTGAATTGGTTGGCATGCACTTTTTCTGGGATCACCCATCTGATATAGGAAAGGGAAATGTTGTGATGGTGTGGCTTTGGCTGAGTTTGAACTAGCTCCGTTGTATCTCATTTGTCCTCCGTACATACTGCCCATCCCCTGGTATGGACTCTGCAGGAATCCTGTTTGTTTGTCTGCCTCTTTCTGGAAACCTGGAAGTTTGGGTTTCATGCTTAATTGCTGACTAAAATGCCCATCGACCCTGAGGCCCGCCGACGACCTGTTGTTCTCTAGCTGGAGGTCAAAATCTGTAATGTCCACATTTCCTGCTCCCTTCCTTAAACTTTCAAGACTGACCTGGCCTATTGCACCATGCCGATTTACTGCATTCCCTTGATTCAAGTCAACTGGGACTCTCGCTCGGAACAACTGTTGAGAAGGAAGTGATGGAAAAGACCTAGACATGGACATGAGCTTTGCAAACCCCTGAGATCCATTGTTGCTGTTGGTCTTTGCTGAAATGTTAGCTTGGATTTGATAATGATTTGACTGGACAGGCTGGAATTGCTTTACACCGGTTTGAGCTGTGCTGCTTCCTATCGGAATGGCTTCTTTGTTTGGGTGTAAGGTTGGAGGTCCAACGGTAGGCGAAAAAGGTTTGGGTGGCACAAACCCTGAAAATTCATTTGTAGTATAATGATTTTGTAAAAGAATCTTTATATCCTCTGCTTTAGGTCCTTTTTGCTCCATATGGTTGCGGATCACCTCTCTCTTAAAATTTGGGGTTTGTGTAATAAGCTCGGACATCCTTTGAAAAGGAAGACTCTTCTGCTCTGGCATGATTTCATCAGGATTCCTCTGTGATCCTCTGTATTCCCCATTCTGAGTTGATTCTCTGCAGTAGTTCATATCCTGCTCTGCCAAGAGAAAGGCCAGTTTACTGACATCCTGCACAGAGAAAGATTGGGTGTTTCTCAATTTATCTTTGCTCACAGATGAAAATTCATGAGATGAACCGAAATAGGAGTCATCCATTTTTTGTGGGGGGCAGCAGGAGTTGTTGACTGTGTTTATATAATCAGACAGGCAGTTAGTGGTGCTGCGGTATCCTTCATCCATCTCAGATATAATATACTCAGGTTGACCTGACCTGGACTGGTAGAGGTTAGAGCCTAACGCTGGGGGTGTGTTTAGGCCTGGGGGGCGAGGGAGATCTTGAGGAGAATATGCATCAGCCTCTCCGTTACAGGAGGTGAAATTACAGGGAGGTGAACAAGAATCAAAACCATTGAAATTCTGAAGTTCGGCCCACTGATGAGGTTCTCTGCCTGCTGTCTGAGGACAAACGTTGGTGACGGGTTTAGGACAAATCTGGTTTGATGGGAATCCAGAAATGGGCGGCATCTGCACATCATTATTGAAGTACTGCATGCTATCCTCTCTTGTTAACTTTGGAGACCAGACACCTTTCAGACTAGATGGTAGCCTGCTAAAAACAGTGTTAAACAACAAAAAATATATATAAAGATATTTATTCATCAAGTTCATGAAGTACATAATTAAAGAAAGCTGGTGGATGTTTGGATTAAATTATAAAATTACTAAATCTGTCATAACACGTTAACATAAAACAACTAATTAAATGTAGGGATGCACTGAATGTTCAGCAAACGAATTTATTTGGACAAAAATAGCAAAAAAAAAACAGAATAAGTGAAAAGACGAAATACATTTTACCGAACAATGACGTGTTTGACGTGATCAAATAGCAACCTGTCTGTGTGAGAGGCACATGCGCTTTATAAATACAGCAAACATGTCAGCAGTGTGGAAGCATTTTTAATAGGGATGGGCATTTCAAGCAAAAATAATATTCTATGATCGCTGGGAATTATTTGATTATTATTCGAAAAGCGCAACTCCTCCCCCGCATGTATAGGCTACACACATAAACAGAGAGAGAGGGAGAGAGACCATTCACACTCTCAGTCTGTATGATAACAAACTGTTTAATTAATTAGGGAATCGGCTATATTAACTCAAACTATATAATTATTGTAACATGCTGAAACATATGACTGTTATTTGACATCTCCCCAAGTTAGCGTAACCGTTATATGCGAGCAACATTTGGGTGCGCACTTGTTCAGGAAGAAAAGAAAGGGATGATAGTGTTGAGGATTTACTTCATTTTGTTTCTTTATTAATTTAATTTAGAAAAATGTTTGGAGCATTTTTTGGTTTGTTAAAGTTAAGTTTTTTTTTTTTTTTTTTTTTTTAAGTGACGACCAAGCGCCCAGCAGTGAGTTAACCACACGTTTGATCAATTTAGCCTCTCAAATCAACACTTGACTTGTCTTGCCTATAATAATGTCAATAGATATAAAACACTTCAAGCATCACAATCTTAGTTTATATGTTTACTATCACCACTACAGTAAAAAGGCGTTTTTGAAATGTTGAGGCATGGACTGTTGCTGCTCGCAACGACGCTCGCAAACGAAACGGGCTACACAATTTACTAATAAACTAAATAAAAATAAAAAACATGCAGTTTGTCTTACCTTACACCTAGGGCTGGACGATATGGCCCAAATTTATATCATGATATGTTGCTTAATTTCGGTCGATACGACATAATTCCGATATCGATATGAAATATAAAAGCCTCAGAAAAACTGCCAAGAACGCCCACAACGGATGTCTGTACCTACAAACTTCTGAAAAGTCTATGAAACCTCCTCCTATACTATATAATATTTTATAAATAAAAAAAATAAAAAAATCTTTTCACATTTTATTTGTATTTAGCCTTTATACAAACAAGAAATGTGAAATCACCGTCAAATAAACATAAGACTCTCACTCACTTTATTAATATTAATATATTTAACTTTAAACTATAACATAGGCTGATTATATTATTCTTAATATAGATTAAAACAAAAGTGCTTCAGCCAGGATAAAGAATATGAAAAGTGCTCAGATTAGCTGAAAACAGTGCTCAGATTAGCTGAAAACAGTGTCTGCCGTTTGCAAACACTGTTCTACTGAATTGTCCAAGCACCCTCAAACCAAGCAAGAGCACTTGTAGGTGATACTGTAATAATATATTGACAAAAAAGATTTGGCAAATGCTCCAGTGCATATCTGCATATCAGTGCATATGGCAAAAATGCATGCTGCAAAGTTTCAAAAGTGACATCTACAAATGCTGGATTCACTCTGCACGGGACAGAAATATGACATGTTGAAACACATTAAAGCAATGCAAAGACTAATATTTTTGAAATTGTAAATAATATTAAATGTCTCACAGTACACTGTTATGGTGGAGCTGTTGCTTAGCCTACATCTGCACTTTACCTGAACACCCTCAGTAATTTCAGAAGCACCCTCAGTGATTTGATTCTGGATCAGGGCTTGTAGGCATAATAGGCCAAGAAGGAGGCTCAAAGATGGCCAAAAAATGTTTTATTTTAGGGCAATTCCATGCAAAGGTCATGAAAAATTTAAGTTTTTACAAAACCCTTTTTAAGTTGTCCATTTAGGTCTGTAATATACTGTATTAATGTTAGGGGTGAGGGAAAAAATTGTATCGATACAAGGATGGCAAGTACAGATATTTCCAGGAACTGAATTTCAGCTCGTATTGTGCAAAATTTTACCGCAAGCTCTGCGCTTGTAACACGGGAAATAATAATAATTTCTTTCAGACTATAATATCACAAACAGTGCATCACTCTTGCTCATGCACACGTGCACAGTGAGTTGTGTGTGCAGGAAGCGCATTCTCGCATATTTCTGAATGTGGACCGCTCTGGGCACACTGCAATGCAACAGAATTTAGCTCGCAATTACATTCAAAAAAGCTTGCCGCTTTAGCCGCAACATCGGTAACATCACTTGCCTACCGCGGCACAACCCCACCGTCATTTTGATATTTTATAGTAGTGAAAATCATTTAATTCAGTTATAGAACAGATTAACTACAATTAAAAACTGAACGTTCAGCATAAGCCAAACGATAGTCACAGCACAGACCAGCAGCAGGATTCAGATTTCATTTAACATGAGAGTGAATGAGTTGAATGACAAGATGACGGTGGAAGATTTGGTTTCAAAGTGAAATGTAAAAGCACCTATTTAAAAGTGAGTTTGTCATTGTTCTGTTGTTGTGTTTTTCATTAAGAATAGCAACAAACCCACCATTCAAGCAATTGCCGACCCCGAACTGGTGCTAATTCTAAAATCGAAGTAAAATGTGCACGGCCATCATAATGGCCGTATTAATATGTTATTGCAATACACAGCATATCAAACATTTTTAAAAATTGCAATATCAGTTCAGTTTATTTACAGAGCACAATTAAAAACAGCCACTGGCCGACCAAAGTGCTCTACATATAGAAAACAGAGCCAATAGAAATAATAATAGTAACACAAATAAAAATGAATACTGTTTAAAACAGAACAATCATTATAAGCTGAAAGCAACAGAAAATAAATAATTCCCAGTGTATCAGCTGTTAAAGGAAATCCACAACGAGAGTTATATCAGACGTTAACTGAGTTTCTCTGTGTGAGCATTTGTTTTGATTTCTCCTCGAGAGGCTGCATGAGCGTCAACAGCGCAACCTTGTTACCGTCAGTTCATTACATTATATATTATATTATTATCCACTATCGATCGCCACTTACACTAAATTAATGCAGAATCATTCTTGCATCTTAGTGATTCCCTAGTTATTTTTTGTTTTCGATGTTTTAATTAGGCTCTTGTCCGGTCGGGCAAGTAAAATTCTCTTTCACTTGTCCCTTCAAAAAATCCACTTGTCCCGGACAAGGGTTAATGTCGAGCCCTAGTTTTATATACAGTTGTTTCCCATTATGAATTCGAAAACGAGCAGTGAGGCCTGTAATCACTTTGATCATGAAAAATTAAATTATGTGGAGCACCAATCTTTCGTATACATAGCATTATAATGAGAACACGATTGTAATAGTGTTGTAAATTCTCTGTGCTTTAGATCCCTGTGTATCGGCGTTGTTATTAAGGGAAGAGCACATTCAAAATGTGTTTCCCTGTCAAACCATAGCCTGTAAAAAACTAGCACGGCCAAGTTCACGTGCGCATTCACGTCCTTTTGTGCTGATGTAAGTTGTAATAGGTACATATCCGATTTATCTAATATAGGGTGCGTTTAGTTGAGTTTATTAACCTGCTAGCAAAGCTCTGCGGGGTTGTGTATTCGGTTTCAGCTGAAACACAATGCCTGATATTCTTGACTGGGTTATTTGAGACGGTTATTTTGTTTTTAGATGTTTCTTTTTCAAAGACATTTAAGCATCATAATCTAGCAGTTATTTTTTCTAGTCATATGTTCATGTTTTCATAGACATGTCATGTTTGTATTTGTCAACATTCATTTTCATAACCGTTTTAAAATAGCTTCATATCTCCATGACGGAGACGCCCCATCCCCCGCACAAGCCCCGTCTATGAGTACTTGTTTTTTGAGACCTATCAATGATCGAAATGAGAAATTGACAAAAATTCCCATCCCTATGTTTAGCATGAGAATCCAACTCTTTAACAGTGTAAATAATTTAGAATGCATGAAATAGCATTAGACGCATTAGATGAAGTTTATATAATATAACAATTATAAATACAAATAACTTAAAACTTTATATACAAAGCTAAATTATGTTTATGCTTATTAGGATAGAAAATTCATCTTACTACTTTGCTCTGAACAACCATAATAATGCGTTATGGACGTGACCGTTGTGGACGTGACTGTTACGGATGCTTCATATTAAATCATATGCACATGACTATTGCTGTGATCTGCTTCAGGCGTATATCAGTGCATATCCAATAATCGCACTAATCTTTGTGCTTTGTTAGTTTTAATATGAAAAAGGGTATTAACTTTCAAATTCAAAAATTGAATTTCAAAAAATTCAAACAATAGTTGTGGCTCTTTAATGCGACGTGACAGATTGCTGTAACGCCTCAGTATAGATCAAGTGGATCAAGTGCACATGAACAGATCTTCTGTTCCTCGTTGCTAGTTACAAAACGAAATATGAACATCAGAGTTTAGGCTATATGACAGTACAATTTACAGAGGAGCATTGTGTCTCATCTGCATATCACATTTTTCCCTCTTGGTTGAAACATGAATATTAATCCTTATGAAAGTGAATCCTTTTAAATCATCACAATCTCACGATCAAGCTGACAAAATAATAATAATGATATTGCAATCATTTTTACACTAAATAAAATGTGAGAATTTTGACTCACGACTGTGCTTTGAACTACATAAACTGGCCGATACCCGTGCAATCAGACACAAAACATAAAACTGACATGATTGCGAGTGCGTCTCACACCTGCGGACAATAGTGTCAATCAGTTCACCTGACTGTGGGGGAAACCATGTGATTTGAACTCCTAAAAAACTGAGTCTTGAACAACACACATGCTTGTCAACATGATAAATAATCCATAACCATTTGAAATACAGTGATTTAATATAAAAAAGTTGATTAATTGTGCACTTACCATAATGGTATTGCAGATTTGGTTTAAATGCCCGCTTGAGGTCTCTGTGACAGTTTTAAACCAGTCTTTCAGTGCCGCTTTCAGAGTGGTCACGTCCTTAACGGAGATCTGTCACGCCCGTAACATTGTTTTTTTCTCATAAATGCGAACACGAAAAAGTAAATAAAATGAATATATTATATTTTGTGGAGAGCCAACCCTTCTTCATTCAGTTGGTATTATTATCCGGTTTCAGCTTCGGCCAAGGATTTTCATTTCAGTGCATCCCTAATTAAACGTTTAACATATGCTCAATTTTTAAGCTATGAGGGCATTTATATGATTTGACAAACCCAAAAGTCTACTATTATCAGTGTGTGATGGAGAAATCCCTTCATTATAAGTTTTTTATTTAAAAATCAAACACAGGCAGGATGCTCAATAAAAGTGAAATGCAGAGAACTGTATTTTTGAACTGTAAAATAATTTTAAAATAATTATTGTAATAATTATAATTATATAATATATAAAGAGGGACTTACTTCTCTGAGACGTATGAGGAGTATGGGTCCAGTGAATCTGGTTCTTCTAAGATGTCTGACACTAATCCATAAAGATCAGCCTCACTCCCACAATTACTGGCATCTACCAGATTTCTATGCAAGATAAACATTAGTATTTAACAACAAACCTCTGTTGCCTCACAGTTTTAACGTAATATAGAACTTCCAGTTGCTTCCAAATATAGTATTATTGATACGTGTAAAAAATAACCTGTTATTAGGCATGACTTGAGGCCAGTCCACTGATTTACAGTCTTCCTGTGTTGGCCAAACTGTATACGGTAGTGGGGCGCAGTCTTGCAAAGTGCAGTCCGAGACCGAGTTGAAGAATTCACCGTCACTGAAATTATTCTGCAATTGAAGAATACAGCATTTGTTGATAAAAGGCACATTGAACATATACACTACCAGTCAAAAGTTTGGACACACTTTCCCATTCTCTTTGATGTCAAATGTTTTCAAAAACCAAAATTGTGGGAGCATAAAAATATCCATCAATATTTGGAAAGGCAAAATCATAATGTCTTTTAAGGCGGAGACTTTCATCTGACATCTTTATCTAAATAACAGCTAGTAGTTCAAATTACTAGCTATACATTGAGACATACAAGTAAGTTGCATGCTCTCCCTTGATGAATAGGTTAAAAGCAAAATGGCAAATCAATATTCTAAACTCATAATTGTTTTCTTTAAAAAATAACTATATGATGTATTGACAATTTGAACGACAGTGTGAAGGTTTTCCCACCTGGGGCTTGTAGGTGGAAAAGTAGGAGTCTGGAACTGAACTATGAAATCGCCCAAAGACCGTTCTTGCTCCATTTGTATCCACATTGATTTTGTTTTTCACTGCATTATTAACCTTAAACAGGGGAGAAAATGATATTAATATGAATGATGTGCTAATGTAAAGGTAATTATTGTTTAATAATGCGTAAGTTTAAAATTATACTAGATGAAAATGGACAATAATGGCATGACAAAAATACACGCACATTTTCATGATATACTGTATGTATATAATTATCAACACGTGCCAAGTGTACATTAAATCTAACGTTAGTCAAATGAGGCCTTGTGCGGATTTTCTTTCGCCTGGTGATACGACATATCTGTTCTCCTTATAGTTAAAGATGACTCGATATCATTGCCTATTACTTTTCTTACTGTGCTAATACATATTTTAATTGGGTAATATATGTGTACACTCCGTAATCTGTATTCTGTCGATAACCAAGTTAATTTAACAAGCAGACAGAAAGAGTGAACTAGCCAAAAGTTTTTTTCCTCAGAACAAGCGCTTACCTCCATTGGCAATGAACTCTGCTGGCAGGGGGCCTCTCGCTATAAATTACTTACGATATAAATAATAAATATATATTGGTCACGATTGTTCTAATTAATCAGATGCTTTATTGTGAGAAAAAAAATTTAAGACGTCAACCCCACGACGGGCCTATCTCTTTTAACGTTACGTAAATTTTTCGGAGAAGCTCGCGCAACCTTGCCCGTGTCTCTTCACCAATGTACCCGCGAAGCGTTTGCGGTCTCGATCCGACAGTTCTATTGGCTAAACCAGCTTCAATTAGCCAATCAGAATCAACCAAATGGTCGGGTGCAGAGTTGGAGTCACGCATAGCAACCAACGCAATAATGCTTTCTCCTTGAACACAGAAGAAATTACATGAACTGTATTTTATATTTTAGTGCCTCGAGACCCCCCACCCCATCAAATTAATTCATGTCCCAATAATTCATAATTTTCTCTCTTTCTAGTCTTATTTTAGAAATATTCTTTCTTAAATGTAATATATATATATATATATATATATATATATATATATATATATATATATATATATATATATATATATATATATATATATATATATATATATATATATATATATATATATATATATATATATACATACCTTTATTTTATTTTGTACTATTTTTCATATTTGTATATTTGTGTTCATGTTGTGTTGTATTGTATATGTGCACTGGAAGCTTCAGCACCAAGACAAATTCCTTGTGTGTGCAAGCACACTTGGCAATAAAGCTCTTTCTGATTCTGATTCTGATTTTTCTTTCTTGATCAACTAAAATTATAAATACATTCTACATGCATTTGGTTGTATATTCTTATCCTTGGTGTCACTATTATTATCAATATTACCAACCTTTTGATTTTATACTTATTTTAAAAATGTTTTTAATTAATTAATTTTTAATGTTTTTGTTTTAAAGATTTTAATTTTTAAAAATAGGCTCAAAAGGCGATAACGTACAATGAATGTTACTGACAACACAAAGCCACAAGATGTCGCCACCATCAACCACAGATAGATAGATAGATAGATAGATAGATAGATAGATAGATAGATAGATAGATAGATAGATAGATAGATAGATAGATAGATAGACAGACAGACAGACAGACAGACAGACAGACAGATAGACAGACAGACAGACAGACAGACAGACAGACAGACAGACAGACAGACAGACAGACAGACAGACAGACAGACAGACAGACAGACAGACAGACAGACAGACAGATAGATAGATAGATAGATAGACAGATAGACAGATAGACAGATAGACAGATAGATAGATAGATAGATAGATAGATAGATAGATAGATAGATAGATAGATAGATAGATAGATAGATAGATTTGTAGATCTCTAAATTTGTATTTATTTATTTTTGAAAATGTGATTTACAAGTTCACGTTCTTTAATTTCTCTATACCAACTTCTTACACAAATAAAACCGGAAAAAATGCTCTTCGTTTTCAGATGACTAATGGCATATGGTGTTGATATGGGTCTTCGGTGATTCAATTGGTCTGGTCTGAAGTGATTGTGATGGGGGTTTAGGGTAAAAATCTGTTTCAAGACCCCCGAAATCCCTCCTCCTCCTTATGGAGTATAAGTCAGCAACAGGCAGCCCAGGGGGAGCTTGAAACAGTCTGACGGACAAAGGGGGAAAAGTCATGCAGTCGCTCCTGCGCGCAACAGATATTCCTGGCAAAGTATGCGATTTACACTAGTTCGTGAGTTTATCGAGACTTTTTGTTTTCGATTAGCAAATAATATGTCGCCAAAAGCATAGTTTGTGGACTCACATTGTATTCAGTGAAAGTTAGGCGGAACTTTCCGGGACAATGCAGGCGAGTGGAAGTTTGTGTGTGTTTTTGGCACTGATGTTGCCGTGCTGTTTCGTGGCGTCTGGACAGTATCACGGAGATAATGGAATAGCCGTCCCCGACCACGGCTTCTGTCAACCCATAACCATTCCCCTGTGCACGGACATCGCCTATAACCAAACCATAATGCCAAACCTGGTCGGACACTACAACCAAGAGGATGCCGGGCTGGAGGTCCATCAGTTTTACCCGCTGGTCAAGGTACAGTGCTCGCCTGAACTTAAATTCTTTCTGTGCTCCATGTACGCGCCAGTGTGCACAGTTTTGGAGAAAGCCATCCCGCCATGCCGGTCCATTTGCGAGAGGGCAAAGCACGGCTGCGAGGCCCTCATGAACAAGTTTGGCTTTCAGTGGCCAGAGCGGCTGAGATGCGAACATTTCCCGGTGCTGGGAGACGGACACATCTGCGTGGGCCAGAACGACTCCACGGCCACGGTGGCGCCCGTTCATATGCCCGTTCCAGGAACGCCGGGCGTTCATTTGTACTCTTTGCCGGACAAACCGTTCCGCTGCCCTGCAGTGCTCAAAGTGCCATCCTACCTCAGTTATAAGTTCCTGGGCGAGCTGGATTGTGGTGCTCCGTGCGAGTCCTCCAGAACACTTCGGGCCTATATGTTCTTCACAGACCAGGAGATTGAATTTGCCCGGATTTGGATCCTTATCTGGTCCTCTCTTTGCTGCGCATCCACTTTTTTCACTGTAACCACATATTTAGTGGACATGGAGCGGTTTAAGTACCCCGAGCGTCCCATTATTTTTCTGTCTGGCTGCTATACCATGGTGTCCATTGCATATATCGCTGGCTACTTTCTTGGGGATAAAGTTGTGTGCAATGAGAGCTTTTTTCCCGACAGCTATAAAACCATCGTTCAAGGTACGAAGAAGGAAGGGTGTACGATTCTGTTCATGATGCTGTATTTCTTTAGCATGGCTTCTTCAATCTGGTGGGTCATCCTGTCTCTCACCTGGTTCCTGGCGGCGGGTATGAAATGGGGCCATGAGGCTATTGAAGCCAATTCACAGTACTTTCACCTGGCTGCCTGGGCCGTTCCAGCCATAAAGACTATTAGCATCCTGGCCATGGGGCAGATTGATGGAGACGTGTTAAGTGGCGTTTGCTTTGTGGGCCTGAATAATCTGGATCCCTTGAGGGGCTTTGTGTTGGCCCCCCTCTTCATCTACCTCTTCATCGGCACCTCGTTCCTGCTCGCCGGCTTCGTGTCGCTGTTCCGCATCCGCACCATCATGAAGCATGACGGCACCAAGACCGAGAAGCTGGAGCGTTTGATGGTCCGCATAGGTGTCTTCTCGGTTCTCTATACCGTCCCGGCCACTATCGTTATTGCCTGCTTTTTTTATGAGCAGGCCTTCAGGCAGCACTGGGAGAAGAGCTGGATCAGTACGAACTGTAAGAGCCTAGCCATCCCCTGCCCCATGCAGCCCGCTCCTCACATGACCCCCGACTTCACCGTCTTCATGATCAAGTACCTAATGACTCTCATTGTAGGGATCACTTCGGGATTCTGGATCTGGTCGGGAAAGACACTGCACTCTTGGAGGAAGTTCTACACGCGTTTGACCAGTGGCGGGCAAGGGGAGACCACTGTATGAAACAGGAGAATGTGGTCCACGTCTTCTTGCAATAACTGATTTGAGTTTTCAAATAAGAAAAAATCATAAAGTGCCTTCGATTGTCAGTATTTTGAAAGCAATTATATTTGTCTATTTTCAGACTGTCAGGGACTTTCAAGTGGAAAGAGAAATGGGATGTGAACCACTTGGCTTCCCCAAACAAACACAGCCAATTTAATACCAAGTGCAGAAATGTTTTCCTCCCCCATTCTGTTGCACCCCTGTTTTTTCTCATAAGCTGCTGGCCATAAAAACTCAACTTGGAAAGTGAGATACCAGCTGGGAATTCAACAAACGACAGAGCAAAGAGAGCCGAGGGGGGAGGAGAGCTCGAAAACTTGTCATCTAATACGGCAGGCAGTTGTGTCAAATGTAATTAAAATTGTACATAATATTTGTAAAAATCTGTATTTGAACATTATTATATATTTGTATTTATGCAAATCTATGTTGTTGTGTTTTTCAAAGTTTGATACTCTGTATTTAGAATTTGTAGCCACTAGTCTCTCTCTCTCATATCTTCTATACTCATGTTTGTGTCTGTTTGAATTAAAGTTTCTGTACATAATACTTTTCCCTCCAAAAACTTTTAGTCCAAAATGATGTGTGTTATAGATTTAAAGGAACAGTTCACCAAAATTGAATATTATGTCATCATTTACTCACCCTCATGTTGTTCCAAACCTTTATGATTTTTTATTCGATGGATTTTTTTTTTTTTTGTCTAAGCATTGTATTGACAAAAACTGTTTTTCAAAAAAAAGAAAAGAAAGACATACAGGTTTTGAATGACCTGAGGGTGATTTTTGCATAAACTATCACTTTAAGCATATAGGTTTGTCATAGAAGTTGCTTTAATTAACCAATATTAAAATATGTAGTATATGTCTTGATATTTATATTCTTCTATATCTACAGGATTTTAAGACTCTGTGTCCACACACACTTTCCTAAAACCCGAGTTTGGAATGGTTGTATGTGAATCAGTTGTATTTTTTTGATTGTGGTGTGAAGCAGGCAGCCGTTGAGCAGCAAATGGTTCTGGCATGGTCCTGAGAGCTGAGGCATGCAGGGGGAAAATGGAAAGCACATGATGAAATGATTGTGTGTGTGTGTATGTACGTCACAAACCAGCTTGCTTTACCAAAATGGTGGAGCGTAATAGTCTATATATGATCAATGCAAAGTTTTTCTACAGTGCAGGTTTTTATTCCACTAACTTTCATGTCTTCTTTGCTTTAGCCTGTGAGTATGTAAGCTCAGGTTTCTAATCTAATGCATGCCCCTGGGCAGCCAATTTCTTGCTCAGCCCTTCATACAATGTTTGCCTTAGTTCCCCCTTATGCCATATCTTACTCATTTAAGACGCACACCTTTCTGTGTGTGTACTTCATACCTAAAGTTGGGTATCGTTTGGGTTTTTTACAATACCGATACAATTAAAACGGTACCGGTGCCTGAACCAATACTTAAAAAGGAAAAAAAGAGCCACAAAACGCCTTATTGAGTTAGAGGACTTATTGTTTCCATGGCGACGCGTCATGCTTCTCACGTGACACACAGCAGCTACAATAGTGCTGTATGACAGATGTATCGCTTTTATTTAATTTGTCCTTTTTTATTCAAAATATTCACAAACTTGTTAACCATGTCATGAACTATCTGATATTCTGATTGTCAAACATGTGTAAGTGAAGGTGTTTTGTCATTTAAAACCGTGTATAATGATCATGTTAGTTGATCTATAATGCGTAATGGGCGCTGTCATGTTAGTTTTGCGCCTCCGAGAATCGGATCTGTCGGCTTTACATCAAGTAAATTCATCCGCGTCTCACGAAATACATGAAAGTAAATGACCGGTGAACTGGGAGAAGAATAGAGTAAACTATATAGTTAAATATATACTGTGTATCTGATTGATATAAATATACATTAGTCATTGTGATATTATACTGTACATACAGTATATATATATATATATATATATATATATATATATATATATATATATATATATATATATATATATATATATATACTGAAGCGCTTGTTATTGCCGCTTCAAACATCAGTGTGTAGTTTTGCTAGTACTTATGTGCCTTTAAATGTCTGGAACCTAAAATAAACATTATGTGGCTAAAAACACTTAAGTTGTGATGAGTTACGAGCGCTGAGCGTCTGTCTCTGGTTTGGCGCCAGCGAAAGCACGTTTGAATTTAAGCGGCACCGCGAAATCTGCGCTCTGATTTGGTCCGGTTATATAGGAACCGGTGCCGCGGTAACGTTACCCATCCCTATCGTTTTCATTTTCACTAAATTTGTACCCCCTAGAATTTATTAATATACATAAAAATAAATGCACATGAGAATTAACATGTATGTGACTGTATAAGGGAAAGATGTTGAAGTTGAGAGTTTTTTATTTTATTTTAATTTTTTAAATAATATTACAATTTAAAATAACCTTTCTATTGTAATATATTTTAAAATGTAGCCTAATGTATTCTTGTGTTGGCAAATCATTACTCCAGGCGTCAGTGTCACGTGATCCTTATCATTATAATATGCTGATTTGCTGCTCAAGAAACATTTTGAATGCATTTATTTATTTATTTTTTTTTTTTTTTTTTGTAAACCGTGACACTGTTTTACATGATTCTGAACTGCATTTATTATGTAAAATTATAAATGTCATTACTGCCAGTTTTGAACAGTTTAATGCATCCTATAGCTGAATAAAAGTATTATTTCTATTTAAATGTATATAATATATGTGCATAAAATGCTGTTTAAAATAGCTTTAGCATGTCAAAGTTCTAATAGTATTTCATGTCACGGGTAGTGCATTATCTCACTGATAAACATTTTTATTACTATTTATAACTCCAAATCTTCTCCGTGTTCTCTCTCTCTCTCTCAGGGTGTTCCTCAAGGCTCTGTTCTTGGACCACTTTTGTTCAATATTTATTTGTTACCTCTTGGTCACATTATCCATAGTCATGGTCTCAGCTATCATTGTTATGCTGATGACTTGCAAATTTACATATCAGCCCGCTCAGACTCTGCTCCTCCCCTGGACTCATTGAATACCTGTATTGCTGACATTAAAATCTGGTAACATAGAAACTTCCTTAAATTTAATAACGATAAAACTGATGTTGCTGTTTTTGGTCTACCGTCCCTTTTGAAAAAGTCTGAATTGAGTCTACCTATTGATAGGGCCACATTAATTCCATCTCACTGTTAAAAATCTGGGTGTAACATTTGACTCTTCGCTTACGTTTCAAGCTCATATAAGTTCTATTACCAAGACCGCATTCTACCACCTTCATAATATTGCCGAACTGAGACCTGCTCTCAGCACTAAAGAGGCCGAAACTCTAATTAATGCATACAAAATTCTGCTGCCAGAGTCATCAATCAAGTCAAGAAATCTGATCACATACCCCTTTGCTCTAATCTACATTGGCTACCTGTTTCTGTCCGTATATATAATTCAGTATAAAATTCTATTGTTAACTTTTAAATATCTTCATGGACTTGCTCCCCATTATTTATCTGAACTTCTGCACGATTATTCTCCTCCTCGTTGTCTCCAGTCATCTGACTTAAAACTGCTTACTGTACCTCGTTTCCGTCTTTCAACTATGGGTGGTAGATCATTCAGTGCTGTGGCTCGAAACTCTGGAATTCTCTCCTTCTTCCTCTGCGTGACACTGCTCCTATCCTCATTCAAATCTCTAACTAAAACCATATCTTTTCTTATAGTATTTCCAGCCCTCCTCTGTTTAGTGTTCTGCTGTTTTGTTTTGTTTTCTCACTGTATATTTGTATATCCATGTTCTATATTGTGTATGTCATTTACTTACAGCGACCTTGAGCTTGGGAAAGGCACTATATAAATAAAACATTATTATTATTATTATTATTATTATTATTATTATTAATGTATTCATGTTCTCAGCAGCTGCTAAAGCAAATAAAGAATAACATGTAAATTACATCAGCTGAGAAAGCACAGGTAATGCTAAGCTTAAGCCTCAGAGTATCCAAAATAACTGCAAATACATCTCGTAATCATCTACTTTCTGAATGAATAAAGTCATTGTGATATTATACTGTACATACAGTCCATATATATATATATATATATATATATATATATATATATATATATATATATATATATATATATATATATATTTGTTCTAACAAACATTCATATGTTTGTTAACAAAATCGTGTCATCTACAAAATGTAACTGGTTTTGCTTCAGGACTCAGATTTTACAATGTACATAAAAAATGACGACCAAAACCAAAATTGTTTAATGTACAAAAGTAACAAAAGTTTCCTAGATATCAAACATTGACATTTATTTATATAACCCCCTGAAATGTAGCTAACAATTCACCACAAGACACATTGTAGTCAGCATAAACCATGTTTGGTCACAGCCCACCAGCTGAGAACTGCTGCTTTACACAGCCTCCATTACATTTAAACACACACACACACACACACACACACACACACACAATCCTGGAGGGTGCAGACACCTCAAATAGTATAATATCAAACTAGAAAGCCCAGCGGCTACTGTGTGTTAATGGAAAATGTTGTGTGTAGGTATAGTTTAGTGTTAACAGTAAAATGATATATCCTCTAACCCAGAGTAATCTCTCCAAACATTTAGTCAAGCGCAAATGCTCATACGGTACACACATGCGCAACACTGGAATCCCCCTGAAAGCTATAGTAATTCAACTCCCCTTGGAGATGATGTCATTACACACATGAAGGGCAAAAAAGAAAATTCATCCACCCTCAACAAGTACAGATATTGTCCCATCTTTTTAAAATCCATATATTATCTTGTTTTCCAATAAAAATATTGAATCTAAAAACAACAAATTTACTTATAAAAGAAAGTTGACTTTTCATATTGAGAGAATATATCTTACATAAAGTTTATATTTCTTAGCCCATTACACTGTGAATGTGGTAACCTGCAATTGTCACCTTACAGAGCCATTTTACCTTTAACCCATACAAATTTTGTTAGTATAAATTAAGGTAACACTTTACAATAATGTTAAATTGTTAACTAACAATGAGCAAAACAAATGTTACATATTCATCTCTGTTAACGTTATTTAATAAAAATAAAAATTAATTTCAATTCATGATGGCAGGCTCATTACATAATATTAACAGATACAACTTTTGATTTTAATAATGTATTTGTAATTGTTAACTAAGATTAATAAATGCTTTAGAAGTATTTTACCCTGTTAGCTCATGTTAACTAATGTAGTTAAATAATGTTAATAAATTAAGTTATTAATGTTGATTCAATTATGCAAATAATATTTTTAACAGTTTATGTAGATGTTACAATTTTTAGGTTACCCTTTTCCAGTGCAGCACATTGTTTTGGCGCTCCTCGCGTTTCGATCAGAAATGACCAAAATTGTTTTATTTCATTGAAATTAATGTACTAGGTCTATATTTTAGGGAATTTATGGTATTACATGTACATATTTCAAATGATATTTCTGCAGTTATAATCCATTTATTCACTTTTTGAGCATAGACTTGGAAATTAAATTTCCAACTTAAACCGTCATAAATCTTGAATGATGTGGTGCACAGACTTAAGTTTGGTTTGATCTCTTTTTAAAGAAGACACATGGCAGATTATTGCTGAAGTAAATAATGTATATATAAAAAAGTGATAATCTAAAAGATGTAAACATTTTTATTTAAAAAAAAAATGTACAAACCCGATTCCAAAAAAGTTGGGACACTGTACAAATTATTTACCACTGTGTGGCATCCCCTCTTGGTCTGTCTTAGGCTGTCTTAGGTCTTCTTTGTCACATCTTCCTCTTTATGATGCGCCAAATGTTTTCTATGGGTGAAAGATCTGGACTGCAGGCTGGCCATTTCAGTACCCGGATCCTTCTTCTACGCAGCCATGATGTTGTAATTGATGCAGTATGTGGTCTGGCATTGTCATGTTGGGAAATGCAAGGTCTTCCCTGAAAGAGACGACGTCTGGATGGGAGCATATGTTGTTTTAGAACTTGGATATACCTTTCAGCATTGATGGTGCCTTTCCAGATGTGTAAGCTGCCCATGCCACACACACTCATGCAACCCCATACCATCAGAGATGCAGGCTTCTGAACTGAGCGCTGAGAACAGCTTGGGTTGTCCTTGTCCTCTTTAGTCCGGATGACACGGCGTCCCAGTTTTCCAAAAAGAACTTCAAATTTTGATTGGTCTGACCACAGAACAGTTTTCCACTTTTGCCACAGTTCATTTTAAATGAGCCTTGGCCCAGAGAAAACGCCTGCGCTTCTGGATCATGTTTAGATATGGCTTCTTTTTTGACCTATAGAGTTTTAGCCGGCAACGGCGAATGGCACGGTGGATTGTGTTCACCGACAATGTTTTCTGGAAGTATTCCTGAGCCCATGTTGTGATTTCCATTACAGTAGCATTCCTGTATGTGATGCAGTGCCGTCTAAGGGCCCGAAGATCACCGGCCTTGACCCTTACGCACAGAGATTGTTCCAGATTCTCTGAATCTTTGGATATTATGCACTGTAGATGATGATAACTTCAAACTCTTTGCAATTTTTCTCGAGAAACTCCTTTCTGATATTGCTCCACTATTTTTGGCCGCAGCATTGGGGGAATTGGTGATCCTCTGTCCATCTTGACTTCTGAGAGACACTGCCACTCTGAGAGGCTCTTTTTATACCCAGTCATGTTGCCAAGCAGCTGTTCCTTATATGTACATTTAACTTTTCCGGCCTCTTATTGCTACCTGTACCAACTTTTTTGGAATGTGTAGCTCTCATGAAATCCAAAATGAGCCAATATTTGGCATGACATTTCAAAATGTCTCACTTTCAACATTTGATATGTTATCTATATTCTATTGTGAATAAAATATACGTTTATGAGATTTGTAAATTATTGCATTCCTTTTTTATTCACAATTTGTACAGTGTCCCAACTTTTTTGGAATCGGGTTTGTAAAAAGTTATAGAAGTTTAAGATTATTATGAATTTTTTTTATAAATATATATTTTCCAAAACATGTTTTACTCAAAATCTAAACAAGTTGTGTTAAAAATTTGAGGTTGTTATCTCAAACAAATGAGCTTTTAGTAAGATTTTGTTTGGGCGCAGTACCATCATTTCCACTAGATGAAATTTGTTTTCCATTCATTTCTAATGCAGTCATTCCCAGAGGAGTACAATTGTGACAATTTTATTTATTTATTTTTTTCAGGACCATTTAACCTTTTTTTTGTGTGTTCACATAGCAAGTGCCAAACGGGGTCTAAATAAATTTCCGGGTAAAGATTTCCCCCTCAAAACGGTCCTGCTCGCGAGGTAGTACTTTTTCAAAGTTCAGGAACTTTTGGGTGTGGAACTTGGGCGCTGAACATGCTTATTGGTTGAGCTCACGCAGCATTTTATTTCAACCTAAAAGTCTGCTGCGGTGCGTGCAGTAAGAGTCGTTTGCTATTCAAATCAACAATGGAGTTTAAAAAATATGACTGATGGACCGACGACGAGGTTCAGGCTTTATCAAGTTTATTTGCAGAGGACGAAATCCAGTGGGCTCTGGAGAGTCGCGCACAGTCCTACGTCACCAGACTAATCTTCACGGTACTTTAGACAGCGATGGAAAAGCAGGACTTGGGGAAAAAAGTTCCTGGGAAAAAAAGTTCCTGGGACTAATTGTTCTGGGTAATTTTGGTTGAAACGGGGCTTATGTCTCTTTTGTAAAACTCTCTATAAGTAAGAACATTCAATACTACTGAAAACTCACCTCAATAACATTTCAAGCCAACTAAATTTTATTGCTGACTTCTCAGAAAATCTCAGAGATAGTTGTTATACTGTTGACAGCTCAACAGTGCTTACAGATCTGTGCAGAAGGTATTCATGTCTCTCTAAAGACAGTCCTGCAGAGTCTGTCATCACTTTCTTTCTTCTTGTGGTAGATACCTTGATCCCTCAGGGGAGACTAGAAAGATGTAGGTTAGATATAGCAGATGTACCAGATTTGTTACAGGTGATATAAGGGTGTCTTATGACATATGACACAGGTAATGTAAATGGTAATATGTTGGCCTGGATATAGAAAATAATGAATCCAATGTGTTTATTATTATATGGCTTTCAATGCTCCCTTCAAACTGCAATACACTCCCAGTTCACTTTCTCTTGCTCAGATGAAAGTAGGGAATGCAGTGAGCCAGTGGCCAAGTATAGAGCATTGCTCCGACTGCACTCTATGAATTTGGCTGGCTCAGTGACAGCTTATATCCTGTGTGTGTGTGTGTGTGTGTGTGTGTGTGTGTGTGTGTGTGTGTGTGTGTGTGTGTGTGTGTGTGTGTGTGTGTGTGTGTGTGTGATGTTTGACTTGCCTAGAGGCTTGATTTTTGAGCATGGTTCAAGTTGATGAAAATCCCTGCTTGCCTTTCCTACCAAAGAAGGAAGTGGAGGAAAGCATTAATGTAACAACGAAACAATAGAGTAATAAAACGTTGGATATGTTGGATATTGGTGCTGGAGTGGAGGTTAAATTGCGTTTTCCATGATGTTTTTTGTGTGATTGGCTGAGGTGATAATTCAGCAATACTGTAATGAGCTCTTTTCCCACCATATATATCATGTCAAACAAGAAGCAAAATCATAAGGAGAACAGACAACTGCTAAACAAAACATTTGGCCAAAACCTGCAGGCCAATAATGAAAACAGCAGCCAACTTTACCAAACACTTACTTCTATGTAAAATTGGCACACTAAATGCTAAAAACAAACTGCACTAATAAGTTTAAACATCACATATAAGCTTAACCCTTTACACACTGAAGGCATTTTTAATGATTCCATGTCCAAGTACTTAAAAGTAAGGGCTTATAACTTGATGGGCTCAAAAAAAACAAAAAAACAAACAAAAACGATGTAGTGTTAAGTTCATGGTCTCACTTGATAGAAAACCTTTTAAAATTTGAAGAAAATAGATTTACATCATGTTTGGAGGCTCTTATGTTACAAAATGTCTCTGGTTACTTTCATAACCTTGTTCCCTCAGAGGAGGACATTGTGTACAACGCTATGGGGTTATCCCCCTCCTTCCACAAACACTGACTGCATCGCGCCGGAAAAAGATTAACCGGCCAATGATGCATGAGCGCACAAGCTAGGGGTGGAGCCCCCCACTACAAAGCTTGGTGATCCCCGTCGTTGAATCTTTCGACTGTTCGAACAGGCAAGACCTTGGAAGCGTTTGCATTTCAAGGGAGCACTCGTCAGCGAGAAGTACAGCGGGCAATGCGCATTCTCCTCCAAGGAAAACAAGTCGACCTCTGCCACTGCAAACAGACTCCAGATCAGCTAAATTGTTTAGCGATGCAGCCTCTCCCAGTAAATCGGGCCACCTCTGCAGCATTTCTGCGCCGCATTTCTGACTGCCGGGAACATGCACTGCCAGTTCCTGTCTCCAACAGCCTCTGTAGCGAACGAGAACGAATACCCCCTTGGTGGTTGATGTAAGACACCACCGTTGTGCTGGCAATCCTTTGTGAAGCGCTGCAAAGCTAAAAATACTGCCTTCAGTTCTAACAGTTTATATGCCACTTTGATTCCGTACTCGTCCAAATGCCGCAGGGCATCTGCAGTTGCAAAGGGCTCCCCAGCCCGTCAACGACGCATTTGAAGTGACCACTTTTCTGTTGACTACTCCCCTAGACCCCTTTGTCATACATTGCTGTGTTGAATCAGAGGGCCAGCGTCCGCATGTACTATGCCTGAGAGGCTGCATTTACACACCTCGTAAAGGTTCTTGGAGCCAATGCCAGCCCGAATGGGAGACCTTTGAACTGATAAGCTCTGCCTTTGAACGCAAATCTCAGAAAAAGCACCTTTGTGATGAGGGGCTATCTAGATCTGAAAATAGGTGTCCTTTAGATCCACCAAGATAAACCAGTCCCCAGGTTGTATATGGGTGAAGTTCTGCTTCACAGTTATCATTTTGAATAAGCGGTTCAAGCTCAAATCCAAAATGGGGCAAAGACCCTGCCCTTTTTGGGGACTAGGAAATAGCAACTAAACAGGCCGCTCTCCATATGCTCAGATGGTACTGTTTCTATCGCCTGCTTTGCCAGGAAATAGGGAATTTCTGCTCACAAAACAGGTATGTCTTGGTCTGGCATGACTGACATCATCACGCCACTGAAGCAGGATGGTCTGTGTGTATAAAGAAGGGTATAACCGCTTATGACCGTGTTCATCACCCATTCTGCGTAGCAAGAGAGGGGTTGAAGCGCTTCATGACACGTCTGGTGCAGCAGAGGTATGAACGGGGCAATACTGACATCTTCTGCACAGGCCCATCCAGCGGTGTATGTCGGGGGAATGCTTGTGCACAGAGTAAGTACACTGGGCTTGCGCTCTGCAGAGCGCCGCTCAAAAGCAGGCACCAAAAGAGACCAGTTTGCGGGTGTCATCCGACAGGCAGAAACCGGACTTGGTGAAAGACACGGCAGCACCCTCAAACGATGAGCACGCTGGAGCTGAGTCAAATGTCCTCATCAGAGGGGACTGTTGCACGTGGCTGCCTCTCCCTCCGCTGCTCAGCGGCAATGAGGGGGTGAAGGCAAGGAGGCAGCGGTGTGCAGTTTAGGATTATGGAAATCCTGGCACGGAGGGCTTTGACTGTCACCTGCTCACAGAAGGAACAGTCAGACCCATCTAGCGCAGACTCTGCGTGGACTTGGCCCAGACAGAAGACACATGCATCGTGCACATTGGGGAGCTTGATCGACCAACCGCATGTGCGAAAATCTTTGAGCGACAGCTGTGTCTTCTTGCAGAAGTTAACATGTCAATGTCAACATGTCAACATTGTATTTGTTAACATTAGTTAATGCACTGTAAACTAACATAAAAAAACAACGAACAGGTGTATTTTTATTAACTAACATTAGCAAAGATTAACAAATACAGTAACAAATTGCTAATGGCTAGTTTATGTTAGTTAATACATTAACTAATGTTAACAAATGACTTTATTGTAAAGTGTTACTATATTATTTTAAATAATGTATTAATAAATGTTTAAATTAACCTTAATAAATGCTTTTGAAGGATGCTTTTTCATTGTCAGTTCATATTAAGTAATGATAACAAATACAACCTTTAATAAAACCTATTATAATGTGTTACCAAAGTTTCTTTACCAATTGGTTCAAAATGATACTTTAAATATATGCATATCTCAAAGTTAATGAGTATTCTAGCATATAAATTATGAAAGCTAAAAAGACATCAAAAGGCACAAAACTCTTGGTCCCACTTTATATTAGGTGGCCTTAACTACTATGTACTTACATCAAAAAAAATAAGTACAATGTACTTATTGTGTTCATATTGTATTGCACACACTTTTGCTGATATTGAGGTGGGATACGGGTAAAGTTAGGGGCAGGTGTGGAGCTATGGGTCAGTTTAAGGGTAAGGTTTGGTGTAAGGGATGGGTCAACAGTGTTATTACTAATGTAACTACAGAAATTAATGACAGATGTAATTACATGCAGCTAATTTTAAAAATGTAAGTACAATGTAAAAACATGTATGTACTCAATAAGTGCACTGTATCAAATTATTAATTTAAACGTTAGTACATAGTAGTTCAGGTCACCTAATATAAAGTGGGTCCAAACTCTTTATCTGAAAGTTCAGATGCTCTTTAATTCTGAAATATCATCATTGCAGTAACAAATATTTTACTTGTGGTCTTTTAGTTGTTCCTGCTGTAAGAGGTAGAGAAATAGTGAGCAGATTGGTTCCACACTCTTGGCATGCGTTGCAAATGTTGATGGTTTGCCAAAGTAGAAGCTTTAGCTTAGTGTTAATACTGATCTTCACTCTTCCCAGACTTCACTCATGGCTTCTGTTAGAAACACATGCAGACCAAAGCATTTTTCAGAATTTCTTTTTTATTTCACAGGTTTGAGAATGCAGATGTTTTTAAACAGGTTATGCTATGATGCACACTAAAGCTGTGATAGAGAAAGCAGACATAGCAAAGGAGAAACTAGACAAAACTAACATTTATCAGCTTAATAGAAAAAAAATATGTTGGTTTTAGATCTTCTGATGTGTGTGTGTGTGTGTGTGTGTGTGTGTGTGTGTGTGTGTGTGTGTGTGTTTTCACTCATTTTTATGCATGTTGAATTAAATGGCCTTTATCTGTTCCGCTAGGACATGAAAGGACAAGCTAAATAGTGGGCAGAGGAATGCTAACCATCAGATCACATACCGATTAACGTGCGCGCACACACACACACACACACACACACACACACACACACACACACACACACACACACACACGTTGGGTTTCCATGTTTTATGGGGACTTTCCACAGATGTAATGGTTTTTATACCGTACAAACTGTATATTCTATCCCCTAACCCTAACTCGACCCCTAAACTTCATCACAGAAAACTTTATGCATTTTTACATTTAAGAAAAAAAATCCCTTATTATGATTTATAAGCTGTTTTCCTCATGGGTAAAAATTGGTCAAAACAAGGTCAAAACCCAACAAGGTCAAATATTTTTGGTTTTAATGCCTTTGTGGGGACATTTGTACCCCACACTGCTTAACAGGACCACACACGTGATTGTGCACATTCACATGTGGATAAATAGGAAGCTTAAATTTTATAAGATATTGTGGAAAAAAACATATTGTCTGTTCAGAAGTATTTTTCTTTAAATATAGTAGTTGTTTCATACATTCCTCAAATGTATCTGCATTGTAAAAAATTATTTTGTAGTTTAGTTGTTTCAATGTAATTTTCATTCAGCTTAACATTTTAAGTTTCACTGTCTCAACTAGTTTGTAACTTAAGAGTATTTGCTGCCTCAACTCAAAAACATGTTGAATCAAATTAATAACAGTATCACATTCTCAACATTTATCGTGAGATCTTGTGGAGCACAAGTTTTAAACATTCCGCCACTGTCAAGTACAGTATTCTATCCCAGCTCTTGACCTTCTGCTCCAGCTTCTATCAGCATCCCTCCATCTTTCCATTTCCCTCTTTATATACAAACAGGAAGAAGTTTGTGTTCCTGCCTCCACCTTCCTTTGTGAGAATTACTTCCTGTGTAGAACTGGAATTGTCGAGGTGTCTGCCTGTGACACAGAGAGACTGACATCACTGATCAATATTCAAGTGTGACCAAATGTCCTCTTTTTGGGGGGTGGGTGGAGGTTGGGTGGGGGGGGCACTCCTAGAAAAAAAAAATAAAAATAAGAAAGAACAGAAGACAACTTAAAATCAAGCGTTATAAATATTTATTAAAAAGTGATTTTTTTAACTTTTATTCAGCAAGAACGCATTAAAGTTACAAAAGATTTACAGTGCATCTGGAAAGTATTCACAGCACTTCATATTTTCCACATTTTGTTATGTTACGGCCTTATTTCAAAATTCATTATTTTCCTCAAAATTCTACAAACAATACCCCATATAATTACAACGTGAAAGAATTTTGTTAGAAATCTTTGCAAAAAAAAAAAAAAAAAAAAAAAAAAATCACATGTACATAAGTATTCACAGCCTTTGCCATGACACTCAAAATTGAGCTCAGGTGCATCCTGTTTCCACTGATCATCCTTGAGATGTTTCTACAACTTGATTGGAGTCCACCTGTGGTAAATTCAGTTGTTTGGACATGATTTGGAAAGGCACACACCTGTCTATTTAAGGTCCCACAGATAACAATGTATGTCAGAGCACAAACCAAGCCATGAAGTCCAAGGAATTGACTGTAGACCTCCGAGACAGGATTGTATCTAGGCACAGATCTGAGGAAGTGTACAGAAAAATTTCTGCAGAAATTTTAGGTCCCAGTGAGCACAGTGGCCTCCATCATCAGTAAATGGAAGAAGTTTGGAACCACCAGGACTTTTCCTAGAGCTGGCCGCCCGTCATGTCTGGAGGAAATCAGGCACCACTCATCACTTGGCCATCCCTACAGTGAAGCATGGTGGTGGCAGCATCATGCTGTGGGGATGTTTTTCAGCGGCAGGAACAGGGAGAATAGTCAGGATCGAGGGAAAGGGCTATTGTTTGAATTTTGAAGGAACAGTCAAACCCAACAAAAAGGACATAACAAAATGTGGAAAAAGTTAAGCCCTGTGAATACTTTCCGGATGCACTGTACATTCCAAATAAATGCAGTTTTTCTATTCTGTACTTTCTATTCATCAAAGCATCCTAAAAAATTATTACAGTTTCCACAAAAATATTTAACGATAATTTAACGATAATAAAAAGAAATGCTTCTTGAGCAGTAAATCATATCAGAATAATTTCTGAAGGATCATGTGACACTGAAGACTGGAGTAATGATGCTGATAATTCAGCCTTGACATCACAGGAATAAATTACATTTTAAAACATATTAAAAAAATACAGCCTTAGTGAAATTTATTTCATAAATATTCAAAATATAAAAATTTCAAACAGACTCAAACAGAATTTCAATGACACATTACAGTTTCCTTTCAGTCAGTCACTCCGAGTTACGTCAGTTATTGATGGAATGGGGGTTTAGCTTAGATGCCTATCACCTTGGAGTTATGTGTTTCTGAGTGCGGTCGACTAGTTAGTCCGTCTGACGGGCACGAGCGCTGTCTCGCATGCTTGAGCTCAGTGTACGCCGAGATAGAGTTTGTGGATGACTCATGGTCCTACTGCAGGAACATGACCATCGCAATGTTGTGGTCAAGACTCTAGGAATACTTTGGCTGGTGGCCAGGGTGATTTGAGGGTGACAGTGTAGAACAACCCAACAAATCTTCCTGGAGTGTTGGAACGAACCTTCCACCCTGAAGGTTTACATGACTGCGATCTCTGCGCACCACGACCTTGTGGATTCAAAAACGGTAAGACAGCATGACCTGGTCATCAGGTTCCTTAGAGGAGTGAGGAGGTTAAATCCACCTCGCCCTCTACAGATGCCCTCTTGGGACCTCGCAGTGGTTCTATGCGCCCTGTAGAGAGCTCCCTTTGAGACACTGCAGTCTGTTGAGCTTAAATTCCTCTCTATAAAGGTGGTGCTCTTGATTGCTTTGGCCTCCATCAAGAGGGTAGGGGACTGCAGGCATTTTCGGTTGACAAAGTGTGCCTGGAATTCGGGCGGACTAACTCTCACGTGATCCTGAGACCTCGGCCTGGATATGTGCCCAAGTTTCCCACTACTCCTTTTAGAGATCAGGTGGTGAACCTGCAAGCGCTGCCCCTGGAGGAGGCAGACCCAGCCTCGGCACTGCTCTCCTTAGCAGGTAACATAATGCGAGATTGCATGCGTGGCTCCTTATATACCCACACTGGTTCCGCAGACCCATGCCATTGTTTTGCCATTGGCTCGTTTTGTAGAACTCGATGGTGATAGGCTTCCAAGCGAAACCCCCATTCCGTCAGTCACTGTTCAGTTCAGGGAACGAGGGTTACATACGTAACCAAGACGTTTTTTATTTTTTTATTAACTACAGTAGATCCAGTCATATGGTACAGTGAGAACATTTACTCTATTGGCAGCAAACTCTGTTCTATAGATCTGAACTTCATGGCTGTGTCGTAACTTCATCACACCTTTTGATAACACACTGAATAGATACTTTTACAAACATTATGGATTCTATTACGTAAGTTATGTCATTTAAGTGTATTTTCTTATGTGGCATCTGTAGCTTGTGTTACTGTAGATAATTCAGCAACAAGGGTGATTTGAAACATGTATCTTGCATTGTTTGTTGTTGAATGAACTGATTGTTAAAAGTACTAAACTGAAAGAAGATCATACTGTTGTGTTTCGTTGATTAAACCAAATGTTCTCGTTATATATTACAATAATCTTGTGTTTGAAACGATTATGTGGACTGAAAATATGTGCAAATGAATGAAAGGATTACATCAGGTTTCGAAAGAATGACTATGTTACTGTCACTGTGTGAGAAGGGATGAAGCAGAGTGAGAATCCAAGTGCAGCAAGAACAATTTAATAACACATAAACAGAAAATCCAAGAACACGAATTAACAGGCAGGGAAGCAACGACAGGAACACACAGGAGCAATGACCGAAAAACAACAATTGAAGCACTGGGTTATATATGCACACACAGAGAAACAAGGTTAACAAGATAACAAGAGGGAGTGGCTAAATGGGAAACACCTGGGAGAACATGAAAAACTACAAAGGACTACAAAACATGACAAGATAGAAAATAACAAAAGAGTCATGATTCAGAGTCATGTGAGGACAAGACAGGGAAACACAGGCTGGAATCATGACAGTTACAAGTGTGATCAGTTTGGAGTTTTGTACTAAGAGTTTTGAAAATGTACACCTTACTTGCGAAAATAGTACCAAAGCAAATACAAAAAAAACTCGAAATGCTAAAGTAGAAAGTTTTCATGAAGGTCTCATTTCACAAATTATAGAAATGATCTGTGTGTGTCTAGTACATTTGTGTTAGCTTGCATGGATGCATGCATATTTATCTTTGTCTTAAAGTAAGCCTGAGTCTGTGGGTGGATTTGCCAAAGGGAAGTCTTGAAGAGTGAGTGAGTGTGAGTGTGAGTGTGTGTGAGTGTGTGTGTGTGTGTGTGTGTGTGTGTGTGTGTGTGTGTGTGTGTGTGTGTGTGTGTGTGTGTGTGTTGCAACAAAAACTTCTGCTACCAGCTGCTGTTCAGAAAAGTGACGACAGCTGTGTTATGACTGTGTGCCTGTGTGTGATGGCTATTTACAGAGCAGGACACCCAGAGAGGATAATGATGGCCTTCTGTGTGAGCTTGCATGTCTGTGAGCTGAAGATCAGCACTGACAAAAGATTGAAATGGACCGAAACGGAGATTGAGAGATTACGGTCGATGATTCAGTGCTGGATGCCAACTATGCAGAAACAACCATCAGTTACAAAAACTGCATTATTAGGGGTTCAAGCATGAAGTGCTGAAACCCTATTGTTATTGAAAGGATTTTTATTATTATTATTATTATTATTATTTATATTTATTATTGCATCCAATGTCAACTTCAGAATTCAAGTAAATAATTGAACATCTATGTAATTTAGATGTGTAGTGTGTAGATACATTTTGTTCTGGAAAATTCCCACATTTACTGCCAATGAGTTTGAGGTATGTTAGGATTAGCATTATGGGTAAGAGTTTAGGGTTAAGGTTAGGGGTAAATTTAACAGTGGAAATACAAATGTTAATAATTAAATGTAAGTACTTTAAATAGAATTACAATGCACCAACATATATGTAAATAAGTAAACTGTATTAAGTGTATAGTTAAGTATAGCATAGTTAATACCAACTAATATAAAGTGTGAAGCAGATTTTTCATAAAATCGCATATCTTTTTTGTTCAAACAATGAAAGACAATGTGGTTTTGGACTCTCCATTGACATTCATTGCATGGGGGGAAAAACAGTCAAAACATTCTTCCAATTATCTTATTTTGTGTTCTGTAGAAGAAAGAATATCATACAGTTTTGGAACAAATAAAATGATGCCATATTTTCAAAAGATTTTCATTTGGGTGAACTAACCATTTATAAAAGATTATTTAAAATAGCTTTAAAGTTAGCATACTAAGCTCACACACACAAATGCAGTTTGCATGGTGCCATCAGAAATATTTGTTGTTTCATTTGTCCTCCTTGTTTAAGTTGCAGTAATCATATTGTCTTGCACAAACGGATGGTAGTTTAGTATAATGTAGCTGTTTCTTTAGAAAGAGCTTCTGTTTGACGTGACTGCAATGCATTGTGGATATGTGCCCTATAGACTGGCGTGAGCTGACCTGGGGCGATGGTTTGGGCTCAGGGTGGAGCTGTAATGTGAATGCTCTCTCCATCTTTTCAGGTAATGAGTTACGGCTCTGGCTCCTGACAGGCGAGTCACTTTGCTTCAGGATTTTAATACGGCTTGTGAATGAGGCCTTTAACATGGCTCATCCTTAGGAATTTACAATCCTACTCCCACCCACACACGCTCGCTCGCTGAAAGCAGAGTGGGAGAGACAAGGTGGCTAGCGTACAGTCGAGCAGTCCCGACAGAGAGCCGGGCGGAAATGTACCGCTGGAGGCAAAATGACGGCAGCAAGAGAACCGTGTGTGAGTTTGACTCAGAGAAAGAGAGAGTGAGGGGGGTTTTTGCAGTTTTTGCCTTTGTCGTCTGCCTGTCTCGTGTGTGTGTGTGTGTGTGTGTGTGTGTGTGTGTGTGTGTGTGTGTGTGTGATGTTGATGGGCTGTACATTTGCTCTGTAATTTCTCCCTCCCAGAGTAATCACTTCCATCTGGGACCTGCCCAGAGAGAGGCCCCAGATTGGAGGTGAGGGTTAGTCTTACACACACAGCATTACAGTATGAGTCTCTATTCTCAGCTCTCTGAAATGTAAAACTAGTTTAGTCTGACTGCTTGATTAAATGAGGCACATACTTTAGTTTCATAGGAAAAACATGAACTAAAATACAAGAAGACAAGTTACAAATAGAAGGAGAAAGATAAAGAATAAAGGAACAGGAAGTGAGCACAGGAAAAACATCTATGCACCCACCTCAAGACATTCATAAAAAATACTGTAGCAAACATGTAAAATGATATGAAGCTCAGCCTTACTGTACTTACAGTAGAGTTAACAACAATGTACTGCCATCTGCTGGTCATGTCATTATCCATTTCTCTCTGAAGTTTAATAATCCAAAGAGGCACCAAACTAAAGGGCTATCCTGCCTTACTACGCTATTTTAAAGGCTCCTAATTTTGTTTCGGAGGTCTCCTAAAGCAGGTTTACATGCATCAAAGGTCATAAAACACTTTAATTTTCTCATAATATACACTACACATCACCACAGATGGCTCAGTCTGTTGTGATTGGTCTACCGCTTACAACGCGTTTTGGAAGCTGAACTTCAGCTCCGGAGGCTTCCTAAAGCTCAGCGATTGTACACACTGTAAAGGCATTAACAATGGCGTCGATTTTACTGTATCAATCCGAGCCTGAGTCTGATGATGAAACACTGGAAAAACTAGTTATTCAACCTCCATCACAAGAACGACTTGAGTTTCTCAGAGATACATTACTCATTTTGAGATACATTACGAGATGTTGCAACTGTAATTTCTCACCATCAACATTAACAAGTGTGTGTCCATCAACAAACCAATGTGTATATATTCCTAATTTATTCCCATGCACATGCAGGGACTGTATCAATAACAGCACATTAGCCAAGCACTAACATTACTAAAAGTAGTAAAAACAACAGACAAATTGAATTAAAATACACAATTTGAGGTAATAGTGGCCCACAGCTGCTTAGCAGAACTATTTTATTAAGACAGTAAAAACGCGAGTTAGCCGGTTAGCCAGAGACCTACACCCGGTAGAAAATCAATAATACTTACAGGTTGTGATTCTGAGGAACAAGCTGTTCCAAATAAACTGTGTACTGATCCATCTTTCAAGAGCAAACGTTTTGTGAATCCTGCGTTGAAGGGCGGGTCAAGTTGTTCACAGGTGGTTCACAGGTATACAACTTTGCAGACCATTTACATTCACAGACAGCTACATTACACACTGCATGAAAGGGAATTTTCCAAAAACCATAATATGGGCACTTACAGCTAAAACGATTGAAAAAATGTGTTATTTGAAATAAAACTCAATCATTATGTCCCAGAAAGAATTCCTCCTCTTCTTAATTTTTTTTAAACTGAATTAAAAGATTTCCTTTGTTCATGTGAAATTGTGCTGCAGTGTGGAAACAATTTTTTTTTTTTTTTTTTTTTTTTTAAGTACAAATATATATATTTTCTTTAAAAAAATCGAATTATCCCCAATGCATAATTACAAAAAAAAAAAAAAAAAGTTTTTGAAATCGCTTTAAATGGAGTTCACGCCGCAGGTCATATCAACTTCCCAGAAGTATTTCATCTCTTCACCACACATTTACAGCAAATCAAAGCAACAGAAAATCTTTGTGTACTGAATTCTATTTACCACAGGAAGCTGAAGTAAATATACAACATTGCTTTGTTTGTGGTGAATATGTCACTGAAGTGTTGAAACTTTGAGAGAATACGAGGAAATTCAATTAGAGCATTTTTAGCACATGCCGACAGCTGTAGAGAATTACAGTGCTCTGGATGTTATCCAGATTCTGAGGACAAGTGTGGTGAAACACAACTAAATGCACAAATGAAATAAACCACAGTGAATCATTGACTAGACACAGATGTGCTTCAATAAAATGACAGCATGTCACGTCACCGTTTAAAATGGCCTTCAAAATTATTAATCATCAGAAGTGTTGCATTTTTAGGTCACAAACAGATTCTAACATATTTGTTTCTGTCGTCTTTATTTATTTACAATGGCTATTCAGCCCATATACAACTAAAAAGTCAATAAAAGCTACAACGTCCATAACAATCCGGAGGATTCGATTTGTACATGAAGAACCACATCAGCGTTATATACCCCACTTTAAACTGAGAAGGTTCCAGGTCTTTGAAGTATTAGCTCTCATGTTTTCATGAATAATTCCTCATTCTTTCCACTAGAGTGCACAAGATTCTCACAGTCTTTCAAATTCAGGACTAGATCTGCCATATTCACAGGATTTTACAATGTTGTATCAGCTGATTACTGCAACAACTGAGGCCCACTGTTTTTATACATTTAAATAATACATATTTCATGTTCACTCTTATTTCATTCATGGTCCAATAATACATTATATCTACAAGTTTGACATTGTTTCCATGTATTCTTTTTAATATTAGATAATAATGAACAGAATTAATATAATTATCATTTTATATAATATAGTATAATATAATTAATTTGCACATATTCATTTCCTTTTGAAGCAGAAAGTGTAATAGTTTCATTCACATTCACAATCATTTTTTTAAATGTATAGGAAATGTGTGACTTATGAGCCAAATATTTATTTGTCAGGTGCTTTGTTTTTGTTTCCAGCTATTCATGGATTATTGTCCAGGATCTTCCTGTCTGCATTCCAACCATAACAGCATTACCAGACCTTTGATGGGCTGATTGCACACCCCCTTAAACAGTTAGTGGAACTACTCGCAACCCCCCAAAAAAAGCTTAGGGACTTCCTCTAGCTCTTGACAAGCACATAATCAGTCATGTTACAGTGATTTAAAGTGTATTATTTTTTTTTTGTTTCGATTACACATAAAGTAACATTGTTTTTCAGCATTATTGATTCCAAATGAGTCTGTTCACATGTTCAAGGTCTTTAGTGGATGTTTGGGTTTCTCTGTGGACTGGCATGTCCAAAGCAAACAGCTCCTCATCACACACCACTGCACACACACAAAGATGAGAGCGGGAGTTTTGTTCAAAACTGGTTTTCACATGGATTTTTGTTCATTACACTCCTTAAAATAGCTCGGTTTACGTACAATACAAAAGTTGTTTACATAAAAGCTGACAAGTTACTATATAATTCTAATGGCATGGATCACATTGACCCAACAAACACCAAAAGTTCAAGATGTCTTATGTTTGGAAACATTTTCACACTGACCCAACAAAAGCCAATGGCCGCTGAGATGTCAGTATGAACTCGCAGTTGCATGCCATAAGTTTTACAATTGTGCATCAATGAAATTTGCTCCAGATCAGATAATGTCAGTCAAAAAATAAATAAAAATCAAATGGTAGCTACATGCTCATGTACTCTACCGTTTAAATGTTTGCATTTAACATTTTTAAAGTTTTTTTTTTTTAAATAAATTATTTCATTCAGCAACAATGCATTAAATTGATCAGAAGTGGCATTTATGCTGTTCCAAAACGTTCCATTCATCCAAAATGTTTTTGAACAGCAAATCAGCATATCAGAATGGTTTCTGAAGGATCACGTGACACTGAAGACTGGAGTAATGATGCTGAAAATGCAGCTTTGCGTCACAAGAATCAATTATATTTTAAAATATATTCAAATAGAAAACAGTTATTTCAAATTGTAATAATATTTCACAATATTACTTTTTTATATACTGTTTTTGATGTTTTTAAATGCAGCCTTGGTGAGCATAAAAGACTTCTTGAAATGTTCTTGAACTTGCAGGCAATGACACAGATTCAAATCATCCAAGCACAGTTTTCAAACAAACACACAACCAAAGTTCAACTGATAACATGACAGTAATTACAGAGGGGAAAGGAATGGGGAATACCTGACCTTTGATTCTGTTTCTAAACTGTTACTTGTGTATCTTTATCTCCCTTTTCACACAAATAGACTCACATAAACACCACTAACATGACACAATATATATTCTACTTTTCCAAAGCATTAATAAATATAACATACACATAACATGTTCTCACCCCCGCCAAGTTTTTTTCTCTCTCTCTCTCTCTCTCTCTCTCTCTCTCTCTCTCTCTCTCTCTCTCTCTCTCTCTCTCTCTCTCTCTCTCTCTCTCTATAGCTACAGTGTGTGAACAGAAACTGTGTTAAATATATTCTGTATGGTGAAATGGTGTGATAGTTGTGGGTGAGGTCTGTGGGGAGTCAAACCCAGCAAGAGGACAATCTCCTGCAGACCGAATGAATGAGGCTTCAGTGTCGGGGAGGAGTCAGAACCTAAAGAGAGAATGCAGAGAACAACAAGGGGCAGAGGACATGCATGTGTAACAGAGATTCTGAGACACAGGAAAATACAAGCCGTCTGATAAGAAAGCTGGGAAATGACTTGGATTTTATGAAACGGGTTTATACTGAGAGGAGAAATGAGTATCACTGATGGGAAGCCACGTTATGTGTCCACTTTCAGGATACAGCTGTCAGGCTCCCAGTCAAAGGGGGCCAGTGAACAAGGGTCCCAACCCACAAACATAACTACAATCACCACTGTCGTGAACAAGGCTGAAGAGACATCCAGTGCAGGCAAGTCTGGAAACTTCTTGAATCTTGCATTTACACAAGTGTTTGTGAGTGTGTCTGTCAGTATTTGCATATTCCAGAGAGCCTATTTGTGTTTCTGTATATGGGTTTGGGCAAGTTGGTTGGATGTTTGCCTTTAAAAACAAGCTGAGGTTGACTTGATCTTTATTTGTGGTTGGATGCGTGATCTCAGGAAGTATTGTTTTTAAGATAATCCTTCTGAAGAGTCGTCATGGTTAATAATCAGCATTTCACTTAGCAGTCAGAGAATGACAGGCACTTTCACTGCATTTTGATTGTAATCTCAGGTGATGGGGAGTTCACTGCACAACTGCATTCAGCCAGATTTAGACGGGGAATCCTGTACATTCTTATGTGCGACAGATAGGATAGAATCGTATTATCTGACTGAAAGGATTTGTTTTGGGGGTTTTTTACTACCAGGCTGAATTTTGATAAGCATATTTACTTATTAGAGTACTCCACTACACCAGTTACTACATTGTAAAAAATATTGTTGTTTTAACTTAAAGTAAGTTACCTGGTTTTGAGTTCATGTTTTTTAGTTAATTGAATAATACAATGAAGGAGATCTGAACCACATTAATTATCCAAGTTGATTTGTCACAATATGAAAAGTTGCGATAGTAACATGAAAATATATTTTTTTACAGTGTATGCAATCCAGTGTTTGTGATATTCTGATATATAAAGTGGGGTCCAAAATTCTGTGACCACTAGTTTGTATTTTCTAAATAGTTGTTTAATTACAAACTATATTATCAGCAAAAAAATTTGAGTGAGCCATTTAAATGAACGCAATGTGCATTTCAAAATATCACTTCCTGGAAAAAATACCAGATGGATCTATTTCTACTTGATCTAAACCTGTGGTTGTCAACATTTTCATATTGTGCAAAATAATATCCGAAGACCCTTCATATTGGCCATGATATTTTCTGCTGTAATTATGACAAAGCTGCTTTGTTTTCAAGCTTTTTATTAACAGACACTAGAAATTAATTAACCACAATTAGTCTTGTGATTCCAGAAGTTTCAAGAACTGTACATTCTTTAACAAAAAAATAGTTGTTGAAGGAAATAATAAAGGTTTGTTGAAGGTTTACTAAGGCCCCCTCATGGGCCCCACCCCCCTGGTTGAGAACCATGGATCTAATCCATACAAACTACTTTTGTTAGTGTAACCTAATTTGTCAGGCTGATTTAATCAGATTAAATAACATTGTTTAGAAACATAAAACCAGTTAATTTAGATGTTACTAATTTAGATTGGGGGGGGGTTCCCATATTTTAAAGTGGTCTCAGACTTTTGAACCCCACCAAATCTTATCTGCCTCAGGATGCACCAGGCAAGAGGTCACTATTGGCAGGAAATTCCTTCCTTGCTAATTTGAACTCCAAATTGTTTTGTGTGTCATGCACTGGTTTGTGTGGGACATGCACTGTATGTCTGATGGTGTTGCGCTCCTCTGCACTGCATTTTAACATGATTGCAACACTAGAGTTCCTTCCTTTTATTTCTTAGATCTTATCACCCAATACATGGACAGTCACACTCAAAGAACGAAACTAAAAACATTTTAGTTTGTTCTTCTGAGAATTGGAGTCACCATTTTATTGTATTCCAACGTAGCGTGTTCCCATAACAACCAGTAAAAATGCTTGTTTGCATGAACAAACAAGGTTTACTTTAGGCCAGGTCAAAAGACAGTGTGATCTACCAGGTCAGTGAGAACAAAAGTGTTTGGTCCATTGTTAAGACAGGACCAGAATGACTTGTTCTTTTAATCGAAATTACATATCATGTGTCCTTTGACAAAATTACATTAAAAAGAACAATTACATGCACATGAGACACTGCTGTAGATCCAGTATCACAAAAATACAAAAATGGCCATTCATCAACATTTAAAGTTACTATGTTCAAACACTTCCTTTTGAGAGGTTTATTATATTATACAATGCTCCGCCCAATGCATTGTATAAAAGGTAAGTGGTGGTATTTTAAACAGAAACAGGTTTGCTGGAGGAGTGCCAGATGAAATCACAATTTAGATCAAGACTTTGATCTCATTTCAATCCGCTCTTTTGAGTTACAACTAATTTTGTTAGTTATGTTGTTCATTTGTTGATCTTTTGTATCATTTTATCGTTCGTTTGTTGATCATTTTGCTTTTTTGCCATTCTTATGTGGCATGTAAAATAGGCACTGTTTCTAGACAGAAGGTGTGATGGTGAGGATGTTAATAGATACAGCAGCTGCTCACTGAAACACATTTCTTCGGTTGCTCTCTTCCTTTATACAAGCCTTGTTTCTTCCTGTGTGAACTTACTGTTAAACACTAAACATGATTAACAGGTCTAATATTAACCTCTTATTACTGCAAAAAATCAGTATTTTGATCTTATTTGCAGTAAAAATATCTAAACATCCTTAAAACAAGATACAATTGCATAAGATCAAAAGTATTATAAGTTCTATATACACTATAACATTTGCATATTACTGGTTCAAATTAAACAAATTACTAAATTACTAAAATACGTAATATACAATATTTTTCCTCTTTCAACAGAATTAACAACATGACTGACAACTTGTGCAGCTGGAACAGAACAGAGCAGAAGTGCAAGTGTATTATATTTAAGCAATATCACACTCAAGAGTGCTGATATACTCAGACCAAGAGCACGATTGAGAGTGTGATATTGTTTTTATGCAATACTTCAATAAACAATTTATATTGAGAAACTTACATTTTTAATACAATATTGGTAGCTACGGTGTCTATCTTGGCTTCACCAACCAAAATAGTTCTAAATGAGTCTTTGAACAACACTCAGCAGTGGCGTTCCTTAATGAATTAGTGCTTTTGAACTAATCTGTTGAGCAAATAATTCAATGATTTATTCATAAAATGAGGTGTGTTTGACTTCAAGTGGAGTTGCATGACCGATCAGTGTATGGAATCAAAGTACCCCAGGAGTGGTTCGAAAGCATACAGAGCCTCTCTCTAATCGCTCTCGCAGTACTTTTATGTCATTGGCCTGTGCAGAGACGCTTCACACCTATTTTTAAGTACCTGAATGAATGCTTTTGAATGAATCAGTTGAGTGGACGATTCAATGATTTACTTAAAGAAACAAGCCGACTTTTTGGGACTGTAGCTTATTCACCATATCCCCCAGTGTTAGATAAGTCCATACATTACATTCTCATCTCCGTGCATGCCATAACTCTGTCTGATGCACCCACTGCTAGCCTAGCTTAGCACAAAGACTGGAGGTAAACGGCTCCATCTAGCCTACTGCTCAATAAGTGACAAAATAATATTTACATGTTGTGATGTGTATAGTGACATCGTGTACTAAGACCGACGGAAAATGAAGAGTTGCGATTTTCAAGACCGATATGTCTAGGAACTACACTCTCATTCCTGCGTAATAATCAGGGAACTTTGCTGCCGTACCATGGGTGCAGCGGCACAATGATATTACTTTGGTTACTTTGGTTTTGGTGCTTACCACTTTTCCTGGTTCGGAACTGGTGCTTTGGGTGTAGAAAGACAAAGAACCAATTTGAAACTAGGCTCTGGCTCCGAACCAGCACCGCCTTGGTGGAAAAGAGGTATAATACACAGACTGACTGGAACACACAAATTTAAGCGGTGTGGTACAAACAGTCCCAGTGATGTTGGAACAAATTTGAGAACCATACTTCAATGTTGTAAAATACATATATGAAGCTAATCCCATTCTGATTTCCTCTGTCAAGCTAAGAGTGGTAAACACAGCCATACAAGGGGTCTGGATCCACCTCTTTTCACTGAACCCCTCGAGGACTGTATAGTGGATGAAGGAAATGACATCACACTGAAAGGGACTATCACAGGGAGCCAGCCAATCAACATTTCCTGGCTTCATAATGGTGAGTCCAGTTTTTTTTTTCTTAATACTGATATTGCTACTTGAAACATATGAGTCTGATTAAGAAATGGCGAGTCATTTCATTTACATATACATTATATGTACACTATATTGCCAAAAGTATTGGGACACCCCTCCAAATAATTGAACGGAAATCATTGTTCCAATCACTTCCATGGCCACAGTAGTGCTGGGCGGTATGACCAAAAATGTATATCACGGTATTTTTCTAAATTATATCGGTTTTGCGGTATATGACGGTATTTTTTCCCCCTATGCATGATCAGGTGTTAACCGCATTTTCTACTGACTGAGAGAGGAAATACTGCAGTAGATTGACTAGAATGCCCTATTTTACTGTCATAATGAGTGAACATTGTAGAAAAAAATCCACACTAGAGTTAATACAGGTTTGCAAAGTCCCACAAAATGATACTGTGGGGAGACAACAACCAATAGAACACAAGACCTGCAACACACTCATTACAGACACATGAATATTAAAATATGACCACGGAGAGAATTGAGAGACTTGAGGGCACATTAAGCATTTTGAAAATCTAACCCTATATAACGTTAACAACAAACTGCCAAAATGAGGGAGAAACGCAGAAGAACATTTAAAAGGTCTAAGGATATTTTCAATACATTTAAGAGCACTACTCTGAACAAATGGCACACGTAAGTTAAACACAGAAAGAATAAAGCAGTTACTTTTTTGCCCAGTCTATTTATTTATTTTGTCAGTCTATTTATTAATTTACATCGTTGTCATCCGTGTAGCGGAATAATCTATGGTGTCATCGCGGTTGTGATGTCAGTGTCCTTTGCATACATTTCATTTGAGAAGATGTGATGAAATATGTGCGCATACATGCTGCTATTTCATGTTTAGAGAATTGGAGTATATGAAATAGGTCCATAAGAAACTTAAACGCGCTTGCTCCGGTCTCTATCTGACCTATATGATCCATGTGGAGAACGCTGTTAATCTCATCACGGTGCTCCGCGCAGATACCGCTCTCATGCGCGCACCGCGTGAAGTTTGAATTCTCCGCTGTAATCAAGGGCTGAATCGTAAATCTCCCCCTATAACCTCAAATAGGACATTATTTGAAGAGACAGCCATTTGCAGTGGTGTCTGAAACCACAGTTGACGTTATTGAGTGCACTCATTCAATCCCACATCGCACCGCAATAATGAGTGTACAGCCGATGTACACAGAGTGGCGACTTCACGCACTCCTTCAAGTGAACAATATAAGTGGATAACGTAGGGAATAGTGAATGCAATTTCGGATTCAGCCTCACAATCTCAGCTGTGCTCACAACAGTGCAACAGTGAAAAGGGACCCCTCTCAAACAGTGCCGCGCTGCGCCGTGTTCTGAACGTTGTTTAAGCGACATATACCGGTATTGCGGTATAATCAAAAGTCATATCATAACAAAAATAAATACCGGTATTCGGTATGAACCGGTATACCGCCCAGCACTAGGCCACAGATGTATAAAAAAATCAAACACCTAGGCATGCAGACGCTTCTACAAACATTGGTGAAAGAATGAATTACTCAGGAGCTCAGTGAATTCAAGCGTGATACCGTGATAGGTTGCCACCTGTGCAATAAGTCCATTCGCGAAATTTCCTCACTACTAAATATTCCATGGTCAACTGTTAGTGGCATTATAACAAAGTGGAGGAAAGTTGGGACCAACAGCAACTCAGCCACAAAGTGGTAGACCACATATATTCACAGAGTGGGATCAGCGCATGCTCGCAGTGTGCAGAAGTTTCTGCAGAGTCAATAGCTACTGTAGCGAATATCGAGCCCCAGGGGAAATGGTGCGGGATTTATGCATGCGTTTAATCGTGTTACGATCAAACATGCACAGATCCGCACAGAGGGGAATTTTGATATTAACAATTGATTAAACGGATTAAAACAATTATTAACATCTAGGGCTTAATTCAACTTTTAGAAATTTCTTTGATTCTAGAATTGAGTTCAAAGGACGGATAATTGTCCACCAAATATCTCCCTTTTAATAACTCTTAAACACGTTTCTCTGGCCAGGAGAAATATCTTTTTTTGAATTTGTAACAGGGTCGGTTCACCGTAAAAGTGACCTATGTATGAGCAACTCAAGCGCAATCACGTGTGAATATATATATTTTAATAAAATCAACAAACAATAAACAAACATACACAAATTAACTGAAAGCAGGAAGGAGAGAGAGAGAGAGAGAGAGAGAGAGAGAGAGAGAGAGAGAGAGAGAGAGAGAGAGAGAGCAGCGATGAGCCCCTGGTCTGACTCAGGGTCAGAAAACTCTTTAATCAAAGCCTGTCGCAGTTGCTGGTAGTCGGTTTTGACAGTTTGTGGTTGTCAGTCCAGGAAGCTGCGTACATCTCGGCTTGATGTGATTCTGAGCAAATACAATCTGTCCCATGTTGTCACATTGTCCACCGTTTGTGAAAGAAAGTCTATGTCCTGCAGATACGAGTGCACGTCGTGTCCTTCTGTGGGGCTTGGGTTGAATGTGGGAATGTTTCTGGCCAGCTTGTCGAGTTCTTTGTGAGCGTTGCCGTGCCTGGCGGCCGGAATCTCTTGTGAAGGTCCCCACCCCTTCGCTCCTGAACGGGGTTCTGGGAAGCTGGCTGGTGACATTTTAAACTGTGGACTATCGCAACCCTCCGGAACAAGGAACTCTTGACTCGGAGGTCTTGACCTACTGATCCGAGGAAACTCCGTGTCGTGGGTTTCCCCTTGCTGCTTGCTGTGCGGCGTGTAGGCATGTTTGAGTTCTCTGTTAGTATTGTCAAGTTTGTTTCTCGAATAGTCTTTTTCATTTGCTAGAGCAAGGATTTCGTTTCTGGCCACTTGCAGGTGCTTTTCGCAAGCTCTGGCCTTAGCATCCTTCCCTTTCAGTGCATCTTGGAGTCTCTCGACTCCGTCCTGTAGCTCTGCGTGGGTCTCATCCGCTCCGCGGCGCCGTTCCTGGGTCTCGACGAGTAGCTGGTCTAGACGAGTCTAGGCGTTGGCCTGGTTCCTCTGGGCCTCCTCAGCTTGAAGTTTGAGCGCTGTTGTCTCCTGCTCCAGCTGGACGTTGTTATTCTCGCTGAGCCGTTTCTGGACTATCAGATTGTGGGCGAGCCTCCCGATGATCTTGGCCCACTCTTTGTGATTGCGGCTCTGCGTGGGATCCTGGGCCATCAGACTGTTCAGATCGTCGTCCAGTTGTTCTCTGCTCAGCTGCTGTAGGTCGCTGGTGACTCTGGGCAGGAACTCGTGGGTCAGAGCAGACAGCCAGGTCTCGAGGTTGTCCCAGTGGGCCGCCAGGCTGGATGAACGGGACATCTTGGCGTACTGTTGATGAGAGAACGCAGCACAAAAGAAACACAATGCAAGTCCTTGCCGAATTGAGAGCTAAGTGTTTTTTTGTTTGTTTTTTTGGTTTTAAAATTCCAAATTGGGCTAACAGTCTATGCTGTTAGTGAGCTACGGTCCAGATACTTAATATCTTTGGCCGTGAATATTGGTGAGGGCCAAGCCTAAATAAAGATTTTGACGGGGGCAGCCTATTGGGTCGTGTGATGACTCTGGCGGCTGGGTTCTAATCTAATATTTAGCTTTCCTTGCTGGCTCTCATAGGTTCTGTCGGTATGTGAACTAAAAGAAACACAACACGACGGTGAGATACATAGGGTAGGATAAAACAAACAAAAATATTAAAGGGAAGGGTAAAAACAAGAATAAGTGAAAAATGAAAATTAAATTAAAAAAAAAAAAAAAAAAAAAAAAAAAAATTGAAAATTAATAAAAATAATAAAATCAAAATAAGGTGGATTAAAATAAAACTAAAAATCAAAACAAAGTAACAGGAAGTGGTAAGGAGAGGGAGGAGAAACTCTAAGCTTGTTTTCGCCACTAGGTGTTATTACGGGTCTGACAGAGCGGTGGCGCTGTCGGGTAATAACCGCTAGTGAGACTGTGTGCTTAGAGTGTAAGGTCCCAAAGGCACTCAATGTTAATTTAAAAAATGTTGAATTTAAACTCAGTTTAAACCAAATTTCAAATTTGGCTAGGGTGCTAGAATAATTTTTGGGAATTTGCTGTTACAGTAAATAGGCTCTCAAAGCAGAAATAACACTTTCAAATGAAACTCATGGGAGGAAAGATCTGAGCATGACCTCCAGGGGGCGTGTTACTCATTGAGTGCCTGTGGTGACACAGATACAACTTTATTTGAATTTAAGTTAAATTTGTTTAACACAAATTCATATAAGTGTGAAGAGTCGTAGAGACAGAGTGTCAAATAACAGTAACAGTGAGGAGAATTACAGTTCTGAGCAGAACTAAACAGCAAAAGGGGAAGGTAGAATTAACCTTCAAAGAAAAGCAGCAGAAGGGAAGCAGAACTACGAATAATGTCCACAAGATGGCGTTATCGAGTTCGCTACGGAGATGACGTAGAGAGGAGGGACTTCGTTCACCTGGTCAGAGGGGCAGTACCAACCCCAGCGCTTCGTGATTTCAATTTTGGGTGTGTTCACTGGTTCAGTGATTACAAATTAATCACGCATACAATAAATCTCTCTATATATATATAACTTTAGTTTCTCTTTCGATCGGAGGATCGAGGGAGTGCCTGGCATGAACCTTTCACTACCATTAAAGCACAAATATAAACGAACAGGATTTCTTCACTGCCGCTTTGGTTAAGCTGGATCAGAGCTTATACTTGGCTCCTGGCTAAGTCACACAATAGTGTCGTGATTTGCCTTGGGTGCAAGTGGGTAATTACTTCACATGGACTCAAACGGAGCGAAATACGCTTAGTTTACAGCATCGGGCATACACGATGAATTGACTAGCGTAATAAAAGGCCTTTAAAGGGCGATCGGAGGAAACTCGCTCGGATCACGTGTTCCACTGCGGACTTATTCGTCCTTACAGGGATTTAAACAAATATTAAAATGGTCTGCAACGAAATTTCTTCGTCTTTACAGAAGCGACTTTAATATTGTGACTGCACTTTAACGGATTTACTTGTTAACAAAGGCTAAAATGATAGACAAATAGTTGTGTTAACACACCGAGTTAGGAATGAACTCATTTAATTTGGGCGAGTGCGTTCCGCTCGCGACACGCGTGCATGTGACAAACAAAACATATACACACACACTTAGTTCGAACCGAGTTTGCTCAACATAGGTTTAAAACGATGCCCGCATTCTCCACCATTTAAATGTAGCGAATATCGAGCCCCAGGGGAAATGGTGCGGGATTTATGCATGCGTTTAATCGTGTTACGATCAAACATGCACAGATCCGCACAGAGGGGAATTTTGATATTAACAATTGATTAAACGGATTAAAACAATTATTAACATCTAGGGCTTAATTCAACTTTTAGAAATTTCTTTGATTCTAGAATTGAGTTCAAAGGACGGATAATTGTCCACCAAATATCTCCCTTTTAATAACTCTTAAACACGTTTCTCTGGCCAGGAGAAATATCTTTCTTTTAATTTGTAACAGGGTCGGTTCACCGTAAAAGTGACCTATGTATGAGCAAACCAAGCGCAATCACGTGTGAATATATATATATTTTAATAAAATCAACAAACAATAAACAAACATACACAAATTAACTGAAAGCAGGAAGGAGAGAGAGAGAGAGAGAGAGAGAGAGAGAGAGAGAGAGAGAGAGAGAGAGAGAGAGAGAGAGAGAGAGAGAGAGAGAGAGAGAGAGAGAGAGAGAGAGAGAGAGAGAGAGAGAGAGAGAGAGAGAGAGAGAGAGTAATACTATCGACACAACTATTGAGCACCAGCAAGAAATCAGTCCAACTTATTGGTATAAGCTCAAGACTTTATAACGACAGCTTAAGGGATACTTGCATATGTTTCCTTGGTTGTGAGCTTGTGCGTTTAGGGGAATTCCGCGATCCGGTCCGTGTTTCAATCTTGCCGGGTGGTTCCTTGGAGTCCGCGGGAAATTCAACTTTGGTTCCTTTGTGTGATGAGATCCGTTGGAGGATGGCGAAGAGGAAAGCCAACAGAGGTGGCAACAGGAAGCAAAACGAAGAGAGAAGAGGAGAGAAGAGAGACAAGAGGCAGAGAAGCGTTTGTGGCCCATTTTTAAAGGGCCGCGACGGGGCACGCCTCTTTTGTTGGAACAGCCAATCAGAGCGAAGGAACTCAGAAGCGGGAAATCTCCCTTTGTCTTGGGCCTCGCCTCATTAACATGTTTTATGGCTCTCTCTTAGATAACCCCCAAGTCTGCCTTTGGTACGCAGACTTTGGGGTTTTGGCATGAAAGAAAGAGTCTGATGCATCATAGTACCCCACAACACACCTAGCTGGCCTACAAATTGCGAGACAAAGATTTCGAGACCAAGCATGGGGAGTTTAACTTAAGAGTTAAAGGAACAGCGAGGATTGACGTCATTCTTCCTTACGCATTCACTGGCTATAAGTTTCTAACCTATCAAAACACATCTAAAATGGTTATAACAAAAAGCATGCATACATACAGGGAACAGCACACCTAAAATGAAAAATAACTAAGTTAAAAGTCATATAATCTGTTCGGATGTCCTTTGGTATGTGTGAGGTGGGGGCTGGTTTTATAATGGTCTCTCATGAGCTGCACGAGCATGGTTTGTGTCCTTTTAGCACCGTTAACCTGTCAGTCTGTAGACTTCACGGCGCCGGTCTTGCTTGAGTCATTATAAATAATCAAAGTATTGGTCCGTTGATCATTTATGAGCACCGTCCATACGCTACACTACAGACCTCCAAACTTTGTGTGGCCTTCAGATTAGCTCAAGAACAATGTGTAGAGAGCTTCATGGAATGGGTTTCCATGGCTGAGCAGCTGCCTTACATCACCAAGTGCAATGCAAAGCGTCGGATGCAGTGGTGTAAAGCAAGCTGCCACTGGACTCTAGAGCAGTGGAGACGTGTTCTCTGGAGTGACCAATCAGGCTTCTCTGTCTGGCAATCCGATGGACGAGTCTAGGTTTGGCAGTTGCCAGGAGAACAGTACTTACCTGACGGCATTGTGCCAAGAGTAAAGTTTGGTGGAGGGGGGATTATGATGTGGGCTTGTTTTTCAGGGGTTGGGCCCCTTAGTTCCAGTTAAAGGAACTCTTAATGCTTCAGCATAACAATACATTTTATACAATTTCATGCTCCCAACTTTGTGGGAACAGTTTGGGGATGGCCCCTTCCTCTTCCAACATGACTGTGCACCAGTGCACAAAGCAAGGTCCATAAAGACAAGGATGAGCGAGTTTGGTGTGGAGGAACTTGACTGGCCTGCACTGACCTCAACCCGATAGAAAACCTTTGACATGAATTAGAGCAGAGACTGCGAGCCAGGCCGTCTCATCCAACATCAGTGCCTCACCTCACAAAAATTCCCATAAACACACCTAAACCTTTGGGAAAGCCTTCCCAGAAGAGTTGAAGCTGTTATAGCTTTAATGGGTGGAGCTAACTTCATCTTTGGCAAAATAGTGTGTGTGTATAATATATATATATATATATATATATATATATATATATATATATATATATATATATATATATATATATATATATATATATATATATATATATATTTTTTTTTTTTTTTTTTTTTTTTTTTTTTTATTTATTGATTAGACTCAAATGTCTTTCTTTTCTTAATACCACGAAGTCACCTCTTCTCGTCCTCTGTTTCCCTTTATCTGTCCATTTGTACCATAACCATTTCAGGTGAGTTTGTGCTGTTTGGTAAATCCTCATTAGTGGGAGGAGAGGTGAGCTTGGTAGTTAAGGAATGTCTCCCAGAGGATGCTGGGGCTTACACTTGTGTGGCCGAAAACACAGCAGGAAAAACATCCAGCAGTGCAGCAGTGTGTGTGAGAGGCAAGTATGTATTCAAATGTAACTTTAGTCTAAAGCGTGTACTGTGTAGTGTATAGTTCTACAACAGCATTGAATGTCTATTTAAAAGTATGGGTTGCTAAAATGGATTGGGAGCATTTGACATTACTACAGTAGCACTGTAAGAGGTAGAAGTGTGCAGGCGTTTCTGTTTACATCATATACAGGATTATCAACTACCTTCTTTAATGTAATTTTTCTTTCTCTCTCTTATTTTATTTACTCCCCTTTTGTTCCTCATTCTAACAAAACAACTGTAGACTATGAAACAATTGCTGGGATCCATAACAACATGACACAAACGTCTCACTCACATCCTAATACCTCTCATTCTCACACTCCTGACATGGTGAACGGGGGCTTAAACTCAACTCAGAACGTCCCAGATGACATAAGTGTTTTTAAAGGCCCACAGTCGCCTCAGACAGGAAGTCCTATAACAAGCTCTCCGGCACTCAGAAGAGGTACGTCACAAACAATGGCCCTACCCATGAATAAATCTCAAGCATTTAAGTGTAGGAAATGTAATTTAATACCTGGATTATTTTTGGTTCCTCTGAAGCTCTCATGTCATTGTCATTAGGGTGGTATCACTTCCTAAAATACATCTAAAGCTATTTTAAAAAGCACTTCAATTTATCACAATCCAATTATTCCATGTAATACATAGCTCATATATTACATGCTCAATATATACAATTTTTATTCATAACTTATATTGATGATATATTTCTTTTAAAAAAATAATTGAAAATTGTGTGTGTATATGTGTGTGTGTGTGTGTGTGTGTGTAACACTTCACAATAAGGTCTCACTTATTAACATTAGTTAATGCATCAGCTAACATGAACCACCAATTAACAATATATTCTTTGTTCATTGTTCATGTTAGTTCACAGTGCATTACCTAATGTTAAAAATACAACTTTTTAAATAAAAGAATAAATGCTGAAATTAGCATTAACTAAGATTAATACATGACGTAGAAGTATTCTTCATTGTTAGTTGATGTTAACTAATTAATGTAACAAATAAAATCTGTAAATTGTAACCATAATAAATATACAACTATAAAATGACTTGTCCTGACTGGTTAATTTATTATAACTAATGGTTTTGTCATCTTAAGTATTTCCTATTTAATCTATTGAATATTTTCTTAAACACACACACTTGATCATTTGACTCCTCCCTAATATGATAGGCAAAGCTTATGCTATCTATGCTCTTTAACACAAATGCACCCACGCTCACACACCTGATTCTTTACATATTTGTGTGTTGTTTTTGTTTCATGTTACAGAGGTGCTTGTCAAAAGGAGAAGCAGCTCAGGTACAGGTAAGACCACCATTATATCTGTCATCCACTTTCAGTTCTACTTTTGCACATTTTTGCTCCTTGGCGAAAGATTTACTTGTTCTTATCCTTTTTTCTTTATACCGTAACTTAACAGACTTTTGTTACATTCTTCTATATTTCAGTGAAGATCTCTTCTTTCTTTCCTCATTCCTTAAGGGCCATTTGATCTATAGCCTCCCACACTCACGCCTGCTTTGCTTTTCTTAATATTCTAATAACACCATGCCTTTTAAAGCCTTTTCTTCTGGAATTGCAAGTTAAAGTGTAACCACTGTGACCTGCTTCAAAAAAGGAGTCATTAGCTCTGAGCGACTGTTTCACTCTGCTGATCTTAACTTCCAGATCGTCTGGCTCCTCCAGGAGTTGTTAGTACTGTATACAGAATAACAGGAAGCTGAATACAGTCTTTTGTGTCCTGGCTACTAATGTTTATCTTAAGCATGACTTTATTCTTTTTAAATACTGTAATCCTTGTTGTCCACAGCAATATTCTTCGATAAAGCCTAACATTAAACATCCACTTGTGTCTTCGATTGTGTATTTATACCTTACAGACAGATAATCAGTTTAAGAAGCCCAAATACTTAACAGACTGAGGTATAAAAATAGGAATTTGTCAGTTTATAAGCATCACTTCAACATTTTCTTTGGCACTTCTATTTGTAACTGGGCAGGGCACTGAAGCACTAAATGATGGGAGTTTTTCCCCCTTTCATGTAAAACATGGTGCTATCTGTGGTACCATGAGGTCAGATCAGGTTTTTATCAAGCCAGTCAAGTTTATTTGAGTGTGTTGATTTGAATAATTGCAGTTTGGTGGCAGAGCTAATCACCTGTAAAACTTTCATCTTAATATCTGAACTGTATGAGGAAAGTGTCATCTGGTTTTCTGTCACTCAGCCAGAATGGTTTGAATGTACACTACAATTATTTGTAGATTAATAAATTATATGTATAATTAAATTACAAATAATTGCAGTTGTATATAGATATTTTTCAAATGAGACTGTTTACAATTGCCTTGTCTATTTATATTTATTATTATGAATAATATAATATTATTAAATGAGACAATTGTAAGCATATTAGAATTGATATTAAATTTATATAAATATCTGATAAGTAAAAGACTTCCCTTATCTCTCCATTTAATCTCATTGCTGTCTATGAGAAACAATAAAGCGAGTCAATAAAGAGGTCTCATTTGTGATTTCCTTTCTTATGGGCTGGTGTTTACAGCACCTGTGCAGTTTGTAGATCCATTCGATCGGCTGGAGGTGCATGTTGGAGAGACGGCCTGTTTGACGTGCGTGTTCAAAGGCAGCTGTCCTGTTGCATCTTGCTGGGTCTGTAACAAAAAAGAGGTAAATAAGCACTCACACTAACACAACACAATCCAGACATGTTGCATTCTGCAGGTCCTCCTATTTGGGTGTATAATGAGCTGTCTTTCTGAAGGTGGTGGAAAGCTCCAGGTTTCATATAGAGTCCTGTGATGAAAGCAGTTCTCTGGTGATCTCTGAAGCTCTCCCTGAGGACTCTGGACGTTATACGATATTTGTGCGAGATCGCAAAAGTTCAGCCCAACACACAGTGACCCTGAATGTCATTGGTAAGGTCAAACAACCCCCACATTGTTATTTAGGTTGTGATGCTCATTTTTTAGTTCAGATCTATTACTGTAATGGATACGCTCTGTTTTGGTTCTGCTTTTCCAGTTCCTATGCTGAGTAGGAAATCGCCCCCTATACCCTCATTCACTATTCTCTACATTACTCCACTAATATAGTCCACTTGAAGGAGTGAATTCAAACACTGAGTGCACTGGAAGGGTTGCTGCTTTTGCATAGTTTGTGCTTGCTATTTAATAATCATTTGAAACGTAGAAAACTGGCAGCTCCAGTAGTAATGAAAAGATTTAGCTTGAACTCTGCCATGGAAACAAGCATGCATAAACAATATTAAACAATTTAATAATCAATTATAAGGAATTTAAACCTGTATGATATTACACTGTAGCCACATTGGACCAGTGGTTTGGAAAATGAATGGATGGATGATTCGAAATCTTCTCATCAGACATGGGAATTCATTCAATGTGTGACTGTCAGTGCATTATGGGTATTCTATAGCCGTTGAGCGTACATCAGTTGTACACTCGTTATTGCGGTGCATTGTGGGATTGAATGAGTGCACTCGATAAATGAGTGCCCTACAAATGGCTGTCCCCTCAAATTGTGCCCTATATAAGGGTATGGGGGCAATTTCGGACACAGCCCTAGTTCCTAGTGTGTACCAGTTTGTTCCCTTAGTTACTGATTACGGTCACCTGTTGTTTATTTAGATACCTCATTACTCTCTGTGTATTTAAGCCCGCACTTCTCCCCAGTGTTGTCTTACGTTAACATTGTTCAGTTAGTGTTTATTATTCCTGTATTCTCCCGAGTGTCAGTTAATTAAAGAATATATATACTGAATCTAATATCTTCGTCATAGTGTTTACTAACCAGCAAATCATAACAATTACGTTATTAAAACATTTTCTATTACTACCATGTTTTTCATTTCTGATTTAAATTAATTTTGATATTTTTGAGGACTTGAATTTCTAGGTTGTGTAACTGTATATAGACTGAATAAAATTAAATAAAGATAAAATTAAATAATACCATTAAAAGTAAAAACTTGTGTAATGGATTGAACTTTTTTCAACAAAACAATGTAAAAATATAATACTTAACATTGTTTTACTTTCTGACTCTTTTATTAAGAAACATTTTGTTCATGTCAAATGGAGTAACCCTACTAAAATATTCCTGATATATTTAAGCCTAAAAAGTATTTTTACCTTAACAAAAACTCACTTGAAATTCAGAATATTTTCATTAAATGTTCATAGAAAATGGTACAAACATTGGATGGTGTGATTTGTATTTATGCGCGTTTTATCCAGACCTGCCCCAGCCTCCTGCCTCCTGTCCCGTGGTGTGCGTTCTCTCCCCTCACTCTCTGGTTTTGTCCTGGTCTGGGCCGTCTTATGATGGTGGCAGCGCTGTGACGGAATACGTCGTGGAGGTTTGTGAAAGCCCAGGTGAGACTAACCACTGGAAAGAGCTCACAGCCCAGTGCAAGAGCACCTCATTCAGGGTGACCTCAGGACTCCAACCTCAAGGAGAATACTGCTTCCGGGTCAGGGCCTGTAACGCTGTGGGCGTCAGTGAACCAAGCCAAGAGTCCCAGCCAATCAGGATGGACAACCCAGGTGAGGTTTTTCTGAAATAATATAATAGTTTGGATGACTTTTAGTGATCTTTTATGCAGGATCAATTATTCTTTAAATGCAGCACCTTACCAGCTTGTAATTTTAAGCTAATATTTTCCCACAACTTATGGGAACGAGGTTCAGTAACCAAATTGTAAACAGGAAGAAGGCATTTAAAGTCATTACCGAAGGGAAGGTTTTGGGTTGTGGTCCCACGGTGAATGAAGCCATGTTGTCTTTCAAAGGAGAGCCCTGTGACGAGAAACCAGTGGAGTATGTGAATGTGACCATCAACACCGAGAATAAACTTTCTGACCACTATAATGTCCTGGAAAAACTAGGAGTGTAAGTATCCTTATCAAACACACATTCATCAGGCCTTACAGCACTCGTTTACAAGACAAACACAGGAGTGTGTACATGTCCCTACAGGCATACTTGCATCAAAAAGAGAAAACAACCCATATACTGTACTTCATCCTGATTCTCAGAAAAATGCCTAGATAAATTGTGTTTACACAAAGACACTGGAAAAATATGACGGGTTAAGTTAGAGTCAAGGTTGGTAAATTTTCAGTGGAAATTGCATCATCCCTCATAACCTGTAATTCATATAGCCCAGAAAATACAGATTTAAGGCAAAATATAAAATTCACTTAATTCTCAAGAACTGGATAAACGGGAAGTTAGGATATTGAGAAATAATGATTTATTAAATGTCAAATGGTTTCATGCTCCAATTCTGAATCTTTCCCAGAGGGAAGTTTGGCCAGGTGTTTCGGATGACCCATAAGGAGACGGGTCGTGTATGTGCTGGAAAGTTCTACAAAGGCCGGCGGACAAAGGAGAGAGAAGCAGCGAGGAAAGAAATAGAGCTAATGAATTTCTTACACCATCCAAAACTGGTGCAGTGTCTCGCCGCATATGATAACAAGACTGAGATGGTCATGGTGATGGAATAGTGAGTATCTTGCATGTTGGTGTTTTGAAGAATGAAATGTTTTTAGAACAATATTCAGAAATGAGAAACACCAACAGGTTCGATGCATTAACTTCAGTAGTAACAATAGTTTGATCACTATAGTATTTTGGCATCTAACAGCTTAATCTGTGTCTGTATGTGTAGTGTTGCTGGTGGGGAGCTGTTTGAGCGTATTGTGGATGATAGTTTTGAGCACACAGAAGTGTCTAGTGTGGGCTATATGCGCCAGATTCTGGAGGGGGTTCAGTATATGCACCAGCAAAAAATCATCCACCTGGACCTCAAACCTGAGAACATCGTCTGTGTGGACAGAACCGGGTTTCGGATCAAAATCATTGACTTTGGACTCGCTAGCAAGCTGGGTACGAATGTACTGACGATACGGTCAACACAACAACAAATACATTTGTGTAAAATAAAATATAATAACAAAATGCATTTAAAAATATAATGAAATATATAAATCCAACAGTTTAAAATATTATCCCACTTAAATATTGTATGTAAAAATATAAAATAATATAAAATAAAATAAATAATAATATTAGCTATAGATGACAGTTTATCCACAATTAAAACCAAATAGACATTGATTTTATATTTCTAGTAAAACTAGTTTTTAAACACATACCATGTTAATACCATGTTTTATCAGGACATGAGCGATGGCAATACGAATGGTATTCTTCATAGTACCATCTAAGTATGATGCATGTAATCTTTCATAAAGAAAAGTATGGTATGTTGTTGATACACAGTACTTTTTGCAAAGGATTTCTGAGTGGGAATGTTTGCAGGGTTAATATTGTTAACTAAAATTACAACTAAACATAAAAAAATTGTTTTTAATTCAAATAAATATGAATAAATTATAAATACAATATAAATATTAGAAAAAAAACATTTCAGTCAGCTGTCAAGGTAAAACTAACTTTCAGTTCAAATAAAATAATAATTACAAGATAATAAATACTAGAATACTTTTTCATATTTATAAAAAAATAAAATCAAAATCACATAAAACTACTAAAACTGAAAAAAAAAAAAAAAAAGCTAATTCAAAATTTTAATAAAAAACTATAAAAGTATATAAATAACCCTAAAATAACTATATTTGTTATGTACCTTAGATCCCAACACACCTCTGAAGGTGATGCACGGCACTCCAGAATTTGTTGCTCCAGAGGTTATCAACTTTGAGCCTGTCGGTCCGGCCACTGACATGTGGAGCATTGGTGTCATCTGCTACATCCTGTGAGCTCAAACACTGCCAGTCGCTTGTTGCCCCCTTGTGGTGAATCATGTCATTACATTTAATCTTAACCTGATTTTGTACTCCTGTAGGCTGAGCGGTGAATCTCCATTCCAGGGTGAAAGTGACACAGAGACTCTGGCTCTCGTGACAGCAGCGAAGTGGGAGTTTGATGAGGAGAGCTTTGAAGATATCACCGACTTGGCAAAGGATTTCATTAGCTCTCTGCTCAGCAAAGATGTCAGGTGCTTTAGTATCCTTCACTTCCCTCACAAACATCATACAGATGCGTCCACACGGATTCATAACTGTGCGTTGACCCCTCTGACAGGCGTAGGATGTCATGTGACGATGCCTTGGCTCATGCCTGGTTGGCATGTACGTGTGTAGACAACACCAGCAGCGCCACCAAAAACCTTTCCAAAGCCAAGATGAAGAAATTCCTCACTAGGCAGAAGTGGAAGGTAATCACGGAGTTAACTAGCTTAAATTTTATTTTATTTTATTTGGTTAGCTTACTGCATGATGTCATATGAACAACACCTGAGTGAGTTAAGTGAGTTACAAGCACTTTAAAGTTTGACTGATTTCAGGCGGAATAAAGGAATACTCCCTTAAAGGGGTAGTTCACAAAAAAAAGAAGAAAATTCTGTAATTTACATAATTTCCAAACCTGTATGAATTTCTTTCTTCTGCTGACCACAAAAGAAGTTATTTTAAAGAATATGGGTAACCATCAACTGTTTGGTTACCAACATTCTTCAAAAAATGAAAGAAAATCCTACAGGTTTGGAACAACTTGAGGGTGATGACAGAATTTTCATTTTGGGCTGAACTATCCCTTTAAGGGAAATGGGATGGGAGGATGCTTGTGTGTTCAGTGTTCACTCGCAAATGTTTTGGTCAACAAAGATTTTTCTAGAATGATTCAAACATACATTTAAACAATTATTTAAACTACCGACTCATAAGAGTCATATGTTAGTGAACTGGACTCCGCTGCATTGTTTTAACAAACTTCCTTTCATTCTTTCATTATCGTTTTGTTTCTCTGTTTTTAGAAAACAGGCAAAGCTTTGCTGGCTCTGAAGAGGATGGCTATCTTGTCTAAACCAGAGGCTTCTGCAAGCTTGAGCCCTGTAGATGGTGAGAAATACAGCAAACATAAACAAAAAAATCAATGCGCTTCAGGAACAACTGTAAAATACCATAACACACAATGTCAGCATTTGTGACGTGACATCTCTGCCAACTGTGTCTCGCTGAAGATGTTAAATGCTCTTTTTTTTTATGCAGCGATGGATGATTTCACAGTTCAGTTTCTTGCTATTATGTGTTATAGAAACAGATAAAGCAATGCAATCTCTGGAGTTGAAGCTTCAGTGTAAACCTGAGTTCAGTAAGACTCTATCTGACCTGACCGTCCCGCAGGGCTCCAGCGCCCAACTCTCCTGTCTCATCACAGGTCAGGACAAACCGATGGACTTTTTCCATAGACACCAAAGTCTCTCATGAAGTCACAGCTTCTTCTCTTTGTGTTTCAGGCTACCCTGACCCTGAGGTGGTGTGGTTGAGGGATGGTGAGCTGCTGGAGTTGCAGGACGGGTGTGTGATGGTGGACTATGAGGAGGATGGCAGCTGTACACTCACCCTAGAGAACATCTCTCTCCACCACAGTGGCCAGTATTCCTGCAAAGCCACTAATGCAATTGGGGAGGCGCTGTGCTCTGCTACACTTACTGTAGAATAAACAGACAGGCACATGGATTCATAATAACACACATAAAACAACCATAAATACACACCAGAGATTAAAATATACTATAACATTTAATATACTTGCGAATTCGGGGTTAAAAACTAATTTAAAAAAAAAAAGGAATTGATGTTTATTATTGTCATTTATTATTATTTATGTTTATGAGATTATTGAACGGTTTATATGAATATCATAACAGCACTGACGGATTAATATCAGTGAGCAATTTTTAGCATTGTATATGACTTCTCAAAAGACTTCATTCTTCAAAAACATTTAAATTCTCCTTTATACATTTATTTACACACAGCTTAATTTCTATCAGAGTCTGTTTGAGTTTAAACAGATTTTGAGAACTCACCCTATCTAAATTTACCCTATTTGTTTTATAAATGTATGTTAAAGACGATTTACTGCAAGCTCATGCATGCATGATTAAAATGGACTTTATGGATTAAATCAAGTTTTCGCCCTACATTCTTTTCTTTTTCCATTATCCATTTCATTTGGATGTACATCACAATACAAAGAAAGTGATATGCCACTATTTCCGCTTTCATTGCAACTTTAATATATGGCATCAAATATATTAATATGTCTGACATTATGTTGTTAGTAATATCCAACCTGGCTGACACACATGATGATAAAAATGCAGATTTTATAATAATAAATGCAGCTTTGTATTTTATTAAGAATATAATTGCCATTCTAATACACACTAATCTGAGCCTGAGCTGGTATTAACGTTAGCAGTCTGTGGATAGTCTTTCCATTCATTTGAATCTCAGCTAATGTTATTAACTTTATTGGAATCCTTAAAACTGCTCTCTGCTCTGATCACAAATTTGGTAACCAAATGTATATGCACTGATCTCAATGTAAAGGAAACTTTAGACACATTTGCAGGGTTGATGATACATGATACTGATGCTGTACGTGCCATTTTGACAAAGTAAGGTCATTTTGTGGTCATTCGACACCAGCCATTTGCACATAAGGTTGACGTGTCCATATCAGTAAAACTAAATGTTGCAGTCTCTTGTGACCAAAGTATTTGCTTGAATCTACTATCTACTAGATTTTTAAAAGCCACATTTTGTGAAAATTCTGGTTGTTCAACAGGCATCAGACAAACAAATTAAACCATATTTTTTTTCTTTCTTTCTTTCTTTTTTTATATATATATGCAGCTTTGTGCTTATAATCTATAATGTATGATATACAGAAAAATATATATGTTTGTATTTAACATTTATGGAGCAACAGATTTTGTGTGAATATAAATCATAAAAGTGGTTTCTTTTATTTAAAACTTTTAAAAATGTATGGGGTGTCGAGGGGGGCATTTTACTCCACACACGGGGTAAAAGCTCACCAGCATGGGGCAAAAGGCACACAGTATTAATACAAATACTTCAGCTAAAATAATATGTTTCTAATAATGTCTAAGTTAATACTTGTTCAAAACATTTACTTTAGCAAAGTTAACTATTTTCTGTTTATTTTAATGAATAAAATAATTAATTTTTGATCAATAAATATGCTGTCATTAAAATAATGTTAATATAGAAATATATCTGAAAAATATAGAAACAAAATCATTTTAAAAAGTAAAGATTCTGAAAGCATTGAAGGAGATCCCATAATTTAATATAGATTTACAGTAGTAACAATTATATTTTATTATATGATATGATTATATCACATTTTTAAATCTGATGGTTTCATTATAAATGTGATTATCTAGAGATAAGGTGGACACCCAACTTAATATATGATACTTACAATCTGAATCTAACCATGTCATGTCAACAAATGTTAAAGTCAGCCGCTGTTTATGATCATGTTAAATATGGTGCCTTTTGCCCCAACAGCAGGGGCCTTTTACACCAAATACCATACTTTTACATATTCGTCTAGTGGTTTAGAAGAAAATAAAATCAAAGGAGCCTTTTACCCCGTGGAGCCTTTAGCCCCGTTGTACCATATTAGTTTTGTAGTCAAGACCACCTAAACCGAGACCAAGACCAGCGTGTGCCGAGACCAAGACAAGACTAAGGCAGGACGAGACCAAGTCAAGACCAAGACCAGACGAGCACTCCTTAGATTCATCTAAAAGATCTGTATCTACTGTCTGAGAAATGACTTATAGTTAATGAATAAATATAATTAAATAGTAAGACACTATAGAGCTGTTACCAATCAAATCACTGACAATAAAATGAATGGCACAGAAGTTGCATCTGAATTGATACAATTTCACCTTCATTAATAAATGTTCAGATTAATTTAACATTAAAACATTAACATTATTTAACATTCACGGAATCATTTACTCAATCGATTTGTTCAAAGCAGCTGATTCATTTAATAATGAAGCATTGCCGAATTAGCAAAGACAGTTTAAAATGTAATTTAATATTAACTTCTTGTTTATTGAACGTTTGTATAAATCAATATCATTTGCAATCACGCTTATATTCATGAAAACCGCTCTCTTGCTCTTGTGATATTGCTTAATTATATTCTGTTATATAAAATTAAATTAAAATCTCAGATTTTTTGGCCATTTATATACATTTTTGCCATTTTTGAGACAATGCTGCATTATCATTAATCACATTACAAAGAAGTTATTGATTGCATTTTAAGCAGGAAGTTTTACATCAAATCACATTAATGATGTTAAATCAGACAATGCACCAGCAATTTAGTGATATCCTTGCAGTTGTGGTCTTGACTGGTCTTGAGATAAAATCCCAGTACATATATATACACACACAACCGGTCAAAAGTTTTAGAACGGTAAGATTTTTCAAACGGTAAGATTTTTTAAAGAAGTCTCTTCTGCTCACCAAGGCTGGATTTATTTGATTCAAAATACAGCAAAACAGTATTATTGTGAATTATTTTTACAATTTAAAATAAATTTTTCTATTTGAATATATTTTAAAATGAAATGCATTCCTGTGACGTCAAAGCTGATTCTCAGCATCATTCCTCAGGTCTTCAGTGTCACATGATCTTCAGAAATCAGTCTAATATGATGATTTGCTGCTCAAGAAACATTTATGATTATTATCAATGTTGAAAACAGTTGTGTACAATTTATTTTCAGGATTATGTAATGAATAGAAAGTTCAAAAGAACAGCATTTATCTCAAATATAAAGCCTTTGCAACATTGTAAATGTCTATACTGTCACTTGATCAATTTAATGTATCTTTGCTGAATAAATGTATTCATTTCTTTAAGTTTTTTCCCAAAAAATAAATAAAAATTCTGACCCAAAACTTTTGAACGGTATAGTACAATGTTACAAAAGCTTTCCATTTCAGATAAATGCTGTTCTTTTGAACTTTCTATTCATCGAATCCTAAAAATACACAACTGCTTTCAACATTGATAATAATCATAAATGTTTCTTGAGCAGCAAATCATCATATTAGACTGATTTCTGAGGATCATGTGACACTGAACACTGGGATAGTAATGCTCAAAATTGAGCATTGCCATTACAGGAATAAATTGCATTTTAAAACATATTCAAATAGAAAACAGTTATTTTACATTTTAATAATATTTCACAATATTACAGCTTTTTTTAATATATATAACAAATGCAGCCTTGGTAAGCAGAAGAGACTTTTAAAAACATAAAAATATTTAATAATAAATATATATATATATATATATATATATATATATATATATATATATATATATATATATATATATATATATATATATATATATATATATATATATATATATATATATATATATATGGTTATTTCATGTATGAGAAATGGGTTTTCAACAGGCTGCATTTCAGAATAGCCTACAAGTCATATGTCATCATTTGTTCCCGTTTAGTCACAATTCCATATGATCTAAACATAAACCAGTAATAAACTGAATTTTCCTCTTTAGTGCGTCATGGTCATTTTCCTACGATTTGCATCTGCGATGTACAGGAAAGAAATCAACTACATGGTCTGTCACGGTATGAAACAGCTTATTTTCATGTTGAACTCCTGGTGGGTCACCTAAAACGATAGGCAGATAAGAACAGTCTGTCATTGCTGCCCAGGTGAAAAAGACGTACCATTAAATGTATTAAAAATGTACTTGAGTATGTTTTTAGTACAATACAAATATAATATAAACATACTACTTGAATTTCAAGTGCATCTTTAATGCATTTAGTAGTATGTTTTTTTTCACCTGGGCGTATATTGTTCTTTTACATCCCCATGTGAAGGGTCATGTTCTTGACCCAACCTGAGGTCAAAGGTCAATAGCACAAGAAGGAGGTCAATATAACCAAAAGATGTGCTTTCTGGCTCATTCTGAACATCTTTCAAACAATGCTGACTTGTAGCTATCTTGCAGTACCTTACAGTAATGATCACTATTAAGTTGGATGCATGCAGGTGTATTTTTCTGGTCTGGGAATTGTACTGACACCAGATTTACTAAGTATTTTACTATAGTAATTTGTAGTAAAGCCATGGTAGTAAATTGATCAATCTGCCAAAAAATGTTGTTTTGTTTAAGATGCTGCTGGCCTAAGCAGGCTTTTTGACTAGTCATTTTTGACAACCTTTTTAAAGGGTACTGTCCCAATGACAGCTTTTGTACCATTGTACCCTGAGAGTGTATGAATCCCAAATTAAATCATATAAAGTGATCAAGCCTCTTCTCAAGACTTGAATTAAACCACTCAGTTTATACAGATTTGTTATACGACAACTTTTAGATCTTCTAAGGTTTGGTTACCTGGAATTTTTAATTGGATAGAAACCTCTCAGGTTTCATTAAAATACATTAGTTTGAGATTAACATGCAGGTTTGGAATGACATGAGGGTAAGTAAATTATGATTTATTTTGAACTATAATTGGCCAGATTGAATCTACAAGGGAACAAATTAGTACAACACGGCCACGACAAGCATGTCATGTGCGGGCTCCATCAGTTTGTCACTTTAAATCAAATGATTTTGCTTGAAACAGGTGTATATTCCAAGGCAAAAAAGTGGGAAATAAGATGGTTTTGCAAATGGTCATTTGACCTTGTTAATGCAAATATATCACAGATAATGGATGACAGAGACATGTACAATAACAAGCAGACGCTGTACTATAAAAATCCACCCCCCACATCAAGACACATCTTTCCTTCTCTCATGCAGACAAAGAATGGAGACGTGGACAACAAACACTTCATCTTCCCAGAGTGTAGATGGGAATTTCTCCAACATTTCATCCCACAACCAGCTCTGCTTAGGATCGTACAACACGATACTTGATTTCCTAATGCTTGTTTTCAATTGTCCAATATCCCTCTATGTGGTTGTGGAATTATTTTTGAAACAATGTGCTACACTTTCAAGTCCAGGAAACTCGCCTACCTCTTCCCAGAACGAACTCCTCTTTCTTCATTTAGCCTGCTGTCATTCGTTCTATTACGTCCGAGTTCTGCTGAACATCACCCAGAACCTAGGTGGAGTGACTGGAATCGGACAGGAATACATCACAGCCTTCCACAGCTGCAGTTTGACTGGAGGATCCTTATTCTTCACTGGCATGTGTATAGACTTGTATATAGCTGTGGCTCATCCCGTAGCGTATGTGAACCAAAAAGCTTCTAAAAAACAAATACACGCACATATATTCTGTACAGTTGTTTGGATGTACATTGTCACCATAGGAATAGTTATAGTTGCTTTTAATATCACAATGTACCATCCGTTGACTATGGCTTCTTTTTGTGCAGCAGTCCCTGTGAGTTTCATCTTTTGTGTGGTTATACTGTTTATCTTACACCCCGCTGGACCAGGAAAGGGCAGTCAGACGTCAAGACCTGACAAAATCAAACAGACTGCTATTCGGTTCATGTTGAACAGCTTGATTATATTATCAATTTACTTTCTGCCTCACATATGCGCATGGATCTACGTATCAGTAAAGAAGGCTGACTGGCTACATCTGCCATGTCCAGCTCTACCGCTGATGCTTATGGTCCAGATTTCTGAGTTTTTGACGCCCATGATCTTCTTTCATAACACAGGAAAACTGTATGTGATAGCTAAACGTTGTTCAACTATATGTTGCAATATTGGCAGCTGAAGAAAAAGTGGAAAAATTGGATCCACTTTCTGTGGGTCAACCCTTGCATCCCTCCATCCACAGTAATAGACAAAGAGTGAGTGAACTTGGCTGTGTTTGAGCAGAAGAACATTTCAACTTTTCAACTTGCGCTTACTAAACATTTGTTGTTTAGAGTACACATTTGATGTCATGCATATAGTGCAGAGCATGTGATAAAGGCTTGTTAAATGTCATAGAACTTGATAGTTTGCACAAAGATATCTGAATAACACTGCCGTTAAAAATTAAGATTTTTTTAATAGTCTGTATGTTCATTTATTTGATCAAATCTACAGTAAAAACAGCAAAATTGTGAAACATTACAATTTAAAATAACTTTTCTATTGTAATATTTTCAAATGTCATTTACTCCTGTGATGTCAAAGCTGAATTCTCAGCATCATTCCTCCAGTCTTCAGTGTCACATGATCCCTCAGAAATCATTCTAATATGATGACATGCTGCTCAAGAAACATTTATAATCATCAATGCTGAAAACAGCCGTTTTAAATGCTGTTAAGTGTCACAGTAAACAAAATTCAGGATTATTCAATAAATAGAAAGTTAAAAAGAACAGTATTTATTTAAAATAGAAACTTTGTAACATTTTATACAATTTACTGTCACTTTTGATCAATTTAGTGCATCCTTTCTGAATAAAATTATTCATTTCTATCTAGGTATTACTGACCCCAAACTATTAAGCAGTAGTGCATGTAAAGTGTACACTTTTAAAAGCATTTAGATCAAGACAATAAGAAAGATGCTTTTAGAGAATGTTTTATTTAGTTTAGAGTCTCATTAACAAATGTTACAGAAAAAAAAAAAGATTACAGTCCATGTTCACTGATAAACATGATTTAAGCTCATGGATGCTCTGACTGACTATTAACTTAACGATAAATTAAAATGTCACCTCTGTTAAATACATATAAAGGAGTTTGTGCTGCCTTGACAGTGACAATTCACAGTGGGCCATTGCTCATAAAAAAGAAAGAGACTGAAAGAATGACAATGTGCCCATTACTCATCTATAAAATGCTTGCAATCGTTAGAAATAGGGGTAAGGAAGCACTGTAGTACAAAAAAAGTAGCTTTCTTACTCCCCCAGTTCCTTTTAAAAACACTCCCTGAATTCACTATTAGAAGCATAGCTGAATCTTTCACTTGATTAAGTAGAAATTAATGCACAGGTCCCCTCTACAAAGCTTTGGAGGGTTCATACTGAACTCCAGGAGACAACTGAATTGGAAAAGGTTGGCTAAAGCCAAGTGGCATGTTGGTTTGATGCGGCCCAAAAGGTCCAGAAAAAAGGATCTCGATTCTATTGCAATTAAAAACTGCCATGCAATTATGTAAAAAACACATGCTTTAAATGACTGCTACAGCAGAACATGTTCACACAGCTCAAACAGACCATCTCCAATCCAGTTGTCTTTTAAAAGATCAGATTACTAATTAACAACCAGCTGCTTTCTCTTGATTGGACAGAGTGTTTCTATGGGTGCGAAAGCAGCCAATCAAATGACATGCACATTCATGTAGAAGAGTGTATATTAGCAGGTGTGGAAGTAGTAGATTCTCCCTCTAAAGACTGTGAATGAGAGTGTGTGTGCGCGTCTCACATGGCTTTCACTTTGATCTGCTTCATTTTCATCTGCTTCTTCTCCAGCTTCTTCTGCTCGCGACGTTGGGCGGCTTCCTGAATTACAAAGGGAAGATATTTTGTATCGATGCAGATGATGGAACAATAAGAGAAAAGATCCGCTTTTTAATACACGCACACACACACACCTCCAGGCGGCGCTGTCTCTCAGGATCCTCCTCATTCATGATCCTCTCCTTCTCCGCTCTCTTCTTCTCTTCGCGGCGTGTCTGAGCGGCCTCCTGACGTTGAGCGTGAGTCTGCTTCAGGAAGTTCTCCTCCACACGAGCACGGTTCCGGTCTGCTTTCTGCTTCCCCTAAACACCCAGACAAAGCTTTACATTATCTCCCCTTACTAATTCAACACGTTGTTATGCACACTGTGCGTGTGCACTCACCTCTCTGTTGAGGCGGAGCTTCTTGACCTTGTCAATGCTGTAGATCACCATGTTCATCAGAGGCAGCAGACTGTCCATATCTTTGGGAGATGTGTTACCCATTCCAGGCACTGTAAAAGTACAGCACAGCAGATAAATACTCTGATAAATGAGGAATGTTTCAGTGTCATGCAAATATAGAAAATTGCCATTTGTGGATTAGAAATTTCACACACCGTTAAATGTAAACAGCAGTGTTTTCTTGGTCTCGGGCAGCTTTAAGGGCTGACCTTCCCTAAAAATAATTTAAGAGACCATTAGCATTAACATATATAAACCAGTAAGAGCTCCTCCAACATAACGGAAGAACGTTATAAAAACTAACTAGAAGAATAAGTCTTCATTCAAAAAGCCTTACTCTTGCATAACTTTTGGACCAGAGAATTGGTCCGAAAAATGGATGGACTCAATCTTGTCAGCATGACTGTTGAGGTAATGTACCATCTGAAAACAGAACAATAAAAATAAAGTTAAAGTACTGACTCATGACACTGAGAAGTAAAGACGGACAAATATACATTTCAAGCAGTGTTTAGTAATGTTTCTGTACTATTTTGGTTTAATTACTTTAAATTAGCTCCGTTTTCATTTCAATGTTTCAGTAATTTTGTTGTTTTTAACATTTATATATTTTTTTTAGCTTTAACATTTTATTTCATTTTTTGTCATTTTAGTACATAAACTTAAACTTTTAATTCAATTAGTTGCCAAGTTAATATTTCTGTTTCATTTAAGTTTTTCCATCTAACCTTTTTTTTTTTAGCTGCATTTCAATTAAAGACTATTTCTAATAGTTTTAGTTAACAATAGAGTCCAGTTTGTCTCATGAGTGGGAGACTCTGATGTTCAGCTTAGTAATGGGCGATATGAACGATATGCAATATAAACGATACAAAATTGGCCCGCGGTAGAGATCGCAATAATGCGCGTTGATGACGCAATCTACCCGCAAAATTTAGAGCCATGAGCTGCAACGCAACATCGTATTCGTCATCTCGAGTAAACATGGCTGAAAGCAAAACGGAGGAGCTGGTGAAACATCTATTATTTGGATTTAAGCCATCCGACGAGCAGCAGCAAACTATACTGTGTGTTGGGCAACAGTTCCGGCTAAGAGAGGTAACATGACTAATCTAGTCTACCACCTCACAACATTCACTTCAGGAGGTTTACCTTATTGGTATTTTTGTATTATTTCTTATATACCTTGTAGAAAAGGCGAGAGTCGCATTTGTTTCTATTGAGCCTGATTTCTCAAAATGGTGTGTGTGCGCTTATCTTGGGTGCCATGACAACAGTGCGAGTTATAGTAATGCTGCCTTCACATGCTCTCGGAATTATCGTAAATACGAGTTTCCTAGGTAAAAATTGCACATGAACGCCCTCACATTTTGAAACTTGAATGCAATCTCGTAACCACGACCTCAGAAGTCGGAATTATCAAATTTGCGATAGCACGTGAAGGGGGCATAAGCATGAGCGCCGGCGTCTGCTGAAGGAACACGCGCAGATTAAAGGCCGAGCTCAGTGTTTTGACTGAATAATACGGTTTCTTTCTCGCAAAACCTCATAATATGCCTCCTGAAGACTTTCCATATATGGCGCACGTCATTATAGGAAGGAGCGTTTTTTTTTCTCCTCCTTTTGAGGTCCGAAAAAGATAGAAGGACATAGGGCATTGGAACAACACCAGGGTGAGTAAAAGAAGGCTTTATTTTAATTTCAGGGAGAACTATCCGTTTAAGCTTTTTCTTTGTTTAAGTCTCTGCAGCTAGTGTACTTGAATTTTATTTATCTGCAACATTATACTGTATAATTACAGTTTTGCACAAATGTTCTCAAAACTACATACGTTTCTTTCTTTAAAAAAATAAAAATAAACTAAAATTGCAGTTTGGCTTTCCTTAGGGTCTATGTAACCTGTTCTGAAATGGTTCTATTATAATTTATATATCGTTATCGCAAGCTGCTGCAATGTATATCACAATATGGATTTTAGGCCATAATCGCCCATCCCTAGTTCAGCTCTCACCTTATTGTCCATCACTCCATCCGTGACCTCTCCCATCTCTGATAAAATGGACAGAGATTCAGGGATGCCATATTTTGACCCTGATTTGGGCTTATCACCACAGAACTCACTCTGTAAAGAGACAAAGAACAAAAAGTTAGCCCAGGCCAGTTCTTGGCGACATTAAAACTGCTAAATAAATACAGCAAGACCAGTGTAGTTCGATTTGCAAACAAACAAACTGTAAATGTAATGAATCGCAAAAAAAAAAAAAAAATCAAAACCCTATTGATTTGAATCAGTCTGACAAATATTTCTCTGAATGAACTCACTGAATCCATCAGTGTGGTTAGTGAATTGCTTTCTAACTCAAAGCAAGAATTGATGTGTACTTATGGTTTGAATTTTTTTTTGTATTATTATTAATACTGACAATTGTTCATATAACAAGTTGTCGTTAAAGACACATTTGCAGTTTTTAAAACAAATACATTTTGAAGGCACTTATTGATCAAAAGTTTGGGGTTGGTAGTTTTTTTTTTGTGTTTGTGAAAAGTCTCACCACGGCCACATTTATTTGATCCAACCTACAGTAACATTTGGAAATATTATTACATTTTAAAATAACTAATGTTAGAGTAAATGTACTGATTATTCATTTCTGACTCCAAACTTGTGAACAGTAGCGTACATACTATTCTGTTTTATATAAAGTATGTAAATCCTTTGACTAACCAGGTCCTGCATCTCTTTCTGCATTCGTGCCATGGCCTTCCGACTCCCCACGGCAAACACAAACGTGTCCATGTCCTCATCATTCAGAGTCACTTTAACTTGCTGCGTAAAACGAAGAGCGAGACTAAGAGAATCAGCCTTTTGAACATCCATTTGAGGTACTACTTGGTCTATGTTAATACATCAATTTATGTGTGCCTACCACTTGATCACAGACTGGTCTCATCATCCTGGCCAACACATTCAGCAGGTCCTGTCTTTTCAGAAACTGCAGAACAACAACAGCAAAATTGATACTGATGACACTGAATATGAGCGCGAAAACACACCGTTTGATCAAACACACATGCTACCTTAAGCTGAATCAGCATCCCCTCACAGCAAACACGTCCCGAGCACCACAGGTTATAGATGTGCTCATTCTCCTGGTTCAGCTTCCCTGTACTGGTGGCCTCTTTACTGGTACCATCATCCCCTAAAAACATTTGAGAGTCAGAGAAAAACAGGGTCAGATAACACACCATAAGAAGAAGAAACAAAGTGGAGCGAGAGTTACACTTACCCACGAGGGCAAAGTTGCTTTCAAGAAGTTCCCTGTGGGAATTGAACCAGGCCTGGGCGAGCCTGCTGTTCTTGTTTTTGCCAATTATGTAGTTCATAATATAGGCAAGAAGACCAGTGACCATCAAGATCTCCATGTAGTAACTCTCCCAGCTGTTCTGCAGGTGTGCTGGCACCTGTAACATACATGCACACAGTCAGCTGAGGAAACCAGAAGTGGCTGTGAAGGTCAAATGCGTTTTTTTTTTTTTACCTCTCTGTATATAAGCGTGTCTTTGAATGAAGGGTTGGTTTTCTCATAGCCCTCAAACTCCTCATTGTCATATTTGCTGTACATGTCTTGATCCTGTAACAATGATCAGATTAGATTACATCATTCATTCACTTGGAATTGTGAAAGGTGATAAGAACAGCTTTTCACATCTTTACCTGTGCATCGCCATCTTCAAACTCATCTTGGCCGTCTTCGTTCTCCACCGTGGCCTCGTCTTCGTCGTCCTCTATTGGTGTGGATGAGGGGGCTGGCCGTGGGGGTGGCTCTTTCTCCACATCGACTGCTGGGTCCTCATTGACATCCTCAAACTCTGCAAAGTCATTGTCATCAAACTCAGCGATGTCCTCACCATCATCAAAGTCATCATTGTAGCGCCCCCTAGTGTCCGGCAGGGCCAGCAGGAGCAGCAGGGCTGGGAGGAGGAAGACCAGGTGCCTCATGGCTCAACCTGCACAGTAAATGAAATTAACTGAACTCATGTTGTTAAGCCGACCACAAAAAGTGTGATCAGTTACACTTCTGTTCAAAAGGTCTGGACTTTTAAAAGTTAATGTTTTTAAAAAAGTTATGCTTCCCAAGGCAGTATTTATTTACAGTAAAAAAAAAAAAAAAAACTATGGAGTGTCGTGCGTGACGTACAAATCAAAAATGTGTATATCGTGGCCACTTACTAATTCGCTCCCTCCTTTTAAGTAAATCGAGCACACAACATAATTGTTCCCTCATTTTACTAAATCATGGCCACATTGTTATAATTTGTTTCCTAGACTTATGGACTACACTAGACCAGTGTTTCCCAACCCTGTTCCTGGAGGCACACCAACACTACACATTTTCAACTCTTTCTAAATCAAACACACCTGATTCAACTCATCAGCTTGTTAGTAGAGACTCCAAGACCAGAAATATATGGGTCAAATAAGGGAGACATCCAAAATGTGCACGGTCAAAATGACCCCTGAAGGTGTGCTGTGGTATCTGGCACCAAGATGTTAGCAGCAGATCCTTTAAGATGCTCAATAGGATTAAGAACTGGGGAATTTTGAGGCCAAGTCAACACCTCAAACTCAAAAATCAAACTCAAATTGTTGTGCTCCTCAAACCATTCCTGAACCATTTTTGCTTTGTGGCAGGGCACATTATCCTGCTGAAAGAGGCCACAGCCATCAGGGAATACCGTTTCTATGAAAGGGTGATCATGGTCTGCAACAATGCTTAGGAAGGTGGTACATGTCAAAGTAACATCCACATGGATGGCAGGACCCAAGGTTGCCCAAAGCATCACACTGCCTCCGCTGGCTTGCCTTCTTCCCATAGTGCATCCTGGTGCCATGTGTTCCTCAGGTAAGGGACACACACACACACCCGGCCATCCACGTGATCTAAAAGAAAATGTGATTCTTCAGACCAAGCCACCTTCTTCCATTGCTCCGTGGTCCAGTTCTGATGCTCACATGCCCACTGTTGGTGCTTTTGGCAGTGGACAGGAGTTAGCATGGGTACCCTGACTGGTCTGCGGCTATGCCGCCCCATACGCAACAAACTGCGATGCACTGTGTATTCTGACACCTTTCTATCAGAACCAGCATTACCTTCTTGAGCAATCTGAGCTACAGTAGGGTTAGACCACACGGACCACATACCTCAATGAGCCTTGGCCGCCCGTGACCCTGTCGCCGGTTCACCACTGTTCCTTTCCTTGGACCACTCTTTATAGATACTGACCACTGCAGACTGGGAACACCCCACAAGAGCTGCAGTTTTGCAGGTGCTCTGACCCAGTCATCTAGCCACAATTTGGCCCTTGTCAAACATGCTCAAATCCTTACGCTTGCTCATTTTTCCTGCTTCTAACATTAACTTTGATGACAAAATGTTCACTTGCTGCCTAATATATCCCACAGGTGCCGTGATGAAGAGAATCAGTTATTCAATTCACCTGTCAGTGGTCATAATGTTATGCCTGAATTGTGTATTTGTCCATGTCATGTGCATGGCTCTGTAAAAAATTATTTTCACCAGCCATTTTTCCACACTTTGGTGTCACATGATCCTTGGAAATCATTTAATATGGTGATGTGCTCAAGAAACAATACATCATATTTAAAATAAAAACATTTTGTAGCATTATAAATGTCTTTACTGTCACTTTTGATTAATTAAAAATATACTTGCAGAATAATAGTAATTTCTTTTCTTTTTTTTTATTAAACGATGGTGTATATACAAACTTATTTGTTGGTACAGAATCACATGAATGTTAATAGTGTAAATGAACAACACAGAGTAAATGTATGACAATAGCATAAGATGGCCCTATGGATTATGGAGTGTATATCTAAAACATTGCCCCCTCAGTGATGCCTATAGTATAAATGCTGTATGCTATAGTCAGCTGTAGCACAGACAAACAAGACTTGAATGTTTGGTTCTCATCTAATGCCAAGAAAACTAATGTTTACACAGAAAACGAGTCAAGCCTAAAAACACGTTTACCTGTCATATTTCATATTAAACTAAAAAAAATAAAAAGGCTTGTAAAGGAAATTAAAGCAATTCCTCACACGTATAAAGGAAAAAGCTATTGGTTATTTTAACCTAATGTCTAACATTACTGCATGTATGACATTATTAACAGATGATAGTAATGGCTCATCCATCAGTGTGAATAAATTAATGATAAACGGTGCAGTAAACACACTTATAAATGAAGGAATAATAATTTCAAAGGGGCCCCAAGATGATTAACAAAATGGTTCAACGGATTTGATAGTAAAACAGGGAGAAACCGACAAAGATCCAACTGGAAGGGGGAGGGCAGTCAGTCTTTTGAGAGTCTTATAGTCAAGGCCTAAGCCTCAGATGTTCAATAAAAGAGCTTCTTCTAATTGGCTGAAAGTCTTTATTAATCACATGGCAAAGACTGATTGGCCATACACTAAGCTGATTCACTCTTTTCCTATGGACTTAATAGACACTGACCATTTTAAGAGATTATGCACAAGCACAACCGAAGTTATCTATAAAAAAAAATAAATAAATAAATAAAACCATATTTCATATGTGAGGCTATATTTGTAAATTGAGCCTAAAATACGAAATGAAAAAAAAAAAAAACCCGAAATGTTACATATGAACAGGAATTTATTACAAGAGCTTTTTGGGCCCCACAGATTTAATTTAATTTCTGCCTTGGTTTGAGTCCATATTCAGAATAACTGACAGTATAATAGGCATCCAAATCCACTGTGTCTAAATCCTGATATAATATAATCCTGATGCTAATATAGCTTCTGCCAAGACGTGTCAGTTAACAGCTATAACCGGGTGTCAAGTCATGCTCCACCTGTTACAAGGCTGGCATTGGAATAAATAACGTTACTCCAAATACTAAACCCTAGAGCCAGTTGACGGGATTGTTATTAAATTGTAACCCAGTTTAACCTCTAACTCCGAACAACTCGTCGTACCAGCCACAATTCATCGCTAAACTAAAGCTTTGTAGCTAAACTACTAAAAAAACAAAATACCAGACATATTTTATGTGGGTGTCGAGTTAGGTAAATCTGTCAAATCTTCAAATCGAATGAGAAAAAGCTATTCGGACCTGTTTCTTCCCCACCCCCATGAGTCCTGCTCCATGATAGCTCATTAGCTCGTTAGCTGTGGCCGCGCTACGCGATCAACCTCAGAACCCCACGCGACATTTCTGCGCCACTGTGGCTGCGTCGATCATTTCACCTCACCGGTTTAGTACGAAAAGTCATCGATAACGGCAAAAAATCACGCAGAAGTACCTGTAAATATCGGCGTTTCCTTCAGTGGCTAACGGTGTGTGACACCAGCTGTACCCCTCACAGGAGAGGAGAGGGTCATCTGACAGACTCTACCCACAATGCTCTGCGAAAAGATCGGGGCGTTTATGGTGTTCGGCACAAGCAAAACTTAAAATTTTGATAATGAAACATTTAGAAACAAATACTACTAAAATTATCTTAATGCTAATTTATTTAGAATAATGTTTATCCTGCTGCTAAAATTTTACGGAAATTATTTCGTTTTGATTTGAAGTAGATTTTTGTGGATTCTGCTTAAAAGAGCCTGAAACCAGCTTTTTTTTTTTTTTTTATGTTTCTCACTTTGCAGTCGATATTTACATATGGCCAAATATTGGTACTGGAATTCCTACAACTAAAAGTATTTCATGTCTTGTTTTCATGCAGATGCACATTATTATTACTATGGGTAAATTAAATATCATACATAAAGGCAAATAGAATAACCGTAAACCCTCTTTAACCTCGTAAACCCCGTTTTAAAAATATGTAATATTTAAATGTTTATCATCCATAAAATACTTATCCAAAGATAATCAACCTCTTGGTGAATTATATGAAGTCATTTCTCTTTCCTTCTAAGATTTTGTACATGCTTCAGTTTTTTTCTCGCAACCTCCCTTAAACGTCTGAAGATTATGCTTTTTTTTTTAAAAATTTTATTGTTGTACTGTTTCTTTTATACACATGAATCTGTTTAAGATGGGAGATTTAATTACATGTTATTTATTATTACACAGTATTATTACAGTACATGCACAATATTATTTATTATTGAAAACGGTGCAGCTACACATTTTACAGTTTCTTAGTGTGAGTTATGGAATCCGCTCCTTATTTTTGATATTTGGGATTTTAAATCTTGTTCTTTTGGGGGTTGTTGTTATTATTATTATTATTATTATTATTATTATTATTATTATTATTATTATTATTATTAATTCCATTTGTATCTATTTCTTGAGCTACAGTTATCTATTGCACACTTCGTTGCTTTTCAGGGCTGAAGGGAACGGGTGAAAATTCAGAAAACCTGCCCTATATGATGTGAAGTACAATTGTCAACTAGCAACATAGGTCTATAAATAACCCTAGCGCTCAGCCCCCATTTTCTATGAGGGACTTTTATTTTGAAACACGCACATCCTCCTCAAAACAGACCAAATGCGCCGTTGAGCGGTCGGGCCTATTTAGGGCTTTCTAAAGTTAGAATTAAAGCCGTTGGGACTAAGCAAAACCATGGGCCTTTAGCTACACACAATCCTGAATATTTGATGGTAATCTGTGTGTTTGGCTAAGTCGGTTTTGTGTCGTCGCAGAGCGCAGCTCTTCGTTTTCGCGGCCGTTGCGGAAGGAGATTGTTATGACATTCTCTTTGTCTCTCGCTGCACAAACCCGCGACCATATTTCTTGCTGAAAGAGCCTCTTTCAGCGATCGGTGCAAATCTAGCTATTCGTAACGACCTAATTCTTACTGGTTTTCACCGACCTGATCAAGGGGTTGAAACATGTCGTTGCACGGTAAACGAAAAGAGATCTACAAATACGAGGCGCCATGGACCGTCTATGCCATGAACTGGAGCGTCAGACCCGACAAGCGCTTTAGGCTGGCGCTCGGCAGCTTCGTCGAGGAATACAACAACAAGGTACACCGCTGTTTGACATCAAGAGATCCCAGATCCCTCTGCATTATATCTCTACTTTGTTATGTGTTCTTATGGCTTCTGACATGCTATCATGTAGAGAAGTGTACTCTAAAATGTATAATAGCATGGTGGATGCAGATGAACGGGATTTCATTAAGTCGTCCAGTGATAGTGTCTGCCATGGATGACAATGACATCCATAGAGCACTTACGTATTACTTGGACAGACGTCATAAGTGATTTGCTTGATTGCTTAAAAATAACTAATCAAACTGTTAACTTATTTGTATCTTGTTTGTGGTTTGACAGCTGTCAGAAACTCGTGCATCATGAATCTAGTAGATTCATTGTGATGTGGTCATTGTTACATCAGCTGTTCGTTTTGTGATGTTCAGGTCCAGCTGGTGGGTCTTGAGGAGGAGAGCTCAGAGTTTGTATGCAGGAACACTTTCGACCATCCGTACCCCACCACCAAGATCATGTGGATCCCTGACACCAAGGGCGTCTATCCAGACCTGCTGGCCACCAGCGGAGACTATCTGCGCATATGGAGGGTACGCAGAGGGAACCACATAGACCCTCTCTGTTACACATCAGATTGTAGTAATGATTGACTGCACTTCAAGACCACATGAGATGGACCCTATTCAATTATTAATGCATGTCCCTGGTCTTACTGTGAACATTCACTGATGCACAATACATTAGGGCCACACTTTATATTAAGCATTATGTACTGACATTTAAATAATCATTTGATACAACACACTTATTGTGTACATATGTTTTACATTGTACTTTAACCTTAAACCTATCCCTAACCTTACCCGTATCCCACCTTAATAGCAGCAAAAATGTTTTGCAATTGAACACATGCACAACAAGTACATTGTACTTAACAATTAGTTTAATGTAAGTACATAGTAGACACCCCTAATGTAAAGTGTGACCCAAAAAAAAGTTTTATAAAACTGGACTCACCTGATTTATATGCTGTTCCTCTGAAACAACTTTCCTTTTCCACTTGCGTAACATTGTCGTGACAAACTTTCATTCAGGCTGACTTTTTTTTTTTTTTTGCTGAATATTGTTTCACTCTGAAATAAGTCAAATTACAGAAGATGCAAATCACAATACACATTGACTTATATGACATTGACATGTCTTTATGATTTAAAGATAGATTAAATGAAATGTTCACAACCCATTTTACTTCTATTTAGTGGGGCTTGATTGGTCAGGACTTAATTGAATCCATCTGTAACTGATTTCTTTCATATTTCAAGTAAATGTGCCCTGATGAATTGTTCACAATAAGACCAGGAATGTGTATTAAGAAAGTGAATGGTCCATTTGAATTTAATTTAACATTAAATGATCAAAGACTCTAGCTTTAATACTGAGAAACAGAGCTGTAGAACACAAACTCAGTACACTTAAATAAAGTGAACTGTCTGTATCTTGTTGTCAGGTGAATGACACGGAGACCCGTCTGGAGTGTCTCCTGAATAATAACAAGAACTCTGATTTCTGCGCACCTCTCACCTCTTTTGACTGGAATGAAGTGGACCCCAATCTTCTGGGTAAGAGAACATGTCTGTTTGGCTGTTCAAAAAATCAATTCCATTAATAAATGTTGTCTTGGTAACTAACTGAAATAAGTTTAGTTGAAGTGTTAAAATGATTCAATTATAAGCTAAATAGAAGTAATAATAAAATAAGCTAACATAAATGACGAAAGCACATAACAAAATTGCTAAAAGTATAATAAATTGAAAATATACAAATAAAAGCTGCCATAATAGTATATTTCTCTCATTCCCCATTTCTGTCGTATTTGACTAATTCTATGGCCATTGACATGCACAGGAGACTGTCCATGAATGGGCAGTGTTTGGCAATGTTTTTTTTCTGGGGTAGGTTGCCAAGTCTTTCCCTGACCCTCCCCATTACATGGCTTGGGACACACACACACACACACGCACGCACACACGTGTTCGCACCAACAGCCAATTTGGCATGTCAAAACCGGAGGATACTAGCACAGGGAGAACATGCAAACTCCTGGCTCGAACTGGGGACCTACTCACTGTGAGGCAACAGTGCTGCCCACTAAGCCACCGTGCCACCAATAGTATATAGATAACTGTTGTTTGGGTGAAAATGTATGTTTGGCTGTCAAAAGATCATCAGATTGTCATCATGTATGTGTGTGTGTTTTCTGTTTTTTTTCAGGCACCTCTAGTATTGATACCACCTGCACGATCTGGGGTTTGGAGACAGGACAGGTTCTGGGAAGAGTCAACCTGGTGTCAGGCCACGTCAAAACACAGCTAATCGCTCACGACAAGGAGGTGAGTAAAAATTCACCTTAGGACTTCAGACTCTTATCTTTTAACTGGCAGGCCATTTTCCATCACTCTACATTTGTGTTACTGTCTTGGTATAAATCAAGCGTTTTTATTGGCTTTAAGGTGTATGACATCGCATTCAGCCGTGCGGGTGGCGGTCGTGATATGTTTGCGTCTGTGGGAGCTGACGGATCCGTGCGCATGTTTGATCTGCGGCACCTGGAGCACAGCACCATCATCTATGAGGACCCTCAACACCACCCGCTGCTGCGCCTGTGCTGGAACAAACAGGACCCCAACTACTTGGCCACTATGGCCATGGATGGCATGGAGGTCGCTCTTGTAGTACCTTTTACTTTATTAGTACATTTGTCCTCATCTTTTCTCATGTCCCTCACTTTTTGCTGTTGTATTCTTGTCAGGTGGTGATTCTGGATGTGCGTGTGCCGTGCACACCAGTGGCTCGGCTCAATAATCATCGTGCCTGTGTGAACGGCATCGCATGGGCGCCACACTCCTCCTGCCACATATGTACAGCAGGTTAGAAACCAGCCCGTTCACATACACGCACTACAACGTGTGTGTATGTATGTACACGTATACATTCACTCACACTCACACACTCATGTTGGTGCAACTACATTATGAGGACTCTCCATAGATGTAATGGTTTTTATACTGTACAAACCGTATATTCTATCCCCCTACACTACCCCTACCCCTACCCATCACAGGAAACATTCTGCATTTTTAATAAAACATTTAGTGTGTTCTTAAAGCTATTTGAAATATGAAGACATATGAAAACCACCCTTACGTTGTAATACCCATGTCATTATACAAATTTGTGTCCTCATAAATCACATAAACAATCACACACACACATGTTGTGTTTCCATGTTTTATGGGGACTTTCCATAGACATAATGGTTTTTATACTGTATAAACTGTATATTCTATCCCCTTACACCCCTTACCTACCCATCATATTAAACTTTCAAAATTTTTACATTTTCAAAAAACTTCACTTAGTATGATTCATAAGAGAATTTTTGGTCCCCATGAGGAAAACGTCTCCACAAGGAAATTGTCCCCATTAGGTAGGGTTTACCAAGCCACACACACACACACGTGTGTGCGTGCATACGTATGTACACATATATATATTATATATATACACATATAGTATAATAGTATTACAATTTAAAATAATGGTTTGTGAATTTTCAGCATGATTACTCCAGTCTTCAGTGTCACATGGTCCTTGAGAAATCATTGAATGGTCAGATAGGGAATGTGTCAGTTCTGTTATCCTTATTGTTAAGATGTTTTTGTTGCGTCAGTATAAAGGCCCGTTCACACCAAGAACAATAGCTGTAACGATGTCTATGTTAGGGTTCACACCAGCGGACAATATTTATACATTTATTCCAAGCTTGCACTGCAGTTTTTTTCTGATTCTGATTGGCTCTCAATGTTTTTGTCGGGCTAAGTCGTTCTGAAAGTGATTCCATCAAATTTGTGTCTATTCCGTTATAGTTGAGGTGTGGACTCTGCTAATCTTTTATATTTAAAACAAGTTTTAGAACTAAACCGTTATAGTTAACGTCCTTGGTGTGAATGGGCCTTAAAGGGATAGTTCACCCAGAAATGAAAACTCTGTCATCATTTACTCACCCTCAAGTTGTCCTAAACCTGTATGCATTTCTTTATTCTGCTGAACACGAACAAGAATATGGGAAAATAAACAGTTGATGGACCCTATTGACTTCCATAGTAGGGGAAAAATACTATGGAAGTCAGTGGATTCCATCAACTGTTTGGTTACCGACATTCTTCAAAATATCTTTGTTTGTGTTCAGCAGAACAAAGAAATGCATACAGGTTTGGAACAACTTGAGGGGGAGTAAATGATGACAGAGTTTTCATTTCTGGGTGAACTATCCCTTTAAGACTGTAGCAGCCGTGACAGTGCTGTTTCATTATAAGTCTTCTTTACCTGGCCCCCCTTTTCTTTTAAATCCCACTGTAGCGGACGATCACCAGGCTTTGATTTGGGACATCCAGCAGATGCCGCGGGCCATCGAGGACCCCATCCTGGCGTACACGGCCGAGGGAGAGATCAACAACGTACAGTGGGCCTCTACTCAGCCCGACTGGATCGCCATTTGCTACAACAACTGTCTGGAGATCCTGAGGGTGTAGAGCCGAGGCTTAAAGTGCCCCTCTGCCTCCTGTGTGGGGCATTGCTGGAAAAGGGTCTTTAATAAAGCAGAGACTTGTTTTCTAAAGTTCCTGAGGTCTAGAGGTTTCAAGCGGGAAACGATATGAACGGGCCTGTGGGAACAACGGTCTGAACAATGTGTGTACAACTTTTGTCTGGGAGAATGAGACTGTGTGAATGAGTATCTGTGTTTCTGCACAATATATTGGTCTGTTTTCCTACCTGCTGGTGTCCCAGAGTCCTCATTATGGGATCTTAAACACAACTGTAATTACTATGATACATGGCCATTTGTGTAGGGAGAGATACATGTTTATTCAGTTTGACCGGTAAAAAAAAAAAAAAAAACATAAAAAAAATTAAAAAAGCAAGTAAGATTGTAAAGATTTGCCAACATGGACATACAAAGCAACCGTTTTATTAAGATGTTATTACTTGCTTCAAAGATTGATACAGATTTAAAGAGCCTCTGAACTTCAGATCCTGCTTTTCATTTCAGGAAGGTGCCATTTTCTTTTTTTTTTTGTAGCTTTGGAAACTGTTAAATACCGTAGTATGGGGATAAAATGCTTGACGTCACTGCAAAACATTTATAATTGTTCTTCAGACACGCTCACAACTCGCATAGCGGTTAGTTGACGTCAGTGTTTGACAGAGCAAAATGTCTTTTTATTTAAAGATCACTAAATTGTGAGAAAGCTCCTGTTATATTTTTCCCCCATGTCATTTTTCAAAACAAGTCAGTCCCCTTTCAGCATGCTTGTGCTTGAAGTGAAATGTGTACTGTATACATATATAAATATTATGTACAAGGTAAGGCAAGATAGTGTCACTTTTCCAGAAAGATTTTGCATCACGAGTCATTTGGTCTGTTCATGAAATTGTTCTGTTATGCAAATATGATGTAGTAGTAACACCACTCTTTTCAGTCAAGACCGAAGTCAAAAGTGAGTTTGCAAGGCTGTCTGGGATCCTCACACTCTTAGATGGGGTGTTTATATGTAAGTAGTTCTGTGTGTGTCCAGCCATGATGCTTTTCTATTAATAAACTCACTTAATAAACTCTTGTTCTTTCATAAAGCTTTCAGTTGTAATTCATTGTGACGTATTGGTTATTGGATGTTACAGATTTGTTTTTGGTTAGATATTGGATATTTAATCATGCTCATTTCTTCTATTTTGATTGATTTTCATTTCTATCATCTAACACTCGGTTTATAAACGGTAATAATTTAATAACACCGTTAAATGTAATCTTTGGCTAATTATACAAATGAATATCCATTTTTCATACTGTTCATTAGAATGTTGTAATGCCTGAATTCACTTAAAACATTTTTATTTAGATAAAATAGAAAATGTGTGCTGGATATATATGTATATATATATATATATATATAAAATGTAATATTAGATATCTTGTTTAAAACTTAAAAAAAAAAAAAGAAAAAGTTTTTGTTACTGGAATAAACCTGAAATAGAACAGCTATAAGAAAAACATCAACTTAAAAAGACTTGTGCCTTGGCAACTAACTGAAATAAGTTTAGGCTGAAGTACTAAAATTACTAAACTGAAATAAAAGAAAGCTAAATAAAAATATTACAAAATTAGATACACAAGAAATGACTAAAACAGACTAGAAATGTCAATGCTAATTCACAATATTAATAAATACTATATTACAAAAGTACTGTTTATAACTTGAAAATAATTATAAATTTGACTATTTTCATATCAGTGCATCTTTAGTTAAAAAACAGGCCAGTGAAAATAAGGACAAAGAATATTCACAGCTTAAACCCAGTGCAACATTATTACTCGTTTATAAATAACATTTAATCTAAAAAATAACAATAATAACAGTTGTGTGCTTTTGGAAACCTTCACAGTCCAACAAAGGTTTCCAGTCATTTTACATACATTCATCTGCTTACATTGCAGAGGTGAAATAAACTTTACACTGATTTCATCTTGAAAAGTGAATTACAGAAGCAGTCCTTCACTTTCCAATCAGAACGTCAAGAATTCAAGAGAAAATCCTCAGAGACACGCCGTAAGTCTAAACACATCCACACACAGTCACACCACCCGTCAGCAGTTAAACAACCGCTTCAGAGAGACAAACATCATTTCAGAACCCTGAATTCATGCCCATTTGGTTACTATGAATCCAAATATACAAAGATTCATTTTTGTGCCAGTCATTAAGTCTTTTGATTTAGTAATACATTAGATTTGGGTTAAACACCTAACCTGACACTATATATATATAATAGTTTATAATTAGAAAATCTATACATTGAAAAGAAAATTTAGCACGTTTGCAATATCAGTACACACAAGCAATTCATTATACTTTTAAAGCTCAGGTATGTGTGTCATATTTGTCCTGGTTTGAGTGATGCTGCTGCCTCAGAGGATCTGCCTCTAAATAACAGCTGACACAAGAAGACAGGATCAAGTTTAGTATGTAAAGACAAATCTCAAACCAGACACGAAAAAAAAAATACAATTATTACATGATGGTGTCAAGTGATCATAACGTAGCATCTCTCTTTGACTCTTTGATCTTGTCTTTATTGCCCACTGTGCTTCTCTTCATATTCGATAACGAAAATGTTGAGAGGTGTTACTAAATACTCTCGCATCAGCGGGAAAAAAAATCCTGCTCTTAATGAGAAGGGATATGAGACAAAACACCTCAGAGATTCAGAGAAATCCAGTCACCGTTTTAGATTCATTTTCTCTACTGGACGCCCTTGTAACTAATGAGTAACATGAATACATTTATTGCAGAAGTGCAATATTGAGCTGATTTAAAAAAGGGAAACCATAAAAATGTGGTATATAATCGTCTTAGAACAGACAGTAGTCTGTTTTCGGCCTCTAGCTTCCAGGTAAGACTGGATCGGACAAGTGCCTCTGGATTTCTGGTGATCCCTCCAGCGTGCTTGGACTCTCCAGACTGTCCGGGAGCGATGGGAAGCGCAGGCTTCTACACAGCAGTCCCGGGGGCTGTAGATGAGGCTCTGCTGTGGGCACAGCCAGCTCTGTCTCTGGGGACATCGACATGGTGTCATTGGAGGCAACTGTCAGATGGATCCCACTGGACAAAGAGTCTGGAGACTTCTCTTTGAAGCTGTCCAAGTCAGGGCTCTGTGTAATGTGGAAAACAGGTCCGGTTCAATACAGATGTGCAACATGCTCACTACAAAGATTAAAGAGGTAACAACAGTCTATCTGACAAGTATATCAGTCGGCGACAGTCGCTACATTACCAAAGTCTGAAAGAGGATTGTCATATTTGGGAGTCATCAAAAAACTTTTGCAAAAGAGGGTTAATTAAGAGACAGGATTACATACAGCTACATCTCAATTTTTATATGAGTGGTTCATTTGCACATCTACTGTTAATATGTGATTTACAAACCCACAGGTAAATATCACACCCTCCCTCTCTCATTGCTCACATGACAACCTACCTTACCAGGCGATGTGCTGTCAGTGATCTGTAAAGAGGGCATAGTGTTGTGCGTTGCTGTAGTGTACAGGCTGGTGGGGTGAGCGGGGTGGGTCAGCGGTTCTGGGGAAACTGCGCTGTAGGCGGGAGGTACAGGTGCCATCTGCCTCTGCAACAACTGCAGGATCACATTTATATCAGCTGTCATCCTGGTCTCCAGTCTTTTGAGAGAGAGAGAGAGAGAGAGAGAGAGAGAGAGAGAGAGAGAGAGAGAGAGAGAGAGAGAGAGAGAGAGAGAGAGAGAGAGAGAGAGAGAGAGAGAGAGAGAGAGAGAGAGAGAGAGAGAGAGAGAGAGAGAGAGAGAGAGAGAGAGAGAGAGAGAGAGAGAGAGAGAGAGAGAGGTTGTAAGGCAAATGTAGACCTTGCATTTAAAGCTCTTTCTTTCTCTAGATGTTGGACCTGTTGAGTTGTGACTGCAGCAGCTCCAGGCGGGTTTGCAATTGGTTCGGTCTGTCCTCAATACAGGGGCTGTGATGGTGGTAGCAGGCCTGCACTGCAGAGGAATGTCTCTGGCTCTCTGAGTACTGACTGGCCCTGCGGTCGGGCAAATAGCCGTATAACCCCGACACATTCAGAGGAGCTGCTGTATGGATGAAGAATGAGTGGAAAAACCATGAGGAACAGAAAGACACAGAATAATGGACAAGATAAAGATGGAGAACACCAAAATGATTAGAAAACTATGGAAGCTTGTTTCCGCCACAGAATAAAACACTTTAAAAGATAATTGCGACTTTTTAATCTCACAACTGCGAGTTTACGAGAATATAGCTTCAATTCTGACTTTATGACTCGCAATTGCGACTCAGAATCGCAAGATGTAAACTCGCAATTGTGAAAGAAAAAAAATTCGCAATGACCTTTTTTACTTTTTTATTCTATGGTGGAAACAAGCTTCCATAGAAAACTGTCACAAATTTGCAGATAAAAAAAAACAATAGCTAAATATCAATTTGCATACTCATACCAAGTACAAAACATACACACTGCACTGGCTATGGTAAAGTTGGTATGAAATGAAAATTCACTTTTTTCTAGACGCATGTTATAGATCTTATACTTGCATTTAGATGATTCCTTTTTCAACATTTCTCGACCTCATAGTTTTTAATAATAAAAATGACTCGATCTTGAAATTGCAGACTTCTCTCTGGTGACCTATACTGGACTTCCTCAATCAATTAGTCTACTTAAACCCCGCCCCTTTCTTACAGTCGACTGCAAACTCTGAATCAGATCTACCTCCATCCAATCAACAACCAAGTTAACATTTTTTCTAAATTTTTTCTTTTTCATTAATTTGTTTCACTCAGATGTATGTCACAATACAGAAGAAAAGATCTGTCGCTACCTCCATCATATCGCAACTTTAAAAGGTATATTCTATAATTCATCTTCCAAAAAAAGATTCTGCGCATAAATAAATGAATGGCACTTAATTATTTTTTTTTTAATGATGTCATATCGGTAGCCTAATAAGTTCACTTCATAGGATCACATGATCAGATGAATTCCACCTGCTCTACATGATTTGAGCTGGATTTGAAACTCGAGGCTCATTGCCTCTACCTAATTTTTTACATTATTAACGTTGTTTTCATTCGCAATAGAGCATTATCCTTTTAGCGGCACTCACCATACATTTTATTTCCGAACTGTTGCACATAAACATGCATGAACCAGCTTAATAAAATGTTGGCACAGTCACTTTAATCTGTTTTGGGAGAAAATTGAATGTGATTTTTAGCACCACTTACTGGACATTTCACTTTGATACTGCCACAAAATGTACAAGAAGCAACAGAATAATATTTTTTACAAAAATGTCACCACAGGCACATATTTTTTATGAGCCGGGTTTGATATTATGTTCAGTGTAATATGATTCAGGAAGCACCAATCTTTATCCTGCTACCTGTGTACGGATGTGCACCTCCCAGTGGTTCTCCCATGGCAGAAGCTGTGCTGTTGCCCGGGGGCAGACAGCTGACTGCAGAAAGGGAGTATTCCTGCATCTCTGTCCCTGGTGAGTACATCTCCCCTCGGCCGGACACCAGGGGCTTCATGTCCTCCTCACTGGACAGGGAAGCAGCACTGGCATTGCTGCATAACTCATCCCATTGTGAGAGCGGTATTGCCCCCCGATGGTTCCCCACAGGGGAACAGGACTGGACAGGGTACGTGTCCATTCCATCTCGGTCCATCCCATCTGGGTGATGTAAGAGAAGAGAAAGATCAGAATAGTATAGTCCTGCAGCAAAATCATTTTTGTGGCCCTCATAGACTAGATAGGCACCATTACCAGGCCGATTTCGCTGTAGGGGGTTCCTCCGATGTCTGGGCCGACGGTACCCACAGTCTGAGTCCTCGCTTGGGGTTTGATGCATGATTCTGTCTGCCTGATACACACAAGCCTCAGTAACTCACATAATTACAGAACACGTACAGAAACATGAAGACTTGCTATCATCCAATTTATTTTCTCTGTGTTGTGTGTTTGAGTGGCTTACATCTCGAAGGTTGAACGTGATTTCCAGGTTACTCCAGAAGTTGTCGGAGAAATCGGGGTACATGTCCAACACTTCCAGCAGGTCATCTCTCAGAATCTTGTGCAGATCACAGTATGTCAGAGCCCTCACGTCTGCACTTGATTTCCCTGGCCTGGCGTATAGACTGATTGGCTCCCCAAAAATATCATTCTTACCTACAGTGAAAACAGGATGAGAGGCAGGAGGTTGGAATAATTAGAACAGAATAGAAATATAGAAAGAAGAACATCACAGTTGGGTATCAAATACTGTAGGTTTTGTGTAATGCTTACAATACTAGTTCAACCGGTTATGTTCTGTTTTATAATCATGGTGTTTTGGTTTTCCTGTCTGCCTGCCTGTGTTCCCTATTAGTTTCCATAGTTCCTAATTAATTACCCACCTGTTCCCTGTTCTGTTAATGATCTCCCTTGTGTATGTAAGCCCTTAGTTTGCCTCTGATCTTTGTCTTTCGATAACATTAAATTCCTGTGTGTAGGTCTTATGGTCCTGTCATCTATTAAAAGTTATTTGCTCATCAGTTCCATGTCCTGTATCTCTCTCCCTTGGATTATCTACACACACATTACTGTAACAGGGGCACTATAAAGGTTTAATGTGGCTATTGTATGTTGGGACCCTATACTGCTGGCTTAAATTGTAATATTATTTCATAATAGTACTGTTTTACTGTATTTATCATCAAATAAATGCAGTCTTGGTAAGCATAAGATACTTCTTTAAAACAAAATATATAAAAAAGCAAATAAGATCCAGATATATCAACTTTCTGTGAAAAACTGAAACAATAAATGTGTAGTTTACTAAAGTTGTTAAGGCTGCAATTAAACAATTTTTCCAAGGTGAAGTGAGTTGAAATAAATGAAGAATGAAGCAAAAGATAAAGACAGAATTAGAAAGTATTCAAACCTAAAATGGCCATGACCACATCCTCTCTGAGGATCTCTATGGAGCCACGGGAGATGAAATATAGTGCGGTCAATACGTCTCCACTGTGCACCAGAGTGTCACCGGGTGGGGCATGTGTGGTCTTAAAACGCATGGCCAGAGCCCGTAGACAACCCTTGCTTGCCCCCCGGAATGCCTTACAGTTCTGCAGCAGACTGCGGTTCAGATGCAGACAGATGTCAGCCTGAAGACACTCCGGAAAACCCTTTAACACCTACAGCAAGACATGGGAGAAATGCAACATTGAAGACATGCAATATTTTTCACATTTTAATTAAAACAAAAATAATAGTTAAACCCCAGAAACTGACCAGCCCCCACCATACTCTGAACACTGTAGATGGTGTATACAAGTAATTTTATGTAATTCTGCAGGTTAATTTGAAGAGTATATGTGTGTAACTCACAGCGTTCATATCGATGCCATTAGTATAGGACCAGGCATGCTGGAAGTACTCTTCCAGTCGTTGCCGAAGGCCTCCTGGGATCTGATGGAACCTGATGAACTCTTTCACACGTAGCATCTGAGTGTGATAGCGAGCTGTGCCAGAATACAACCTCTGAATTATAGCTGACACATTGCCAAAGATACTGGCATACATCAGGGCTGGAAAGGAAGAACAACAAAGACTATCATCAGCAAAGAGAACGGTACAAACAATGGTGCTTTTTACTGTAGTTTTTATTACACAGTAAATGTATTTATTTGTTTATTATATATGCACTACCGTTCAAAAGTTTGGGGGTTTTAAAATAAAATAAAAAAAGATTTTTAAAATGTTTCTGAGTCTCTTATGCTCACCAAGGCTGTATTTGTTTGATCAAAAATACTGTAAAAACGTTAAGAAATATTTGTCGAAAATGGTTGTGCTGCTTAATATTTTTGTGGAAACTGCTATACATTTATTTCAGCATTCTTAGATGATCAGAAAGATGACCAGTATGTATTTGAAATATAAATCTTTTATAACATTATAAATGTCTTGACTCTAATTTTTGATCAATTTAATGCGTTTTGCTAAATCAAAGTATTTATTTCTTTAAAAGAAATGTTAAGCTTTAGTTGTCATGTCTAATATAGATAATGAATGTAGTGCACTTACAGCCAATGAGCATGACACAAATGGAGAAAATCTTCTCAGGGTTGGTGTTAGGAGAGACGTTTCCGAATCCCACACTGGTCAAACTACTGAAGGTGAAGTACAGTGCAGTTACATATTTATCCTTGATGGAGGGGCCGGAGAAGGAGTCACTGTCATTGTAGCGCTTGCCAATTTGGTCAGCCAGATTATCCAGCCAGCCGATCTTCATGCCTCCGATACGGGCAGAGCTGGTGCGCTCCACATTGCCAATGGCGTACCAGATGCATGCCAGCCAGTGGGCGATGAGGGCGAAGGTGCACATGAGGAGGAAGAGAACTGCCGCGCCATACTCAGAGTAACGGTCCAGTTTTCTCGCTACACGCACCAATCTCAGCAGCCGCGCAGTCTTTAGAAGGCCAATCAGAGTGGTGGTTTGAGGCTGGAAGGAGGAGTTTGAGAGGATTAGTTTGCAATACATAACAATCACTCTTATTTTTATTTTCTCTGCATTATTGTGGCAGAATGGTATTTATGACCTCCTTTCTTCCATGGCACACATAAGGGGTATCTGTGAAGAAGTCCTTGCCACTTCTGTACATGTAATGAAAGTGAACAAGTAAGCCTATCAAAAAGTCGCCGTAAGACTATCAAGAACTCCTCTGAATTGATTGGATAGCTTTATGGGAGGAACAAATCACTATTCATTCACCGATTATCTTTTCTCCGCTGAGCTGTGAACTGCAATGTTATGCAGTCAGTAAGTTGAACAAATCATTCAGACCAGTTTTATGAACCGGATCAAACGACGAGACTCAAAAGAATGATTCATTCACATATTGGACATTACTACTACTCACATGAACTCTTGACTAGGGCTGATATCAGGGTTTGAGACCTAAATTTTGGTCTGTTCCTCATACAAATCAAATCATATGGCTTAAGAAGACTTTTATTAAAGCTCACAACTCACATGGGGGTGAGGAAATAATGAATATCCCTTTGAGAGTTGGTAAGTACTTAAAAGATCATAATTTTCAAGAACAATGTAGTCAATGTGAATTTAAACATGTAAATTTAAAAATGCTTCCAGTGTGTTCATATGCGAATCCATACTTTCATAAAAAAAAAAATCTGACTATGGTTTTCATAAGCAAAAATGGCAAATTTCAAATGACATACTGCTTGACTATGTTACTGTAAGAAGTAAACAATAAGTATGAATTATTTACATATGAACATGCTAATTATTAACATGGCTGTTGTTTCATCATTCTGTGAAGGTGACCTTCATCAATATAACAGAATATATGTCAATAAATCATTCAGCATAATAAACACAATCAATATGCGATCAATATTGCATATGAATCATTGACTAATCTGAGTGGTTCTACTAAAAGTAGAATGTTTAACAATCGTACTGTTCTGTTCGTACATTTGAAATATCACTGATTTTAATATTAACATTAGGGACCGTTAGGACATCAAAATCCTCACCTCATCTGAACCTGATCTGAAAATGAGCAGGTCGAAGGGAATCGCAGCCACAATGTCTATGAGGAACCAGCCCTTGAAGTAATGCTGAGCGATGCGAGCGGGATTGCTGACAACCTCGTCATTGTGATTGACATAAGTGGTCCTGAAATTGATGAGGATGTCGATAATGAACATGACATCCACCACCAGGTCCACTACGTTGAGGGGGTTGCAGGTGTAGCCGCAGGTGCGCCTTCTCTCGTCCTCCTGCTCGTTGAGGAGAAAGGCAGCCGAGTAGGGCGTGAAGACGGCAGTGTAGAGCACCAAGAGTAGGATGATCCAGTCCCATACTGCTTTGAACGGGCTGTAGTGGAGGATGGTCCACTTGTGGATGCGTGGAGCTTGAAGTTTGTACTCAGGAAGCACATCTGCCCCGAGTGACAGTACCTGGGAAGAAAAGGAGAGCTGTTCAGAGGATGCCATGGGGTATCTTTAACTGAAATTCCATGGATACAAAGGGTCAAAGTTAGCATGGACAGTTCGCCGACAGTTTTGCTGGCAGATTTCATAACTACACCTTCTGACCAGTGTTATTATTGTTACCGAAAACTAAAACTATCAAAACATTTTTGTTAATTGAAATAAAGCTGAAATAAAATAAAATGTAAATATTAATTGAAAACCTTAAACTAAATGAAAATTAGAACAAAATTAAATAAGTTAAAGTACTAAAACAAGTAACTGAAATTAAATTAAAATAAAATAGTAATAAAAAAACTAAGTGACGAAAGCATTAATAAGCATAACAAAATTGCTCAAATTAAATTCAAATGAAAACTAAAAATAAAAGCTAATTTAAAATATCAATAAAAACAATTTCATATAAATAATACTAAAATTAGTTGTGTAATCTGACATTCTGACACAAGGCAATATATAAATTGCATACATTTCATTTTATTATAGTATATGTTTTGCAAGTGGCTGATTTTATTTCGAAGGGTTCTTCAAAGCATGAAATTGACGACAATGTTGTGAACACAGAATGATTCAGTCCTCAAAACTAATGCAATCATACAAACAAACATGCATACTACAAGGTGAAGTCTATGAGTGACAGCATAAAATGTCAGAATATACCTCCACACACACACACACACACACACACACACACACAGAGAGAAGATACAATGAACACGTATGATGTTCTTGTTCAAAGGCATTTAAAAAAAAAAAAAAACAACAGACATTTTGAACTGTATATTTGCTTTGAACTGTATTGTCATCTCATTTTAACCCAGAGCACGAAACACCTGCAGACATCTGTTTATCTTTCATGCTTTGTTCTTCAAGATATACACCTCCTCTTCCTCTTGACATGTGCCATTATTAAAAGGAAGGGCAGCAGCCATGTCCTACAGACCAGATTCAATTTTAAAGGGCACGCTCTGAAAAACGCGCCACAAGGGGTCTGTCTCTGAGCCGAGTCTATGTTAAACAACCACACTGCTTCAAGTGGTGTAAATGTGATGGTATAGGAGAAATGACAGAGAAATAACCAGGAAAAAGAACCAAACCTTGAAGAGTCTTCCATTATTTATTTTTCTCATGATGTTCCAAATATGTATTCTGCTCTTTCATTCATGAAACACAGTTTTGTGAAAGATATTTTTCACACACACAAATAAAAAAAATAAAAAAACACAATAGAAGTATGACATAAGTAGTCTGTATGACTTGATCTGCTTTTGAAGTCACACAATAGCTCTGTGTGAGAAACATGGCACCTATAAACCTTATTAGAGCAGTGCCATGACAGATGAAAGCAAAGCAGCCAGGGATAGACTTGCTGTGTTTTCAATGGCATCCACTGTAAAAAGCTGTATAAAGCTCCTAGATCATTTTGTCTTGGGTTTTTCCTCTGCTGAAATTTCTTGGAAAGATATTTTTGCCTTGTTTCGTTGGCAGAACAAAAAAAACCAAAAAACCCTTTAACAACCCACTGAAGAGATGTGTCACAGTCTATCCCTCACAGCCTCGCTTTCATTCCCAACAAATATGGCGCTGCTGTGAATAAGGTCTATGGCACAGGCACAGGTTTGACGTCATGACTTGACTTACACTATTCCCAGCCAACTATTTCACACTCTCTCAGACATTAACAGCTAGAGTTTGTATTTTGTTACTGAGAGGCTTTGCAATGTGGTCTGAATCAGTTCATCCATACACATCCTCTGTCACGTCAGAACAGACTCCAGCTTTCCATTACCTCCCTCGACTCTGATTAAAGATCAATCACTGGCCATGGCTCTTTTAAAACAAGGGCTCCAAAAGGGGGAGTTTCATAGAGATGCCGTTTTGGTTCTTTTCAGTGAACAGTTCTTAAAAGAATCATTTCTTTTTTGCAGTGTGAAGAACATTTTAATAATCTAAAGAATTTTTCCATTTTAAAGAACCTTTTATGCAATAGAAAATTTCCACGGATGTTAAAGGTATTTCATGGAACCATACGCCAATAAAGAGCCTTTATTTTTAAGAAAAAGCAAGAAACTTCACTGTACCATGTACCTAATAAAGAGACAAAAGTCCCCAAAATAAATGACAAAAACAAAACTAAGACATTGTGCAACAAGTATTTTTTTATGTCTAACACATTATGTCAACAAGCATGCAGCTGGGCTATATATGTAACTGCTGAACTATTTCACACTGAGACCTATTTTCTGCTAGAGCTTTTCCCCAACAGAAAACCGCTCCTTTAATACACCATTAGAAGCCCATGATTACTGCTCGCACAGACGACCATGGCAACCACTGGCTGCCATGGAAACTACAAGTTGATCAGAGAACATCAGTCATGTGGAAAAAGTTGGTAGATTCGAAAGAGTTCTTTTGGGATGGGGAAAAACTATTTTGTAAGCAAAACAGTAAAAAGCAGTAAATGAATGGTTGTTGTGGTATTGCAAATGCTATGTTTAAACATTGATAATAAGATCTCAGACCTAGTAATATGCATTTCAGTCTTCTTTTACACAAATTTCAGAACACATGACAACCTAATGCAAATCACAGCCTTTCACTGACAAGGAAGTAATGAACGATGTGAAGAGGCATGTCTTTTTCTTATTTTGAAATATTTTTTTTAATCTAATTCAGGGCTTTTACTTTTGTTAAGCATTTAAGGGCTAAGAATCACATTTGTTTAAGCATGAATGGCTTAATTTAAGCAAATAACAGCTTTGAATGAAGGTTTAATGTAATTACCTGCCACCACTTACAAACTATTCAAGCTGAAATCACAGAAACCTAATATGATAAATGTCTTAGTTCATTAGCCATATCACATGCCATTAAATGAGAAAGTACCTCTGTAACGTCTGCAAACATACACGTTCATTCATAAAATCCTTCTGAATATAACATGTATGTGCATTCTGCATAATCTGTAGTCTGTACTGACCGGTACGACAATGAGAGGCTCCTTGTCCATGTTGTCCAAGGTGTTATGCTGACTCACAACATCCACTGCAAAACTGTTTCTTCAGAAAGAGAAACTCCACAGTCTCTACCTCCAAACAGACACGTCATCTTTACCACACACATACTGTACAAACACACCTGATCTAAAGAGAAAAAGAAAGCAGAACTGGATAGATGGACGATGCCTCTGAATCCAAGGGAACAAAAAGATGGATTGCTGAACAAACAGGCTAAACTGCCTAAATGCACCAATTTACAGGAAAAAAAAAATCGACAGGAAAGTGGTGAGGGAGGGTGTGGAACATTTCCAACAAGTCAAACCAAATGAGAACTAAATAGGCTGAAAGAATCTCACGCACTGATTAGTTTGGTAATGGTAGAAAGAATTGTTATTGGTGCATCCACAGGTGCATGGAGCAAGGAATGCTCAAAATCCGCAAACTGAATGAAAAACACAATCTTACATATAAAGGTCTTTAAATGACATTGATGGGCCCATGAAGAACCTTTAACATTCATTGAACATTTCTGTTGCACAAAAAAGTTCTTTATAGTGGGAAAAAGTTCTTTAGATAACTAAAATGTTCTTCACACTGAGAAAAAAAGGGCTATTTTAGGAAATGTTCACTGAAAGTTTTTTTTTTGGGGAACCCAAAATGGTCCTTCTGTTGCATTGCTATACAAAAAAAACCTTTTGGTACCTTTATTTTTAAGAGTGCAGTCCACTAAGTTCTGCCAAAACAATATATTTATCTTTATTTCATAATAACATAGTGAACATTTATTTTAATCTAGTTATTAATAAATATTAGAAGAAAAACTTACTAAAAATAAGTTTGTTAAAATACTAAAATTACTTCAACTAAAACTGAAATAGAAATGTTAAAGCAAAATGAATTCAAGTTCATTAAAATATATTAATAAATATTGTAATATAAAATAATAATGCAACACTGAGTGCAATGAGTTAGAACTGACCAGTGAGCAGACATTTCAACCCATAGCTTTCTTCAGTTTTTCACCATGCTAGTTAAAATTGAAGATAAATAAACATATATTAGCGATAGATGGTCTGGTTGTGATTCAGTGTTCAGACAGCACCTGCTATTTATCTTGCGTAAGTAATATGAAATTCCAGAAATGTATTCCAGAAGTACTATAGAAAAGCAGTTAGAAAATGAAAATGTAGCAATAACAAGCTAATAGGCCAGCCCTTATGTAAACTGCTACTGTCCCTGCACAATATCTATAGTTTAACATACAGTATATGTATTAAGGCCAGAGTAAACACAGGTTTAAAAACACCACCACCACCACAAAAGTCAACAACAACATGGATAGATCCTCATTAGGATGGTTTGATTAATGTAACAATGATATCAAGCAACTATGGTATTTGGTTTGAAAAATCGTAGCTTAAACAGCTTTAAAAGCCACAACTACTAGTTGTAATCAAAATGAATCAGATTCCCTCACACCCTGAACAGATGATTTAGTATAGATCTAGAACTTTTCATCTTAATCACTACTGAATAAGATGACAAAGGAACTATTAACAGTCTTGTGGCTAATGTCAAATTCTTTGTGCTGTTGAAACTAAGGGTTCAAGTTCTAGCTTGTAAAAACAGCAAGGATGATGTACAGAGTACAGCACTGCAGGTCTATTACAACAAGCAGACACACAGATAAAGCACAAATATATAGTGTTTCCATGGGCAACAGTCATTATTCAGAAATATTTAACAGCTGAATGCCACGACTGGCCAATCAGAATCAAGTGTTCCAGAGAGTCTCTTCTCTATTAAGTTATTAAGTGTCTATTTACACTAATCGCAAATAGATTTTGATTTACTCTGCCCACCAAATATCAGGTATTTTACTTTTAGTTCAAATAGCATTTTACTTACCTATTAATATTTGCACCTAGTGTAAACAAGACACTGTCTGTTGCTATTTGTGATGCAAACAGTATCTATCACTGTTTACACACAGTGTAAACAGCATCTACCTATTTTTTCTTTCTTTTTTTAACATTGTAAATAGCCATTGCCAAAAGTTGTTCAGAAAGTCTCTTATCTGTTTTGGCAGTTTCATCTGTCATCACAGATAAAAGGGACTTTCCATATACTTGTTGAACATATAAATTTCTACCCCTGCACATCACATAAACCTTTCAAAATATACATTACAACATTATATTGTATGTTTATTAATCTTTTTTCCTCATGGGGACCATTGCTAGATGATTACAGATTTTGCAATTAAAGTGTGTGTCTACATGAATGTTTTAAACCGATAATGCTTAATAAGCCAACGACATGTGTGGTCACGTAAACAGATTAAAACAGTTTTTAATTATCAGCATAAGGTTACAAATGGCTTAAAAATAAACTGATCGGCACAGCTAGATATTTGCCCATTACCCCAATTTTGCCCAGCATGTAAACAGCTTAACCTGCTTTATTTTGGCTTATTGAAGTCTGCATTTGTGTAACATCCTTACAGCAGATTTAAGAGGATCGAACCAGAGTGTTTCGCTGTAGGAGAGGAAGAAAATACACTATATTTCCAAAAGTATTGGGATACCCCTCCAAATCATTGAATTAAGAGGTTCCAATCACTTCCATGGCCACAGATCAAAATCAAGCACCTAGGCATGCAAACTGCTTCTACAAACATTTGTGAATTCAGTGAATTCAAGCATGGTACTGTGATAGGGTGCCACCTGTGCAAGTCCATTCGTTAAATTTCCTCACTACTAAATATTCCACAGTCAACTTTTAGTGGTATTATAACAAAGTGGATTCAACCGGGAACAACAGCAACTCAGCCACCAAGTGGTAGGCCACGTAAAATCACAGAGGGGGGTCGGCGCACGCTGAGGCCACAGTGCGCAGAAATCACCAACTTTCAACAGCTATTAGTGTAGAGAGCTTCATGGAATGAGTTTCCATGGCCGAGCAGCAGCATCCAAGTCTTACATCACCAACTGTAATGCAAAGCGTTGGATGCAGTAGTGTAAAGCACGGACTCTAGAGCAGTGGAGACGTGTTCTCTGGAGTGACCAATCACGCTTCTCTGCCTGGTAATCCGATGGATGAGTCTGGGTTTGGCAGTTGCCAGGAGAACGGTACTTGCCTGAATGCATTGTGCCAAATGTAAATTTTGTTGGAGGGGGGATTATGGTGTGGGGTTGTTTTTCAGGGGTTGGGCTTGGCCCCTTAGTTCCAGTGAAAGGAACGATTAATGCTTTAGCATACCAAGACATTTTGGACAATTTCATGCTCCCAACTTTGTGGGAACAGTTTGGGGATGGCCCCTTCCTGTTCTAACATGACTGCACACCAGTGCACAAAGCAAGGTCCATAAAGACATGGATGAGCGAGTTTGGTGTGGAGGAATTTGACTGGCCTGCACAGAGTCCTGACCTCAACCCGATAGAACACCTTTGAGATGAATTAGAGCGGAGACTGCGAGCCAGTATACTAGCAACCCAGGCCTTCTCGGCCTTCTCGTAAAGGCAGGCATCCCAAAACTTTTGGCAATATAGTGTATATTGTACACTATGACACTTTCATGACCCAAAAAATTACAAAATGTGTTCCCATCTTATGCAATGAGAAGTGGTATTGTCGTAGATACTGCAAACAAGAAAATCAGGCTTCCATATTTCAATAAAGTTATCAGTGTATTGATGTGCATGTAAATATGCTCATTGTGTGGGCATCTGATTTCCATACAATAGTCAAAATCTCTCCCCCACCCCCCACACGCACAGTCTTATTGCTGAATTAAACGTGGCAAAAATAAGCTACCTGAAAAGTGGTTATGGACAACTCACACATACTATACTAAAGAATCATATTTCAGGCAGGACTAAAATGCTAATTTTTATACTATGCAGTCATCAAACAGAAATTTGTCCATCCTCAATTTGAGGATCAATCTAATGCAAATATGTTCAGATTTAATACACTGTGCATATTTTATATACATTATGTAACTGTATCAACATTTACTCATCATGTGGAGTCACAGTCCTCTCTTATCAGTCTGCACATGTCAGTGGACACACAAACACAAACATGCTGTGTGAGCGCACATTCAAATCCATGTGCTGGTGAGAACCTAATGACAGAAGGTGCTCACATGCACATACACGAATTCACTGGAGCGAGATATCTGTGCTTATTGATATAATCTAACACTCTGTTTCATAATGATGGAACCAGGCAAATCTATTGCCACTGTCTGCACGCTGAGCACAGCCACAAACTCGGTGTGACATACCGAGATACTCAAAAGTAAAACAATACACTGTGCAAAACTTCACTAACAGCTTTATCTTATAGCTAAGGTCAATGTAACATTTCCATGACAAGTCTTTTGGCACTATTTGTTGTTTGTATTAACAAATAAATAAAAAGATTAGCGCCCTGAAGAAAAGGTTTTAACACGCAACACTGCGCTACAACATGCAAAACAAAAACATGATGAATGGAGAGAATAAATTAAAAACAGTAAAGCAAAGTGAAAGGATGTGCTCACATGATACCACAACAGACTAAACTAAAACAATGGGTAAGGGCAACAATAAAGATAAAACAAACTATAACAAAGCAAGACAATGGCAACAAACAAATGGCAATAAAAAATAGAAAAAAGTAAAACACAGAGATGTAACTATAAGCCACTACTACAAATAAAATGAACATACGGTGAACGGCACGAAGACAAAACAAAGAAATAAAGACAAACTGAGGCAAAATAAAGGCCTACTGCAACAAATAAAATTAACATACGGTGAACGGCACGAAGACAAAACAAAGAAATAAAGACAAACTAAGGCAAAATAAAGGCCTACTGCAACAAATAAAATGAACATACGGTGAACGGCACGAAGACAAATCATAGAAATAAAGACAAACAAACTATAAGGCTAAATAAAGGGACACTGTCCTCAGGCAAAAACATGTCTCAGTTTGCATATGTCTCGAGTCAAAAAGTCAACAGAGTCTGATACTGAAACAACACCATTAACAGTGATCTATGTGTGTGGCATCAGCTGTCAGTCAAATCCATCCAGGTCCTGACCTTTTTTTTTTTTTTTTTTTTTTTTAACCAGGTGTGGGAGGTGAAAATCAAGCAGAGTGAAAGAGAAACACAAAGCAGCGAAGGTAAGAAAAGAAAGAGTGGATGAAGAGGAGATAAATAAAGGTCAAGACAAGTCTGGTACTTACAGGCTTAAGTTTCTGTTTCAAGCTCATGGTGGCATTCTCTGAGCAGTGCTGAGACAGACACACAGAGCACTGACACAGGGAAACACCGCCCTTCCACGCTCACTCTCTTTTTCCTCATGGACACGAACACACACACACACACATACTGATAAAGGTGTGGAACGGATGACAGCCATCCTATTTGCATAAAGATTAGACTGCGTAGACAGAATATGGATGTGATACAGGCATTACAAAAGATGGATTTCACACACAGACCATTTACACTTATGTGCACACACAACCTTTATTTTGTGCTCTGAAACTCATTTTGTACTCATCTTTTAATAGTTTTATCATTAAAACATTCTAGTGTAAAATATAATGGAAATCTCAATTTCAATCTGAAATTTTTAATTTTGTAAAGAAAGTGAATTGGTGTAAATGATGTACATGTATTGATCAGTTTCACTGTAACTACACTTTATATGCTTGGCACTGATATTCTGAGAGGCACAATGTCAATGCATTTGCCCTCTGCAGCGGGACTGTGGCGTGCTTATGTCACATGCCTATTCACACTTACACTTATTATTAGAGAAATGATATAGATTATTATATAGATAAATGATGCCGTATTGCTTCTTGATGAGTTTTGCTGGATTTAACTGAAGTAAAAGCAGGAACACTGGAACCTGATTTTCCCTGTCCTTCCAGATTTTTTTATACACTAGCATTTAAAAGTTTGGGGTCAGTAAGACTTTTGGACCCACTTTATATTAGGTGGCCTTAACTACTATGTACTAACATTTAAATGAATAATTTGATACAATGCACATATTGTGTTTGTTACATTGTACTTACATTTTTAAAATTAGCTGCATGTAATTACATCTGTAATTAATTTCTGTAGTTACATTAGTAATAACACTGTTGACCCATCCCTTACACCAAACCTTACCCTTAAACTGACCCATAGCGCCACACCTGCCCCTAACTTTACCCATATCCCACCTCAATATCAGCAAAAGTGTGTGCAATACAATATGAACACAATAAGTACACGTTGTACTTATTTTTTGATGTAAGTACATAGTAGTTAAGGCCACCTAATATAAAGTGGGGCCAGACTTTTTAATAAAAAAGAAAAGAAAATAACACTTTTATTCAGCAAGAAAGCATTCAATTGATCAAAGTGAGAGTAAAAATTTCCATTTCAAATAAATGCTGTTTTTGAAAAGAAAAAATATTACACAATACCACAAAATATTAAGCAATGATTTCTGAAGGCTCATTTGACAATAAAGACTGGGTAATGGTTCTGAAAATTCAGCTTTGATATCACATAAATAAATGACATTTAAAAAAAAAAAAATGTTTTACTGTTTTTGATTGTATTTGTGATCAAACAAATGCAGCCTTGGTGTGCATACTTTTGAGACTTCTTTAAAAAACGAACAAACAAAAAAAATCTTAAAGTAAGAGGAGACACAGGAAACAGCAATAATAGGAGAGAGAGAAGCAGGATCGAGAAAGGACCTTGAGCCAGGACTTGAACTTGGGTCGCCCAAGGCGCATCTGCGCCATATGTCAGAGCTGCCCAATGGCTCCAACTGACTTCAGAAACTTTCCATGACCTCGCTAATATTTCTAGGGTTTTATTCTGTGATTGTAGGACCCCATGACCTACACAATTCATGATCATATTTCATTCAAAGGGTAATGCTCCTCACATGTGAATCAGTCTACTAAAAACAGTACAGCTGGTCACATAACTAGGAACGTCATGTTATATAGACAAATCAATAGCAACAAAGATCAATGCAGATGATCATTTCCCTTCTTGCTCAGTGTCAAATCGAAGTCCAATTATCAAGCCAGGAATTGTCTGTTCTACCTCAGGACGTAATGCCAAACACAGACTGCACATATGCCTTAAAACCGTAACATCAAGCAAATGCTCAACTGGTCATACAAAAGCTTCACACTAGTTACGTACATTGGCATCTTAAAAGTGGCTTAGTGAACATGCTAAATAATGTATTAAAAGAAAAGCAAATTGCAAAAAATGTGAGGGTTTGGTTTAGGGGTAGGGGATAGAACAAACAATAGAAGTTTTGTGTGAATAGTAGATGAAAATAACACAGAAAGAGAAAGAACGGGCAGAAAGAGACAGACAGAGAGAATGAGAGAGTAGGTAGAGAGGACCAGAGAGAGTATGTTTGCATGCACACTTTTGACAGATGTGTGTGTGTGTGTGCAAGTAGAGAAACAGTCGGTGTATCTTTGGCCCCTGCTGTCACTGCCCTCTACTTCCATTAGCCCTAGAAGCCAAGGTCACCAGCAGAGAGCAACCACACACACACACACACACAGTCATTCACACACGGGTCATGCTCACGCAAATTAAAATGCCCTTAATGTCAAATGTCAAAAGGCCAAATGTCATTCCAAACCTGTATGACTTTCTATCTTCTGTGAAACACAAAAGAGCGAGCGATTTTGAGCAATAACTTAGTGTTATTTTTATTTTTGTCCATTAAATTGGAGCCAATATAGTCACCAAAACTGTTTGGTTACGAAAATTCTTCAAAATATCCTCCATGTTCCACTGAAGAAAAAAAAGTTTGGAACAACATGAGGGTGAGTAAATGATGACAGAATTATTTTTTTCTAAAAGAACCAACCCTTTAAATAATAGTTTGTGAACTTACTCAAATATATCAAGATAGTTATAAGTGGAAACTTATAGAAAAATATAAATAAAAACTATTATTAAAGAAGGAAAACGTTCAGAAAAACGTTCAGTTCACCTGTTGGAATGTGTCATATGCCTCAATAAAAACTAATACAGACACACACGCACAGGCTTTATGATTGGAATGTGCAAGCTGGCAGTAGATTTGTCGGCATGATTGATTTTTCCACTGGTAGGACAACACACAGTCTCCCACGTGTGTCCATGGAGAGAGACGTCACCAATACAATCTCTTTGTCTCCGTCATTTTCACTGTCTTTCTTTGATTCTTCTATTTTCTCTGCTGTACTGCACCCCTCTTTTTAGTACTCTGCACTCTTTATCTCTAAACTCTGAAGACAATCTTTCAAGTTTTTAAACCATGGCACGAGGAGCCCACACAATCTTCACAGTCATTATGAGTAGCATAATGTACAGTAACTTGAACACATGAGCATGTATTCCAGTATACCCAATTCACAGCAATAATCACACATAAAACATAGGGGTTGGAAAAGTGTGTCAGTGTGTGTCCGTTCCCTACACAACAGCCCAATAAGCACTGCCCACATCAGCACAGGACTCAGTGGTCCCCTGTAAATAGGTCACTAACTGCTTGTGTGATGTTACAAAATAGTAAATCATGTAGATGATGTCATCAACCTTTTTATTGGCTGATGAAGATGGGTGAAAGCTATTGTGATGTCAACTAGTGAAACTCACACAGTTCTTGTGTGTATATAGATGTTTGCATATTTTTAAATATATATTTCCATGGAACTTAACTTGAATGACAAAGTTAATGTACAAACCCGATTCCAAAAAAGTTGGGACACTGTACAAATTGTGAATAAAAAAGGAATGCAATAATTTACAAATCTCATAAACTTATATTTTATTCACAATAGAATATAGGTAACATATCAAATGTTGAAAGTGAGACATTTTGAAATGTCATGCCAAATATTGGCTCATTTTGGATTTCATGAGAGCTAGACATTCCAAAAAAGTTGGGACAGGTAGCAATAAGAGGCCGGAAAAGTTAAATGTACATATAAGGAACAGCTGGAGGACCAATTTGCAACTTATTAGGTCAATTGGCAACATGACTGGGTATAAAAAGAGCCTCTCAGAGTGGCAGTGTCTCTCAGAAGTCAAGATGGGCAGAGGATCACCAATTCCCCCAATGCTGCGGCCAAAAATAGTGGAGCAATATCAGAAAGGAGTTTCTCAGAGAAAAACTGCAAAGAGTTTGAAGTTATCATCATCTACAGTGCATAATATCATCCAAAGATTCAGAGAATCTGGAACAATCTCTGTGCGTAAGGGTCAAGGCCGGAAAACCATACTGGATGCCCGTGATCTCCGGGCCCTTAGACGGCACTGCATCACATACAGGAATGCTACTGTAATGGAAATCACAACATGGGTTCAGGAATACTTCCAGAAAACATTGTCGGTGAACATAATCCACCGTGCCATTCGCCGTTGCCGGCTAAAACTCTATAGGTCAAAAAAGAAGCCATATCTAAACATGATCCAGAAGCGCAGGCGTTTTCTCTGGGCCAAGGCTCATTTAAAATGGACTGTGGCAAAGTGGAAAACTGTTCTGTGGTCAGACCAATCAAAATTTTTGATTTTGAATTTTTCAATTATTTTTGGAAAACTGGGACGCCATGTCATCCGGACTAAAGAGGACATGGACAACGCAAGTTGTTATCAGCGCTCAGTTCAGAAGCCTGCATCTCTGATGGTATGGGGTTGCATGAGTGCGTGTGGCATGGGCAGCTTACACATCTGGAAAGGCACCATCAATGCTGAAAGGTATATCCAAGTTCTAGAACAACATATGCTCCCATCCAGACGTCGTCTCTTTCAGGGAAGACCTTGCATTTCCCAACATGACAATGCCAGACCACATACTGCATCAATTACAACATCATGGCTGCGTAGAAGAAGGATCCGGGTACTGAAATGGCCAGCCTGCAGTCCAGATCTTTCCCCCATAGAAAACATTTGGCGCATCATAAAGAGGAAGATGTGACAAAGAAGACCTAAGACGGTTGAGCAACTAGAAGCCTGTATTAGACAAGAATGGGACAACATTCCTATTCCTAAACTTGAGCAACTTGTCTCCTCAGTCCCCAGACGTTTGCAGACTGTTATAAAAAGAAGAGGGGATGCCACACAGTGGGAAACATGGCCTTGTCCCAACTTTTTTGAGATGTGTTGATGCCATGAAATTTAAAATCAACTTATTTTCCCCTTAAAATGCTACATTTTCTCAGTTTAAACATTTGATATGTCATCTATGTTGTATTCTGAATAAAATATTGAAATTTGAAACTTCCACATCATTGCATTCTGTTTTTATTCACAATTTGTACAGTGTCCCAACTTTTTTGGAATTGGGTTGGCAGTATATTAAATCAAATTAAATCTGTAAGGCCTGTAAAACCATCAAATGTCAACTGTAAACCTTCAGATAAGGTTTGGTCAAGGTATCATTGGTTTGTCTTGACAGATTTTCCTTTTCTAGTTTAAAATTGACTCAATTTAGTCACTTCCATGTTACATTGCAGTTACATTATATTCTTGGAATTTGAATTGAACTCTATATAGACAAACATTTTTGAATTTTGATTGCAAAATAAATTGAGAGATCTAGAGGATTATACTGAATACATTTGTATATTTACATTTTTACTCATCTACCATAATAATGTCTTTATTTAAATTTTTATGTGTGATACTTTCCCAGCTAATATTAACTACCATTCAAGCATTTGAACTTGGATATTTCAAGTCAAGTCAAGTCACCTTTATTTATATAGCGCTTGTTACAATGCCGATTGTTTCAAAGCAGCTTCACAGAGTTAACAGGAAAATAATGACACAGAATTTGATGCTGCTCTGGTGAAACGGTGATGTTATCCAGCTAATTTCAATTATCATATAGCGTCAATGTGGGCAGGTCAGTAATATAGTTGAAATTTAAGTGTCCCCAACTGAACAAGCTAAAAGCCAAAGGCGACATTTAAACGACAACATTTGTATAGCAACAATATCATACATAAATCATAGGGTATACATAAATAAAATAAATAAAATGGCAAAATCACTAGGCCTCACTAAGTAAACACAAAGAAATGGAACAAATGACTGAAAATGTGTATGAAATACATTGCTGTGCTGTCAAGTACTTTTTCATATTACCTGCGTGACTTGAGTGACCTTTTCTGAGACGTTCTGTGTGCGGTCTTTAATCTTGCTGGGTGCTATGATCTCGATCTCTGTGGGGGAAGGTGGTCTGAGACGGTCCGAGCCAAAGGATATTGTCACCTGAGGGATGTGGCCAATGGCACGGTGCCGCATCAAATCAGAGTCTGAGGTGGAGTTTAAGTTACTGGGCTTCAGATCTGAGAAAGAAATATCACACCCTCTGCTAAGTTTTATTCACAGTACTCAATTTAAAAAAAAAAAAACATCACAGGGTTTGATTAAAACAATGTCATGCCATGTGACTTGCATTGCCATCCTTTATACATCTGCCAATTACATTGCCGGTTATGTCACTGTTTGAGTATGTAATAATGAAAATGTCTTATTATAGACCTATGAGTCATTTGGACACCTGTATAAAGTCAGAATAAACTCTTTAGAGCTTGCGCACACACAGTGCGGCAGGCACATTGGGGTGGCTGAGGGTAATCACAGTTGCACAAAAGCATTGATTAGGGCTACAGCTACAGAAATAGGCCTGTCAAGTCTTATTCTGGACTTCCAGAGACTTAAATGATACAGTTTAACATGTTCGAATGGGCCGCTTTGTTATGCACATTTTTGGAGTTGTTCCATAGACTCCATTAGAAAACCATACTAGCTAATTTTTATCAAATGCTACTTCTATTTTAAGCTAATTGGTTTTGGTTTCGACTTATGTAGTCAAGAATACATTCAAATACAATGCATATCCTGTACTCTGTCAATGGTACACCTGTTTAATCACAGCTAAGAGATGAAAGAGCTGATCAAACAAGGCCGTATGCAGCAATAAGCTGACAACCATCTGTTCCACTCAAGCCCGGATGGGGGTCCCCGCTCGTGTCGGACATATCTAAATTCTCAGACTTATCATTTAAAAGTTCTCTCACACTTCCTTTGTCATAAACATTATCTAAAGCCAATGAAACTGCAGTCCAAGGATAAAGACAATAATGTTTACGACTTTGGCGTTTTCTCCACTGTAAAAGCCTGAAACAGTTTCACATTGGTAAACATACTGACACAGTGGCTTAGGAAGACCAAATATTTTGCACCCTATTGGAAAGTGGAATTATAGAAGCTGGTTTCCATCACTGAGGAAACAAAAAAGGTCATTCTCACTTTACGTCTCACAATTACAACTTTAGTTTCACTCTTAAGTTCATATCTTCCAATTATTTTCACGTTTATATCTCACAATATGACATATATATCACAATGTATAATTTATTTCTATTTTAATATATTTAAACATTCAATTACTCCAAAACTGACTATTCCATTACTAATATGCGAATTAGCTGCTCAAGAAACATTTCTTATTATTATCAATGTTGAAAACAGTTGTTCTGCTTAATAGCGTTTGTGGAAACCCACATTTTATATTTTTTCTTTGATGACTAGAATTTTCAAAAGAACAGCATTTAATGTAAATAGAGATATTTTTGTGTTCAGCATGAACAGCTGGGGGGGGGCCGGGGGTTTTAGTACATTAAGCCATGTTAAGCATTTTATATCCCCAGTACGTCATATCTGATGATCTAGATTAGAACAAATTTGAGTGAGTTTTATAGACATCCGGAAGAATATATAATGACTATAATGCTATTACTATTACTATATGACTATTACTTGGTAAACACGGAATCATAACTTGAATCAAAATATTTCTAAATAAACTTCTTTTAACTGTGATATGAGATATCATCTTTATTTGTTCAATAAACAGGAAAACCACACAGAGAGAGGATGCTATGCTGATTTTAGATTCAAACTTGCCTTGATGTCTTTCTACCTTCAAATACTGTCTGATAAGGTAGAAGTAATAAAGTTTTGCACACAGTAATGTTTCTGACAATACTAAGAACTAGATGATTGCAAACACAAACACACATACCGCTCCACTGGTCCCTCATGCCATCGATGTCATGCAGCGAGGAGGCTCGACGCAAGCTGTGTACGCTCTCTCTGGAGTGGCTGTGTTTGAGAGGGGGTCCGCCGGGCTCTAGCCGGTCTGAGGGCCGTGAGAGTGGGGATGAGAAGCCACATGAGGAGGGCTGAATCAAGGCTTGGGTCTCTGATTTTAAGCAGCTGTCTGGAGACATCTGGAGGTCTTTCAGGGCCACCTCCTCATGAGAGGGCTGCAGGAAACACAAGTGGAGAGCTGTAGATCACATGTCTGTGGGAATATGAAATTATGTATTGTATATGCACGCATGTACCTGTAGGTAGTCCACCACCACTCCCTCAAAGTGGTCCGTAGGGAGGGACGGTTGCCGTTTGACACGGAGAGAGGGCATTCTAAGCCTCATCTTACGTCTCTGACCTGATACAGAAACACAATTAAATAATCAAAGAGGAAGATATTTTTGCTCAAGCTCAGAGGACATAACTGGTGAGAAATGAGTTCTAATCTTTCTGGTTCTGAAGTCTAACAGGTCTTTTAGTAACATCTGACAATTCTGAGCACACGTGTGTGATACTGATCGTATCTCTTTTAAAACCTGTGAAGAAAGACCCGTTTTCTCTAATTTAAATACATTGCTGTCTAGGAGAAACTAGATATTAAAGAGATTTCTAGTGATTGTGATATACTAGATTACTAAGGCATAGAACTGAGCTGGTAACTAAAAGGTTACCAATCTATGATGCTTACTTTAAAAAAAAAAAAAAAAAGTGTGTTGCTTTGGATAAAAACCTTTGATAAATGTTACATTTGTTAGATAACTAAATATAATAATCATCATTTCTTTTTATTATATATATTTTTTTAATATATAAATATTTAATTGTTTTATTGAATTATTATGATTTCATATTTTTTATTAAGATTAATAATAATATTATTGTTTAATATTACTATTTATACAACAGTTCTCTCTGGTTCTCGAATTTGATATTTCCACGGGAACAGTTTCACCGTTTGCTTCACAGCGAGTGTCATGGTGGAAACTTTACAAACAATAGTATACTGTTGTTGTGTCACGGAATGTAGTTTTAAGAATTGTTTTAGTTGAGAATGTAGTTATTTAGACTCCAAATATGCAACTTATATATGAACATAGCGGCTATTTGACAATTTGTTTAGAAGTTTTCATAGATGTGAGCTCCAGGCTGTCTGTGGCCATTCAGTACCTGCCGACAACAGCTTTATCTCGGCCAGTCCTTTGGGAATTTTCTTCTGGCTTTCATATAGACAGTGTATAAACATGAGGTATATTTCATTTTGGGTATATCAAAGGGGCATTCTTTGGTCTTATTGTTCCAGAGCAAATTGATTTGGCTAAGGGCAAAGTTAAGTTTCATAACTTTATATTTTTATTCAACTGAAATCCTTTACTATAACTAGGGCTGCTTTTGTACTTTTTTGTATTGAACTGTTTGCTTGTTTATTTCCTATTTTACAAACTTCTTATTTTATAATGGCTGATTTTGTTTATTTAAATACTATTTTTCAATAAATATTATTTTATATAAATAACATGCCTATTTGGTATTGAGAAAGGGTCCGTCAGTGATTGTGATTTCGACTTAAGTGAAAGTTAGCTACATTATTACACCTACACACCAACCGTCACACCAAGCACAGCAGTCAATGTGTTTACCTAATAAGGCCGTTACAGAAAGAATCTCTGTACACAGAGAAAGGAGGGACACACACCTGCCTGTAGCCAGCTGTGTGCCATCCGTTGTTTGATGCCACCTTTTTTCATAGATGGGTCTAAAAGCTCCTGGAAGTTTAGGATGAACATGATTACGACTCCTTCCTCATTCTTTACTGGAACGACATCAACTAAACATGGCCTACACGCCCCTGACACAGGAGAGAAAGAGAAGTAATGTAGTTAGGGATGTCAGCAAGCAGAGATGTACAAAATACAGCAAATATTTAGTTTAGTTTTCATGAAGAGCTGTTAAAAATACCAGTGTGAGGGCTGTGAGTAGCCCAAACACAATTACACAAACACATAATAAGACACCCACACACAGGTGCTGCTGTTCGGGGGGTCTGAAATCCATGAATTTGAGGAAACATAAATCTTTTAAAAAGGGGAGACCGTGGAGTGCTGTAACATTCTTTCAGTGTCTGTGTATTTTTTGTCTTAAAACTTTTATATAATGTTCTCATATTTATTGAACTGAATATTTATTAAATGAAATTCAATGAAATGAAACAAGGATGTTGCACTTCACCCTGTATGTTACCAGTGGCAGATATCATTTCACAAGTTCACACTTACATATAATTTATGGAAAGTAAATTTAAATGCGTATTTGGAGTGCTGTCCGGGGAGAGGGCTTTGAGCTCGGAATTTGGCCCGAACCCGGAGTACCCCCTACCCCCAACCCTGTGTATGTAAGTGGTTAGAACTAAATGTGTGAAGAAGGGGTGGTGGAGGGATGCTGATAGACTGTCAGTGAACGGAGGTAGGACTGCAGCGTATATGCCTCTTATTGTTGATTAGCTGAGTGCTCTCCACTTGTGTCAATTATCTGAACGTGCTTCTCCCGAAGCTTGTTAATAAAACATCATTAGGAAGCATGGTATCATTTTTTACTTTTACGCTGATGTTACTCTATATTTCTATGTGCCCTGATGAAACATACCAATTCACAAAATTAACTGAATGCATAGTTGATATAAAAGTTGGATGACTAGTAACTTCCTATTACTAAACAGAGATTCCATAAACCAAAAACCTCTGCAAGTAATAACCTATGTTGTAACACTTGATGGCTCCTCTGTCAAGTCTTCGTCATCAGTTAAGAACCTGGGTGTGCTCTTTGATAACAATATTTCATTTAAATGCCTCATTTCTAGCATTTATAAAAAAAACAAACAAACAAACAAAAATACACTTTTTCATCTTAAAAATATCTCTAAATTAAAACACATACTCAATGTCAAATGCAGAAAAGTTCTCATGGCTATATTGTAATACCTTTTACTGGGTAGTTGCCCTGCAGGCTTAAAGAGATAGTTCACCCAAAAATGATCCTATGATTTACTCGCCCTCAAGCCATCCTAGGTGTATAAGCCACCTTGGTCTGCCGGAAACTAGTTATTTTAGTTTATAAAGATTTAAATATGGATATTTTTCTTATAAAAACTCATCGCTTCACTTCAGAATGTGTTTATTAACCCCCTGGAGCCAATTACTTTTATGATGAATGGATGCACTTTTTTGGACTTCAAAATCAGGAGTGCCATTCACTATCATTATAAAATGAAGATAGATAGTCATACACACCTAGGATCCTAGGATGGCTTGAGGGTGAGTAAATCATTGGATAATATTCATTTTTGGGTGAACTAAACCTTTAATAAACAAACTCCAGCTGTTCCAAAACGCAGCAGCTAGACTTTTTACTAGAACCAGGAAGTAATCCGGTTCTGTCTATGGTTCTGTCAACACTGCATTGGCTCCTTATTAAACATTGCATACATTTTAAAATCTTGCTAATTACTTATAAAGCCCTGAATGGTTTAGCTCCTCAGTACTTGAGATAGTTCCTATCACATTCTAGCCCTTCACGCTCACTGCAGTCTCAAAATTTTGGCCAGTGAATAATACTTAGAATATCAAAATCGACTGCGGGTGGTAGATCCTTTTCCTCCTTAGCACCTAAACTGAAACAGACTTTCTAGTGTTGTTCAGGAGGCAGACACACTCTGTCAGTTTGAATCTAGATTAAACCTAGCATATAAATAACACACTATCACACTTCCACAAATTAAATCCTTTAAAGGATTATTAGGCTGCATAAATTAGGCTAACTGGGAACACTTCTCACAACATTCAATGTCCTTGCCATAATGGCATCTACGCTTATATTAGTCTCTCTGTTTCATCCTTATCCCAAGGTTACCATAGTCAGCAGGATCCGGCCTGTATTCAGACCAGATGGTAGACCTGCACATAGACATGACCACAATGCAGCCCTGAATGTCACCAGAGACCACAGCAACTAGACCTAGAAACAGACCACCTGTGAAGACCATCAGCATAGATCCTCAGCAAAGACTATGAGAACCAGACAAGTCCTCGGTACAGACCCCTATGGCCAGCTACAACTCCTTCCCACCAAATGCCAGCATGATGTATTCCGATCTTCAAGTAGAAGGAACTAGATTAAATATTCTGAATGACATCAATCCACAATCTGACTTGTGATGCAGTTTGGAACCATAATCACACCATGTTCGTTCATTTGGCCAAAGGAGAACTGGCCCCTCGATTGAACCTGGTTTCTCCATTCTGTCACCTGATGGAGTTCTTTGCCACTGTCGCCTATGGCTTGCTTAGTTGTGGACACTTATTGATTTGACTGCACTGATACTATCGATTGAGAACTGAACTGAGCAGGATGATGCAGAGCTGCTTTATAGCTGTTTTATAATTCATGAACTTTATCAAACAAAACTGAATTATCACTGAACTGATTTCAACTGAATAATGGCAATTTACTATTGTCTTTTTAGAGCTGCGTTACAGCAGACTTGAAGTGTGTTTGCATCACTGAACCATTATTTTCCTGTTTATAACTGTAAAGCTGCTTTGAAACAATCAGTATTGTATAAACTTCTATATAAATAAAGGTGACTTGACTTAAAATAGAAAACAGCTATTTATTTTACATTGTGATACATTTTCGATCAAATAAATGCAGCCTTGTTGTGGATCAAAGACTTCTTTTTAAAAAAAATATTACTGACCCCAAACTTTAGGTAGTGTAGATGAAAAACTTGTGTGGATGTTTTATCTCAAATTAAAAGACAATCTGCTAACTCAGATGACACCAGTACTGTCATTTAACATCCACATCCGGTTCATGTATAAGTGTTTTCACCCCCAGGGATCATTTCCCTGGGGGTGAATGTTGTCATAACTCCCTGGTCTCCAAACCTCTCAGACAAACACACAGATGCACTGAGAACATTTAGAGGTCACTTATATTTTGGCTATGAGGCTTTAAATATATACTCTCTTTATGACGTGCAGCACGAGAGAAATCAAAGCATCATGAGTTGTACTTTTAACCCAGACGTGATGATGAACAGTAAGGTAATAAAGGAGATAAATGAGAGAGTGAAAAAAGGGCTTGATGCAAACCAAAGTAATGAGAATGCAGAGCAGAAAGGGATAGTCACAGGAATGAGAAGGGAGTGATGGGAAGGAGGACAGAAAAACCAGGGAAAGAACAGCATGATTAAAGTCAGCCAGACCCCCCTCAGCTCTTGACTAAAGCAGGCCATCAACCACTCTAAATATAGACCCTGCCCTCAGACACACACACATGCACACACACACACACACACAAAGGTGCTGTTCAGTCTCCAACTCAACTATGACACAGATCGAGATGCTGTATCCACTAAAATATGTGATGGATAAAAAGAACAGAGGGGTGGTGGCACGTGTGAGTGTGTGCATGTCAGCCTATGCGTGCATCTGCGCTCAGTGCATTAGTTTAGTGATAGGGGTGTGAGTCTCTAGAGTCCTGTTGTCATGGTAATGCTATCAGTACACTGCTTCCCGGCCAAAGGAACACCTGTCTACTTTCTAGCTGAGCTACAATGAATGCAGACACGCACAAACACTGACTTAACGATGTGTAGAGAGCCAGTGACTCCATTCATCTGTTCCTGTCTGAGGAGACTAAAGACATAAAGACAGAGCCTGTGGGATAGGTGGCTCTGTTAGTCACACAGGCCTCTCAGCCGGTCTCTGTATTTAGCCAATCCACCAAGGGATGATAACTATAACAATAACAATAAAGATATAGTTCTAAAAATCACTCTAAATATAAAAAAATAGCGGAATCTACACCATGACTATAAAGATAATGGCACAGAGAAACAATTCGGACAGGACCACTACCATCAAAGACGATTGACAATTAGCATACAGTTTGGATTGGCGGTCTGGTTCTGTTCTGGGCAAGAACTCCCCGCCCTAGCATGGATAAGAGCAGGGAGTGCAGCAATAATCCCCTTATAGAGTAAACAGAACAAACAGAACCAACATAACTGTATTACAGATACCATTAATGTTCTTTATGACATCAATTAATGTAACAACATAATCAAGATAAATGACAGTCTGATTCGAAGAGGAATATCAGAAGGTTAAGTCCTGACTGTGGACAAGAGGAGGTGGGGATGAAGGAGGGTAATTAGCTCCTGAGTAACACGATAAAGCTGCTGATAATACTGAAGGTGGCCTTATACAGGGATGCTGTGACAGACGTCATATTCTTATATATGGATCAGCTGATGTGAGCTTAACTGACTTGACCCGCCAGAACTAATTCTATGCTTGATTATTGCAGGAATCACTTTCTGAACAATTTTTTTCCAGCTGATAAATGATAAAAACATTGACAGCCAATCCATCCTGCTTTAAGAGCTTAGGTTAGTTCACCCAAAAATGAAAATTCTGAAGATGAACGAAGGTCTTACAGGTTTGGAACGACATGAGGGTGAGTAATTAATGACAGAATTTTCATTTTTGGTTGAACTAACCCTTTAAGCATTTAAAGTGGCAGCAAACAGCATGCACTTAGAATAAATAGAATGATATCGTCCGCTGTTGTGTACACCAATATAGTTATCATTATAGTTGTATTTATCGTGTGAATGGGCCTTTACTCTCCGTGTTTGTGTGTGTGCTCAATGAAACAGTATCATAACTGAAACTTAAGATAGAATAACAGGACGATTTGTGGATATGGTCACTAGTGTCTTTACAGTGAAATACTGGTAACTATTCAAAAGGCGCCAAAAAACCTAAGTTTTAAGTTCCTTTAAGGCAAGTCAATTTAGCCTGCGGCTATCTTTCACTGTGTCTTACACTCACCAAAGCTGCATTTATTTGATCAAAAATACAGTAAAAACAGTAATATTGTGAAATATTATTACAAATTAAAATTACTGTTTTCTATGTATATATTTATTTTTAATATATTTAATATATTTATTTATACATTTTCAGCATCATTACTCCAGTCTTCATGTCTCAAGCCCTATTTTGGTAAATAAGGAAAGTGTGAGTGAAATCCTCGCCAAGCCCAGCATACCTTCCTTTGAGTAGTACAGGATCTCCACCTTGCGCTCTTCTGAGCCGAGCAGGGCCTGTGCCAGCTGTGCCAGGGCGCTCTTCATAGTGCCCGGCCCCACCAGGAACTGACACGTGCAGGACTGCTGCATGATCTCTGCCCGCGAGAAACCAAACATCTGACAGAAGCCCTCATTGCAGTAGATAATCCCACAGTTCTTCACCTGGGCGTTAGCAATCAGGAATTTACGATCTGGTCGGATAAGGGTTAAGAAAGACAAATTAATTAACATGAACATTTCCAGTGTTATCAGGAAAAAAAAGACATTTAAAAAGTGCATTTAACACACACTGAACTTTTGTGGGACATGTCACATTATAGGCCTATATAGGGTAAGTTGTCACAATGGGCAAATTCTTTTTATTCTAAACTATTATTAAAACTTGTACTATAACTTAACTTGCAGCATTTAAAACAACTTAAAAAAAAAAAAAAAAAAAAAAAAAAAAATCTGTTATTATGAAACAAACATTTATCTAGTTCAAGGGGTTGTGAACAATGTATTTAAACAACATGTTTGAAAGCAACATACAAAAGAACTGTTAGAGAATCACTTTTATGTAACCAGACTTTCTTACTGAGAGTTAGTTTTCTTCCCTGTCTCTTAACTAGGTCTTCTCCTCAATACAGGATAAAAATTGTTGGACTCAGTATAAAATTGTGAGATAATTAGTGAAAATGTAAATTTTACAATCATTAGTGACCATAAAAATAGGTCTCACTTTTGGTATCACTTTAGTTTAGTTAGTAGTTGCTTATGAGCATGCATATTAGGATATTGGTAAATTATTAATAAACAGTAATTAGGAGTTTATTGAGGCAAAAGTCATAGTTAATAGTTAGTTAATAGTGAGAATTGGACCGTAATCTAAAGTGAGACCATAGTTTTAACAAATAACCTTTTTAACTTTTAATTTTTAAATCCATAACTGATTTTTTTCCAGGTTTAGTCTATCAAAAGATGTACACACACTTGATGATTGTAGGGATACTTTTGATTTGATTCTCATCTTGTCTGTTTCATGTATCTCTTTTTCTATCTCCTTCCTCTGCCTGCAATTTACAGAACATTTTCTGTATTTCCGATAACTGCTTTGATATGAACAGGAAATCTGCTGACAGCAGTGCTATTTGCAGCAAAAGCTGAATCACACATCAGCTTCAACAGGTGGAGAGCAACACAGTTCATCTTAAGACAGTTAAGATGGAATGGAAATATTTCTTTGCCCCTTTTAGCAATATATATATATATATATATATATATATATATATATATATATATTCAAAGGTATTTTTACCTGTGCCTCTAAGGAGTCAGGACACACACTGCCTGTTTTTATCTCTGGATCTCAGTGTTGTTTCTCCATCTCTGAATGTTAATTGTGTTTGGTGACAGGTACTTTAATGCCCCTCAGCATCAAACTCATTATCGCCTTTTTACTTCAGGAATAGAACACAACGCACTGAGATGGTTGCCTAGCAGCCGCAGAATGACACTTAGCTTTAACTGATAGAGTGAAGGGAGGAGCTGCACTCAGGTTCACAATATGCACCGGCACATGCTTGTATACTTAAAAGATAAAGTATCAGCCATACACACGAAGGATAACTGATGCATGCAGTAAAGGGAGAAGAGATTATTAATCATTTCAGAAATAATAGCTAACATAAAGCAAAAGCAGGCCAAAGTCATGAAACTAAAGAATTCAAAACAAAGTATGTTTTTGAGAGTTCAAAAGTATGTGCAACTACACAACTACTGTGAAGAATGAGTAAAGCAATGATGATTAAAAGGTATATTGGAATAATAACTATAGGCCTATAATTTATCTATGCTACAATCTTTAAGAAATATTTTAAAAAGTTATTAAATGTGTTAGCATCTGTTTGGCTAAATACAGACTCTGGCTAACTTATAACATTTATCATTACTGCTTAAAAATCCTGCTGAAACTTATATTTTCACCTGTATACAAAAAATAGAAAGACTTTTACTAAGATACTGTAACCTTTTTCATTTTGACTTCTGGGGAAGAACCCAAGGGCCTTACAGAGCAGGCATAGGCCAGACTTTGGGTTTATCATGGGGGAAAACTAGGTTTTATCGTAGTCAGGCCATGAATAGAGATTAAGGTTAGGATTTGGATCTCAAATTTCAAAGCACTCTTTACATAGGTAAAACTTGGAAACCGTCTGTTAAAAATACTTCTTCCTTTAGTAGGGGTGTAACGATATTCAAACCGAACCGAAAAACCGCGATACTCTCATGTCGAACCGAACGCGCCCCGGCCCCTACTGACACAGCCCAGCTCTCGCTTCACCTTATGCCACAAAAGCCCCTATCTTGGAGTCCCAGCAACATCGTAATTTTCGTAGCTTGTTACAAAATAAAAAATCTCTCTCAGAAAACCGCTTTCCTGTCCTGTAAGCCGTTATACTGTGCTCGTAACGCACACTCTTTAGCTACACGCGCGCACGCGGCGGTGCACGCCCTTCACGCTGTATATTACAAGCGCAAGAGAAACTACGAGCATGCAACGTTACGATGTCAATTTGTAATTCATGAAATAAAAGTAAAGTACCAATAAATCACGTAACTGGTTCGACATGTGTTAGCTGGGAAGTCATGCAGGTATGATGTTCATTCTGATCATCAGGAGCAGTTTTCATGTGTCATTAACAGTTCATGAAGTATTGTGTCCATGGTAACTGTTGTTTCCATAACCACAAAATGGCACTTTATTTTCACTTTGTTATTTTGTTTATTTTTAAATTAGTGTGATGGTTATAGTATTAACTATATAGTATGACTATAGTATTAACAAAAACTGCTATTTAATATCTTTAACTTATAGGCCTATTTATTAATCAGTATTAGTCATATTCATACAATTTATGTGTTTAAGTAGGCTACAGTGGGACATTACTTGTGTGTCATCAATTTTTATTAAATAAATGTGATTTTTATTTTTAAAACATTATGGTAAATGGTAAAATGAGTAGATTATTGCTGACTAGTCTACAGTGCAGACATTTATTTCATTTGAGTTTACTCAGGTTTGCTACCTGCTCTAAAGAAAACGTGAAGCAAATGTATAAAGTTAAATTATAGCTGTTAAGTTAAAAGTGAATCTAGTGTTATTATTGCTGGTGCCCGCCATGAACCCTGACTCCAAAGCAAACAAAACCGAACCGTGACTCCAAAACCGTGACATGAACCGAACCGTGGGATAGGTGTATTGTTACACCCCTGTCCTTTAGACTTTCATGACTGCGCACTTTTGATGGGGCAGTCGTGACCTAATGAGTCAGACTGGTAACCCGAGGTTGCGGGTTCGATTCTCAATACCAACAGGAAATGACTGAGGTGCCCTTAAGCAAGGCACCCCCCAATCGCTCCCCGGGCACTGCAGTGAATGGCTGCCCACTGCTCCGTGTGTGTGTGTGTGTGTGTGTGTGTGTGTGTGTGTGTGTGTGTGTGTGTGTGTGTGTGTACCTTGTTTGGCTATACTTGTGAGGGACCAAATGTCCTCACTTATATAGTAAAATATTATGACAACTCACTAGTGAGGACATTTGACTGGTCCTCACTAGTTAAAAAGGCTTACAAACATGTTTTTATTTAAATCTATTGTTTTGCACATGTTTCTGGGATGGGTAGGTTTAGGGATAGGGGTAGTGTAGGGGGATAGAAAATATCATTAACCTGATATAAAATCAATGGAAGTCTATGCAATGTCCTCACTAATATAGCAAAACAAACCTCTCTCTCTCTCTCTCTCTCTCTCTCTCTCTCTCTCTCTCTCTCTCTCTCTCTCTCTGTGTGTGTGTGTGTGTGTGTGTGTGTGTGTGTGTGTGTGTGTGTGTGTGTTCACTACTCACTACTTCTAATGTGTGTGCACTAACTTGGACCGGTTAAATGCAGAGGACAAATTTCAAGTATGGGTTACCACACTTGGCCACATGTCACTTACTCACTTAAACAGAGTGGAAGGATCAGACATGCAGTTACAAGACAAATGTGGTCAAATACACATTGCAAATTGTTAAATAACTAATGGTAGGCCTATATGAAAACTGATATTATGCAAATGTATTTCCGTGTAATGGCACATCTGTCCAAAATCAGGAAACACTGAATGAATAAAGCAGGTGCACGACATAAATAAGCACGCGCGCACATTTACAGAGAAGAATGGAAAAACAAAGAGACAGATGGGTTGTTAGCAATTTTCCATATTAGTCATTAAATTAGTTTTTTTTCCACTACATTTACATAATGTAAAGCCGGGTCCGTTGAATTGCTCTCACCTGATGATCAACTGCCATGCAAATCAAATCTCAAACTGATGCCCATGACTGACCTACACACTTCCAATGGCCGCTCGCTCTCTGACAGTTTCTCACGAGTGCGTATACCCCCACCCCCTCCCCAATTGCTAAATAAACAATAACATTAGGTTACTACATCTACTATTTAAGACTACAGTAACACATTTCTGAGCTATAAAATATCTTCTAACCCAAGGAAAGAAAAGAAAAAGTTTTTAAACTCACTTTGCCCGTCGAATTTCCGGATGATGGTGTCCAGATAGGTGTTCTGAAGAGCGACGTGTCCCCGGCGCACAGGCATTTTCACGCGTGGACAGATTCAAGAGCCCTCTTATTCTGGTTCTCTCTCTCTTTCAAGGACGACCGAGCAAGACAAAATACGAGAATCTAGAACTCGTACACATTGTACAAGAAACAAGTGTTTATAGCCCCAGCATTAAACAAAAAGGGCACGTGAACGCCTCGGCGTTCTCGCTAAAGTGAAAAGTCGCCGAGTCTTAATGCAAAATAAAAAGAAAGCCGGTTTGAATGAAAGCAAATGTCTTGCAGTTTCGAGACTCGAGTCGGAACTCTCGCACCGTCAGATGAAATGTCGCTGCGTGCGGTGGAAACGCGCGGATGTGCTCCCCGAAACCAGACGAAACATTCTGAAACAAAAAAAGAGGAACAACGCGAGACGACAGAACTGACGCCCGACACCGCTTGGCTGATGCAGCTCGTTGTGGAATAATGGTACGTTGCGTTCACAGGGGAGGCAGTGGACACAGCTGTCACTTTTGACAGAAGGCAGACGCGCGCTCATGCTCCTCTCTCTCTCTCTCCCTCTCTCAGAGAGCGTTTATCTGTGTCCTAGTGGGATGCAGTCCACCAACGAGCACATTTCCACTAAACACCATAGCAGCGCAGTACCTTTTACTGTCGTATAGCATCTACATTAAGGCATTTAGCAGACGCATATAAATGTTTGTTGTGATTTTTTTTCTGCTTGTCGACAGACAAAGCTCCAGCTCCACTTTGGCTTTTTTTGAACTATTTGGTTGTCAGAAAATAGACCTACAAACTTGCCATTTTTCTGAAAAAAAATATATATATATATATATATATATATATATATACACACACACACACACACACACACACACACAAATAAGTAAAGTAGAATATCAATAAATAAGTAGAATATCAATAAATTTGCGTTTCAGACAGCTTTGTCTGTCGCCAAGCAACGCACAGACTTAAAGGGATAGGCTACTACTTCACTGCTTGCAAAATATGCTTTCAAAAAAACTTGGCTTCCTATGCAGTTGAGAGGCAAAAATTTGAGAGACAACAAAGAAAAATGCTGCCGTTGTCCCTGTTGCCAAATAAGTATAGAAAAACTGCAACACCCATAATGCCACTCCCACCAATCGGCTGTGAACGCTTACCTTTCTTTAGTATGAAATACTGCTTAGCAAACTTGTAGTATATTAACGAGTAATGTTCAAGAATTCAAAGAGTAAATGTTTAGCGGGAGTGAGTTACTTCCGGTTTCCAGTGAAGGATTCAGCATATTGTGGGCAGTGGCTAAAGCAAGGCTGCAAAGAATCGTAAATAGGGAGAGAACGCTGCGATGGAAAATCAGAAAAACCTCTGTGTTTGTAGTCCTTTCAAACTGGATGACCAGGCCAAACGGAGAGGAAAAAACTGAAAGAAACGTTCTTCACCGGCTGTTGTGTCACAGAAATATGTAGGCTAATTCATTCAGCAATTCCCCTGCTTGTGTCACAATATGACCACTACTGGTCACAGACACATTAGGCCTACCTTTAATTTTACCAAGCTGATTGTGATTGGTCACTGATCACACAAACCAATCATATCCAATCATAACCACCAATTATAATCATAGTGCGACAGGGGCATTGCCTCCTCTCACGTGACTTTCCCCCATTCATTCTCAATTACCTCCCACTAAACCCACCGCACACATTAGTGGGTCTGTTAACTCAATGGGCTAAGGGGAGGCAATAGAGATGTGGACTCCCGCTGTTACTTTATTTGTTGGTGTCGCTGTTGGACAGCGTTACTTTAGAAAAACTTTTTTTCTCAATTTTTGTAATATGGTTTATTTTCTCATCCAATTTTTTGAGGAGGCACTGCCTCCCTTGCCTCTTGGTTTCACCATTATATTCTGTCGGGATTATTTACATAATATTGTTGTTGTGAGTTTAATAGGCTATATGTTACATTTATATCTCACATACAAGCATGTTAGAACTAATCCTGACAGATTACAGACATAACTTATTTCTAAGACCACACTGTATACAACATACACTAATCATAGTCTTTGCATGAATCTATAGTAAGCAGAGCAACAATGAAATGTGTAAGAGCAATGTGGTCTACTACTAATGGGTTTATTAATATTATGCATATTTACAGATTTTAAGATGACGACAGGAGCATGGGAGATGGTAGCGAAAAACACTGTTTATACACACACCAAACAAACATGGTCCACGCAGAGAATGATATAACATGTAATTTCAAATTAGTTCTTAAATTTAACTCCTTAATTAGAGCTTTATAGCCTCACCAATAATTCATCAAGACACCAAGACATTTTCATGATAATTAATTCAAAGACTTCCAAACTGGTTATTGTTAGGCTCAGCCATCGCTGTTACCAGGAAAAAGTTTGTCCAAAAACCCTGTGTGTGACAAGTGTGACATTGGCCTATAATTGTTCTGTTAATAACCTGTCGATCCGACTGTCCATGGGCGGGGATACAGACTGAACATGTAATATGCATGCACATGACATCACCGTTTTTACAAATTCGCGTGCTGTGTAAACGGCCCCTAGGTTAAATTGCTCTGCATTGCCATATGAAGAATGATAGAAAAAACACAGCGATAATCTCTTCATCAGCCTAAATAACAATGATCTCTCTCTCTCTCTCTCTCTCTCTCTCTCTCTCTCTCTCTCTCTCTCTCTCTCTCTCTCTCTCTCTCTCTCTCTCTCTCTCTCTCTCTCTCTCTATCTATCTATCTCTGTCACCTCTCTAGTGGTTTCAGTAAGATCCTAGAATGGAAAATCCCACATCGGTGTCTAGCCAAATGAGAACACCACTACTAAGTGTTTTATCTGTCCCACATACTTCCAGTATCCCAGAACTGATTGCTTCCTAACTATATACAAACACATCGGAGAGGACAGACTATGAAAAAACATCTGATGTCCCATACTGTATTATCCTATGAAAGTTCGAAACCTGCCTGATCATAATGACAGCTATGTCTTGTCTCAAATTAAAATTGTTCCACGCATTCTGATATTGAATATATCCAGTAATATCCTGTCTCTCTCACCATCCACACTAAGCTCACTTAAGTGATTCTCATTTTTAACAGGAGATAAATGTTTCACTGCTGGAAGCAGTCTTAACCTGTGTGTGAATGAACCGACAGAAATGCGGTGGTCATGGAGAGATCTGACACAGTGTGACAGGCTTAGCTGATTGTGACGTACTTTGCACAGATTCTCCGGGTGCCTGAGTAAAGAGGTGGCGGCACTGGAGGGTCAGGCTAAGGTTAAATAAGAGGAGATGTTTGATTACAGCCTGAAGTGGTGCTGTTGGTGTCTGATGGGCACAGAAGAGATGTGTTTTCCAACACATCTTAAATTACATCCCTTTATTAACTGTGGGAAATTTGTTTTTCATCTTGCTCTCTCACAGGCCTACAGAGCCCCTAAAGCAGCGCTGGGCAACTCAAGATTCACTTTCCTGCAGAGTTTAGCTTCACCCCTGATCACACTCACCTGCCTGTATAGCTTTCTGGTAATCCTGAAGACCATGGCTGCATCCGAAAGCACATACTTCATATACAATGGTAATTCAAAGTTCAATTGTTAATTTCATCAATGCATTTGCACAGGGAGTCAATGGGCCTGTAGTCGTTAGGCGATAGGGCTAAGTAGCATAGCTGTGGTAAGCAATTTGGTTCTTTCTCATTATTTGGCTCAGTGGGAGCATGTACATGTTGAATAGGAGTGGCGCAAAAATTGAGCCTTGTGGGTCTCAGATGGAACTCAGATTTATGGTCACCTATACTCACTTAATAACCTCTCCCTTCTAAGTATACTTATAATGAATAAGTAATTACTTTAATTACTTATTCAAAATAAGTAAGACAGTCCACACAGAGTAACTAGTAATTATGCAAAAAAATATTGTCTATATAGTATTAATGTGTGTAGTACTACATTTGCCATGTTGTCATTATCATGTGACCTACCTGCGTCAGTTACGTCGCTTCACTGCCATTCATAAATCCTCTCCCATGGCCTCATGGGACAGTAAAGTGTCCACTGTATGCACACTTCATGAATCTCACCGGAAGAAGTAGGTCATCTGGGTACTTTTTGCCTACTGTTTTATGAGTACTGTGAATTGGGACATACTTCTTTTGTCACATACTGTTTTTCACCTACTGTATAGTAGGGAAGTATGCAATTAGCCTTTGGTTAGCTTGTTTAGAGAGAGGCTGCTCACTGCAGAGCCAGTGGGTGGAGCTTGACATCTAGGTCCAGCCATACCCTAACTCTACCCATAACCCTATCGCTAAACCTCAAGCTACACCCACTAGGTCCACAGAGGTGGAGCTGGACTAGGTAAAGCTCCACCCCATTACATCCAGAGAGGGGGAGCTGGACATCATTTGGCTTTGGGCACCACTTGTGTTCAGGTGTGTTTGATTAGAGATAAACTCTGTATAGGAAAGTGGACCTCAATGGCCAGAGTTGCCCATCCCTGCACCAAAAGTACATGGTGATGTAAAAAAAAAAAAAAAAAAATGAGATGGGTGGGATTTTTTAAATTATTTTGCATTTTCTCACAAAAGCATTGCGTTCCCCCGAGAAACTTTTCTGCACACACAACTTATGTGATGGAAATAAAATGAGGTGGGAGAGGAAAAAACTATTTTAGTGCTTTTGCAAAAGTTTCTTGGGGGAACACAATAGTTTTGTGAGAGCAAAAGCAACATTTCTCAGGGGAACGAAGTTTTGCAAAAGCATTGAAATAAAAATTTTCCTCCCATCTCATATTTTTTCCCATCACCATGTCCCGTTAGTGGCTCTGTACTAACTAGATTCAAGCTGGCATGTTGCTAAATGTTGTGAACAGATCACTGGGATTTTGATATTAGTAGGATATGTTTCACACATTGCTCTAAATATTCCCTTTCAGATATCTAAGATGTTGTTAGCAGTTAACACTTCTTTAAAGTACATCACTGAGGACATCATGTAATTATCTTGCCCTTGTTCCAGAGTTGCCACACTCCAAATGACTCATCTAATATGCCCCAATTTCTTCACATAGGACTCAACTCAAGCCAAATACTGTCAACTCAATGCCCCCCTCTGTGAATGTCTAGCATTGATGTGAAATGTTTTAGTGACCTCAAAGCCTGATGATCTGAAAATACATTTTATTTAATTAGTTTTGACATGTTGTAGAAAGTCATATTTCTCAGCATAGGTTTTCTATATACACGTGGGGTCTGGACCATCAAGACCCTTTTCACATTTACGAGTTTGGATTGCAAAAGCTTTTTTGTTTGTTTTAAATTCAGTAATTAATTACCAAATATTAACAATATGATTTATAACAAGTAGAATAACCACCAAAATATCATCATTAAACAATGACAAGATATTACATGAAATCACACAGAGGTAGAAAAGTGAAATTATAAAAAACAACTGTTTCCATGACTTTCCAAAAGAACTGCGTGTATGCAAAAACACACATACAGCACAGCATTGCCCATGCAGGCCGATTCATGGACAAATTGCTCTTATGAGTTGGTACTTTTAATGATGCATTTGACTGACAAACTTACATTACCGGTTTGAATCTGTCTGAATCCATCAGAGCAGGTACTGAATCAACATACCAATGACTAACTTATTGAACTTTAAGTTTCATGTTGATGCATGTTCACTTAAATACTAATACTTTCACCTCAAAGCATTAGGCTGCCCTAACTTGCGGTGCCACTGAAAAAGCAAAAATATATTCTATCTTTATCTGTAAAGCTCATAGTCTTTATTCATGTTTATCCTCATTTTTGTAGGTTACAACCCCTACAAAAAATAAATATACTTCAAGTTCATTTTATTAAGTATACTTAAGTGAAGTTCAAGTATTTTTAAAGTAAACTTCATGTAGTAAGTATACTGATATCAATGTGCTATAAGTATACTTGTAAGTGTTTCAGTGTAATCGCATCATAGACTCTCTATTCGTTCTGGTTAAATCACAAAATAAAATGTACACAAATGTATCCCTGCTCTTGATACAGAATCACTAATGAACACCTTCAGTTTTAATGAGAAAAAATATATACGATGGTGGACCCAGAACCGAACCTCAGAAATGCTCTACCACTGGACTGCGAATCTATGTGAAGAATCTCGGGACTGACAATATTGCATTAGCCTATGCTATAGTTAGGAGATGTAATCACGTTAAACATGACTTCTCATGACTTACCCCACTCATCCACTTTTTAAAACTGTTACGCCATTGCATCGCAATATGAATAACTTTCGATTCACTATATGTTTGTGTTGTTTACATTGTATGCAACAAAACAAACATTTGATGCAGTTTCACTCATCGCCTGCAACAATCTGCAAATCCAACGGGCCTTGCTTATAAAACATTTGTCACCAAAAATGCCAGGAACACACTTGAAAAAACAAACTGCATCCACTGTTCCCTTAACGCTGGGTTCTTTGGGAAGCTGAACATGGTTATCTTTCCCTCACAACCAACAGTGCAAAAAAACTCAGAATGCATGAAATAGCATTAGACCCCCCTTTAAGTGTAACAGTAGTAAACTTTGAGTACACAACTAGTTTACAACTACATTTTTCGTTTGTACAACTATACTACAAGTGAACTTGTAGGTACAGTGCATCCGGAAAGTATTCACAGCACTTTTGTTATGCTACAGCATTATTCCAAAATGGATTCAATTCATTTTTTTTTCTCAATTCTACAAACAATACCCCATAATGACAACGTGAAAGAAGTGTGTTTGAAATTTTTGTATATTTATTAAAAAGAAAAAATGAAAATATCACATGTACACAAGTATTCACAGCCTTTGCCATGACAAAAGGAAGGACCTGAAGGACTCTCAGACCATGAGGAACAAAATTATCTGGTCTGATGAAACAAAGATTGAACTCTTTGGCCTGAATGGCAAGCATCATGTCTGGAGGAAACCAGGCACCGCCGATCACCTGGCCAATACCATCCCTACAGTGAAGCATGGTGGTGGCAGCATCATGCTGTGGGGATGTTTTACAGCGGCAGGAAATGGGAGACTAGTCAGGATCGAGGGAAAGATGAATGCAGCAATGTACAGAGACAACCTTGATGAAAACCTGCTCTGGACCTCAGACTGGGGCGAAGGTTCATCCTCTAACAAGACAACGACCCTAAGCACACAGCAAAGGAGTGGCTACGGGACAACTCTGTGAATGTCCTGGAGTGGCCCAGCCAGAGCCCAGACTTGAACCCAATTTAACATCTCTGGAGAGATCTGAAAATGGCACCAATGCTCCCCATCCAACCTGATGGAGCTTGAGAGGTTCTGCAAAGAAGAATGGGAGAAACTGCCCAAAAATAGGTGTGCCAAGCTTGTAGAATCATACTTAAAGACTTGAGGCTGTAATTTGTGCCAAAGGTGCTTCAACAAAGTATTGAGCAATGGTTGTAAATACTTACAATACTTGCATGTGTTTTTATTTTATTTATTTATTTTTCATTTTTTTATAAATTTGCAAAGATTTCAAACAAACTTCTTTCAGATTGTCATTATGGGGTATTGTTTGTAGAATTTTGAGGAAAATTATGAATTTAATCCATTTTGGAATAAGGCTGTAACATAACAAAATGTGGAAAAAGTGAAGCACTGTGAATACTTTCCAGATGCAGTGTATACTGATAGTTTACTAATCAAGTACTTGTACTTTTAAGTCCCTTTTTACAGTAAACTACTAGTTTAGTTTTATACTACAAATATACTTGTAAGTTCTTTAAGTGAACGTAACATCATACTTATAGTTTACCATTTATATATTTTTGCACTTTAACTGTTTAGCTGTTCCTATTTAAGTATTATTTTTATAGACCTACTTGAAATATACCTTTGACTGTACTTTAACTCTTTCCATTTTTAAAACATTATTCTAGCTTGATACATCCTTTTTATCAACACTTGAATGTAAGTTTCATAAAAAAAAAAAAAAATTGCATTTTTATCAGACTATGTCGGGATCGGCTTCAGAATGATGCTTAAAACATAGACAGAGTAGACCGAGTAGATCGAGTCCATCAACACCCCAAAGCTTCACAGTCCTATACCTCTTCCTGGGTCAACATTTCATTCTGTAACGTTAGGCAGATTTGAATGACTTGTTGACATTGTTTCATGTGTGATTATGGAGTTATTTTTACATTTGCGTAAGCAGTCTTCCATCACTTTCTGCTTGTTCTTCACCTGTGTTTTGATCCAGAGATTCTGTACTATGTGTAATAGTGCCCCCTACGGTATAACAGTGAAAACATGGATAGCCGGAAAATTCCATCAATGACAGGGAAAGAGTAAAGTAGATTTGAAGTAAATTCCTATGTACACTACCAGTGGACTAGCCTACACAAAAATTCAGATACTGGAATTAGGAACATATCGGTTTTCTTTATAAATCAATATTTTCAAACAATGTAAGTTTATAAGATGTGAAAAAAAGGTATTTAATAGGCTACTCAAAAAAGAGAAAACATAACTAAAAAAAGACAAGTATACTTTAAATATTTAATTATACTTTTAAGTATATTTTGATCCAAAGGCCAAATATACTTGACTTTTCTATCAGTGTAAGCCAAGTATACTTAGCCTAAGTGTAATTTTTAGTAGGCTCTATTTCTGAGAAGTACATAAAAAGTAGACTGAAAGTATACTTAATTATTTTTAATTTAAAAATATACTAATAGCACACTTGAACTTCTTTTTGTAAGGGAATGCAATGAAATTGCATGTTAGCCTACCCAATGCAATTTGACAACAAAGAAAATACAAAACGTTAATAATAAGTTAGAAGACCATTTTTGTTCAGAATGCTGTCACCTTTATTTTATGCATTTTAATCTCACTGCTTTGATTTTAACATCGAGAATCGTTTGACCCCAAATTATTCACTGAGATGAAATGAAATGAGTGCTATGTTTATAATATAAATTCTTATTCTGCCAGTGAATATTGAATATTATTGTTATCATGCTGCCTTTTGTAGACCCAGAATGAGTATGTCACTTTATATGGTCCCCAAATAAGATGCTGTTATGTACTTGAAGGTGAGATATTTCACTTTAAAAAGAACCTGTGAAATGATTTCAGGTTGAGAATGTTCTTTGGCTTTGAATTTCTTTATACCTCCTCTATCTGGGAAGGATTCATTATCTTGATATCTAGGGCATCGAAACCTTAAATAAGAGCAAAGTTTTACAGTATCTTATCTGTGCTCTGACAACTTACCCGGACAAAGACGTGTAATCCCCTCTAACCAAGCGTGGGATCCGCACTCTGTCAGTGACCCTGTCACACACACCTGTCACTCAAACCTTCTGCCCCTTGACATGTTCACATGTGACAGCTCACGTCTCTGTCACTTCCTATTTCTTTCACTTATGTCATTATTAAACACTCATAATGCATCAGCTGCAATGATGTCACTGTTTTGTTGAGAAGTCCTTTTCTATAAGCAGACACAGACACTACTGAATAAAAATTATATTTTATTACTATTAACGTTAGCCACCACAATACACTGACGTCCAATTCAGTATACAAGAACAGTGTGAAAGTTAGCCCACCTCAGTTGAAAACATAGTTCAGTGTTAATTGAAAAAGTATTATCTCACAAAAAAAGTGTGGTCACATGAGCAAAATTTTGCATGCAAAAAGGTCCATTGTCAATAAATGGAACACAGAAGTGATTTTGAGACCAAGCAGCTTTTTGTTGGTCAATTCACAAACATGAATGTAATCTGCATGGGGAACTTTTTCGCCCTCATGCAAAACTCCTGGTCCTGTTGGAATGACTGGATTTTGCTTGCAAAATTTCAGAATAATGGTAAATATGACTTCATCTTAAAACAATAGAAAAGGCATCAGTAGCAAAAGTCAATTAACTAATCTGTGCATATGATGGGTAACACAATGTCAGAGGTTTAAAATGAGTTCAGTAAGATGATGTTTTCTATCAAGCCAACAAGCAATTTAAAGCATTTTAACCTGGGTCCAAAGAGATGAGTTAGCATACACAGTGAAGAAGTAAAATGTTCATAGCACCGCTGACAAAATCCATCATCCCTTTAAAACTCTCACAAAGATCTTGCTGTTATAGTTCCCTTCTGCCTCACTTTAACACTGACCATTCAGATTCATAAACTACCAGTTCCAAACCTGCTCTTCTTCATCTAGTACATAATTCTTAAAGGCTACAATACATTTCAGAACAGAAATCTCTACAGTTTGTGCTAAAAACAAAAAAACAAAAATAATCCTCGTGTACCCGCTCTGACCACTAGCAACATCTTCTTCTACTTTCTACTTTCATCTTTCCAACCATAACTTTTTATGGCACAATCGGCGAAAACTAGTCTACTGTCATGCTAGTACTCTTTGCCACAAAAGAGACCGATACTGTTAAGAGAAAAGCCCAGGAAGAGAAAGAGATGAAAACATAGTTGCGGATAGCTTATTGTTGCTAATGCAATTGAATATAGTTCCCAGGAACTATACGAGGAGAAAATAAGCGGGAAAGTTGGCAAGAAATCACATATTTGATCCCAGTATTAGTAAAGGAGCTCTTCAGTTGCAGCCAATCCAATGTCTGAGACTGATTATGGCAAATCCTTCCTCTCCGTAGTGGACTCTTTAATGATCTGTGAAAGAGAGATAGCACAAGTTAGTTTTAACTGAAACAGAAAACACAGCAAAATAAATCAATAAATAAATAAGATAATTAGTTATTGTATTTTGTGTTATTGTCAACTTACAACATAAATGGAAATAACACAACATTTACTTTTGGCCCATGACCCTCAATCAAGTTGAATTTTTGGCCCTTCATAGTGAAAATTTTGGGTAGGGTTTTTTGCTGGGAACAACCAAACGCGGAGCTTGTTGTAACACGCATGGTTTAAAATTTTCCACACAGGCCGGAATGATGAAATGCACTAAGTAAATGCTTAGTAAATGCACTAAGGTGCATTTACTCGTTGCCATATCAACATTATTTAGAGAAAAAATTGTTCCAAAATTAAAAAATATTTGGAAGATATCACTGAACATTTATTTAACCATAGCAAACGTAAATTTCTTACTTAAGTTTATTTTTCATCTCTGTTTTTTGTGTTTATTTAAAATTAGACAAATCTGATATTATTTTAATCTTATCTGTTATTTAACAGTTGATAGTTCTTTAATGCTGATCTAACAGCAGAAGACACGAGCCGCGGTTAAATCCCAGTTGTGCAGGTGGGGCATGTTGTCACACTGCATTACATTGAGCCCCTATTAGAACTACGCTATTATATTCTATACTTTTATGAATTCTTTTGAGAAACCATGAGAAAAGTCAATGTTCAAAAATTATTCATTATTACTATGTTCTTATCTATGCTGTATAGCTGTGTTTAGCGATGTGTTTGTTGTCAAACTCAAAAATGTGTTTATTTTTAATTATTAAAAATGCCATTATTTTATTTAAAAATAATGAATAATTGTATTTTATTGATAAAATATTTTAGTTTATCTTGGATATTTTTTTGATTATATCAGGTAACATTTTAAGCTGTCATTTGGTCATGTTACAGTGTACCCCTCACGTGTCACAATGAACCCCACCTATGGGGCATGTTGTCACATTTCACTTCCATTCTTTCTGGGTAAATCAAGAAAAAAGTATAAACTGTATTAATGAAACAAAACCACATAATTGTACTAGACGTGTGATATTAATGTGGGAAAAAATAAATACTCTGAACCCCAAGTGGATTTACACTAGCTTTAGGTTGTGCCCCGCTCTCCCCTACCTCTGCTCTATTGAAGTCTATGAAAGAAAGAACGAATGAATCAATAAATGAACAAAATAATCAATTATTTTATTCTGCTGTGAGAGAGACTGTTGGATAAAGAAAATCTGCTGATGATTTCATCTAAGTGCATTCATGTGAAGTGGATATTAAAAACTTTAAATAGGTATTTTTAAAGGTTGATAAACAGCGCCCCCTAGTGTTTACCTCCCCGTCACGTGTCTCAACAGTTCTCACAACTATGCTCCTTTTCACATGTGCCTCAGGAGTCAGCTTAGTGTCCATGCTGGTGTCTAGCAAAACACACACACACACAAATGATAGAATAGAGTAATTTAAATCAAGCTGTAATCAACAACTGGGTGATGAATTACTCACCTCTAAACTGCAAGTTGGTGAAGTTCTGCACCGGAACAGTGATCCTAGAAGAGGTGGGAGACTATTAATTGAATCATATTTCAATTAATTTAGTCAGTGTGGTTCATGCCATTCTCTCCTCTCCTCACCTGCTTTCTTCTCCTTCGAGCAGCTTCCTGTAGGTGGCAATTTCAATGTCCAGGGCCAGTTTTACATTGAGTAGGTCCTGGTACTCCTGCAGGTGTCTGGCCATCTCCTCCTTCAGCATCTGGATCTCATCCTCCAGACGTGCCACAGTGTCTTGGTAACCGGCCGTCTCCATAGCGAAACGTTCCTCCATCTCTCGCAGCTGACGCTCCATGGACTCGTTCTTAAAGACAGTGGGTATTTTTTCAGTGATTTCTCTGCTGTCAAGTACCGTGGTTTACAGTCATGAGTGAAAGTATTGTTGTTCTTAATAAGTTTGGTGACCGGTGAAATTAAATACTTACAGACCCACGAAGAGATTCCAGGTCACAGGTCAGGCCCTGAATCTGCCGACGATACTCATTGGCCTCCTGCTTAGCTTGTCTCAGAGCCTCTCCGTTACGATTGGCTGCATCAGTCAGATCAGCAAACTAATAAAATACATAATACATTTTAAGTATTTATTTATTAATAGTAATACACTAAGATACACAATAGTAATAATACTAAATTTAAAAAGTGAGGAAACCCGTTGCCTTAAAATGATTAAGTAATGTGTGTGTGTGTGTGTATGTTCATGTAACCTTTGAGCGATACCACTCCTCAGTCTCCTGCATATTGGAGGTGGCCATGGACTCAAACTGAGCTCTGATATCCTTCAGGGCAGTGGTTAAGTCTGGCTTAGACACATCCAGATCCACATGAACTTGTTGGGCCATCAGCTGCTCATGCAACTCCCTCATCTCCTACACAGAGGAAGAAAGAGTGTAGAAAGCATTAGAGAAGTTTCCAGGTGAATATAATGGTTTGTTACAGCACAGTGTCCGATCACATCTGATCTTATGTCCACACTGTCATTTTGCAAATGAGGAAACTGTGAATCTGTTTGTTCAGGCAGAGTCCCATTATAGCCATAAACAGCCAGGTTAAATTAACAGATTTGAGACCGATATGCCAGTTGGAGAAAAATCTATAGAGACAGTGAAGAACTGAACAAATGGAGGTAGCGAGGAGATAAAACACACCTCCTCATGGACCTTCTTCAGGAAGTTGATTTCATCCTGCAGAGCATCAATCTTCCTCTCCAGCTGTATACGGTTCAGAGCCGCTTCATCCACTTCCTGGAATCAAAAGTGAAATTCATGACAGCAATATGCTAACTTATTCTTGATATGTATGAATGAGACAGGAATGGAGTGTTCCTTACTTGTCTGTAGGTGTTGAGGTTATTTTCTGCATCTTGCCGTAGGGCAGTTTCATCTTGAAGTCTGGAAGACGGATAAAAAAACAGTTACCATTCCTAAAGTGAACTTTCTCACAACCTAAAAAGGATTCCATCTTAAGTTCAACAAATGACTGCCCACATATTCAAGATTTGTGACCAAAACAACCCCCAGAGACCCAAGCATTGATACTGGTGGTGTATTTTCTTATTTTCCCTCTTAAAAATGTGAAAAGTAGAAAGATTGGGTTCTAGTTCTAAAAATTATGACGTTTATTTACTTCACTAAGCCTTCACTTAAGAAGCATTATGCACTATTAGAACACTGCTCAGCCAATTAAATTCAAGAAACGGAACTAACTTTTATAAATCTCTCTCTCCACACACACACACACACACACACACACACACACACACACACACACACACACACACACACACACAAACACATACAGACGACAATCGACACAAAAGGTCATTGCAAAAGAGGCTGGCTGTTCACAGAGCTCTGTGTCCAAGCACATTAATAGAGAGGCGAAGGGAAGGAAAAGATGTACAAGCAGTAGGGATAACCGCACCCTGGAGAGGATTGTGAAACAAAACCCATTCAAAAATGTAGGGGAGATTCACAAAGAGTGGACTGCAGCTGGAGTCAGTGCTTCAAGAACCACTACGCACAGACGTATGCGAGACATGGGTTTCAGCTGTCGCATTCCTCGTGTCAAGCCACTCTTGAACAACAGACAGTGTCAGAAGCGTCTCGCCCGGGCTAAAGACAAAAAGGACTGGACTGCTGCTGAGTGCTCCAAAGTTATGTTCTCTGATGAAAGTAAATTTTGCATAAATTTTGCTTGAGGTCCAGTGTAAAGTTTCCACAGTCAGTGATGGTTTGGGGTGCCATGTCATCTGCTGGCGTATACCAGGAAGTTTTAGAGCACTTCATGCTTCCTGCTGCTGACCAACTTTATGGAAATCTATGGGGTATTGTGAAGAGGAAGATGCGATATGCCAGACCCAACAATGCAGAAGAGCTGAAGGCCACTATCAGAGCAACCTGGGCTCTCATAACACCTGAGCAGGGCCACAGACTGATCGACTCCATACCACGCATTGCTGCAGTAATTCAGGCAAAAGGAGCTCCAAATAAGTATTGAGTGCTGTACATGCCCATACTTTTCATGTTCATACTTTTCAGTTGGCCAAGATTTCTAAAAACCCTTTCTTTGTATTGGTCTTAAGTAACATTCTAATTTTCTGAGATACTGAATTTGGGATTTTCCTTAGTTGTCAGTTATAATCATCAAAATGAAAAGAAATAAACATTTGAAATATATCAGTCCGTGTGTAATGAATGAATATAATGTACAAGTTTCACTTTTTGAATGGAATTAGTGAAATAAATCAACTTTTTGATGACATTCTAATTCTAATTATATGACCAGCACCTGTATACAGTGTTGGGGATGATGTGAGTTACGTAATCAGATTACTTTTTGTTCAAGTAACTAAAGTAATGCATTACTTTTAAATTTACAACAAAATATGAGTTACTTTTTCAAATAAGTAATGCAAGTTTTCCCATGTTGACTGATGCCTTTCCTGTCCCCAAGTTGAGAGAATTGTAGAGTAAATAGTAATAGTAATAGTAGTAGTAGTAGTAGAGTAACAGGGGCGCGTGTGCGCTGTATGATGATTATTGTAGTTTTGGACTAAAAGCAAGCATCACAAAAACATATTCGGTATTCCTTAAAATGAATAAAAACCGTGAAATGCAAACTCAATATTACGCACACTTACAATAATTAAATATGTTACATTTAATGATCCAACAGTAGCTGCACGAATCTCAAGCTGTCTGGCGGACATCTCGGCATGGACCTGCAGATCAACCTGGCAAAGACAGAGCTTCTCGTCTTCCCTGTCAATCCGACTCTACGGCACGATCTCACCATCCAGCTAGGTTCATCTTTGATTGTCCCTTCAAGGTCGGTCAGAAATCTTGGAGTAACCTTTGATGACCAGCTGTTCTTCAAAGACCACATTTCAAAGGCAGCTCGGTCATGCAGGTTCGCGCTGCACAACAACAGGAAGATCAGACCATTCCTAACAGCATGCAACGCTTCTCATCCAGGCCCTGGCCATCTTTAGGCTTGGCTACTGCAATGCGCTGGCTGGACTTCCATCGTGTGCGATGGAACGCTTCAAACGCTTCAGAATGCAGCAGTTGGTCTTGTCTTAAACGAGCCCAAAAGGGCCCATGTCACACCTCTCTTCGTCTCTCTGCCCTGGCTACCACTCGCTGTTCGCATCAAGTTCAAGGCGTTGACGCTTGCCTACGAATCCACCACAAGCTCAGCACCTGCATACTTGCACTCGCTCCTATGAGTCTATATCCCCACCAGAAGCCTTCGCTCAGCTAAGGAGTGGTGGCTTGTGGTACCACCACAGAGAGGCACGAAATCCGCAGGCAGATAGGCTACCCTTCCGTATTCAACTTACGGAAAACGTGTAGTGCCTCTCGCAGTTCAAAATTCTTACGCTACGTCTGACGACATTGCACACCAGTTACGTTTTTTTCCCGATCTGGCGGAAGATATTTTACTTTATAAAGTTTGAAATATGTATATTTTTCATACACAAACGCACCACTTTGCTTCATAAGGCCTTTATTAACCCCCCGGAGCCATGTGGAGCAGTTATATGATGGATAGATGCACTTTTATAGACTTCAAAAACGAAGCAACAATTCACTGCCATTATAAAGCTTGGAAGAGCCAGGACATGTTTAATATAACTCTGATTGTATTCGTCTGAAAGAAAAATGTCATATACACCTAGCATGACTCGAGGGTGAGTAAATCATGGGATAATTTAAATTTTTGAGTGAACCCTTTAACCTCATCTTAAAAATAAATAAATAAATAAAACTCCCTCCATTTTCCTCTATTCCCTCCCTATTCTAGCTAATGCTACTCTAAGCAATGTCCAAAACGTAGTATTTCCAGCATTGTTTTTGCGATTATTCGCCTCTTCGTGATGGATCGCTTCCTGTATTCCTCAGTTGTAAGTCGCTTTGGATAAAAGCGTGTAAATGTAAATTACACAAATATACTTTATGTAATCTCACTTTATTAACCAATGGCTTCGCTTTTGACCTTAACGCATACTAATAAGCAAAAAAATAAACATCAATTTTTTTATTTTTTTTATTGCTAAAATAATATTGTGTAACATTTTCTCCTGTGTCCTATTCTTCTGTAATCCAGCAGAAGGCTTATTCATTTCACTTTTGGTGTGAAAGGGCCTTTACATTTGCCAAAAATAGAACTTTTGTTTATTTGTTATAAAACAAGCAAACAAGCAAGCCCATAGGGATGCATGGATGGATGGAATTAAACAAAAATATATAAAACTTAATTTAAAAAAACTTTGAATGTAATGTCCTAAATAGTTCTTTACGATAAATCGGTCATGACAGCTGTAATGAAAGGCTCTCAGTGGAGGTGACCTATCATGGTGTGGTGAGACCTGCAGGAGGGGGCAGGACAGGGTTCAGTGGATCACTCATGCATCATTAACTGTTCACACACACACACACACACACACACACACACACTGCAACAGCCGCTCTTTCCCACGGGGTGGAGTACATGCACACCCAGTCCAATATACATCAATGCAAACAATTCCAAATAAACAATGTATAGTTTGAAAAAATACAAATTCAGATGCATAGCTCAGTCCTAATGCAACTTTACTTTTTTTTTTTTTTTTTTTTTTTGTTACCACGGTCCATAAATACAATTTTATTTTGCAATACTGTTACTGATGTTTCATGAAATATTAACAGGGAATAAAATAGAGAATTACAAGTGATAGGTACATTGTAACATACATTCTCCTGTCAGTTCTATTTTATATGATTCTTATAAATGTTTCACCAAAAGTCACCATTGATTCCAACGAGTTTAAATTTGAGGGTTTGGAATTTGGTTTTAAAAAAAAAGTGGTTCTTCTTTCTCACCTAACAACAGGGTATCTGCACTGGGTGTGTTCAGCCTTTGTAGAAGCTGAGGTATTGTCCCCTCCCTGCCCCCATAGCACTCAGTGTATCAGGCTTTAAAAAGAGAGGTTTGAAAAGAGAGGCAGTGTGGGATTGAATGAGAGCGAGAAATGGAGAGCCTCTTATTGAAAATGGGTTTGGGTGCTATAAATTCACTAGTAACATTGTGGTTTTGGCAGTGTAGTACTGATGTGGAAAAATGCCTAAAGTGCTGCAGTTGTTTAATCTTAAGAGATTCTCTACCCATAAGACAGCTGTTCTTAAGGGAAGGTTAATAGATGGCACTTTCTTTGACTGGGCTATTGAGCTTTTTTTTGTGACATTGTTCTCATGTTGCTCTTAGCGTTCTTCTTGGTATGTCCTGGAATGTGTGATACCTTCACCCCACCAGACACATTTACTTCTACACAAGTACACCCCTTTTAGGGTGTCATTTACTTTGACAAGGTGGTTAGGGTGATTTTAACTTTGTGTTGTCAGTTGTTTCATCATGACACCAGGGTAAATCAAGGTTCCAGGGGTTCCACACTGGGTTTCTTTTCCTTTTTGAAAATGAACTGATGAAAGAGCTGATTGTATCGCTTTCAAGAGTCTGCATGTGATGGTAATGTCAATAGAAGACAACTGCCATAATCAGAAGTTACCTTTTAAGATGAAAGTTGTTTCATGTCCTGGCTCTTCCAAGCTTTATGTTTTTTGGGAAAAATATACTGCTTTTACAAAATTCTATGTATTTTTATAACTATATGTAAAATATTTTTAAAAGTAAAAAAAAAAAAAAACTGAAATAAAAGATTATATTTAATGTAAATTTTTGTCTTAAAATGTAAAATGTTCTATCTATACTTATTATTATTATTATTATATATTCATTCAAATATTTGTGGAAAATATTTATCTACTGTATAATCTTTAATTTCACATTTTCACGATACTTTTGTTATTCTTACTGTTAAAATACATTTCGTTTTTTTCCTTTCATAATTTCTGCCGACCCCTGGACCCTAGTCTGAAAACCCTGTTTTTGATATAAAATATGTATTTTATTTTATTATATTGCATTCAAAATCCACTTTGCTTAAAACTCTAGGACAGGGTTTTCAAACTAGGGTCCGAAAAGTCTAGAAATAAAAAAATAAAAAAATCCAAATAATAAAAAGTAGAGTAATAAATAAATTCCAAATAAATACAAAATTTGATAAATAAATAAATAAATTAGTTAGTTAGTGATTAATCTATTAAATACATTTAATTAGATAAAAAATATTAATATAAATAAAAATATGATTAAAATGATATAAATAAACAAGAAATAAATAATAAACATAACAACACATTTCTACATTGAGTAGAACAAAATATATAATAATGTAACTGAAACTAATTTTAGGTTTATAATATAATAATTTTTTTTTGTGTATAAATTGAGTGTTTATAAAAGGTAGATGCCTTATAAATTTTGGGATGGGGGTTCCTCACACAGGGATGATCATATTTGGGGGTCCGTGGCATGTAAAAGATTGAAAACCCCTGCTCTAGGAAATCACTTTGAATGGGCATAACACATCTGCCCTTACCTGTGTTTAAGAGTGGCCAGGTCTGAGGCCAGGTTGTCTCTTTCTATCTCCAGTCTGGCTTTCCCAGCGTTGAGGCCGTCCACCTGTCTGCGGAGCTCCCTCAGCTCCTCCTGGTAGATGTCCCCCAGACGGCTTGGCTCCTTCCCCCTCAGCTGGTTCAGTTCTGCCACCAGCATCTTGTTCTGCTGCTCCAAGAAGCGCACTTTTTCGATGTAGCTGGCGAAGCGGTCGTTTAGCCCCATCATCTCCACTTTCTCATTGGTGCGTGTCTCCCGGTACTGGGCCTTCAGCAGGGAGTCCGCCGAGAAGTCCAGACGCTCCCCACCCAGAGACAAGCGTGAGGTGGACATGGTGGCTGGGCTGGAGGTGAGGTGGCGCGGGCTGCTGTGGTGGGACAGGCGGCCCGTGCTGAGGCGGCTGGTGATCCCCACGGACGGGGAGCTGCCCAATGTCCCGAATCGCTTTCGGTAGGATGAGAAGGCACGCTGGGGTTCCATGGCAGTTGAAAATGAGATCGAGTGTGGGTGAACTTTGGGTTTTTATAGAGAAGGCGGGGGAGAAAGAGGGGGTCCAATGGGGAGGGCAAAGGCCAGGGGGTGTGTATGTGAGCCCGGAATTGTTTGTGCTTGTCCACCCAGTCTCCTGACTGCCTCTTTTCACTCTATTCTGTCTGTCTCTCTGGTGTGGGGTGCACCGTGTGTGGGGAGGGGACACAGTCAGTCAGAGAAAATCCTATTCATGCCACTGCTGGAACACATACACACAGAGACAGACTGTAATGGCACTGATATTTGACTGCCATTTCAATTCTCTCTCACCCCATAATAAAGTGCTGCTTTGTACCTCTTCTGGGTTAATTTGGAGTTCCTCTCCTTCTCGGTCACAGTTTTTCTGCCGTTCCAAGAGGGATTTTAATGATGTCACAGAACACTGGGGTGATTACGTAATTCTTCATTATAAAAAGAGTCTAACACTCTCTTTTGTGCTGATCTGGGAACATCACACACACTTTTCAGCATCACTGATTCATATCTGTTTACCAGAAAAATCAAGTATTCAGAGGATTTGACTAAAGTGAACTCACACTGTATAACTATCAAAAGGACTGTTTACCCAACACTGAACATTCTGTCACCATTTTCTCAAACTCATGTTGTTCCAAACCTGTATGAATTTCTTTTTTCTGTGGAACATGAACGAAGATACTCTCGGACATACATTGAAAGTAAATGGAGACCAGGGGATGTCAAGCTCCAGGAAATAGCACTGTCAAAACCACTATTGTTATTGTTAATATAAATATTAGTTTAAAAAAGTTCCCTTGGCAACTAACTGAAATAAATGTTTTGGAGTACTAAACTTGAAGTACTAAAATGACAAACCTGAAATAAAAATAAATTGAAGGTAAATAGAAATATAAAAACAGAAACTAATAAAAATTACAAATTTCTTAGTAAAATTGTCAAACAAAAATTAAACTGAGAAAAAAATAAAAGCTAGTTTACTGAAAATCTTGTCTTGAAAAGCTCACTTGACTGTTTTAAAAATGTATCAAATATATTTAAATTGATAAAAAAAAAAAATTAGAAATATAAAAATGTAAAAAATGTCCAGTCAAAAGAACCAAAGACTCACTGGGGTCCGGGGACCCCCAAGGGGTTGCAAGAGAGTGACAGGGGCCGTGGAAAAGTCTAGCAAAAACTGTAAAAATATCCAAATAATAAAAAGTAGAGTAATAAATTATGTGGTAATAATGAGTAATAATGATGAGGGCATTTGTGTCCTAAATCTTTGCATCATTATGTATTACTGAAGTGCAGAAGATTTAGGACACAAATGCCCTCGTCAGCAGTCTACAAAATAGTAGAGGAGTGTATCAGTGGCACCGAGGCACAGCCAGACAGAAAACAACACATCCACCACAACAGATTTCTAGGGGATGAGCTCATCAGCAGCCAACACTGATGGCCTGCAGACTGCAGGATTGGTTTGGGTGGACGGTCAGGTCCAGTGAGTATTGGGTATGTGTGGGGGTTGGTTGGTTGATTAGGAAGGTGTCTAAAATCACATAAAGAAAAGTGGGGTAAGATGTCTCAGTGAGGAAATTGTGTGTCCCCTTAATCTAAAGAACTGGGCACAATTGTGACCATTTAGAAATAACCCATATCTAAGTCTTTTTCAAAAACAGCTCCTTGGTGGCAAGGCACCGGGGGTGGATGAGATCTGCCCTGAGTACCTGAAGTCTCTGGATGTTGTGGGGCTGTCTTGGCTGACACACCTCTGCAGCATCGCGTGGCGGTTGGGGACAGTGGATGGTCCCTCTTTTCAAGAAGGGGGACCGGAGGGTGTGTTCCAACTACAGGGGGATCACACTTCTCAGCCTCCCCGGAAAAGTCTATGCCAGGGTACTGGAGAGGAGAATTCGGCCGATAGTGGAACCTCGGATTCAGGAGGAACAGTGTGGTTTTCGTCCCGGTCGTGGAACACTGGACCAGCTCTATACCCTTTCCAGGGTGCTGGAGGGTTCATGGAAGTTTGCCCAACCAATCCACATGTGCTTTGTGGATTTGGAGAAGGCATTCAACCGTGTCCCTCATGGCTTTCTGTGGAGGGTGCTCTGGGAGTATAGGGTCCGGGGCCCCCTGCTTAGGGCTGTTCGGTCCCTGTAACACCGGAGCAGGAGCTTGGTTTGCATTGCCGGCAGTAAGTCAGACTTGTTCCCGGTGGATGTTGGACTCCGGCAGGGCTGTCCTTTGTCACCGGTTCTGTTCATAATTTTTTAATTTGGGCCGGAGAGTGTCCGGTTTGGGGACCACATGATTTTGTCTCTGCTTTTTGCAGATGATGTTGTTGTGTTGGCCTCTTCAGACCAGGACCTTCAGCGTGCACTGGGACATTTTGCAGCCGAGTGTGAAACGGCTGGGATGAGAATAAGCACCTCCAAATCCGAGGCCATGGTTCTCAGTCGGAAAAGGGAAGCTCTCGATTTACCGGTCAATCTACGTTCCTACTCTCACCTATGGTCATAAGTTGTGGGTCATGACCGAAAGGACAAGATCCCGGATACAGGTGGGCGAAATGAGCTTTCTCCGCAGGGTGGCTGGGCGCTCCCTTAGAGATAAAGAGTAAGCTCGGTCACTCGGGAGGAGCTCAGAGTAGAACTTGAGAGGAGCCAACTGAGGTGGCTCGGGCATCTCTTCTGGATGCCTCCTGGATGCCTTCCCAGGGAGGTGTTCTGGGCATGTCCCACCAGGAGGAGACCCCAGGGAAGACCTAGATGGAGGGATTATGTCTCCCGGCTGGGCTGGGAACGACTCAGTATTCCCCCGGAAGAGCTGGAGGAAGTGTCTAGGGAGAGGGAAGTCTGGGCGTCTCTACTTAAACTTGCCCCCGTGGCCCGGCCCCGGATAAGCGGAAGATGATGATCTTTAAGATATGTACAATTTGATACATTAAAATATACTTAAAAATTATAAAAAAGAAAAGAAAAGTAATGTCATATTTCACTGCAACATTAAGACTTGTAATGTCGAAATGTAATTAATTGTAGGATTTCTTTTTACCATAATCTTGCCTTGAATCCTACAGCAAGCCAAACTTGCCAAACTTGTTTACCTGAAATACTCTCTGCTAGAATTTATGAACATGTCAGGTCAAGTCACCTTTATTTATATAGCGCTTTTAACAAGTCCAATTGTTTCAAAGCAGCTTCACATTGTTAACAGGAAAATAATGCAACAGAATTTGTACAGCCGTTCTGGTGAAACGGTGATGTTATCCAGCTAATTTCAAGTATCATATAGTGTCAATGCGGGCAGATCGGTAATATAGATTAAATTTAAGTGTCCCCAACTGAGCAAGCCAAAAGCCAGAGGCAACGGTGGCAAGGAACCAAAACTCCTTCAGGGCCAGAATGGAGGAAAAAACCTTGGGAGAAACCAGGCTCAGTCAGGGTGCCAGTTCTCCTCTGGTCGACGAACAAACAGTGTATGATTATAATTCTGGCAACATTGCAGGTCTTAAGTCATATTAGATCAATAGATATTCATAAGATTGTTCGAAAGATTGGAGTTGTCACGCCGGAGACGGGTTTAATGAGGATGTTGTGTCGATGCAGCATTTACGGGGGGGAGTTTATTTGACACGCTCTCTGCAGACACTTCAGGGATGCGTTGGTCATGTCCAGGTCCACCATCTGGTCTGGATACGGCCCGGATCCGGCTGACTGCAGTAAACCTCGGGATAAACAGAGAGACTCACATTAGCGTAGATGCCATTCTTCTTATGATGTAATGAGTACATCAGGTGTTATGGGAAGTGTTCCCGGTTCCGGCTGACCTAGTTAATGCAGCCTAACATGTGACCTTTAAAATATAATTTTTTTTTATCACAGATTTATTTTAAAGATCTGCTACAAATCTGCTGTCTTAAGGTTAATACTGTAAGAATACCTCATGATCCGTTTGTGGTCATGTCTCTTTCATTCTCTGTGCAGTGGACTCCCTGCGGTGCTTCACCTGTTTGGATGACAACTGCAAGGTCAGAACTGAATGCCCCCCATCTGCCAATTTCTGCAGGACTGAGGTCAACAGTACGTATTATAAAATAGTAATGTTTATATATAGTATATAATTTAAATGCATTTAAAATATGAATGTCTTTTTTTCCCAGTTACTTATTTGTCCCGTACATGTGAGGAGTCCTGCACACCTGGCGAAAATATCTACTACTGCGATCAAGACTTGTTGCAAAGAGCCTTGTTATGCAAAAAATATCATGCATCAATTAATCAACCAATTACCAATCACTAATCACTCACCATTATAACTAAAATGTGATTCAATAAAGTTGAATATGTGTTTGCATAAATGATTTGAATGTGTTGCTTATTAAACTCATTTGAATTTAAATGATCAACAAACTTGCTGGTTTAACTTGACAGGGCAACTAGAATACGAATGAACCTTTGAACACACTATGTTCTTACTACAAGGCCAGCTGTAATTAATGCTGTTTGGTGTGTTTAGTGTCAGGACTAACATGGAGGAGCCGTTGTTACGATCCCCTAATAAATATCTGCAGGGGTGACTGTGGTTGCCTCAGCCCCGGTAACTGGGGGAATGTCTGTCTCAGATTAAACATCCAAGAGAGGTGAAAAGTTCAAAGAGGAAAGTCAGTTACTGTACGAGAAGCATAGAAACGTCCAGTTGGTCCCTCTTCAATTCCTTCTCATTTTTTTGTTAGTCAATCTCTAATGGTTTCTTTGGTCTCTCGGGTTTGGGATTGTCAAACAGCTGATTCATGTCTCCAGTGCAATGAGGCAGGAGCGAACAGCAGAATCCTAATGATGTTTTCACTGACTGATCATCAGCCAAGACAAAGCCACAACCAGACTCTGAGACTGCACTAATCTGCCAAACTATGAGTGTGTGCATTTACAACACGATCACTATCACGAATGATCACGAATGCGTATCAATAGTACGAGTGTGCAATGTCGTGGAATGTATATGCCAAAATGAGTGTTGGCGTGCATGCAGTTTTTCGCGTGCATATGATACACACTTTATGGCGTGTATATGGTATATGACACGCTCTTGGGTAGGATGGGGGTGGGCGGTGGGAAGGTTCGTGCATATAATAAGCCATATGCACGCGAAAAACTGCGTACCATATGCATAAAACTCATTTTGGCGTATACATTCCACGACATTGCACACTCGTATTACTGATACGCATTTTCGTGCGTGTGTGCATGTCGATTGTGAATCGTAGCCTACTGTGTGCTGAGAAATCTGAGGAATACAAATTTAAATGATGTGGCAATCATACATAACACAGCAAATAGCAAGCCAAGTCCAGTGCACAGTGAATATTGTGCCAAAACAAACCAGCCAGGTGCTCCGCTTAGAAGACAAGTGGCATGTTGTGCTTCAAACTAAAATTAAGCAAATTAAATTTCGTTTTCAATTAACTAGAAAAATAATAACTAAAAGTCATTTAGTATATATAATAACTCAATTTAATTCAATTTTTTCAAATTCGTTTTTATTTATTTAAATATTTTATTGTAAATGTTTATAGCCTGCATTCATTATGCACGAAAATGGCTGTAGATATCGAGAAAGCCCTGAAAATGTTCATGTTGAACATATGAAATGTCTTCAGTATCATTACGCATCATCTCTGCCAGCCCTAAAATACTCAAAGTAAAGTCAAAACTACATTTATTACTGAAAGCTTAAAAGCAAATTAAAAATCAAATCAAATACACCTGCCCAATGTGGTATTGGTATAAGTCGATTAAATAAAATAAAGATATATATATATATATATATATATATATATATATATATATATATATATATATATATATATATATATATATATATATATATATACATACATACATACATACAGAGAGAGAGAGAGAGAGAGAGAGAGAGAGAGAGAGAGAGAGAGAGAGAGAGAGAGAGATTCTAACATGTTAAGGGTATGAGAAACAGGCAAATATGAAGAATAAATTCATGTGTCACCGCCTGAAGCATTAAGATACTAAAAGTAAACATTTTTCAGATGAATTTAAAAGAAATGCATTCTTTCTCTGTCACAACTGGTCAAACATACACAAGACAAAACATTTACTCTCATGACTGGCAAAAGACCCGGGGGACACCGTGACTCATAAATTAAGGCTTAAAAAAAAAGGCAGTGAACCGCAAGAAAGCAAAAATGCAGTGAAGAAATAAACTTTGCACAAGTCAGTTCTTTACGCAGGCCTCATTCCTGTCTGAACATAATGTTTCTCTTCGCACTATATTTCACTGAACAGAGAGAAGAGGGGGAGGAAGCGCTATAAATTCAGTCACTGCTTTCCTTGATGCCACAATGGCGTGTATTCACAGAGAAAAGCAGTTAGTACAGTGGCTGGCTTAGACTGACTCCAAATAGACAAAGACAGACGCTGAGAAACACACTATTAGCAGGAATCACAGACAAACACACATAATAGGTATTAGAGAACACTGAATGATACTATATACACCGCGTGCAGAATTATTAGGCACGTGGATTTTCTGATCATATTTTTTTTCCAGGCACATTTTACCAACTTCAAACCACATTAATCTTAATAACTACTATTCATTTAGTATTTAATCATTTATATGTGATATATAATTGTTCATGAAGGCTGGAAATTAAACCCACCTTATATTCAGGTGTGCAGAATTATTAGGCACATTTTCTTTTACAGATAAAATGAGCCAAAAAAAAAAGAGATTTAACTCAGACTGAAAAGTCAAAATGTATTAAATGCCCATGAGAAGGATACAATACTAATGCAATACTAGAAATTGCAGTTAAGGCATGACCATTGGACAGTGAAATGCTCAATGGGTCAGACAAAATCAGGTGGTGAAGAAAAGACACGTGAGAACTGCAAAAGAATTAAGAATTAAGCGTGAAACCATCAGGAACCTTTAGTCTCCAGTGCCACCGGTTTCCAGAACGGCAACCTACCTGGAGTCATGGTGTCAGGATCTCAGAGAATCCTAAAAAATGACCCCCACCTTCATAAGAATCACAAGCTGAAGTGTAAAATACATGAAGACTGGTTTTAATAGGCTTTATAGCCAGAGAGTTGAGAGTGACTCTTGAAGGACCAGCAGCACATCCTCTTGGACCAGTTTGATGAATTCATCTTCCAGAATCTGGCTGTAGGTTTTGGGAGTTCATTTTTACAAATGAAAAAAAAAAATATGATTAGAAAATCAATAATTCCTAATAATTCTCTGCAAGCGGTGTATATTCAAGATTAAAAACAAGCACACAAGTTTGTTTTGTGCATATTATTTTATTGGAAAATATTTGATACACTGGACTTTGCACTGCAAGTCTCATGTCAAGATACATAACCATAATCATATACTGTGTATCTAAACTATTGGTTTGTATTCTTTTGCTTATCCCAGGGTTCTCAACTAGACTTACTGTGACATTTCTCTGAGACATTTGGTACAATATCTGATTCTTTGGTACAATACTGATTCTTAGCTGCCTAAACAAGAACTAGCAGCTTTTTAAGATCATATTTGAGCCATTCAACTCTTTTGAGGAGGCCAAAATACTTTCAAAACAATATAAAAGGAGGACAATTGGTCCTGTGGTCAGTGTTGGTGTGCCCGTATGATGGACACCTGTCACCCAAACCCTGAGCTAAACAAAGTCGTCAAGCTGAGTGGAATTTTGCCCCTGGCGTCGACCTACCCTTTCATTTGAGCAACACCCCGTAATACATTTTCAAAGAAAGCTTTTCTCAGACAAAGAAACATGCCAAGTCCCATGTGCTTTACTTTCTAAGTATAACAACACTTTCATTCTGAATAATTCTGAAATACACTACTAGTCAGTGATATATATTTTAAAGAAGTCTCTTATGCTCACCAAGGCTGCATTTTTCTGATCAAAAATACAGTAAAAAAAAACAAAACAAAAAAACACATATTGCAATTTAAAATAACTGTTTTATATTTTAAAATGATATGTATTCCTGTGATGTCAAAGCTGAATTCTCAGCATCATTCCTCCAGTCTTCAGTGTCACATGATCCTTCGCAAATCATTCTAATATGATGATATGCTGCTCAAGAAACATTTCTTGTTATTATAAATGTTGAAAACAGTTGAGCTTTCTCATATTTTTGTGATACACTTTTTTTTTTTTTTTTTTCAGAATTATTTGAAATGGAAACCGTTTGCGACAATATACATGTCTTTACTGTCTCTTTTGATCAATTCAATGCATCCTTGGTGAATAAAAGTATTACCTTCTTTTACAAAAATCTTACTGACACCAAACTTTGAACGGTAGTGTACATCAACCTTTAAACCTTCTTTTTCTTAACATAAAAAAAAACTTTCTTTTACACCTCTTATTTTTCTTTCAACACTGCAACTCTGAATACATAAAGGTAAATACATATCTGTGCAAGTCATTCCTAAGTGGCAGCAAACGTGAATGTCTGTGTGTACATGTATTTCTGAGAATGATTCAAGGCACTGGTCACTTCCTGTAACAACCTGCATTAAAATCCTGTCTGCATGAAATTCTCTCCAATATCCTCAGGAAAAAAATCTGACGGATTAACAGAAATAGGCACACACACGATAAACACTTGTGACTTGCACAGATCAGGCGCGGCGTAAATCGCCAGAGCTCAATTTCCAGCCAGAAATAAACACATGTGAAATCATGTTGTAGTCTCTGCAAAACCAGCTGCTTGTTTCTAACTCGTCTTCGGTTCCTAAAAGCACAACTCGGTTCAGAGTCACTATATAAAAATAGATTTATACATATACATATATATACTCGTATATAAAAATGGCTGAACAATGGGATATAAATAAAAGTGAAAAAGGCTTCACATTCTGTTTAACAAACGAACAATTTGGTAAATTCAACATTCATTTAATAAAAGTGCATCTGATCCAAATGAGACCGATATACTGCCATGCGACACTTAAGGCACAACACTTTCTTAATACGTTTTCTTTGGCTGGGCTGGAGAAAAAACTAATATACATCTTAATGTGCTTTCAATATCTCACCACACCCAAAATAACCGATAAAACGCCTTACGAGATTCCCAATTTAATATCTCATCACTATGGGAAGACTATTAGTGAGATTAGCTGCATCC